>CM076577.1:237331344-237931344 GCA_034641835.2 Pinus albicaulis
AAATATGCCCGAGGCATCTATAAGAAAGTGAAATAGCAGTATGTAGAATAGTAAAGCAATAGATAGAGTACCGAAGTCCATTGTTCCAATTCCGACGCAATTTCGACGCAATGTGGTCCGACATTTTGGACGTCGGCATTTATTTACTTCTGCAATTGCAAAGCAAAAGCAGTTTCAAAGGCTACCTAGCTAATCTTCAGGCTCCGTTTGTAGTTTATAAAATAAAAAATAGTAACAATGAAATTATTCAGGTCCCCAGCGGAGTCGCCACTATGTTATCACTCAGATTTTCCTTGAAGTTGTTGAAAGAGGAAAGGGGTCCGAGGTAACCACAAACCAATCTTTTAGGTACAGAATCTAGCCAATCTGTACCCAGAGAGGGCTCTCTCTATAAAATTTAGCTTTGTTTTAGAAAATTTAGGCTAGTTATAAAGTCCAAGGGTTTTATTTGAATTTGGGTGGTGGAATTCGATAGCTAAGGGCAAGATTGAGTAATTCAGGCCATTGGGCAATGGAGTCAAAAAAAATGGCTTCACTGGATTAAGTTTATCAACGAAAGATGGTTTTACAGGGCAAGATAGTCAAACATGGAAACAATTATAAATCTTAAAAGAATGAAAAGGATTTAAAATGGATGAAAGGAAATTAAGAATCTTTCAACACATTCAAAGAGAGAAAAATGAGTGATTATCAATAAAGAGCATTTAAGTATTCTTTACTAAATAATCAAAATGCTTAAACTAGTAAAACAGGAGCAATTAAGAATTCACTGTTTATAACTAGTTTAGAAGAAAACATTTAGAATAATAATGATTAAAACCAGATTACACTTAAGTACCTTCTGATTTACTCCTTTTCATTAATTGTTCAGAAATGAAACACAGTGATATAATAAATAGATATAAAAACTTAAAACACAAGATAGAAATGACTTATTGATCCGTAGTTTGACACATGAATCCTGTAAAAAGTCTCTAGCATCAATTCATCATCCAGCAAGCCACAAAGAAATTTCTCCAATAGCACTTTATTCCGAAAAATTCAATGTTACTGCAAAGTATATGAATCCACACTTACTACTCCAATTGATGGAGTATTTATACAAAAAATCATACAAAATATCTCATAACAAATTGAGATATTATCTAGGACAACTAATAAGTATTTTACAACAATATAGAGATAGATGGTCTCGTAGATAAGAAAAATGATAACTAATTTTGTGCTGTTTCCTTCTTTTAAGAATGTGCTGGAGGCAGGCCCTATATCTTGGCTTGCTGTTGTCCTCTTCAGTAATTCTATGTTGATTATTTCATTTCACTAATACTCTTTAACTGCTCTGATACTCTTTGACATTTTTTCATCCTTTTATCCTTTTTATCATGATATACTGTGGTAAATAGGCAAAAATTTATGTAAGGATCATTTTTTACAAAATTTCCATCATTTCTTCCCACCATTGAACTTCTGGCACTCTAGTCTTTGGCAAATTTCTTAGTGTTTTATCAGCCTCAGTATATCTGAAGAAATTAGGCTGATTTGGGAACAAATGATTTACTTCATGCTCAAGATCAAATAAATTCTCCAATCTATCATGAAGGTTTTTCCCTATAGGCAATGCTGCTGTTGATGAACTGGTTGAAGAACTAGCTTGATTATCAGCATATTTTTCCAATTTTTCAACATAACTATCAAGGTTAATTAGCTTATCTTCTGTAACTATAGGACTGGGCAATCATCTATTTAACAAAATATTCAATCTTTCTCCCAAGGCAATGATTTCTTCTTGCATATCTGAGCACCTTCATTCTAAATTCTGTACCAGAGTTCTTTTAGTAAAAACTCTCTTGATTTACAGAATTGTTCCAGTCCTGTCCTGAATACCAATTTCTGCAAGTTGATTCTTAGTCTGAGTATTCAAAAAATGTATAATTCTATTGGCCTCTTCTGGCATATTTCCCAACTCTTATCTTCATCTCTCAATCTCATCCAGAGCCAATTTAACCAAGTTATTATGTTCATCCATTATTTGAATTGAGGACCAAACATCCTTTATTGATTGAATGATATTATCCCAAAGAATTTCATTTATTTCTTTTAAAGGTTTCTCCAATGTGAGATCCTTTTCCAATGCTTTGATTGTTTTTTCTAATTTGTTCACTTCTCTTGTTTTATCAGCAACACTCATTTTTGAAAGATCATATGTATGTTCTAGAGTGGCCAATTGTTCCTTTGTTTTGTGAAGCTCTATGGCCTGAAGTTTCATATCTTCCATTGAATTTGTTAATTCATCAGTGTTCAAATTTGCAGTGTTGCTCTGTGACAATTCTGCTGGCTGACCTGTTGTTGCTGTACCTGTCACTACTCCTGCTGTAGATACTATAATATTTGCCTGCTTATCTTTTAATGCATTCTCAAGCTCTTTTTCAGTTGCAGTAAGTTGCTCATTCAATTTTAAGAGAAAATCCATTAGTTCTTCCTCAGAATTTTGTTTGATGATTTCTGCAGTTTGTGGATGTCTTGAGGCCGGTAAATTTAATTGTTTTCTCAGAGCTGCAATATCATCATATTTTCTCTTGATCAAAGCTTCAATACCTTTCACATCTTTAGGATTATGACCCAAACCAATGATTATTTCCTCTAAAGTTTTGATTCTATTATCCTTAGCCTGGGAGGAGGCTTTTTCAGGCTGCAACTGTGTATTAGTATTATCCAAAGAATCCTGCAACTTATGGGTCATCATTGATTTATCCGTCAGAGTAGAATAAATCATCTCACCTGTTTGCTTGTGTAGCTCAATTTGATCTAAAGGATGGATATCCTTTGCTAAGACTTAAAAATTAGTCCTAACGTAATCTGCAGCTGTCTGAGGCTGCTGCACCTTGGGCTTCAAATGGCTCATTAACATCTTACCCTGTTGGATGTCATAAGCTGACATCAATCTTTCTTGATTTTTCGGAGCCATCTTCAAATATTGGCTGTATACTTGAAGTCTAAGTGGATCGTTCTTGGCCTTTATATTGGCGAATGTTCTTTTGATGTCCCAGGCAGTTTTTATTGGAGGTTTGAAAGAAGATATTTCTGCACTTTGTTGCCTCTGTATTCCTGTCCCACTACTTGTATCTGTTTGCTGACTGTCTTCTGTTCCCTGGCTGTCAGGGATTTCCTGAAATGATTCATCTTCTGGAAGGGGAGTTAATTTCTGCCTTTTAACATCTTGCTGTTCAGAAGAGCCACCAATAGGAGTAGTTGTTTCAGCCTCTCTCTTTTTGCCCTTTTCTATATACAGAGGAGTTATTAAAATAGAAATTTCTGGCTCACTGTGAGTAGGAGGAATTTGTCCTTGACCTTGTTCTTTAGAAGCCTCTGGTTGCTCTGTCATTATGAAATTTTCAATTATTTGTATATCAGGCTCCTTTTCTTTTCCTTTAGATTCTACTGCTACTGTACTAATCTCCTGCAAATTTTGTTGTAAAGTCCTGGCTGAAGAAGATCCCTGCACCTGTCCAAAAGATTCTAGGTCAAGTATCATTTCAAGATCTTTCATTACATTTTCAACATTGACCTGCTCACTATCTTTTTCAACCAATGTCCCTTCTGTCCATTCATCCATATTAGCATATTGTTCTATTTCTTGGATTCTTTGATGGATGTATGGTGACAGTTTATTTTTCATTCTTCTATCACAGATAAAGTTGTTTGGATCATAAGGCACCTAGTAGAAACTCTTTTGTAGTCTGAGATAGTCTTCTAAAATCCTTTTGGCTTCCTTTCCAGCTTCCCTAGAGTTACAAATGAAGGGACCTAATTGGCTCTTGATCCTGAGTTGAGCCTTTTTCTTTGCATTGCAAAAATGAATTATATTTGAATTATTCATCTGCCTAAAATATTCTAATGCAAAGAGTCTCATTGGGACATACTTGGGCAGTTTGAATGGGCATAATTCACATCCATATATCCTGATCTCTGTGTAGTTTTGATATAGGTACCAATCACCTATCTTGTAATGCTTTGAGAGCTGAAGGATTTTCTTGATTTCATTTTTAATTCTAGGAGGAGAGACTCCTGTCAACAAGGTAGTTGCAGGATGAACAAAAAGGTCGACAAACTCATTATAGGAATAAGGAGAATCAGAGGAATTGTGAGTAATGGCAGACCAAAAGATGAATGACCTAGGATTCCCTTTGGCATCAAGTTTCTTAACATAAAAAGGGAAATTTTCTGACTGAAAGTAAATCATGAGATGATATATGATAGAAGAATACTTAAATACTCTCTCATTCTCAAATCTCATGAACTGATCATGGATTTTGTCAGCAATATAAGATGCAAAATTGTACTTGACAGCAGGAGGCTGTCCAGGGGTAAAAATGGATAACAATACTAGGGTTGACTGATCAACATACTCACTAGTATTGAAGCCCATTATGGAAGATATCATGTTTAAAATAACTCTACCCTCATCAGTAAAGAAAGTATAACCATAAGGGGGAGGGTTTTTAGGCTAATGCTCTGGTAACATGAAGGTTTGGCATAGGCGATTTAACTCTTCATGGGATAACTTAGTAGATTTCTCAAGTAATTCAGCCATGGGCAGGGGAGTGAGAGCTTGACCAGGTTGGAATTGTAGCATTTCATTTATGGACTGAGCAGTTATTGGGAAAAGGACATTTTGACTTGGGGATAAAACTGCTCGTTGGTTGGGATCATAATTTGCGTAGCAATAATGGATTAACTCGGGAAAAATATGGACTGAGGGGAGAAGGTACATAGGAAGATTTGATTCCCAAAGTCCAAAGATGTCAGAACCATTCAAATAATTGTCTCTGTAGCGGCAAAATATTCGAAGAGGATTCTCACTGAGACGCAAGTCCTTAATTTGAAAATCCATATCGGCTAAAGGCAAATAATCCAAGTCCTTGTGAGGGGCATTGATGGGCATGACATTCAGAGCTACAGGAACTTCCTTTTCTGGTTCTTATGGATTCAGAAATGGAATTTCGGGGTTTTTGTGGAAAAGGGGCACAATTACCAGTTTTGGGAATATAATTGCAGTTCTGGGAACGAAAAAGACCAAAATGAACTTCTTTTCAGACCTTAGTGCAGAATTAAAACTAAAACCAGGATTTTTTACAGAGTTTAGCGGGGAATTGGAATAAATACATGTCTACGGGAAATGAAACGTGTTTAAACAGGCGTTGGTTATGACAGAAGAACCCTGAAATACTCGGCTTCAATTCTCTTCAACAAGGTAACGGTCAGCAAGCATTAGCAGTTGGTTTTTTAATTTTGTTGCATGGAAGACTGGCTAGCGCACGGAACAATGAAAATGACACAGACGCAATTTGTTTTATTTACAAAGTCAAAAGGGTGGCGGGTTTTGATTGATGACGTCAGCATGTATGATGGTTTCGTCACAGAGGGATAGGAGCGGATCTTTGTTTGGGCCGCTCGCGCAGTGGAAATCCGGACCCGAAAAAGATTAGGGTGAATTTGATAAGAAATTCACATCACAACTCTCCCTCCATATACCAGCCCAACTTCGGATCCGAAAAATATTAGGGCGGAATTCATTTGGTTTTCACGTCACAAAATTGGCCGACGTCAGCAGGCCATTTTGGAACGCGAATTTGGTTTGAATTATGGTTTATCGTTGTTTGAAGTCCGGCGGGCTCGACTTAAGAACAATTTTGTTTGATCCCATCTTATAAAATTTGTGTTGGTTTTCTTTGATAATACACATATTTATAATAAACCATGGGAATACCACACTAAACATGTGGAAAAGTTATATAAATTATTGAGAACAATCATTTTTATATAAAAATATCCAAATGTGCTTTTGGGAAATAAGAATTCGAGTATTTGGTTCATATTGTTTTAAAGGAAGGAGTGAAGTTGGAGCCTCAAAAGATGCAAGCTATTACCAAATGACCTATTCCTAAGAAAATCAAGGTTCTTAGAAGATTTTTTAGACTTACATGATATTATTGATCATTTTTTAAGAATTATGCATGCATTTCAAGTCCACTCACATATCTCTTGAAGAAAATATCATTTATATGGAATGATGAGGCTACTTTGTCATTCTCTCTTTTAATGGATGCCTGTCTTCTACACCAACATCGGTTGCACCTACTTTTGGTAAAACATTCACAGTAGAGTGTGAGGCACTAGGACAAGGAATTTACGTAACATTAACACAATAAGGGATATCATTGGCTTTTAAAAGCAAGGAATTCAAAGAAAATATTTGGTGAAATCTACGTATGAAAAATAAATGGAAGCAATATTACATGCAATAAAAAATGGGGATAATATATCATTGGGAGGTACTTTAAAGTCAAGATATACCATGATAGCATAAATTATTTTTTGAAGCTATGATTTTCATTAGAAGATTAACAAAAATGAGGAGAAAAAATGCAAAGTTTTAATTTTTAGATAATCTGCAAAAAGGGTAAGGAAAATTTAGTACATGATGCTCTTTCTAAAATAGAAGAGGCCTCGAATTTATATCCAATTACATTTTCTATTCCTAGGTGGCTAGAAGAAGCTTGCCATAATGGAAAAATGACAATAGTACTAAACAAAAACTAAAATTTATAAAGGATGGGATGAACTCTGTGGAGCATTGGGAGTGAAAGAGAGATATACTTTCGTGCAAATGTAGAATATTTGTATGCACGCAAGCATATTTGAATAAAAAAATATTAAGGGAGTCCAAGGTCTCTCTGATGGTAGGACGCAGGCATCCTTAAAACATCTCAAAGTATCAAAAAGTATTTTTTTGGAAGGAATGAAGAAAGATATTCAAAATTTTGTAAGAGAAGGTCAGGTTTGCATAATAAATAAAAGAGAGATAGTAAAATCTCTAGGGTTACTTCAACCATTCCACATACATATTCAAAGAATAGAAGATATATCAATAGACTTTATTACAGGGTTACTGAAATATAAAGGTAAGTATTACATTTTTGTGGTCATTTATATAGACAAATTTTGTAGATTTTTTTTGTAGAGCTAAAAGTACATAAACAACAAGCCAAGTGGCAGAAGTGTCCGTGAAAGAAATTCATAGTCTTCATGGTTTTCCTAAAGTAATAGTAACAAGAAAATTTTGGAAATAATTATTTAATATGAGTGGAGAAACACTAGGTGCCATGAGTTCTACATATCAAACACAATCAAATGGTCAAACAAAAATAGTTAACAAATGTTTTTA
Organism: Pinus albicaulis; assembly: GCA_034641835.2. Lineage (NCBI taxonomy): Eukaryota > Viridiplantae > Streptophyta > Pinopsida > Pinales > Pinaceae > Pinus > Pinus albicaulis. The sequence goes on from CM076577.1 coordinate 237,338,570, forward strand.
AGGTTATCTACAATGTTACTCTTTAGAAAAGCAATCTTAATGGATGAAGTGGGTTCCTCAAGGAAGAATGGTAATATGATACTATCATACTACCTATCACACATCTACTAAAATTTCCCATTTAAGGCCCTTTATGGATATCCAACTCCTAGTATCTCATACTTTTTGCAAGATAAGTCCAAAGTATAGGAAACAGAGTCACATATGGAAAATACTAAAGAAACTTTGAAAATTATTATGGAAAACCTTCAAATGACATGAAACATGATAAAACAACAAAGGGAACAACATTGAAGTGAAAGATAATTTGAGGAGGGTAATTGGGTATTTTTTAGATTATAGCATTATAAGAAATCTTCATTCAAGAAAAAGAAGAATAAAGAATTAGCTCAAAAATGCAATGTGGAAAAATTCGAAGTCGGGATTAAATCGGCAAGGGTCCAAAAGTTGAAATACTCGATAAATTCAGGAGATTTTTGAAAAATTCGGCAAAAAGTCGGCAAAAATAAAAAAATAAAAAAATATTCATTTTTGGAAAAAATCCTGATTTTTTCAAAAAAAATTAAAAAATTATTAAAGAAACTACCTCACTCAAGATTTTTTCGAAAAATTCGGCAAAAAGTCAGGACTTCGAGGATAAAATCGCGACTTTTTCAGGGATGAAAAAGTCGGCAAAAAGTTGGCCAATAAAGTCGGCTCCGGGAAAAATTCGGGATTTTTTCAAAAAGTCGGGACTTTTTGCCGACTTTTTCCACACTGCAAAACTGTTATGGCCCTAAATAATTATTCATAGGATTGCACAAGTGGTATAGAAGTTATATTTTTCTTATTCTTGCATTCATAAGGTTTTTCATGTATCTTGCCTAAAAAAGGTTTTGGGAAAAAATATGCCAATGTAAATAGAACTTCCAAAATTAGATGAAGAATGAAAGTTGATTCTTGAACCAAAAAAAGTTATAGATAAACATTATGTATCTCTTTGACATATAACCATTATGAAGTACCTAATCAAGTGGAATAATATTCCTCTAGAAGAAGGTACATGGTAAAATGATCAATTTGTGATGAAATACCCACGGCTAAAGGGTTCGTTTGAAGTTTTGACAAAGGTTTTGTTATATGTTTTATATAACGCGCGGTGGAATAGTTTTATTGTTTGTTAAGGTCCCACATAGTGATCAAATTTGAAGGGCAGGTCCGAATTTCAATTAGAAGGGCATATATCTATGTCGCCCTTCCATAATGAAAAGCTTTAAAAAAAAAACTTTTCAATTGACCACAATAAATTATTTTTACATTTCATTTTCAGAAAGACAAAACCATCAATATTTATATTAATAAAAGGCTGTTACATATACAACAATGAAGAAGGCTCCATATTTCATTGCTTAAATATCTCATTGGCAATGTCAACATAAGTCTTGAAGACACTATTATAAAAGTTTGGATACATACCACCGGGATATAGGAGATTCTTATGTGTCAGATTGTGTAATGCAATTTTGACTTTGTCTCACAAGGAGCAGCAGCATGGAGGTCTAGATTTTTCTTATAGAACTTTATTATTATTATTTGAAACGTTGTTTATAGATATGAAGACAACAATGAAATTATGAGCATGGTGGACAATTATTCAAGCTCATGATGCCAAACCATGATGATGTAAGTTTGGAATTTAACATTTTTACATGTTAAAGACAAATAGTCAAAATCACTGACAACTTAGTATGCCATAATTAATAATCATTTCACTTTTGTTAATAGGTTTATGTCACACGATGATGCAGGGGCATTAGGCACTAGCCAGCAATGTAGGAGGTTTTTTCCACATGTTGTGGCTAGGAGGGTTCGAAAACATTTGAGTTGTAACAGCTAGGTGTCAATACCTCAGCTGACTGTATTACTTAGACTAGTTAGAGTTGTAAGAGTTGAACAATTTCAGTTAGTTGAATTATTATAAATAGACCTTTTGATTTCTAGAATGGTCCTCTCAGAGGAACTGAAGAGCCATATGTTATGTATATAAATTGTAATTCCTTGGATGAATAAAATTAGAGAGGGAAGAGGAGAGTAGAGAGGGGATTTCTGCAATAAACCTCTGTGTGTGAACAATTGTTTCCAGTTAAATGATTTCCAAGCATAGTTGCCATTGAATTATCTCGAACTGCTAATTGTGAAGAATTGTTTAACTGTGAGGCGATTGGGTACTGATAATTCCATTCTTCTGTCTTTGAATTCTCGTAAATTGTTGGATAACCCTATGAACTCACCCCACCCGAAGGCGAGGTCTGTGTAGAGAACCGGGGTCGTGAACACTGTTCAAATATAAAAATCCCACTTAATAAAGAGACAAGATTGTTGTGCTTTCGGAACCTGACCCGAGGATTGGACATGAGTTAACAAACAAAAGGATAGCGGAACCAGACTTGCACCCGTGGTCAAGCCCTGTACCAAAACCACGAGCGGAATCACAAAAGCGGGTTTCCCATATCGCACCGCTTTTGCGGAGTAGGCGGTATTTCCTATTCGCGAGCGATTCCATAGGGAAAGCGACACGTGGCGAAGTGACCCCCGGAAAACCACCATTTAACCCGCGCCATCGCACGTTAAAGCCCGACGTTGGAAGCCGAGCGAAATTGCCAAGAGTCGTTGATTTGGAGAAGGGCCATCGGACGGTGGTCGCACGTTGAACTTGCCCGGAGGTTAACTAAGGTGTGCGGAGGATAGCCGGGTACGATACGAGTGTTTGATTGGTTATTGATATATATAGGTGGGGCCGGAGTATAATGAAATTGTTTAATTAAACGATTGGCGGATAATTAGCATAAGTATGGAGCGTGATTGTTGTAAGGCTGGGTGGTGAAATATAGAGCCGAAAGTTCATTACAAGTTATTTATTTAAAAAGAAACGTGGAGTATAAATACAAAGTGTTTAAAGTTAAACATTGGTTATAAGGATTGGAGATAATATAAAGTCGGGAATATAAATTAAAGTCCAACCATTGTGGATAGTATTTATTTATCAAATTATACGAATTTGATAAATAAACCCGAAGAAAGAAGAAGTCAATTAAGACTCAGGCTGGAGGAAAAGAACGGGGTACACCAAGGGAAAATGCTGACAGAGCGATTGTAGACACACCAGCTCTCCTTGGGGGTCCAATTTCAGTTTTGTTGCGTCACACGATGATCTCTCTTCTCTGGCATTTACTTGTATTGAATATCACTATTCTAGGAATAAGGAGTTATTTTCTCCAAAATAACCCTAGCCAAACATTGACAATGCATCAAGGATATCTTTCTATGCTTCATAAGTACATATGTTCTACTTCTAAATCATGTCTTAGAAGTGGTTGTTTTGCTGGAAATTATTCACCAGTTGGTTTCATACCAAAGTCTTTTTCACATTTTCAGCATCCAATACATGAAAAATATAATGGTTTAAAACAACATAAATATTTGAAATTTTGCAAGAATTTTCTGGCACACTTTGAATATGAATTTTGAAGTCAAGTGCATGATGCTGTATAGGATCAAGTGTCATTTTGAATACAAAATGTTTCACAAGAAACTTCTCAACATGCTACCCTGCAGTAAGGATTAAATGACAATATTGCATCAACTATTTCCATAATAAAAGTGCACCTCGGCCATAAGACTAAGCAACTACAAATGTTGTAGATCTAACAAGACCACACAATCAAATGTATTCCACAAGGCCAATATTGTATGAAAAATGAAAAGGAGTTTGCAACCAAAAATACCTTAGGCAACTAATTCAATTAGATACACCAAACCATCAGCAAAAAGGAAAACCAACCTACTTGGCCTCAATATTTTCAACTGGGTCCTCTAATTCAACCAATAAAAAGGCCAAAACCATAGCATTGAGATACATTTCATTACACTGTCAATAACAATAAAATTTGACCCAGCCATAACCCTTTCCTTTTATTGTTGTGAAAATATTTATGCATTACTTTAATGTGGCTAGTCCATAGGCCAAGTAGACCACTGGGTAACAAATATGTTTCCTTTCACCTTTGAGTTTTCAAATTATGCCTACCAAATCTAAGACATTTAAGAGGGGGAACTAATACAACATTAAAAAGAAAACCAGAGCACACATCTACAAATTACCTCCTTAGCTACTGTCACAACATCATTAACTATTTCGGAGAACCATGCTTGCTCTCCAAGACAACAATTTTCCCTTCGCCCCAAGGGTGACTCCAACAAGATCAACAAGTTTGTTCACACCGCCTGCAAGACAAATTGACAATGCTTTCAGTAAGTGTGCAATTGAATGCCAAACCATATGCCAAAACAACCCTCCATGAAAAATTAAAATAACACATTAAAATCGAATATAAGTGGACAAGGAAAGATCCACCGCAGTGAAGTTTCACGTGCAGGTGACCTTCCTTTAAACATATTTTTTTCTCTGACCTGCAATTTTTTTGTCACTAAGCCATCCTTGTTGAAGTACAACTCCTTTTCCATAGCTCTTTTATTAACTACCTTCTCTTTGTCGCGTAATCTCAGAGTCCCTCTTCTGCTTGAGCGATTAAAGGAAATGGGTGAAAAAACTGAAAGAGAAGACAATTGTCTGCCATAATTATCAAACATTGCACCCAAATTCTTCCCCTTTCCATTGTTACCCGATGAGGTAGATGTGGCAATTGTTGTCATACTGCCCAAAGCAGAGGCCATCTTCTCTTATGCCGAATATAGAATTACAAGATCTTCATATTAGTATGAACCTTAAAAAACATGACTCCCATTGCTAAAAACCACTTTTAAGTTGTAAAAGGCAAACTAAACAACTATCGCAACTTTTGGCAACTTCTGGAGCATTAAGAGAGAAACAACCAAAGAGAAATACAACCACAATCCTCATTTTAATGAGACCGGACTATATATTTGCATTAAGATAATAGAAAAAAATCACGACTATATTAAGGCCAGCACAAAACAATCTTTAACCAGTGTCTCTCGCGGCCTTCAGGTTGCCATGCTAGAGGTTGCATATTTTTAATTTAAATTCTTGACCTCTCGTGCCCATCTATGAATGCATCCAATAGGATATCTACATCAAATGCTCCTTTATATCCCCAAAAACAAATTCCCTACTACAAGAGCACCAGTATTGATGGATCACCCCACACCATCCCACCCACTAGAAACGGTGAAAAAGGAAACCCGAGAAACCTTCTAAAATATCTCAAGATGAATATATGGGTGGTTCTTATGAATCAACCAACCATTCAGAAGATGCTCATCAATCCAAACCATGAGTATTATGTGACAATATTCAAGCAGGCACTGAATCGGATTTCTGAAGCTATGTTAGAGAAACCCTAAACTCTCACTGAAAATAGGTGAAATATGGCACCACTCAGAGATTGACATGTGCCAATTGGTACAAGTGGTAGAAAATTGGCATGCTCAAACAACGAGGTGATGCAGGAATGACATGAGGGAGAAAATATAAGAAAAGCCCCAAATCTGGAGAACTAAAGCTCATCACCAACCTGAGATTGACAACTTTACATGATGTAACCTATGAAATCATAAATGGAGAAATCATAGTAGCAATAAAGTAACCTATGTAACAATAAAGTCGGATTCATCCTGGGAGTGGTAATGGGAGAAATCATAGTGAACAACAGGAAACATGCAGAGTTGCTTACAATCGAATAGATGAAAAAACACATACAAAAAACCTAGATAATAATCATGAACAAGCTTAATATTGAATTATGAACTGTAAAGGAACTTACAAAATGTGACATTATGAACCTGGTCAAGCGCACAAGCAAAAATATCATGGACATGACCCTGGTTGACAAGTTGTATTGCTCATGATGCAAGAGGATTTGTACCTGCACTGCCAAGTCAATCAAAATCCATCATTATCTATACAATAAATACAAGTAATTGATGTAGTATTTTTTACTCTAAGATTCATTCTTATGATAATGTTAGAACATATATTGAAAATGTCAAAACATACCTGAATAAGCTCCTCTTCGTTTCAAGAACAATTTATTGGAGTCGCATGAACTTGGAACAAGCCTCCCACGATCTGAAAGAGTAGCAACTAAGTCAACGGTGACTTTTTTGTTGCTACGCTGGATCGAGGGAGGTTTGCTCCAAGATTAAATCGCTCCAATAAATTATTCTCTACTAAACAGGGCCAACCACGTGAAGGTGGAAGCTCTTATGGCCCTCCCCCCCCCCTCACATCACTCTCAATTCCCCAATACCCAATCTATATTTCAATTTTTACTTTCATGAGCATAAAAAAAAATATTCAATAACTAGTAAAAAAACAATTCAACAAAAAGTACGCAAGGAAACATTGCAATTAATGCTTGACATAAAAATAGTATGATAAATGAGTTTTTTATATAACGTAAAAAACTTTCCAAGTATGGTAACGTTTGTTTTATAATAATACAATATTTTACATTATCAAATTTTCTTTTTCTTCTTCCTATTTCTAAAGCTCCTAATTACATCATCAATATCATCGTGCTCTGCTCCTGTTTCGTGCCTTTCGACCTGCACTGCTGACCTAGTTGCGTAGTCACGATGTCTAGTCTCATCCAGTGACGGGGCATCGCCTACAAAAACAGATAATATTAAATTTTAATTGTCAGTTTTTAAATATCATTGAACTAGTTCGGTAATATTAATAAAAAAAAAATTGCAATGAGATTATTTACCTGGTGCACCAGTTGTCGCCGCTGGCCTAGTTGCGTAGTCACGATGTCTGGTCTCATCCAGTGACGGGGCATCGCCTACAAAAACAGATAATATTAAATTTTAATTGTCAGTTTTTAAATATCATTGAACTAGTTCGGTAATATTAATAAAAAAAATTGCAATTAGATTATTTACCTGGTGCACCAGTTGTCGCCGCTAACCTAGTTGCATAGTCACGATGTCTGGTCTCATCCAGTGACGGGGCATCGCCTACAAAAACAGATAATATTAAATTTTAATTGTCAGTTTTTAAATATCATTGAACTAGTTCGGTAATATTAATAAATAAAAATTGCAATGAGATTATTTACCTGGTGCACCAGTTGTCGCCGCTGACCTAGTTGCGTAGTCACGATGTCTGGTCTCATCCAGTGACGGGGCATCGCCTACAAAAACAGATAATATTAAATTTTGATTGTCAGTTTTTAAATATCATTGAACTAGTTCGGTAATATTAATAAAAAAAATTGCAATGAGATTATTTACCTGGTGCACCAGTTGTCGCCGTTGGGACTATTGCTCTGTCTTCCTCTCTGGTGGTAAGATCCTCAAGGGAAACATTCTCTGTCATTTAAACAAAAAAAGTTATAAGGACAACCATCAAGGTATAATTAGAAAAAATTATAAGTGGAAATTAATTACCGTCACGGCCCTCATTGATAGTAGCATTGTCGGCCTGGTCCCCACTACAATGATCAAGTTGCACGTGAGGATCATCTACATCTGGCTCTAAAACTGGGTTATTTGCCTCGTCGGTAGTGTTGCTCCCCTGATTTAAACAAAGTTGTTAGACATTAAATTTATGGACGAAAACAAAAATATTGAAAGGTTAATGTTTTACCTTATCGGGCATTGTAGATCTTGGGACCTGCCCCAAGCTTCTGCGACGTTCAACTACAGCTTGATAGCCAAAACGGAAAGCAATATTTTTATCTTCCTCTGTAGTTATTGTTCCAAAGTCATCACCCTACATTATATATGATTGTGTATTTTTAATCATATCTGATAGGATTACAAAAAAGTTGGAAGGCGATACAATTAATTATAAGATGTTTAGCTACTTAATTACAATTCTTGCAGCTAATTTCAAGTAGCCACCCTGGCCGAGCTTGTGATGGCCCTTTTTCTCAATTCTAGCTTTGGTTGCCTTTGAGGTGTCAGGCAACCTAGCATCAAAAGATTGAAGTCAGATATGACGTAGCACACTTTTATTTTAGACATAAAGAAAATTAAAGCTATTGAATTAAAGTTGTAATTTACCTTGCGGGTCCAGTTGGCATTTTCCTTCTTTCTTTGCCCTTTTCTCTTTTCCGTCATGGATGAGTGCTCTCCACTCACTCTCTGAAACTGCGAGAGGACGCTCATATCTAGGGTTAAATTGCAATTGTGTCCTATAGGTGTCCCTGGTATATTTCAAATATTTGCCGGCTACCCGAGCCACCGTTGTTCTGTCAAATATGCCGACCCCAAAAAGGGTTTCTAGATAATCTAGAAGTTCTTTTTTCAGGTTGGAACTCTGGGAATTCCACCCTGTGCGTATGGTTGGGCCAAAAATTACCAACGCATGGCTCTCCAAATACCTGTAGAACTCATTGTTTCCTACACAGAAAAAAGAAAGATATTATCATTAATTTAAAAATAAAAATCGTGATAAATATGTTTTAGATAAAGTACATGAAATAGTTAAAATATTAAAATTTACCTGGGATTTGTACATGCTTTATAGGGACACCTTCATCATTCACCAACAACGTGCCATTAATGGTCCCTGTGGAGCTGACACGTGTAGCTCCAGGAAACGAAATAATGTAGTTGGCCATATCAGCCTCATCATTGCCAACACGTTTAGCGGTTGGCTGGGTGTCTGCTTGGGCAGGGTGTGTTTCTTGGCTAGCACCTAAAGGAGTAGAAGGTGTACGAGAGGGTTGTTGGGCAATCTCTTGCCCTTGTGTCCCACTACCACCAACACCGGGTTCAGCAAATGCCAGAAAACACTACATACAAAAGAAGTTTTTGTTAGTTTAGTCAATGTAAAAATTAAAAATCAAACTATTACAATTCATCTCATGCAGAAAAAAAAAAATATCCTTTTGACTTTTTATTATTACCTGATATCTTTCTAGCTGTCTCATAAGATGTTGTATCCTCTCTTCTGTTTCAGGTGTTTGAGGCATGTCTATCAAAGTATTAAATTCCGACCTTGCATCTCGTGCCTTTTTTTGCAACAAGAACACTGGAGATAGGGATGAAGAAAGCTCTTCCTCAAAGAGGGAATCATCAGGCGTACCATGGCTAGGTGTCTGCATATTTGAACAAAATTAATATTATTTCAATTATGTAAATAGCTAAAATACCTAAAGATAGAGCAATGCTGGCACTTTACATGTTCTTCCGCTGGCCTCTTTCCGCGATCATCCTGTCTCGGGGTTGTTCCTGCACTGCTCTGATCAGTCTGCCACATTGCAATAAAATTATAAATGTAAAAGCTTGAAAACAATATCTAACTTGAAAACACAAAATGAAAACTGAAATAATTTCTAATAAGACACCGGAAGACAGAGTTAGAGTTTCAAATATGCCTTGCATTGAATTTAGTCCTGGAAACATGTCATTGCACATTAAGGCACCCAAACAAGAGACGAGTTGACAATGAAGACCTTATTGAATATATTGTTGGAGCAACTTCTAGTAAACTTGTTGTGAAGACCTTGAGGAAATTTTTTGAGCAACATTGTTGAAGTTGATGGTATAGCATTGTTGGAGATGATCTTGAAGGGCCTTGAAGTGAAGCTTTTGGAGCAACTATTGAAAAATCCTTAGAGCATTTAAGTAAGGCACTTTCTATCTTCCATCACCTTTTTCCTTTCAATATCCTTTAAACGATTTTGTTGATATTTAATTTTTGAAATCACGTTATAATTCCTTGATTATATGTGTTTGGGGACTTTCCCTTTGAAATTACCCAAAAATACCCTGGAAATTTTATCTTCAGGATGCATGTCTGACCCTATTGTTCAATATTTTGATTTATAGTAGTAAACATAGAGAGTTAGGGGGCTCTTGACTTGGTTTGGTTGGGCCATTAGATCCCTAACATCTACTAGGGAGAACCCCCCTTGAGTTGGAGGAGAGCTAGCCCGAAGTGAAAAGAGGTTGGTGAGGTGACAATGGGACTATTGAATTACACATGGTATCACACTTTAGCTTTAGGACTCTATCTTGAGAAGTGCGAGATTTTGCTATATCGATTCTCAAATTGTTTACAACACTATTGTTAAGAACTAATAAGAAGTGATGTTGAGGGGTTTTTGGGTATAAGAAACAATACCATTTAAAAACTAGGGTTCTCAGTCCTTGGCATTCCTTCACCTGGGCCCAGGGGCACACTAGAATAATTTCACACTAAACCATGCAAACTTAAAAGTAACTTAACAGATCCATAAAGTAATAATAATCATAATTCCTAATTTCCTATTGTACGATATGATGCAAATTATTCAAACATGAAGCAATGAAGACATGAAATGTCTGAATTTCAAGATTGATGAACGAATACAAGAAGTTAGAAACTACAACTTTGATTCAATACTCTGTGTCCTAACTCCAGGAAGGAATCTAGTTTGTAGTACAGAACATGCATCGTGTATTATCAATTCTTAATTGACAACAACTAAAGGTCATCTACTTCATCAATTCCTTCCCATTTTGTGTTTTTATGTTATATTCCTTATAAAAGTGTCAAATTTCTCTCAAAGTAAGCAACCACTGAATAAAATAAAAAATAGTTGAGATATGATTGAGAAATGGTCATTTATTTCATGAAAGGATCTTCACAATTTCTTTGGTTGTTTTTCATCTCAAGAAACAGAAATGACCTAAGAAACTATCGTGATGTAATATAAGAAACAACACGGTGCAATGGCCATTTTCAAAGCCAAATGATGTCCATTGAGGACATGGCCTTTATTTGGTTTCTGTTTCATAGGAGTTTCAGGTAGAAATGGAACTTTGTTGTACCATTTCTAGTAGTAAAAAGGGAAAACCTTCTTTTTCCATGGGAAATAATTTACCTTTCCTTTTTCAAGATAATCTAAATCACAAAAAATATGAACTATATTGCACACATTCTTGGATAATGTGAAAGTGGAAAAGGAATACCCTACACAAGTGATGCACACATGTACATTTGAACACTAATATATTTTTGTAGTTGAAATGCAATGCTTGTTTTCATTTAAATGTGGGATTTTTAAAGCAGGGAGAAGCAAGATCTGAGGGCGAATGCTGTTCTGCAAGAGCTGAGGGCGAATGCAGGGCGAATGCTATTCTGCAAGAGCTGAGGGCGAATGTAGGGCGAATGTTGTTCTGCAAGAGCTCAGGGCGAATGCTGTTCTTCAAGAGCTGAGGACGAATGCTGAGGCCGAATGCTGTTCTGCAAGAGCTGAGGATGAATGCTGAGGGCGAATGTTGTTCTACAAGAGCGGAGGGTGAATGCGCGCGTGATATCAGACGTTAATGTAGCACACATGTACATTTGAACACTAATAGATTTTTGTAGTTGAAATGCAATGCTTGTTTTCATTTAAATGTAGGGTTTTTAAAGCAGGGAGAAATAATGGCTGCCAAATTAATAAGCGTTTCTTTGGGGAAAATTTAAATCTTGTATTGGGTGATGAAGATAATAGAGGGTATTGAATCTTTATTCTTGACATCTAGAGAGAACCCTACAGCCTAACACAATCCAATGGAATTGACCAAAAAAACCCAAATAGAGTCAACCCTATTATAGCAGGAAGGGCCTGCAGTAAGAACTTACCATTTTGCAAGAGATGAGGGTGGATATTTACGTGCACGGAAAGTGAAAGCACGAAGCAATTGAGCGAATGCTGAGAAAAATGATGTTGCGGCTGAGCGCGAATGCGGGGGAAGAATGCTGTTGCGAGAAGGCCGGGAGCGCGAATGTTGTTTTGCAAGAGCCTAGGGCGAATGCGCGTCATATCAGATGGTTAATGTAGCTATTCGACGGATGGTAAATAAAATCATTTTCGCAAGCGCGCGTGTGGTTTTTCGGGAATTTTATGTAGCGCGCATATAAGTTTCGTATTTTTATGTGGCGCGCATATAAGTGTCGTTATACTGATGGCGAAAAAGGCGTCGCTATTGCGACGAGTACCTAAACGTCGCAATGGCGACACCTAGACATTGTGTCGCACTTGCGACGATTGGAGTCGTCTCAATAGCGACGCTTTGGGCCATATTGTCGCAATTGCAACATCTTCCTCCAAACGTCGCAATTGTGACACTTTTCTAAGTGTCGGTATTGCGACACTTTTCTATAAATGTCGGTATAGCGACGGGTTCGGGCGGGATGGAAAAAATTTGGGGAAGTTTCCGACATTTGGTCAAAAGCGTCGGAACCAAGTGTCAGAATTTCCGCCAATTGTAGTAATGGATGGATAAATTAGGGTTTTAGGCTAGCTATGAAATGCTTAAGGGGTTTTGATTTGATTTGATTGGGTTGTTGGATGAGGATATTAGGTAAAATAGGCTAGTTTAAGGAAAATAGGATTAGGGTTACAGTCCATTCAATGGGGCAAGGTAGGCAAGAAGGCTTGCATATTTGGGTTCTTGGGATGGAATTATTTAGACAAGTGAGGAGCTAGGAAGAGCATGAAAGATGAATTCTTCCTAAACTGAAAGAAAGACAAACAGACTGTGTTCAAAAATTTCCCAAAACAGAGCATGTGAGATGAATTCTGTTTCTCTAACTTGAAAGTGATCATACAATAGAAATGAAATGGAAAATGGAACAACAATACATTCATACAAATGAAGCAAGAGAAGAAACAATGCTAGAAAACCATACCACAGGTATCCCAAAGAAATAGCTGCAACACTTTTATTAAGTTCCTGCCAAAATGATTAAAAAATAGTCTCTGATCAATATGCCAACATCCAACTGATTCCAACCTGTGAAATGACTGAAAAAATACATTATATAGGCCTTAAAAAAACTCCTCTCAGCCTCAGGGGTCGAATTCTTGAGTTGAGGAAGAGATCCACAAAAAATTGAATTGATAGCTGAAGTGTAGGGAGGTCAAGTGACTCATCCCTCACTTTCATGAAACTGGTTCATCACACCTCATTGAGTATTTTATCTAATGTATTTACCCTAGGTAACAATAAAAACATAATAATTACATTAAATTCCATCAATTACATAGGTAAATCATCATTTTTCCAAGTGCAAATCAAAATTTGCAGTCAAAACTGAAAAACTTAGAGATTTGTCAAGGGAACAACGCCATTTTACAGAGCATTTTTGGAGGCCTTACCAGTTTCCAAATTAGGCTCAAGATGGCTTGTTGGAAAGCCTATCATGTCTACTTTCCAAATATACATTTATTTTTTTTAAATTGGGTTGAGTTTCCCTGCCAAAAAATGATTCTCCCATAACTGGTCAAGGGCGCAGTGCCAAGGCTGAAAACGAGGCAAAACATTGAGTTTTTGACGGTTTTTTCATCTTTTCACCAACCAGTTGTCCAAAAAAAGCTTCAAAACATTGTTGTATAGAATTCACTTGTCATTTTCAATCTTCTGGTGGTCTCCTTTTGTCCAAAGAGTGCCTTAAACAAGGGCGCATCGCCTAGGGCGCTGTGCCCTTGATAGTCTAAATGATATGAGACTATCCAGGTTTGCAAAAAATCACAAAAAATTCAAAAATTGACCCAAAAAATTCTCAAAATTTGATTATTTTATACTAATGATGAGGTTAGGCATGAAGTGAAGCTTCAACCAATATTTCAAGTCTCATTTCCTCTTCTTGCATGGTCAAAGCCTCAATTTTTGCATTGGCTCTCTTGAGCTTGGCTTTTGCAATTTTGTATTTTTGGGCATAGTGCTTGACCTTATTTCTCAACATATCATTATATTTGTTTTCCTTATTCAAAAGATTCTCTAAGTTCTGGTTAGCCTTGTCAAGCCATGGCTCCCAGTTTTCATTGACTACCAATGCAATTTACTCATTCAAGGTTAGGTGATTAGCAAGCTTAACCTCCTTTTGCCTCTCTAGGGTAGAGCTCTTTTTATCCCTCTAGTCCCAGGCCTTCTCCTTGGAACCTTTTCTTCTGCCTCATCTGTTACACCATATGTTTCTAGTGTCTCTTGAGGCAATATTTTGTCCTTTTCTGCTTCTCTTTGAGCCTTGATGAATTTAACCTCATCAATGACATGTTTTGTTTTCAGCTACTAGTTCTCCTTCTCAACAAAGTCAATTACAAAATTAGACCTGTCAATATTGGGTTGTAGCTCCTTAATATTGGCTTATTTCTCCTTGATGACTATGCTAGTGATCTCATTATCATCATTATCATTTAGGTCAACAAGGTCAAAATCATGTTATGTCTCATGGAGGTCCTCCTCCTCATGTTTGATCTCTACCTGAATCTCTGCCCCTGTCATCTTTTGTTTCCCTTTGTCTACCTGCTTTGCCGATGTAGAAGGCAAGGCCCCTCCCACACTCTATGGGGCAAACACTTCCCTATGAACCATCTGCTATGTTTTTTCCAATGGCTCTATCTCAGCCACATCAGCCTTATTAGTCTCATTGATCTCATCTTTAATAGGTGACCCAGTATCTATGTGAAATGGAGATGATGGTGGTGAAATGGGTAAAGGAGGCTGATGTGATGATGATGCATGAACTGTGGGCTGGGATGGAGGAATTGATGTGGATGGATGAGATGATTAAGGCACATCTTGGGCATGCTGAATAGGTGGAGTAGTGAAAATATCATTAGCTATGAATGAACTCCATGAAATGTTCAATTTTTTGAGGTGATGGAGGACTATGATTTTGATGAGGGAATGGTGAAAGAGACTATTCATTTGGTGCTCACATTCTCTCCTTTGGATAATATATGCCATCTTTTGAATGCTTTAGAAGAGGTGATAAGGCATGTTGAGCATCCCGACTCTTGTGAAGTGCATGAGTAGCCATATATGATAAGTGTAAAGTCTTGAGAACTTACCTTCACAAGAAAAGTATCTCATGATGATTTTCATCGTAGGGGAATATCTCTCTAGGAGGTAAGAGAAAGGAAACTTCCCCTTTCTTTTTTTCTTATGCCTAGGTTTGATGTATGGCTCAAAATAATTCTCCTCCAAGTCTTCTTGCTTGAACCATTTTCCCCCAACATTTGGGATTCCGGTGGTAGCTGATATGATGGAAGTGGAAAAAGTGAAAGTGACACTAGCAAGGGTTACCTGGTTGTCATGGAGATTGGAGATGAATAACTTGCTAAACATAGGATGATTTTGGACCCTTTGTATTGTCTCACAAAATTCAAAACATCCTACATGTTTAAAACATGTCACAGCCATGGGGGATGCCATGAGTTCCCTGGTATTTGTTGGCTCAAGTCTAAGCATTTCCCCTCCTTTGTGTGGCATTCTCTCCTCTCTTTATGCTCCCTCACTGTAGCTTTTGTTCTATTCTTCTTCCATAGTGTCTTAGCGTGAAAACCCTAGGGAAATGGAATGATAGTGGAGAATGAGCTTTGGGAAGGTAGGAATGGGATGGGGAAATTTAGGGAGATGGGGGAAAGGGTTTAAAAAATATGGGAAGTGATAGAGAGTGTTAATGTTATGGGGTTTGGGATAGGGAATTTTATTACAGGTTAGGGATTTTGGGAGCCTAGGAAAATGAGTAGCCTAGGTCTTAGGGTTTCAAAGGAAAAGGGCATAGGGAAAGGGGATTATGATATAGGGAGTGAGGATAGGGTAATTATGATGTGGGAAGGGAGTGAAAGTATTTAGGGAGTGAAATTGAAATAAAATTAGGAATTAGGGGATGATACTAGGGTTTCACATTTAAAAATGGACACCAACTCTTTAAACAAGCTCAAACACCAACAAATTGACTTGATGAGGAGAGGAATGGTGCAAATGGTAACTTAATTGATTGATGGAGGCTATAAATCACTTGGACTGAAGTTTTGAAGGTTATAGCACAAGTTTTGGAGCTCTTGGATGTTTGCAGGCAAGGGTGCAGCGCATAAGGCAAGGGTGCAGTGCCTAAGGCAAGGGCACAGTGCCTAAGGCAAGGGCGCAGTGCCAAAATCAGGGGCACCGTGCCAAGCTCTATTTTTGCGAAAATTTTCCTTCCTCCTTGAATTTTCGTGCTTTTATAAGGTTGCTTGATGTTGGAAGAGAAAATGGACTTTGTTTTGATTTCATGAGGGTTTATATACTTGAGTGAATTTGATTTTAATCGTTTGAAACTCACTTTGCTAATGTCTCAAATTTCACTTTTAAACTTTGTAGAATACCCTTACACTTCTGAACTATTTCTTTGACATTTGATCAGTGGACGAATTTAGAACTCTTTCACTTTTACATGTGCTTGTTTTGCATCATGTGGAACCAAGTTGGAAACTTGGGAAGTAGGTACTTATTACATATAATGAACATACAATTACATAAATGAAGAATAAAATGACATCTCTATTTTTGAAATAAAATTACATTTTAGAATGAAACTCACACTTGAAATCAAAATTACAACTTTGAAAACTATCTTTACATGCTTGAAAATCCTATTTAGATGGTAAAAGGATATTATTTGGATCACTCTCATACTTTTGCTGACCTTATGTAATGAAATGATGTTTTATTTGGACCTTGAAAAATGAAACCTAGAGACCTAATGAAGACCTTGAGTGACCAGACTTAATGGTGACCTAACTGACATATCGACATGATGAAATGGACTTTCGTGACTGAAGTATGCTCAACAAGACATGAAGGTGGGCCATCAAATATAAATTTTTGAGGACTGATGTTTTTGGACTAAGACTACCATTAGTGAGTAAAATTTTTGAATGAAGACCTAGGTGGAACGAAAAAAATTTCTAAGTGAGATTCCTAAAATGATATGAAAAGAGTATTTTTGATCACTAAGGGTAGTATGAAAATACTGACACTAACAGAGCCTACTACAAAGGAAGAAAAAGAGAAATAATAAAAATATCCATCTAATTTTTTTTTTAAAAATTGTGCAAAAACATCACCCAAAGAACCAAATTATTAGAGATGTTGTTGTAGGTATACAAACCGAGAGAAGAATGACCAATTGCCTAGGAAAATTAATAATTTACTTGCTATACAAAATAGAGTTAAAGGACTTTTCACAAGGCAATAATGATCAACATTAAGTGAATTCTATGGAAGAAGAATTGAATCAAATCAAGAAAAATGGAACATGGGAACTTTTTCCATGACCAAAAGATAAAAATGTGATTGGGACTAAGTGGGTATTAAAAAACAATATGAATGAAAAAGGAAAAATTATTAGAAATAAGGAAAGACTTGTTTGTAAGGTTATGGACAAATTGAAGGAATTGACTTTGAAGAAACTTTTTCTCGAGTTTCCATATTAGAAACAATAAGAATGCTTTTGGAATTTGTGTGTTAAAAGGCTTCAAATTTTATCAAATGGATGCTAAATCATCCTTTGTAAATGGATATTTAAAACAAGAAGTATACATTAAAAAATCATAAGCTTTTGACTTGTCTAAAAATAAATACTAGGTGTGTCCTTATGGGTTAAAACAAGCTCCAAGATCTTGGTATGCCAGGTTGGACGATTATCTTCAACAACAAGGCTTCAAAAGAGGGGTTGTTGACAATAATCTATACATCAACAAGGAAAAATATATCTTACTAATTACACTTGTCGTTAAGTCCCCATAATATTATTGTAGCCCTCTTATTGTTATTATTAGTGTAGCCCCTTATTTTTAGTTTTAGTGTAGCACCATATTGTTATCGTTGTGCCCATGTAGCGCCCATATTGTTATTTTTTTGCCTCATAGAAGCCCACTATTTTTATTTTTGTGCCCTTACATTACTATTTTTATGTAGGCTCTGATTATATTGTGACGCCTTAGACTCCTATATATACCAAGGAAGTCTTTTCATTTGTATCATCCATGAATTGTTAATTTATGTGATGTAAAGGAGGTTACCCCCTTGAAGAAGTTGATTTTCAAGTCTTTGATCTATCTTTTTTTTTTTTTTGTGATTTGGTTGCATAACATTTGGTATCAGAGCTTTGGATTCTAGGGTTTCTTTGCTGCAAATAGGTCATCTTGGAATTTTTTCTATAGTAATTTTTTTATGAAGAGTTAGAAACTGAAATTTTGGCCTCGTGGAGTAGAAGTATTGGGAAACTTTTTGTAAAAATTTTAGATCTTGTTTTGCTATATTTTCTGAGATATGGTTCAAATAAGTTAGGTTTTGCAGGCTCGACAATTCAATCTCAAACAAATGACCTAGGTAAAATTGTCATAAATTTATCTCCGAGAATCAGATTTGAATTTCATAAAAAAGTGACTGAAATTTTAGATATTGTAGTTTTTTTGTTTATCATTTTTAGGGCCAAAGGTTGAAAAAATAATAAGTGGCATCTTGTACAAGTTTTCTCTACCAAACCAGTCCATAATCAGGTCATCGTGGGCGATTTGGCATAACTTTATATTGAAGAATCCAATCTTGGTATGATTTGTTGTGTTAGAAAGAGGACTCAAAGTGACACCTTAGGAATGAATTTCAAACCTTGGGGGGCTGAAATTTTAGAGATACAATAATTTCAATATCAAGCCCCAAAAATTAGGAAGAAAAAGGTGTGTGTGTTTTCAAAATTTTCATAAGTTTTGTTTGAAAAACCATTCTGAAGTAATTCAAAGGGCATAGTAAAGCATATATATAATTATTTGGTTCCAATATGCCTTGAAAAAAAAAATGGATACTCATAGTAAGCAACAAAAAATCTCTACTGTGACACATGAAGAAGAGGAAGAAATGCAACATGATATATCAAACATACGCGACCAAGTGAAAAAAAATTCGCTCTCACAAGGAGTATCCAAAAATGAAATGGAAGCTACAAATGGATGGTTTGAAGAATCCTTTAAAAGAAGACATGGAAGGTTTGAAGGATGGGTTAAAATAATACATGGAAGCTGAGACAAATGGTTGAAGAATGGTTTAAAAGGAGACATGGAAGCTAAGACAGATGGTTGAAGAATGGTTTAGAAGGAGACATAGAAGCTAAGATGGATGGTTCAAAGGAAGGTTTGACAAAGTTGCTACAAAAAATTCTTCCTAATGGAAAAAAGGTATTCCATGAAACTAATGATGATATTAAAAGGAATGCTAATAATGATTTTAGAGACTCTAAACTTGGATTGAAGACCAACCATAATCTAAAGATCGACATGAGAAAGTTTGATGACAAGGATTCGACAACATGGATACTACAAATGGAGTAATATTTTGATATACATGATGTGAAACACACAAAAAAAGTACACATTGAACCCTTATATTTAGAAACCAATTAGTTTGTATGATATTGATGGTTTTGTTCTCGTAAACCATTTTTTACTTGGTTAAATTTTATGGAGGAAATGATAACACATTATGAGGATATTGTTGGTATTGATATGTCGAAAAGGTCATGGTAATGATCATGTGTGATGAATGTTCACTTGGTGGTCCTATTGGTTGGCATTGATGTATTTATAGTGAGATTGTTGTATTGGCATTGATGTCAACTCTATAGGTCATGCACTTATGTCAACCTCATGATGATGGAGATTGATGGAACATGGTGTGTGTTAGTATGTGTTGGCATTGATGGAGCTTGAAGTTAGCATGATGATCATAGAGGAGTTTCCATGTGTTGGCATGTGCATTTATGTACATGTCATGATGTGTTGATGTTTCTATAGGTAGATGGTTCTGCTATATTTGATCATACATATCTGCTTGTGATGATGGCTCATGGCATAATAGTTGAGTGGTCAACTAGGTCCTCATTAGGTTTTCATATCTATGCCTATGAGAATGAATTGTAGTGGTGATGTGATGCCTTCATGATGATGATGTTGTTGTTGTATAGATTCTTCAAATATGTTGCAGCTTGTTCATAGGTATGATGGAGAGTGGAGGACTTGTTGGCACACTTTCCAACCTTGTTTGTTGGCCCTTCTAGGTCAACTTGGAAATGGCACTTGGGAGGCATGTTTGGTATACTTGTAGAGGTGTCATAGGCCATTTTAGGGGTTTGGAGGCATGTATAGGAGCTGAAGAATAGGATGGAATAGGTGATAGAGGTCCTGAGCTTAAGGATTGATGGTTTTCCTGAGTTTTAGCCATAGTCGCATGCACATAAGCCTATGGGAGCGACTAGAATCCTATAGTCACATGGAGAAAGTGCCAAGGTAGTGGTTATAGCTCTAGTAGAGTCCAGTCAGTGTCAAGGGAGTGACTATGGGATTTCTTGAGATTTTCTTTGCATTCCTTGTGATGTTTGGAAGGAAATTAGTTTGGAAATTCCCATATGCTTCCATAATTAGTGAAAAAGGTAAAAAATGGTTTGAAAAGGTCCTCTCATTATGTGAATGCATATATTGCACTAGTAGTCACCTTAGTGGATTTATTTGTCCAATTTGTGCACCTTTGATCCTAGCCCAAAACCTAATTTCTCCCTCCATGTTTTATATACTTGATATTGGAGCTATGTGATGGTTGATTGAGTTCAAGATGTATGTATGAGAGTGATAAGGTATCAAAGAAGGAGTTTATGATTCATAAATTTACCATAACCTAGATGCTTTAGTCGATGAGTGCTAATGACTTAATAATGTGTAGATCTGAAGCATGATTCAATATAGATCAAATTGGAGCTGTCAGTGTAGTGATTGATTGGAGAGTTTATGTATCCTACTGAGTAGAGTTTTTGATGGTGATTCTCATGCTTATTTTATGCAAGATTTTTTGATGCATTTGGGACACAACTATAGTGTCTTTTGTTGCTAGATGTATTATGCAACATCATTTTATTGTGAGGGTATGATTTATTCATAATTATCTAGCCACATTTTTGTTTTGAGAGCACATATTTTGTGAATTATTTCTATTTTTATTTGATGATGACATATTTTTTTTGAGAGCATATTTTCATTGCTAAATTATTGTTGAGCAGAGAGCCTTGGGATTTAGTTTGAAAATAGAAGAAAGGAGGTATGCATAGTGGTGAGGAGGAGTGACTTCATGGAGGTGGAGCAGTGCCATAGAAGCTTCAGTGAAAGGAGGAAGTTTCTCAATCCAATGGTGGTTGGTTATTCCAATGGTAGTTTGGTGAGGATCGACTGATCATGGTGGCCTATAGTGGATGGCAGTTCGTAGGTATCTGTAGAGAACATATTATTCTGAGCTGATTATTAGAATTGAGTATCCTAGCCGATGGGTGTTGGAATTATGTATATGAGGTCGAGTCTCCATGCTGATGGTAGTAAAAAAGCTATGTAAAAGACCAATTTATTGACTAATATAAATTTAGAGCGAAGGAGTAGCATCAAGAGTGGTTTTTTTCCCGGTGAAGGGTTTTCCACCAGATATCTTGGGTTTCTTGTATGAATTTTCTTTTGATGGGTTGATCATTATTTCTCTCATGATTATCTTGTTTTAGCTGCTTATATGATATATATTCCTATATAATATAATGTGTTTTTGGTGAATATATGCATGATTCAGTTAAATTTATAAAAGGAAAAAAACATATATAGATCACCCTACTAATTCACGCCCCCCCTCAGTAGTGCTCAAGGGTTTCCAAAAATTAGCATCAAAGTGAGGCTCTTGGTTGTAACTTGATCACTGGAGAGTAAATATAGGGTTTATTGGTAGAAATTTGAATTTTTTTTTGGAATGCTATCCTCAATGCTGAAAATTACAAGGTATGGCACAAAAATGTAAAATCTCAATTTTTATCTTATGGATCTAACATTTGGAAAGTAGTGTGTGAAGGTTGTGGAAAATATTCAATTCCAAATAATTTTTTTTAGTAGGTTGCACAAGCATGGTGTATAATCTATGAGAATATTCATAATGATGATATGAAGATACTAGTGGGTTTGAAATGTTCCAAAGATATGTGGTACAAGCTAGAATCCATATTTGATGATGATAACAACAATAATAAGGATAATTAGAAGAAGAGCAATAAGAATAAGAACAAAAAGAAGAGCCTCGAGAAACAAGAATCTCATCCACAAGAGTCTCATTCTTCCAGTACACATGATTCAGGAGATGATGAGAAGAGATCATAAAGTCATGCTCCTGAAAGTATAAATCTTAATGATTTTATGTTGAGTTATAATTTTGATTCAGATCTAGATAATGATGAAGCGCATAGTAAATATGAGAATGTTATTAAAAGTCTTAGATCTGAGATTTATAGATTAACGAATGCATGCAAGGATCAATAGAACTTATTACAGATCTATGATGATAAGGAGGCTAATCTCAAGGAAGATATTGTGAGCTTAAAAATTAAGATGGAAGAATTTGAAAGAGTTGAGGAAGCCATGAGGAAGAAGTACAAGGAGAAGGAAGATGAATGTGGGAAATTAGAAGTTGAAGTGGTTTCCTTGAGAAAGAAATGGAAAATGGAGAAGAGTATCATAACCTTGGATAATTTTCTTGAGATCCAAATATCACTATTGGATAAATCTGGTCTTGGATTTCAAAAGGGCGAGTTTTGTTTGCATGCAAGAAAAAATATGAAATAAGAACCAAAGAAACATGTAGCAAACAATACCAGCAGCAAAAGTGAGATCCAAGGAAATAAAAAGAAGATCCAACAACGAGTTAGCAATCAAAAAAACCAACAACAAAAAAACAATAAGAACTAGCCATAAATCAAGCAAAAAAACTAGCAGCAAAGAAGAAAATCTCAAGGAGCACCTACATTTAGAAGATCCTTTGCTCCTAGAGATGATAATATTTGTAAAATATCAATGGAATCAAATTCCTTTTGTTCCTTTTGTGCATAATGTAGAATTTAACAACTATCACAAGTTTGGGCATGTTTCAACAAATTTCTAGAGTAGATCATATAGACCATATCAACAGAGGTTCCAACAATTCCAACAACCAAGGAGAATGGTCAACATGTATACTTGTGATTTTTATGGTTATTGTTACTCATGTCACTTTTTTGGCCATAAGGAAATAGATTGTAGGTCTAACCGTTGGAGGAGAAGCACATTTCATGCACGGTTCACAAATGGCATGAGCAGTAGGATATTTGATCCTCTTACTTCATTTATTATCCATGTGGAGTGATATATTTTCCATAGATTTGGCCATATGTCAAGGGATTTTTTTTCCCCCGTTACTCAAGGAAAAACCATCCAAAGTAGCAATAACCAAGAGGATATAGTACTAAGCAAGTGAAGCAAGAAAGGAAGAAAGTGAAGAGCATTCCTTCCTCTAGTCCATGATTATTCATGCATACTTATAGAGGATTGTAGATCATGAGAGGTGCGTAAACTTAGGGGGAGAGTATGATGGAGTTTGAAGCATCATATTATGATTTATTTTCATCCTCATGTACGTTCAGTTCCACAATATTGACCTATCTATTGGAGGTATATTGAGCTCAGTGGGTGCTATGCATGGTATGATATTTTTCCTATATTATTTGGAATTTTCTCATTATTTTCTCTCAGTCATTTGTGGAAGATTTATTTCTGTATTCATGAGTGAAAATGAGCACATTTTTTAGCCATGTATATTCTTTTGGTTTCCACCAACAACTTGTTGAAAATATGTGCAACCATGCATAGATTATGATCATGACTCCAAGATGTTTTGATATGACTTGTGACATGGACCAGTCAAGTATGAGATTTTGTATGATGATTATTACAAACATGTATTAAATATTGTTTCATCATTTTATGATGGTATTGAGTCTAGTCAATAGTTTTTGAGTGATTATAGTGATAGGCTTGTTATGGAGGAGTCATATTGTAGCCACATGTATGGGCTAATGATGATGTAATTGTCATGGTATATTATGTACTTGAGTCATTTTTACATAGAGGATGATCATAGAAGATATGTATTTCATTTATGTACTCATGTAAATTATCATGGATCGATGTACTTATGTTGCACTATATTTTGGGTCTTATAGCCATGAGTCATGAGGCCATGTTATGTTCATATGAGTTATGTATGAGGTCTATTGTATCATTGCTTCAACCATGTATTTATCATGCATATGTCACTTGAGTCATGGTCATGTGGAGTATTGGTCCATATGGTACTTATATCTCTCAAAGGAAGAATTGTTCACAACGGAAGCAATCATTTCAACCCAACAATTGGTATCTCTTCATCTTGGAGATGGCATGTGTTCAGGGGGAGCACTAATTCCTCTTATGATTTCAGCCATACATTGTTGGAATTGTGATATGCTTGGAGGTGTTCATGATATGCTTCATAGTATGCTATGATTCTGGGGTTCTTGGCCTCATGTGATGATATATTTTGGTGTTAGCTGCTATGTAGTTATTGGGGAGATTGTGTGTGGTTTTCTCATGTGGATGTTGCGACATTTTATGATGGTGCTCATTGTTAACACCGGAAAATCGCACAAGAAAAATACACTAGAAAATGTCAAGAAAATAGTACAAATAAATATATTCCAAGAGAAATACACTATGAAGGACAAAAATTTAATTAATTCCTAAGGTTCAGTCAGAAATTGGCGGAAAACACACCAACAAAAAAGAAGCTTTATGCACAACGTGCTTTATCCTTCGATAGTCGCGCCATCTTCGAGATGGCGAAAAGTCACCATCCGGAACCACTTCCCACATCTGGTGAAGATGATTATTTGTCAGTTACAGTTAAGAAAACAAAATTCAACCCAAATTAAAGAGTTATAAAACCCTTAAAGGAATCTCTTGTCCTATTGTTGAGTCACTATCAATCTTGGGCCAAGAGAGGGAAGGGAAGTTCAAAAATTTCTATATAAACTAGCCATGGGAAGAGAAAAATGAGACACATGTTATGTTGGCAAAATTTCTACCATAACAAGACCATATTTAAAGTGTTGAAGCAAGAGGATTGAAGACACTAGCATGTTGGCCATACAACATCCTAAGGAAGAAGAGAACTCCACCATTGGAGAGTTGCCACATTCCTTTTGAGAGAGGGAGGAAATAATTTCAAGGAATACAAGGAAAGGGACCCCCTTGCCTTGAGTATTTGAGCTCCATATCTCAAAGTAATCACTGCAAGTGTGTTAGAATTGTATTCTTCTTACTACTAGCAACCAATAAAGGGATTTTTACCTATCATTGTATTGGTTTGTTTCTCCATTTGAGCATTATTGTCTTTTGTTTTTCTGTTTGAGTTCATGTTATTGTACGCATTACTTACCTTATGTGTTTTGTTTTACATTGTTTTTAGTCTTTCCATTAACAACACCATAATATTCTCTGTGATCTTTTCAGGAAGAAACCTACTGCTAAAGAGGTTTCTTCTGGTACACTAGTGTGGCAAAAACACTACCACAGGATTGACAACTCCACTAGTTTCTTTTTCTTGGTTTAATAGTTGTTTTGTAGGAAGTCCTCTCTGCATAACCAGCTACAAGGCACTCAAGGCCTCTCTCTGAATTATTCAAGACATTCAGTGCTTGTTCTTAGAGGCAGAGAGCTCATTTTTTTTTCTCAACAATGCGCCTTTCTCTCAGATAGACACGTGTCATGCACCCGTGTTGGAATAACCTGCACGCCGCGTACCTGTGTTGGAATAACTTTCGCGATGTTCCAGAAAAGAAAAATAAAACCTTGTATTTTTTAATTTTTTAAGTGATTGGAAACCTTTAGTGAATTTCCTTCACCACAACATTTCATTATTCTATGTTTTTAGGTTGACTAGTTGTTGTACTAACCATAATTAGTAGAGAAATGAAGATTTTTATTTGTTTTTTACATTTAAAACACACACATAGCTTAACTAGGGAGAAGAGTAAGTGGCCAAATTCCACACATATTTTTCAAACTATTTTTTGCTGAATTTTATGCAGAACACAGTTTAATTAGTAAAGAAGTAAGTGGCCCATCATCCATAAATATTTTTACTAGATAAGCTATTTTTTCATTTTTTTCATTAGGCTTGGGACTAGGGTGAAAGTATTAGTACAGAAAGCAAGTAATCTTTGCTTCTGTTGCACATCTTGGTGAACTTGGGCTTTCATATGAACAATTTATCAAAGCATTTTGAACTACCATCTCCCTTTAGTTCTACATATTCTAATTAGGAAAAATGTAAGTGACCCATTATCCGCAAATCATTTCAATTTTTGCAAGGAACAATCAAAACAAATATCGTAATTAGAGGGATATAGTAAAGGATCATCGCATATTCGCATCTTATCACACTCTTGGTTGTTCACTCAAAACACACACTAAGCATCAGTAAGTTTTCAACCAAAATTTAACCCAGTTTTTGGGGCTTTTATTCTTATCTTACGTTTGCTTACAATTTCACACCCTAAAGAAAATTAAGACTCCTAAAAACAATCATAAATTGAACCCACTAAAAATATCCCCACAGGGGCCATAAAAGAAGTTATAGTTCAAGTTAGGACCATTGGGGGTAGGCATTCAATAATCTTCCATGGTCATATTACATTTTGAAACATAGATGTTGATTGTTTAGGGAGTTTAAAACCCTTCTATCATCCCACGGAAAATATTTCCCGAGCATTATAGAGACCCGATTCAGAGGGGGTTCGGCTTAGGTCTAGTGTGCACGGTAATCTTTGGGGCTACCCGACCCATCTAGTGCTCAGTAATGGTAACTAACTACCAAGAAGCTTAAGACTCGAATTCTCATGTGGAATGAAGGTACTTTGGTGGCCAAAATCTAGGGATTTTTTTACCTATAGGTGACGGTGCGGGAAACACTCGATCCTCATTACCAATTACCTTGGTTGATTCTTTAGCTAGTGGAAGGTGTCGCTAGTTCTTTCAGACGTTGGCCCAAATACCCATTAGAAGATATATCTGCAAGGCCTATTTAATTTCAGAGTGTGAGGATGATTACGTCTATATAGGATTTTGGTATCATATGCACACAAAAAAAGAACCTTATTGTTTCTTGATTGATCACATAGTTTAAATCTAAATGAAAAATTTACCTTTCCATTTTTTCGCTTTGTTTTATGTATGTGATTATGTTATTGCATTGATAGAGATCATCCTTCCTCCAAAGTAAAAAACAAACAATAATTTACACTAATCGGCACCATAGGGGACCCAACAACACCCCTTCGATCTAGGCTTTTCTTAAACCTCCTCCCATTACTGAGAGGAGTGTCAGGCCTCCCTCGATTTAGGCATAGAGGACATCACACTTTCGCTGTTATAGGATCTTCCTTTATCGGGGAATATTTTATTGGAACCCCCCAAGGTTCACCAATCCCCGCACCAGTGTTGACCCCTCCAGGGTCACCACATTCCACTCCTATTACAACCCCTCAAGGTCAAATGATCGCTACCCCTTCGGGGAGTCAGTAGACCACCCCTCAGGGAATGCCACAAGAAAATATGCCCTAGGCACCTGCCCAAGCCCTCCCCCCCCCCATACATATACTTGTTAAACATCATCATACGATGGCGGTCAATACTCTGTTACCTTTTTTATCATCATTGAATCTACTGGCTCTAAGTGAGATAAAAAATGGCCCTATTGAACATGGTCTTAACTGTCCACCCATGCCCATGAAGCTCCCTTCAGATATTCCAAAATTTGAAGGTAAGAAAGCGAAAGACCCAAGAAATCACATCATGAATTTCCATCTGTGGTGTTCATCGAATAGTATCATAGACGATACCATTCGACTATGACTATTTCAACGCTCCCTTACATGGCTTGCAACGAAATGGTATGTTGACCAGCCTTCTACGTCACATGGAACCTTTAACACCCTCACGACTTAGTTCCTCACCCTCTTCCAACTCCCGATTCATCATGATTCAGGGATGGAACTCCTCACCCATTTTAGAAAAACACCTGTCCTTCACATATCAGACCATCTCCATGAATGGCAGAGGTGTTGTAGCTCGTGAAAAGCCAATCTCTATGATAGAGTTCTTCTGGAGTGATTTTTGAAAACACTCACAACATAATTTCAAAAGGCGTGGAAAAAAAATCACCGCGAGGAAGAAGCCATCAATAAAGCCTAACCACTAGACCTCATTTACATCCAATCCAGATATATCTACCATATCCTTCCAAATTCCCCATGCCTGCAAACTTATAGAGAGTTACCAGGCACGTCGAATACTGCTAACAGTTTGATAGGGTCCTTAACCCAAAGCAACCAAACAAAAGTTATTAGTACCCTTCATATTATTATGATACTACAAAGAATGTATCACAACCAGGGTACTAGCATAGTCATCCTGCACCTCTGCAAAACATGACTAACAGGAAAATTCCATACTAGCAACTGCAAGGAGGTCCATACCCGCCCTTGCAGGGGACTTATTACTTAGATAGAAATACTAATATTAGAGAACCACCCCAACATAAATACGCCTACTAGGGGAAAAAAAACCAATACTCCACTTTCCCCGCACAAAATGTACCACCAGTGTAGAACAACACACTAGTAAACCTAGTGCAACGCTCCTAGGCTCAAGAGAAACCTTCATATGAATAGGAGAATAATAATAATCCTCTGAAAATTGCAAAGAAAAAAACAAAGAGAAAACCAAAGGGAGACCCTAGACAAGGGGCAGCAATCAGCAACGCCCCTCGCAATCTCAGGTTGGGGGAAACCCAAACTGAAATAAAGAATAGGAACCAACCAATAACTCTGAGAGGAAAAACAAGATGACCAGCCTAAGGACAAATCATTCTTGTGCCATGTGTGGGGAGTAAAGTCATTACACCCACCACTTTCCCAAACTTCCTGGGTTGAAGTGACTTCAGGGTAACCGAGGAAAAGGGGGACAGAAGTAATAACCTACAGTCATGTAGGAAACCTTCCCCCATCAAGGAGTGGTTAAAACCCAACAAAAAAACCACCCCAAAATAATATCAGAGGAAACAACCATGATATCTTCATGGTTGGAGCAGAACTATTCTTCCAAACATGGAATAGGAACTACAAAGCACCCCTAGATACCAACCCTTCTCGTATAAGTACGAGCGCACCTATTTTGTCACTAACCATCTACAAGTTACCTATTGAGCCTATGCCAAAAATAGTAAAAGGGTCGGCAAGGCGCGTAGGGAATCACTCCAAAGCTACTCACAACTATAGTATAGTGGATGACTTAGCTCAATATCCCTCAGTTATGTCAGCTTTAGAAGTCCTACAATATTTCCCAACCCAACGAAAAGCCTTACTTTCTGCATTAGGCACAATTGACCCTTCTTATTCTCACCTAATGGTCTTCGATATAGACAAGGCAGGCCCATGGCTTCCTTCACTAGTCGCTTTCTGAATACTAGTTTCGGTCTAGAACATCACCATTCATCACTGCATCATGAATGAAGGAGCATCGATATGCATCATGGATGAAGGAGCATCCACATTCATCATGTCCAAAATAGGTTGGAAGAAGTTAGGATTGCTAGAATTGAAACCATCTGACATCATGATCAGAGAATATGACGGGTGCCCATCGGCCCCCATGAATGTTTTCCAAAACATACCAATACACCTTGCCGACAAGCTAGTACTCATAGACATTGAAGTCTTGGACACGCAATTAGACTATAACGTCCTCCTTGGAAGGATTTATATGTATGCTATGAAAACTATAACATCATCTGTTTTCAACGTGATGATGTTCCCCCATGAAGACAAAATCATCACCATCAACCAACTCACCTATTACGAAAATAAACCCATGAATGTTATGGATATCGTACTACCATACGTAGATAGAAATACTGAGATGATCACAAGATACATATATTTTTTCCCCGACCAATTCAAACCTTCTGCTATCTCTCCATAATTCCGAGGCTGAAGACAGAATCTCAGAGGGAACATCAAAACTACTTCGAGCCTAGGCTCTAGCCCTCCTAGACCCAGAGAGGGATCTCTCTGTTAGATATAGCATTGTTTATTGGGAATTTAGGCTAGGTATTAGACACAGAGTTTGGATTTTGAATTGGTTTGGTGGGAAGAGCAAGGGAAAGCCATTGGGTAATGGAGTCAAAGAGGCCCGGGTGATTAAATTGCACAAATATCAAGCATGAGTGGAACAGGAAAAGATAGGTGCCCTACCATGGACCTTTCAAAATTTTAAATGAATTATGAAAATAACAAATGTAAGACTAGGTAAAGGCTGAGGAGCATTTAAGAATTCCTCAATCTATCCTAGGAAGTAAAGTTCAGCAGAAACCAAGGAGCAATTAAGAATTCCTTGATTTGGCATTAATAGAAAACATAGACTATTGTAAACACAACCAAAATAAGGTGCTTTAGATAAAAAATCCTATTCTTCACACTTTCTGTTTTACAATGAGATTTCATAAATATAGAGAAAGAGAAATAGTGGAAAAAAACATAAAAACAAAAGAAAAAATCACCATTTCAGGCACCACATGAATCATGAACAGCTGGTCTTGTATTACTCTTCAAACAGTCACTTGAAATTCAGTGAACAAAATTACAGAATGGGATTGTTCCTCATTGCAGATCCCCCCCCCCCCCTTAATACTTCGAACAATGAATTATTTATGCTAATCCTACTAACTGATTACAATCAATGTAGTAACTAAGAGTTACTTTCTTGTTAACTACATAACAGAGAAGGACTAACATTATTTGACATGTGTAAAATAAAACAGTTGGGGTTAAAAGGGAATTTGAACATCTAGCGTTGTTTTGATTCCTTTGAAATGCTCAATTGGATCGAATCCCCCATCTTCTTTCGAAAAATTTTTATAAAGCTAATGACACATCCATAACTAATTATCATTCTTTAAGGAAGTGATTGCAACAGGGGTGACTTGTGTGAAACCTCTTCCTTCTTCTCAGGATGCTGTTATTAACAAGATCTTCTTTGCCTTTTGAGAGATGGACAAGATACAAGGATAATGATTTGCATTCAGTGGTTGCTCCCCGTGCTATCTTGAGGTTGAGTAAGCTCTGTGACAGTTGCAAGATATGCCTGTAACATCCTTGAATATTCCCTGTCACCTATTGATCTATACTCTGTAGAGATTTTCAAAATTGATAGTATTTTTGGTCTTTTGCACGTACTCATCAACAAGCCTCAATGTCAGAAGTAACACCGTGTACATACTCCTTTAGTTTCATATATGGAATGTAGTGGAGTTGCGATGGCGGGAGTGGGTAGGTGGACGTGGAGCCGAGGTGGCAGAAGTGGGTAGGCGGTGTCGAAGCGGGGGGAAAGCAGATTTTTGGGGGGACGAAAAGTTATGCTAGTCGTCAGATGGGAGCAGGGTACGGTGGATGTCGGGGAAGGTGAGTGGAGTTTAACAAGGCGAGTGTGACGTGGCAAGGAGGTGGGCCCTCCCACTGCCTGCAGATCGCAAATTTTGTTGTGAGTAGCGAGGAGGTGAACATTAAACCTCACACAGTGCGAAGTGTAGCGAATTGTGGGTGATGTGGCTGGACGGAGATGGGGCCCATTAATACCAGACATCACAATATTTAACTTATCACACATCGCAACATTTAAATGATTGCAGATCACAATATTTAACTTATTGCACATCGCAAGAGCCTCTATAAGGTGCAATATGCGATCACATCGCATCACAACTTTAAACTGATTAACCTGCAATGTGTGGAAAGGGTGACGTGGCTAGACGGGTCCCACCATATTGTATCAACGGAGTTATAAGGTGGAAAACTTAGTCGCGAAATGATAAAGAGTGCGAAGTGCTAATGCGAAAAGGTAAGGACGTGGTAAGATTTCTTTGCGGTTTCTAATATATATGATATATATGTATGTTGAGGGCAGAGCTTCGAATAAGGTAAGTTTAAATGGGAAAATGATATGGCTGTTAGTGGGTGGGCGGAGCTGCTTCTTCAACTATAAAACTCGAATTTTAATAGTTAAAAAAGGGGTTTGAAAGAAATGAAGCATGGGAATTTAGAAAAATGGAAAAATGAAGGGAAAAAGAGGTTAAATGAAATGAATGAGGGCATAAATGAAGTTTGCTCACCATTAAACCTTATCAGCAACAATTTTCCCTTTCCACTGAACTGAAGAGGTAGATTGATTCCTTTGATGTTCTAGACAGTCAGGATTTCTCTTCCTTGTCTGGAAATAAATGATAGTCATGGAATATTATATTCAATATACAAGATCTGAAAAGAATAATCAGTCACCTTGTGATACTATAGATTATAAGGTACTAACAAAGGCTCCATCTGGGGATGGCAACTCCCTCAAGAGGTTTCAGGAACACTGTACATTAATAGCCTAATCCATTGGGATGATCCCAAATTTTCAACTTAATCTTCTACAACCTCTGTGGCTAAAAATCCTTAATCATCTGTTCTAAACCTCAGACAAGAATATGATCTATGTACTACAATCTGAAATGAAACTACAGCTGAACTTATTCACTGCAAACTATCAAACGAAAATCACTACTACACCCTGAAAATATGAATGATGAAATCCAAAAAATGATGAAACTTAAAATTGAAAGAAAACTTAAAATACCTATGAAAATATGCTCAAAGTACTAAGCTTATTTGCACACCTACCTACATCTAGTCTGATAAAAAATTATCCTATAAAATAATAATCAGACTTCCAATGCAACCACTCAAGCAGATGAGTGCTTAACTAAAACTAATCTTTCATTTCCTTAGATAGAAAAATGGATTCAAAGAATTAACTCTTCTACTGAATTCAATAACTCTGTTTATGAACCTAGTGAATTCTTCCTTCCCTGATGTTTGTAATAAACTGCTCAGAGGATCTAGGTAAACATACAACATGATATCCCTCAGATGATTGGTGATATAAAAACATACCTCCTCCTAGACTGTTCCCTTGCCTTTTTGTTGGTACTGAATGTCATCTAGTAGTAAGGTAGACACTTGTTTTTCTTCTCTATCCATGATAATAAATTGTTCTGTTTTATCCTCATCATTCCCTTTATCATTCATAAACTTGCTGGGGAGATGCAAATTCTCAATAATCTTGAGCAAAGGATCATTAGCTTTAACATCAATATGTTGTGCAACTTTGTCAACATCCCAAGAAGGAAATGGATAACTTTTGTGATCTTCTTCAAAGTTAGTAAATTCAGAAACAGGATTAGAGAGGTCTTCAATCAACAAACCTGATGGGTCTTCTTTTGGCAAGCTTTCTTGGCTCTCATCAGGAAAAA
Organism: Pinus albicaulis; assembly: GCA_034641835.2. Taxonomy (NCBI): domain Eukaryota; kingdom Viridiplantae; phylum Streptophyta; class Pinopsida; order Pinales; family Pinaceae; genus Pinus; species Pinus albicaulis. The sequence continues at coordinate 237,371,615 of CM076577.1, forward strand.
TTGACTAGTATTCAACCTTTGGATTAAACACTGTTGGCTGAAGGTGGTCTTGTGAATCTAGGCCATCAAACTTAGCTGCCTTTTCTTTTGGATTGCTAGACTACAGGAGGTTTTCACTGTTCTCCTCTGCCAGATATAGCTCAAGGAGCTGAAGTTCTTCTTTAATTATTTGCTGATCAGATTCTCCTTTTGCTGCTAGGGATATTTCTTGTGATGAAACTTCACTAAATTCTGGACAACATGTCTCATTCCTTTTTTCATGATGAGAAGACATTTCAGAAAAAACTTCAATTTTCCAGAAATGGTCTTTCATCTAAAAATTCTAATATCTCATCATTCATGAACTGACCATCATCATAGTAATCCTCTAGATATTCAATAAAACATTGAAAGTTATCGCAACAGTCTTGAAATAGTGAAAAAGAGGGATAATATTCTTTATACTTGTCACAAAACATAACATGAAAACAATTTAGAGAACTTATACTTGTGGCTGGTAGATCTTCATACCAAATCCTAGCTTTCTCTTCTAAATTGGCCACAAAATTTTTCATAAGACAGTGCTCTGGAAATTGGATTTTAAATATTCAGACATACATATGAAATCCTAACAAATGTATGGTAGCATCATCTCCTTTCTTATCTCTAAAAACCAAAAGATATTTTAACCAATCAATTTTTGGCATGGGATTTGGAAAACCTGGGATCTTAGATTTGTCCAAAGGAGCATACCTGCATTGTATTCTTGAATTCATCTTTTCAATAAATCAAAGAATGGAGTCACCATATGTTCACAACAAATCTAGATTCTTCTACCAGTGGAGCCTTTATATCAACTGAACTTTGTGGAGTCGCCAAGTGAATGATTTTAACCTTCTTGTGTTTAGCTATTTCTCCACCATCATCAACCAGATCTGAACTTGATAATTATTATTGAGGAACAAAAAACTCGTTCCCTAGTGGATTCACCACTATGTTATCACTCTGTAATTATGAGGTTGAAGAAAAAATCCCAAAGGCAACATCAAAACCACTTCGGGCCTAGGCTCTAGCCCTCTAAGACCCAGAGAGGGATTTCCTTTTTAGATATATCTTTGTTGATTGGGAATTTTAGGCTATTTATTAGATGTTGAGTTTGGATTTTGAATTTGTTTGGTGGGAAGAGCAAGGGAAAGCCATTGGGCAATGGAGTCAAAGAGGCTCAGGCGATTAAATTGCAGAAATATCAAGCATGAGTGAAACAGGGCAAGATAGGTGCCCTACCATGGATCTTTTAGACTTTTAAATGGATTATGAAGAGAAGAAATTTAAGGCTAGGTAGAGACTGAGGAGCAGTTAAGAATTCCTCAATCTTTCCTAGGATGTAAAGTTCATCAGAAACTGAGGAGCACTTAATAATTCCTCGATTTTGCATCAGTAGAAAACATAGACTATTGTAAACACAACCATGATAGGGTCCTCTAGATAACAAATCCTATTCTTCACACATTCTATTTGACAATGAGATTGAAGAAATAAAAAGAAAAAGAAACAATGGAAAAACACATAAAAACAGAAGAAAACATCAAAATTTCTGACACCACATGAATCGTGAACAACTGGTCTTGTATTACTCTTCAAATAGTCACTTGAAATTCAGTGAAAACCATTACAAAATGGGATTGTTCCTCATTGCAGATTCCCCCTGCCCCCCCAATACTTCAAAAAATGAAGTATTTATGCTAATCCTACTGATTGATTACAATGAATGTAGTAACTAAAAATTACTTTCTTGTTAACTACATAATAGAGAAGGGCTAACATTATCTGACATGTGTAAAATAAAATAGTTGGGGTTAAAAGGGCATCTGAACATCTGGCGCTGTTTTTATTCCTTTGAAATGCTCAATTGGATCAAATCCCCCATCTTCTTTAGAAAAAAATTTATAAAGCTAATTACAAATGTATAACTAATTATCAATCTTCAAGGAATTGATTGCAACAGGGGTGACCTATGTGAAACGTCTTCCTTCTTCTCAGGATGTTGTTATTAACAAGATCTTCTTTGCCTTTCGAGAGATGGACAACATATAAGGATAATGATTTGAATTGAGTGGTTGCTCCCTGTGCTATATTGAGGTTGAATAAGCGTTGTGACAGCTGGAAGATACGCCTTTAACAGCCTTGAATATGCCCTTTCACCTATTGATATGTACTTTGTAGAGATTTTCAAAATTAATAGTAATTTTAGTCTTCTGCATGCACTCATAAGAAAACCTTAATGTTGGAAGTAACACCATCTACATACTCCTTTAGTTTCATATATGGACTGTAGTGGAGCTGTGGTGGCGAGAGTGGGTAGGTGGATGTGGAGCCGAGGTGCGTAAGAGGGTAGGTTGTATTGGAGCACGGGGAAATCAATTTTTTTTTGGGGGGGGGGGGGGGTGTAGTGGAGTGGTAGGCGGTATTGGAGCAGGAGGATTAGAAGTAGCCAAGGTGCGCCACGTAGTGGGAATGGTGGCAAGAGATGTCGCTCATTTCAAACCCCCCCCCCCCCCCCCCCCCGACCCCCACTGTTAAAGCTCGAAAGCTTGGGGGGGCCGAAAATTTATGTTGATCGTTGGATGGGGGTGGGGTGCGGTGGATGTTGGGAAAGGTGAGTGTAGTTTAATAAGGTGGGTGTGATGTGGCAAGGAGGTGGGCCCACCCACCACTCGCAGATCGGAACTTTTGTTGTGAGCAGCAGGGAGTTGAATGTTAAACCTCGCGTAGTGCGAAGTGCGACGAGTTGCGGGTGATGTGGCACAATGAAGATGAAGCCCACTAATACCGCACATCGCAATATTTAACTTATCGCACATTGCAACATTTAACTTATCACATATCACAATTTTTAACTTATTGCACATCGCAGGAGCCTCTATCAGGTGCGATATGCGATCACATTTCATCACAACTTTAAACTGATTAACCTGTGATGTTTTTAACATGTAAATATAAAAAAAATACGATTGCGATGTGCGATGGAAGTGAGGAAAGGGTGACGTAGCTAGACGGGTCCCACTATATTGCATCGGCAGAGTTATAAGGTGGAAAACTTAGCTGCGAAATGATAAAGAGTGCGAAGTGCTGATGCAAAAAGGTAAGGACGGGGTAAAGTTTCTTTGCGGTTTATAATATATATGATATATATGTATGTATCAAGTGTCTTAAAGTGGGGGCAGAGTTGTGAATAAGGTAATTTTAAACGGGAAAATGATATGGCTATTAGTGGGTGGGTGGAGTTTCTTCTTCAACTATAAAAATAGAATTTTAATAGTTAATAAATGGGTTTGAAGGAAATGAAGCGTGGTACTTTATAAAAATGGAAAAATGAAGGGAAAAAGAGGGTAAATGAAATGAATGAGGGCAGAAATGAATTTTTCTCACCATTAAACCTTATCAGCAACACTTTCCCCTTTCCAATGAACTGAAGAGGTAGATTGATCCTTTGATGTTCTAGACAGTCAATATTTATCTTCCTTGTCTGGAAATAAATTTCAACCATGGAATATTATCTTCAATATACAAAATTTGAAAAGAATAATCAGTTACCCTGTGATACTATATTTTATAGAGTTCTAACAGGGTCTCTAGCTGGGGATGGAAACTCCCTTAGGAGGTGTCAAGAACATCATACATTAGTAGCCTAATCCATTGGGCTGATCCCAAATCTACAACTTAATCTACTACAACCTCTGTGGCTGAAAATCTTTAATCATTTGTTCCAAACCTCAGACAAGAATCTGATACATGTACTGCAATCTGAAGTGAAATTACAGTTGAACTTATGCAATGCAAACTATCAAACGGAAATCACTGTTGCACCCTGAAAATCTAAATGCTAAAATCTGAACCATGATGAAACTTAAAACTGAAAGCAATATTAAACTACCCATGAAAATATGCTCAAAGTAATGAGCTTATTTGCACACCTACCTACATCTAGTCTGATAAAAAATTTTCCTATCAAATAATAATCAGACTTCCAGTGCAACCAATCAAGAAGATGAGTGCTTAACTGATACTAATCTTCCATTTCCTTATATATAAAAATGAATTCAAAGCATGGCAACTTAACTCTTCCACTGAATTCAATAACTATGTTGATGAGCCTAGCGGATTTTTCCTTCCCTGATGTCTGTAATAAACTGCTTAGAGGATCTAGGTAAACATACAACATGAGATCCCTCAGATGATTGGTGATATAAAAACATACCTCCTCCCAGACTATTCTCTTGCCTTTGTGTTGGTACTGACTGTCATCTAATAGTAAGGGAGACAATTGTTTTTCTTCTCTATCCATGATAATCAACTGTTTTGTTTGCTCCTCATCATTCCCTTTATCATTCAGAAACTTGCCAGGGAGCTACAAATTCTCAATAATCTCGGGCAAAGGATCATTAGCTATAACATCAATATGTTGTGAAACTTTGTCAACATCCCAAGAAGGAAATGGAGAAATTTTGTGATCTTATTCAAATTTGGTAAATTCAGAAAGAGGATTGGAGAGGTCTTCAATTAGCAAACCTGATGGGTATTCTTTTGGAAAGCTTTCTTGGCTCTCATTAGGCAAACTTGACAGGTGTTCAACCTCTAGATAAAAAACTGTTGGCTGAAGGTTTTCTTATGAATCTGGGCCATCAAACTCAGCTGCTTTTTCTTCTAGATTGCTAGATTGCAGGAGGTTTTCACATATGTCCTCTGCTAGATATAGCTCAGGGAGTTGGAGCTCTTCTTTAACCATTTTCTGATCAAATTTTCCTTGCACTGCTAGGGATATTTCCTATGGTGAAACTTCATGAACTTCTAGACAACATATCTCATTTCTTTTTTCATGATGAGAAGACATTTTAGACAAAACTTCCACTTTCAGAAATGGTCTTTCTTATAAAAATTCTAATATCTCATCATTCATAAACTGATCATCATCATAGTAATCCTCTAGATATTCAATAAAACTTTGAAAGTTATCACGACAGTATTGAACTAGTTAAAAATAGGGATAATCTTCTTTATAATTGTCACAAAACATAATATGAAAACAATTTAGAGAACTTATACTTGCAGCTGGTAGATCTTCATACCAAATCCTAGCTTTCTCTTCTAAACTGGCCACAAAATTTTTCATAAGATATTCCTCTGGAAACTGGATTTTAAATATTCGGACATGCATATGAAATCTTAACAAATTTAGGGTAGCATCATCTCCTTTCTTATCTCATCAATGCTTGGCATGGGATTTCGAAAACCTGGGATCTTAGATATGTCCAAAGGAGCATACTTGCGTTGTATTATTAAATTCATCTTGTCAATCAATCAAATAATGGAGTCACCGTATGTTCACAAAAACTCTGGATTCTTCTACCAGTGGAGCCTTTATATCAACTGAACTTTGTGGAGTCACCAAGTGGATGATTTCAACCTTCTTGTGTCTAGCCGTTTTTCCACCATCATCAACCAGATCTGAACTTGATAATTATTACTGAGGAACACAAAACTCGTTCCCGAGTGGAGTTGCCACTATTTTATCTCTTCGTAATTCCGAGGTTGAAGACAGAATCCCAGAGGCAACATCAAAATTTCTTCGGGACTAGGTTCTATCCCTCCTAGACCCAGAGAAGGATCTCTTTGTTAGATATAGATTTATTGATTGGGAATTTTAGGCTATTTATTAGACGTTGAGTTTGGATTTTGAATTGGTTTGGTGGGAAGAGCAAGCAAAAGCCATTGGGCAATGGAATCAAAGAGGCTCAGAAGATTAAATTGCAGAAATATCAAGCATGAGTGAAACAGGGAAAGATAGGTGCCCTACCATGGATATTTCAAAATTTTAAATGAATTATGAAAAGAATAAATGTAAGGCTAGGTAGAGACTGAGAAGCAGTTAAGAATTCCTAAATCTGTCCTAGGATGTAAAGTTCAACAGAAACATAGGAGCAATTGAGAATTCCTCGATTTGGCATTAGTAGAAAACATAGACTATTGTAAACACAGTCAGAATAGGGTGCTCTAGATAACAAATCCTATTCTTCACACTTTCTGTTTTACAATGAGGTTTCAAAAATACAAAGGAAGAGAAACAATGGAAAAACACATAAAAATAGAAGAAAACATCACCATTTTGGACACCACATGAATCGTGAAAAATTGGTGTTGTATTACTCTTCAAACAGTCACTTGAAATTCAGTGAAAAAAATTATAGAATGGGACTGTTCCTCATTGCATACACTCCCCCCCGGTAATACTTCGAACAATGAAGTATTTATGCTAATCATACTGGCTGGTTGCAATCAATGTAGTAACTAATAGTTACTTTCTTGTTAACTACATAACTGAGAAGGACTAATATTATCTGACATGTGTAAAATAAAAAAGTAGGGGTTAAAAGGGCATTTGAACATCTGGCTCTATTTTGATTCCTTTGAAACGCTCAATTGGATCAAATCCCCCATCTTCTTTAAAAAAACTGTTATAAAGCTAATGACACATGTATAACTAATTATCAGTCTTCAAGGAAGTGATTGCAACAGGGGTGACCTGTGTGAAACCTCTTACTTCTTCTCAAGATGTTGTTATTAACAAGATCTTCTTTTCCTTTCGAGAGATGGAAAACATATAAGGATAATGATTTGCATTCAGTGTTTTCTCCCCATTCTATCTTGAGGTTGAATAAGCGCCGTGACAGCTTGAAGATATACCTGTAACAGCCTTGAATATGCCCTGTCACCTATTGATCTGTAATCTGTAGAGATTTTCAAACTTGATATCATTTTCAGTCTTCTGCATGCACTCATCAGAAAGCCTCAATGTCGGAAATAACACTGTCTACATACTCCTTTAGTTTCACAAATGGACTGTAGTGGAGCTGCGGTGGCGGGAGCAGGTAGGTGGACATGGAGCCGAGTTGTTGGGATTGGGTAGGCGGTATCGGAGTGGGTGGAAAGCCAATTTTGGGGGGCGGTATTGGAGTGGTAGGTGGTATCAGATTAGGGGGGTGAGAAGTAGCCAGGGTGTGCCACGTAGTGGGAATGGTGGCAAGAGATATCGCCCATTTCAGACCCCCCCTCCAGGGTTAAAGCTCGAATGTGAGGGGGGGCCAAAAAGTTATACTTATTGTCGGATGGTGTTTGGTCAATTTAGTGTGTCCTAAATTGATACATTAATTTATAAATCCGGGATTCGTAAGTTGATGAAGTGTGGCGCACTATATGTGCAAGATAACCTATTTCTTACCTTTTTGTCGTTTTTGGTTTTCTAATGTGAGATGGAAATTCTAAAATAAAAACAAGTATGGTTATGATTGTTCAAGGCAATGATATCCTTTATAATGATTTACCAACTTCAAACTTCAAAAGGAATTTGAAACATACAATGACAAAACTGAAAGGAAATGAAAATGTGCTGCTAGCCTAATAAATCAAACAATGAACTATTGAGCATGAAAACAAAACTATCCTTGCTGCTGTCTAAACACAAAAGAAACTATGCTTAAAGAAATCCAAAATTGCAACAAAGTAAATCTAAATCAAATTACATCAACTTATATTCTGATCCCTCGCCATTAGTCCAGCTATGGCTTTCGGAGGTAACCATAAACAACTTGAGTAATCTGATATCTAATTTGCAGAAAAAGAAACTAATATCAAACTACATACTCATACTTCAATCCCTCACCATCAGTCCAGCTGTGGCTTTCGGAGGTAACTGAAAATGACATGAGCAATTTAATATATCTAACTTGCAGAAAGTAAACTAATATCAAACTACACACTCATACTTCAATCCCTCACCATCAGTCCAGCTGTGGCTTTTGGAGGTAACTGAAAATGTCATGAGCAATTTAATATATCTAAATCTAACTACTGAAGCAAATGTGCAAGACTGAAATAAACAAAGTAGTACTGGAATTAAACAAAAACTAAGAGAAATAAATTAGCAGCAGAACAATATTGATTCCATGTCATTAGTCAAAAGATATGCAAATGCCCGGGCTTCCTATTTGTAATCTGAAACAAGAACACTGATCAGTTAACATAAAACATGAAAGATTATGGACAGAAGTAAGATGTAAAGCATGAAAGATTATAAACAGAGATGAAGCATAAATACCATGAAAGATATAATGTATAAACACATGAATGACTTATGGCACAATGAGCTTAAAGAAATAAAACAAGAACTATACAATAATGCACAAAACCTCAGCGTGTGCAGGGGCCCTCTGCACTAGCCTTGGCAATAGCCTTCAAATATGAATTACGCTTGGAAATAGAGTCTTCTTATATATTAAAATGCAGTCATAACAGAGAGGTGATATTACGGCACAGTGGCAACGTAATTACATTACAGAGCTATCTGGAGGCTAATGGAGACTAATCTAATATGTGTATGCAAACGCGTTATTTATAACAAAGGTAATATAACTAATTCCCTAAAGTTTATGCTGATGGAGACACGTAAATCATCACGTCCAGGGATCCAGTATCATGGCCGCAGTGAGGAGTAAATCTATGAGGAGTGGATGTTGGATTCAGCTTATGGAGCTGTGTACATGCGTTTATGTGTCTCCCATAAGTTAGAAATGGTCATGCAAATCCTCACGTGATGAGAAATAGAGTCCTGTCACCGTGGGACTCTACGGTTGACTTCCACTTGGCCACCTTTGACCACAGCCTCCTTAAGTGAATTTTCTCGAGCCAATAGGACACGATCCATGTCCACATCATTTCTGACTTGCCCATGTGGCTCGTTTTACCTGAAGACACCTGCAACATAGAATTTCACAAAATGGCTGCGGAAAGTTGCAGCAGCTGCGAAAAGTGGCAAGATTCCGCAGCTAAATGAGCAAAAATCTAAATCAAACAGCAGACACAAAATATAGTTAAAAACCATTTTAGATGCTCTTTTACAATTAATATACAATGATATTGACAACTTAGAAGGTTCAGGTGAATGAAAAAGGTCTAGAAAGGTGTATAGGAAAGATGCAGATTTGAGACTCAACATACCCCCACTGTGAAGGTGTTGCATGTCCTCATGCAACCAAAATTTTGATAATCCTTCTTCAGTTCATATTCCTTGACACTTCAGCCAGTACATCCAATCCTCTCCTCTTCTTCCTTGGTGATGCTAACATCCTGGGCTTCTTCATTAAGCATCTAAATTTGATATTAACCAGTGCTCTGCTTAACTTTTGGCATTTCTTTTTCAATTTCCTGTTCTTCTTCTGCCATATTCCCAGATGTAGCATGGTATTATCATGAATGATTTTGTCCAATTTGCTTTGTTCCTTAAATGCCTCATTTTCATTTTTAATGTGTTTATTTAAAAGCTCTAGCTCAAAGACTTCTTGTTTTAATGATTGGACTAGATCATCTTGTACTGTGTGAGGCTGAGTGGACTAAGTACTGGGACCCGTAGCTGCTCTTTCTAAAGATTCTATATAATCATATACTTCTTGTTGCTTTGGGTCTATATCAGGTGTCGTTTTTATTGGGCTGTCCCCAAAATGCTGTGGAGGAGAGTTGTCTTCAAAATCTAGCTGAGAATGGGATGGAATATGTTCAATGTCTGACTGAGAATGAAATGAACCAGGTTCACTGACTGACTGAGAATGAGATAGACTATGGTAAATTGGGGATTGTTCATATGTTTCTTCTCCCAAATCAATAAAATGAGGTCCCTTCGTTTGCATTTTCCTCAACTTCCCCTTAAGCCTGGAACTTCTTCTCACACGCTGTGGACCACTGTCTTTTTGCTTTTGTTTTCCTTTCTCTTTCTTCTTGGCCATAGATGATTGTTCTTGAAGGTGAAATAGTCTCTCAGATAACACTTGATGATCTTCTTCTTCGGAAGAAGGGGTTTGATGTATAGCCTCAATACTTTTTCTCTCTTTTGATGTTATTGGCTTTTTACCCTTGGTTTCTTTCTTCTTCCTTTTTGACAGTCTCTCTTCCCTACTAGTTCTTTCGATTGTAGTAGTAGGAGTACTTTGAGTTTCATCATTTGTTATTTTTCTCCTACTCCTTCTTGATGTGCTACCTTCAGGAATTTCTTGAGGTTCCTCAAAGAAATTTCTAATCAAAAATTGTTCCCATTTGTCCTTCTCCTTTAACTCTTTTTCAATCAAAATTTTCACAAGACCATGGTGATATAGATGTGGTTCTACATCCCCTAAATGCTTCTGAACAGTCACAGACATATTCTTCAAACTATTTAATAGAAAATATGGCAGATTGAGGGTATGGTTATCTAGAAAGTTCATCAACAATCTGGTATGGTACATATACATTGACCCAAAACGGCCTTCACAGGTGATAAATTTTTGAACAACTAGCAGCAAAGTAGCCCATTCCTCTTTCAAAGCATGAACAGGAATTCCTCTTTTAAAAATAGTTATGTCCATACCTGGGTTATGTAGAATTACTCTCCAAGCTTCATCACTAATGCTTTTTTTCTTAAACCATCGTTCACCCTCTTGAAGAAGTTCTGTGGCAGATGCTATAGATGCCTCATTCACCGTAAACTTAAGGTCTCCAATCTCTACCTCCAGGCCATTGAAAGACCTTGCAAACGCTTTTTTCACCTCTTTATGGTAGCCTCTAAACTTTTGGATAAACCGCAGCCACTTTGCCTTCTTCAATATATCCCTGACTTGCGGATATCCTTCCATGAATTTAGGTCCCTCTGGTTCTACTCTCAACAATTTACCCATCCTTCTTTCTGCTCTTTAAAAACTTGCCTGCGTGAGGAGGGTTCAATGGAAGTAGGACGGCTGAATGAACGGAAATGAGCACGACGACTGTAGGTAGATATCAGAGAGTGGGTATACAGACTATAGCGTAACAGAGAATGAAATGGAGAGAAGTGGAACAGAGAAGGGTTACGTTAGCACAGCGGAAATGTGGCTGTGAGATTCATAGAACAATAGGAGGAGTATAACACATCCGACAGTGTTTTAAAATTTGGTGGCTGCAAAATAAATGTAAGCACGTTTATACAACGGCTACGGATTTTATGCGGCTGAAAGAAGCCGTAGTCAAATCAACTACGTTTCATTGTCACAGGTGGAATATCAGAGTATGAGTGAAGATCGGAGGTTTAATTATGGGACCGTTTGAGAATGAATGCGAGGATTGTGGGAGGATTGTACAGAGATCATGGAGTGATTACATAGTTTGTCAATATAACCATTGCACATAATGGATGGATCTTATGGTTTATAACTATATAAAAATGTGTTTTAAATGCTATTTGAAATAAATTTTACTCATACCTTGGAATTCTTGCCATTTTTCCTTGGTCTTCAATTAGTTGCTCCTCATTGATATCTTGAATGCTCCATGTCTTCATAATTGGTCCTCATACCTGCATTTTATTTCATGATTATGGAAATAACATCTGGCTGTACATTCTTTTGAAAAAAAGAGTGGTAGCTGCGGAATCTGCTTCTGGCTGCGGAAACTGGTGTCAGCTGCGGAAACAGATGTTAGCTACGGAAACTGACACAGCTATTATTTGGGTGAATGGAAATGAACGAATGACAAATGACTAGATGGAAATGGTCATGAAAAAGAATTTTATTGGTGAAATGGAATGAAACAGATAAAATGAAGTGGAATGGAGTGAAATGAAGTGAAATGAAGTGGAATGAAGTGGAATGGAATGGAGTGGGTGGTCACAAACTTTGTGAAATGAAAGAGAGATTTTTTTTTTTTTTTGGAAAATATAGGGTGTCAGGTTTTCCTGATTTTCACCCAATATTTTCTATATAAGACTGCCAATCAGTGATTGGTTTTCAGGCTTATACATTTTTTTTTTTTAACTGATAAGAACAAAAGCTAGGCTGGTGGAGAAGAAGAATTCTTCTGTACCAGCCTGATTGCAGAATTTTCTTGAAACATTTTGACAAATTCCTCTTTTGAGAGTGGCTTATTATAGACTTTCAATCTGTGGCCATTCACAATAAGAGGAGTTTGAAACTCATCAATGGTCTTGATTCTTACTTCTCCATTGCTAAAGATCTTGTCAATCTCATATGACCCAAGCCAATGAGTCTGAAATTTTCCTTGAAAATCTTTAAACTTGGAATCAAATAACAATGCCCAATCTCCTTCTTGAAACTTCTTCTCTTTGATGTACTTGTCATGCCATTTAGTTCTTTGATATTGAACTAGATCAGTTCTTAGAATTGCCTCTTGTCTGATCTCATCTAGCTCATTTAATTTCTCCATTCTATGCTTTTTGGCTTCTGATAAATTCATCCCCAATTGAACTGCTATCTTGAAGGTCTTCACTTGGAACTCAATGGGGAGCAGGACTTCTTTCCCATAAAAAATTTCATAGGGGGAATGTCTTGTTGTATTTCTCCATGTAGTTCTGTAGGCCCACAAGGCTTCAGGAAGCCTTTCTGCCCAATCTCTTCTATGTAGATGAACAGTTTTGGTGATGATACTTTCAAGAAATTTGTTTGTAGACTCCACTTGACCATTTGATTGCGGATGGTAAGGAGTAGATCTTTTGTGCTTGATTTTGTATTCTTCCATCAACTTCTCCACCAAGTTGGATGTGAATTGGCTTCCCTGATCTGTCACAATTTCTCTTGGAACACCAAAGCGAGTAAAAATATCCTCATAAAGAAAATGAACAACTCAATTTTCAGTAGCAGATACTAATGCTTTGGCTTCTACCCATTTAGTAACATAATCAGTACAAACCAATATATACTTCTTTTGCTTAGATGGTGGATTAATAGGTCCAATGAAATCTAAAGCCCATTTTTCAAAAGGTTCAATGAGTACTTGTGTTTGCAATGGCATTTCATTTGAAAGGGTAGGTTTCCCTACTCTTTGGCAGCTGTCACACCTTTTGACATATTGTTTTGCATCTTTGAAGAGGGAAGGCCAATAATATCCTAAAGAGAGGATTTTATAGGCCGTCCTTTTGTCTGCAAAGTGTCTGCCGCATGGTTCATCATGACATGCCTTAAGAATATCAGGCATTTCATCCTCCCTAACACATCTTCTGATCACAAGATCTGGCCCTGTTTTAAACAATTCATTAGAAATCCATGAATTTTTGAACTCTCCTGAATAATTTTTCGTTTTTCACTTGGAAATAAATGTGAAGGCAGTTTCCCTGTAACCAAATAGTTAGCAATATCTGCATACCAAGGAGTCTTAAGTATTCTGAATCCTAGACAAGAAATCAGCTACTGTATTTTGTTTTCCTGGTCTATCCAACACAATAATATTGAATTCTTGTAAAAGTAAGAGCCATCTTGTCACTCTGCCATTAGTAACAGGTTTGTTCATTAAATATCTAATTGCAGAATGGTCAGTATGAATAAAAGTTTCATAGCCTGTTATGTAATGTCTAAACCTATTAATTGCATGAACAACAGCTAAAAACTCTTTTTTAGTCACAGTATAGTTCAACTCTGTGGGAGTCAAATTTTTACTGGTATAATAAATGGCATAAGGAACTAAATCTTTTTGACCCAACACAGCTCCTAGAGCTGTATCTGAAGCATCCGTAGAAATATGGAAAGGGAGTTTCCAATTTGTTCCTCTCAAGATAGGTGCTTCAGATATTCTTGTTTTCAAAGTTTCAAAGGCTGATTGACAATCAGGATCCCATTTAAATTCATAGTCTTTTGTAAGCAATTTGAAGAGTGGAGATGCTATTTTAGTGAATTTTTCTATAAATCTTCTATAGTAACCAGTAAATCCTAGAAAACTTCTAACATCTCTTTGACAATTTGGAATAGGTAACTTGGAGATGACTTCAACTTTTGATCTATCAACCTTAATCCAATCTCCTGAAATATGATGCCCCAAAACAATCCCTTCAGTAAACATCATAAAGCATTTTTCATGGCTTAATGAAAGGTTTGTTTCTTTACATCTTATAAGAAATTTTTCCAAATTTTTTAATGCCTCTTCAAATTAATTACCATAAATTGTAAAATCATCCATATAAACCTCTACACAATCATGGATTAGATCAAAAAAAATTCCTCGTACTGCTCTTTGGAATGTTGCGGGTGCATTACATAACCCAAAAGGAAGCACTCGATAGGCAAAAGTTCCCCATGGACAAGTAAATGTGGTCTTATCTTGATCTTCAAGTGCTACCTGAATTTGATTATAGCCACTAAAACCATCCAAAAATGAAAAGTACTTTCTACCTGCTAATGTATCTAATACCTGATCGATAAAAGGCAAAGGAAAGTGATCCTTCAAAGTTGCTTTGTTCAATTCCCTGTAATCAATGCATACCCTCCATTTACCATTCTTTTTAGTTACTATAACCAAAGGAGAAACCCATCGACTATCTGAAATTGGATAAATGAAGTTTACATTGAGTAGTTTTTGGAGCTCTTCTTTCACTATCTCCCTAAGATTTGGATTCATCCTTCTTTGAGGTTGTCTGATTGGTCTACTGTTTTCCTCAATATAGATATGATGGATGCAAGTCTTAGGATCAATACCTTTCATGTCAAGATACTCCCATGCAAATGCAGTAGAATGTTTTTGCAAGATTTTGATTAGTTCTTTTTGTTGTGAATTTTCCAAATGTTTGTTGATATTCAATGTTTTTCCTGGAAAAATCTCAATGGTAGAACTACCAAACTCTTCCATAGAGTAAAGAGACATTTGTCTTGATGATAAATATTCTATGTCAGATTCCAATTGAAATTGTGTGGGGTCATATTCTGAAGATGTCTCAAAATTTTCTAATGTGTTCAGAATTTGACTATCCTCACTTATTTCAGAAATGGTAAAGACAGGTTGTATAGTGTCCTCATCATCAACCCATTCATTGTCTCCTACTTCTGTGATTGCTCTTACTGGAGGATACAAATTGAATTTCTTTGTCGAATTACCATTAGAAATGTACATGTCCCCAGATCTACAACTAATAAAAGCATCAGCTGTGGCTAGCCAAGGTCTTCCTAAAATAAGTGGGTGCCCTCCCAGATTACTCTTGGGAGTCAAAATCATAAAATCTACTGGATATTCCCAAGAATCTAAGGAGACTGAAATATCTTCTAATACACCATCTGGTTTAATAATTGATCGATCTGCAAGTTGCAGTAAAGTAGGTGTAAAAAGAAGGTTAGGAAGTTTTAGCCGGTCCATAGTCTGTCTACTCATAATGTTGATAGCAGCCCCTAAGTCAATCAATGTGTTTGGAATTTCTATCCCATTTATATGTGTCTTGACAATTGGACTTCCTGGATCTACATACTTCTGCATGGTAATTTTTCCCATCATAATATCTGTAATCTTTCCTACCAGGTGGATTCTTCTTATGTCTTTTAGTTTCCTTCCTGGTCTTTTAAAACTCAACTCCTTTATTGTTTTTGCTAGAATAGGAATCTCTCGAATGGCTTGTAGCAAGGGAATATTGATACAAACATTCTTCAATTCATCTAGAAAGTCATAGTTAGGCAACAAGATTTGTTTTTCCACCCCCTTATCAATTTGTAGTCTTTCCGGAAAAGGAGGTGTAGATGAAGATACAGGTTGCTCAACTATAGGAGTTGTGGATGTTAGCTTTTCTTTTTCTTTTTTCTTTTTGAATTTTGAAGAGATTCTTCCTCAGAACCCTTATTGACTTGAAGAGAGTCCTCCTCAGAGGTATCTTGCTCTTGAATGTCTATAGAAGGTTTTTCTGAAACTCTACCAGATCTGAGTTGTACATCGTTGAGAGGAACAATCATATAGGTAGGAAATTGTTGTCCTTCTACCATATAAGTAGTTTGAGGATTCTTATTGTTAGGATTTGGCAATGGCTGAGCTGGAAGTTGATTTGTCTTCGGTTGGTATGGGAGCATGAGTTGAGGATTTGTATTTTGTTGAGAAGGTTGTTGTTGTGGAAATGGCAATGAAAGTTATGGATTTGG
Organism: Pinus albicaulis; assembly: GCA_034641835.2. NCBI lineage: Eukaryota > Viridiplantae > Streptophyta > Pinopsida > Pinales > Pinaceae > Pinus > Pinus albicaulis. The sequence goes on from CM076577.1 coordinate 237,387,547, forward strand.
GTTTGGAAGTTGTGGAGCTTGTTGATTTTGAAAAGATGGAGGATATTGAGAAAATTGAGCAAATCTCCCATAAGGATTTTGCATCCCTTGTACCCATGGCTGATATGGATTTTGATGTTGGAGCCAAGGTTGTTGCCAAGGATTCCAATTTGGTGGGTTTTGAAGATTCATAGGGTTGTTAAACCCTTGAGTTTGTTGTCCTTGCCAAGGTCTTCTTGCAACAAAACAGAGAGATTATACTGAATTTGGATCTTCTTGAAAGATAGCTTTGAGTCCAGGAATTGAAGGACAATCCTTGATCTCATGATTCTCTGAGCAAATCATACATGTTTCTACAACTTTTGCATCCAAGGGACATTCCCTTAAAGCATGTTTCTTCCTACATTTCAGACAAAAGATGGCTAAAGCATATGTTTCTGCTTTCTGCTTGTTTTGGATTTTAAGGGTGTCTAGTTGTTCACTAAGGCTCCCTAAGATATCAGTTTTGAATTCATCAAGCATGTTACCAATATCTGCCCTACTTACTGATCCAGTTTCAGATTTTTTAGCCCTAATAAGAGAAGGATCCCTAGGCCCTTTTTCTGTTTTAGATTTTCCTCTTGAGAGATGGACACATAGTTCTGTTATGTCACGAAGTGGAAGTTGAGAAATGTCTCCTTTCCCCATCATGTTTAAAATATCTATCCATTCATCTCTAATGGCTTTTAATATGAGGGTTTTCAAGGTTTCATCATCTAAGTTGCTCATCTTTGCTCTTTTCAAGTTGTATTGAAATATTTCAAGTAAGTCTTCCAAATTTTCATCTTCTTTTTGCATCATTTTGAATACCTCATCCTTGTGATTGGTGGGCATACAATAGTCCAAGTATCTATCCAAAAATGTTTGTTTCATATCATTCCAAGTCCTAATAGATTGAGTAACTAATCCCATGAACCATTTCAAAGCAGCTCCCTTCAATGTTGAAGGAAACAGTTTGAGTTTTTGAGAGTCTTCCATATAGTCATAAGTTCGGCACACAACTTCAAACTCAAACATAAATGTTTCAGGATCCTCACTTTGCAATCCATAAAAGTTAGGGAGGACAGATGGTGAGATATTTTTCATCGTTGTATGAGTTTCCTCATCACCTATAGGGAATCCAAACAAGTTGTCTCCTTCCCTATTTCTTCCATTATTTCCTTCACCATTGTTGTCTCCATTGTTTCCTCCTCCTCTACCTCTACCTCTAAATCCATCTATTATTTCCTCTGCCATGATAGTTTCTTTAGAGTCCTTAAAGTCCTCTGGTTCTTCTATCAAGGGAGGATGAGAGGGAGTCTCTTACTTTTCTAAATGAGATTTAGTAGGTGGTATAGGAGAATCCTCTAATTCAGCTGCTCCTTGAATTCCAAAAATCTTAAGGCTAGGGGTAGATGGTGGTGATTCTTGTCTATGCCTTGAAGAATATGGAGTTGTGAAAATCGAACTCTTGGATTTAGCTATAAACCTTCCCCTAGAATCTCTTGCTCTATGCATGTAATTTTATTTATTTATTTATTTATTTTATTTTTTTTAAGTAGGGATAATAATTCTCTTTCTGATCTTCCAGGTCACACTAGGTGCAAGAAGAGAGCATACTTAAGAAATTACTAAACCAATAATTCTATTTTCTGATCCTCCAGATCACACTAGGTGCAAGAGGAGAGCATACTTCAAGAAATTATCAAGTTTTCCCTTCTTTTATTATAATTTTTTTTTTTTTAAAGAAATTGGCTACCTAGTTACACTTCCCCGGCAACGGCGCCAAAATGTTTGGTCAATTTAGTGTGTCCTAAATTGCTACATTAATTTATCAATCCGGGATTCGTAAGCTGGTGAAGTGTGGCGCACTATATGTGCAAGATAACCTATTTCTTACCTTTTTGTCATTTTTGGTTTTCTAATGTGAGATGGAAATTCTAAAATAAAAACAAGTATGGTTATGATTGTTCAAGGCAATGATATCCTTTATAATGATTTACCAACTTTAAACTTCAAAAGGAATTTGAAACATACAATGACAAAACTTGAAAGGAAATGAAAATGTGTTGCTAGCCTAATAAATCAAACAGTGAACTATTGAGCATGAAAACCAAACTATCCTTGTTGTTGTCTAAACACAAAAGAAACTATGCTTAAAGAAATCCAAAATTGCAACAAAGTAAATCTAAATCAAATTACATCAACTTATATTCTGATCCCTCGCCCTTAGTCCAGCTATGGCTTTCGGAGGTAACCATAAACAACTTGAGCAATCTGATATCTAATTTGCAGAAAAAGAAACTAATATCAAACTACACACTCATACTTCAATCCCTCACCATCAGTCTAGCTATGGCTTTCGGAGGTAACTGAAAATGACATGAGCAATTTAATATATCTAACTTGTAGAAAGTAAACTAATATCAAACTACACACTCATACTTCAATCCCTCACCATCAATCCAGCTGTGGCTTTTGGAGGTAACTGAAAATGTCATGAGAAATTTAATATATCTATATCTAACTACTGAAGCAAATGAGCAAGACTAAAATAAACAAAGCAGTACTGAAATTAAACAGAAACTAAGAAAAGTAAATTAGCAGCAGAACAATATTAATTCCATGTCATTAGTCAAAAGGTTATGCAAATGCCCAGGCTGCCTATTTGTAATCTGAAACAGGAACACTGATCAGTTAACAACAACATAAAACATGAAAGATTATGGACAAAAGTAAGATGTAAAGCATGAAAGATTATAAACAGAGATGAAGCATAAATACCATGAAAGATGTAATGTATAAACACATGAATGACTTATGGCACAATGAGCTTAAAGAAATAAAACAAGAACTATACAATAATGCACAAAACGTCAGCGTGTGCAGGGGCCCTCTGCACCAGCCTCGGGCAACAGCCTTCAAATACGAATTACGCTTGGAAATAGAGTCTTCTTATATATTAAAATGCAGTCATAACAAAGAGATTATATCACGGCATAGTGGCAACGTAATTACATTACAGAGCTATCTGGAGGCTAATGGAGACTAATCTAATATGCGTATCCAAACGCGTTATTTATAACAAAGGTAATATAACTAATTCCCTAAAGTTTGTGCTGATGGAGACACGTGAACCATCACGTCCAAAGATCCAGCATCATGGCTGCGGTGAGGAGTAAATCTGTGGATGTTGGATTCGGTTTATGGAGTCGTGTACAGGTGTTGATGTGTCTCCCGTAAATTAGAAACGGTCATACAAATCTTCACGTGATGAGAAACAGAGTCCTGTCACCGAGGTACTCTACGGTTGACTTCCACTTGGCCACCTTTGACCACAACCTCCTTAAGTGAATTTGCTCGAGCCAATAGGACATGATCCATGTCCACATAATTTCTGACTTGCCCATGTGGCTCGTTTTACCTGAAGACACCTGTAACATAGACTTTCACAAAATGGCTACGGAAAGTTGCAGCAACTGTGGAAAGTGGCAAGATTCCGCAGCTAAATGAACAAAAATCTAAATCAAACAGCAGACACAAAATATAGTTAAAAACCATTTTAGATTCTCTTTTACAATTAATATACAAGGATATTGACAACTTAGAAGGTTCAGGTGAATGAAAAAGGTCTAGAAAGATGTATAGGAAAGATGCAGATTTGAGACTCAACAGATGGGAGGGGGGTGCGGTGGATGTCAGGAAAGGTGAGCGGAGTTTAACGAGGCGGGTGTGATGCTGCAAGGAGGTGGGCCCGCCTGCCTCCCGCAGATCACAAATTTTGTTGTGAGCAGCGGGGAGGTGAACGTTAAACCTCGTGCAATGCGAAGTGAAATGAGCTGCGTGTGATTTGGTAGGACAGAGATGGAGCCCATTAATTCCACACTTCACAATATTTAACTTATTGCACATCACAACATTTAACTTATCGCATATCACAATATTTAACTTATTGCACATCGCAAGATCCTCTATCAGGTGTGATATGCGATCACATCACATTGTAACTTTAAAATGATTAACCTGCGATGTGTTTAAAATGTAAATATAAAAAACGCCGATTGTGATGTGCGATGGGCGGTGAGGAAAGGGTGACGTGGCTGGATGGGTCCCACTATATCGCATCAACGGAGTTATAAGGTGGCAAAATTAGCTGCAAAATGATAAAGAGTGTGAAGTGTTGATGAAAAAAGGTAAGGACGAGGTAAGGTTTCTTTACGGTTTATAATGCAGATCACAACTTTTGTTGTGAGCAGCGGGGAGGTGAACGTTAAACCTCGTGCAATGCGAAGTGCGATGAGCTGCGTGTGATTTGGCAGGACAGAGATGGAGCCCATTAATTCCACACTTCACAATATTTAACTTATTTCACATCGCAAGATCCTCTATCAGGTGTGATATGCGATCACATCACATTGTAACTTTAAAATGATTAACCTGCGATGTGTTTAAAATGTAAATATAAAAAACGCCGATTGCGATGTGCGATGGGCGGTGAGGAAAGGGTGACGTGGCTGGATGGGTCCCACTATATCGCATCAACGAAGTTATAAGGTGGCAAACTTAGCTGCGAAATGATATAGAGTGTGAAGTGCTGATGCGAAAAGGTAAGGACGAGGTAAGGTTTCTTTACAGTTTATAATATATATATATATATATATATATATATATGTATCAAGCGGCTTAAAGTGGGGGTGGAGCTGTGAATAAGGTAAGTTTAAACAAAAAAATGATATGATTGTTAGTGGGTGGGTGGAGCTACTTCTTCAACTATAAAAATCAAATTTTAATAGTTAAAAAAGGGGTTGGAAAGAAATGAAGCGTGGGACTTTAGAAAAATGGAAAAATGAAGGGAAAAAGACGGTAAATGAAATTACTGAGGGCAGAAATGAAGTTTTCTCACCATTAAACCTTATCAACAACACTTTCCCCTTTCCACTAAACTAAAGAGGCAGATTGATTCCTTTGGTGTTCTAGACAGTCAGGATTTATCTTCCTTGTCTGGAAATAAATGACAACCATGGAATATTATCTTCAATATACAATATCTGAAAATAATAATCAGTCACCTTGTGATACTATATATTATAGGGTACTAACACCTTCCACCCTCCTTGAAACTTACCCAGGAGATCTCCCTGTAATGCTCGAGGAAACCCCAGAAAATACAAAGGAAACAATGTGCATGATGAGTTCATCAAACACCGAGAGTAGCCTGGAGCCAGAACCTGGCATCACGGATGTCGTCACCAGTGATTCGACATTCCTACCATACTCCATCTCCCAGACCTGATTTCTATATCCCCCATATGGTTTTGTTTCACAACAAGTCATGGAAACTCTTACATTGAAAAAGATGGTGTTCACAATACCAATATGGTATTTGGCCCCTCAAGCCATGAGGAGAAACCCAAACATTACCACTACAGTAATAACTCCTATTACCTCCCAAGAGGTCACTGATGGGCCTCTAAATTAGACATAAATTAAGGCCCATCTAACCTTTCTTAGGCCCATATAGCTCTCTTATGCACATAAAAGGATATATTAAATCTCTCCTTCTGCACTTAATAATGTTTTATTATGCTTCATTGTTTTCTTAGGAAGGTGTAAACGTAATTTCATATTTTTTCCTAATATTGGTTATATTTGTCGAATATTGTGAGAAAATTGGGCCGATTACACAGATTTTGAGAAGGAGATGATTTAGGGACTTGCTTCCTGCCACTGAAAGATCAAGATTGGAAAATAAATGAGAAAATTTTTAGGAAATTATGGAGAAATCTTGGAGATATTCAAGGGGGTTGTCCACCCTCCTTAACTATCAAAGGCAACCAAGTAAACTGAAGACGAAGTGCACTCAATCAATGGTTTACTTGGAGTCAAAGTGGACTCAATCACTATGTTTTAGGGAGTTGTTGGTATCTTCCCTTTAGGATAAATAAAGTTGATCAAGATCTAATTAAGGGACTTCCATTCCATTCCATTGAATTCAAATTTTGTTGTAAAGCCCTAAGGCTCTATTAAAACTTTGGCACCCCATCATTATAGCAAGCACCTTTTGCAAATGGGCAATTGTATTCATGAAATGAAACCCCAAATCATTGGCAAACCATAAGTACATCACAATTCCTGTCGACTATTTCACCAAATGGGAAGAAGCCATGCCCACATATAAAAACACCACAGAAACGAAAACACGATTTTTCTTCAACCATGTCATCACACGGTTAGGTGTACCCAAGGAGTTACTGTCATACCATGGAAAACATTTGAAAGATGAAATATTCCAGGAACTATGCCAAGACCTTGGTTTCACGCACAAATTTGTGTCACCATACTACCCCCAGTCGAATGGTCAGGTAAATTATGTCAACAAAGTACTCAAAATGATGTTACAACGTATGGTGAACAACCACAAAACCAATTGGAATCATATGGTATTTTCAACTTTATGGGCATACCACACAACAATCAAATCCTCAACATGATTCACACCCTTCCAGTTAGTGTATGGGGTGGAAGTCGCACTTCCCATTGAACGTGAAATCCCCACCCTACATTCAGCCATTGAACTTCTCACTGATACTCATCCATTAGAGAAACGATTGGTATAGCTAGAAATTATCGACAAAAGCCGATGAGAGGCCCTTCAACATAACGAAGCCCATAAGAAAAGGGTGAAAGCATCATTCGACAACAATATCACCCCATGCTCATTTACTAAGGGGGAATTATGCCTATGCTATGATGTTCTAAAAGAAGCCTTAGGACCTGGGAAATTCAGAACATTATAGAAGGTCCCTTACATTGTCAAACATTGTCTCCTCAAAGGAGAATACATTTTATCGGAACTTGACGGGACATGCCTAAATAACCCCGTCATTGGGTTCTACTTCAAAAAAATTCACCCATAAGAGTGAAGGAATGAGTACCCTAGAATAAATATGTATTCACCATGAATTTTTTATGATGATATCAAATAATCATGGGCTTATTCTGAAAAATCACACTCTTTTGTCACAAATGAATCGTCTACCCATATACTGTTTTGGATTTTCTGATGGATCCTCTCGATGGTCACAAAATTTAGTTTTTACTGCCTAGGCCATATATTCTACTGACCCGTCACCATCGAAAATTTTAGGGGTGAATTTTCGCCCATGGGCGAAATTAAAGGGTTTTAAATTTTTATTGGGCGAATTTTTTGTATCATAGTATATTATTTCAAATCGCCCCAAATTTATTTTATAAAAAAATCACGTCTAGAGGTTAGCCCACCTTATTTTAAGGGAGAGGGTAAAAAAAGTAAATTTATATTTCAAATCACCCCAAATTTATTTTATAAAAAAATTGTCTCGAGATTAGCCCACCTTATTTTAAGGGAGAGGGTAAAAAAAGTAAATCTCTGGATTTAAGATGGATCTAGGTAAAAATAAAAATTACACTATGTGAAAATAATTTTGCTTTATCAAAATAAAATAAAAATGATAAAAATAATAACATTAAAATAAAAATAATTTCATGGTATTGACACATGGTATGAGAACCCATGGTATTCATGCGGAACATAACATATTTAAAGGGTAAAATTAAACCAAACTAGATCCATCTTAACTTAGGATCTACCAAGGAGAGAGAGAGATATCAGATATCAAATAGCTTGTGACGCAAACCTATTTTCACTGAGTGAAAATAAATGTCAACCCTTTTGAGTTTTGGTGGATCCAAAGTTAAAGTGGAGTTATAGTGGCCACATTTTGTAAGCCTACATGATGCTTCAGAAGTGGGTATGTTTTTTTATGTTATACATTCCTAGATGAGGCTTTAGAATTGGGTATGTTTTTTATGTTATACATTTTATTTTAAAATATTGTTAGGAGCAGTAAACAATTTATTTCCCCATTAAGATAGAGATTTATTTCTCCATTAAGATAGAAATTTAAAGATAATAGGGAAATTGACATTATGGATTGTGTGAATTTGAAGATGATGTAACCAAATCTTCTTGTTATTTGCTAGGGAAATTGACATTATGGATTGTGTGAATTTGAAGATGATGTAACAAAATATTCTTGTAATTTGCTCAGAATGTTCGATTTCATGGAATATTTTCCCTCCTCCATGGAATTCCTAATCTAGGGTAGACATTTTTTAAACAAAATCTTCTTGTAATTTACTCATAATGTTCTATTTCATGGAATATTTTCCCTCCTCCATGGAATTCCTAATTCTGATATCTCGAGGGTAGACATTTTTATAACAAAATCTTCTTGTAATTTGCTCAGAATGTTCGATTTCATGGAATATTTTCTCTCCTCCATGGAATTCCTGCAAGACAAGACTCCTCATTTAATTGAGCCTCATGAGTAGACTCTTCTCTAGGAAAGGATTCATCTTAACTTTAGTAAGTTTGGTTGACCTTTACTTTCATTTGAATACCTTTATTGACAATATCTAATATCAACAAGTTAAACATCATTTTAGAAAAATCTTATTGAAATTTAAACTAAAATATTATATTTTCTGAAAAATAAATATAATTAAAAATGAAACTTTGGAAACTTATTTTTAGCAATGGCACATTGTTTTTCACCCTAATCTCTTCAAAGTTTAACTGCATTGGCTTCTATATTTGTAGGTATACATTGTGTTTTTTTTTTTACTTTTAACTTAGATGAAATTCGTAAAAGGAAATGCTAAAAGTGATATGAAGGGTTGTTTAAAAATGAGATCATCATAAAAAAGTTCTATGATGGGTAAATCCCTGAAACCACGGATTTTAAACCTTCACAATTTACAACCTTCAAAATTTTGGAATAAGTCTAGGTGGTGTTATTAATTTTTTTTACTTTATTCTTAGTTTATTTTAATTAATTATGAAAACATTTTCTTTGAAAAGTAAGTAAATAATCAATAATTCTACAATTCCAAAAAAATCACTCAAAAAATAAAATGTGATTTTATCATAAATAATAAAAAAACAAACAAAATTTTTTATGGGTTCTAATTAACACATGGGTTACTTTTAATTCAAATAAAATATAACCTCAATCCCACACAAAGTTATTTGGAAAATTAAAAAAAATATATATATATTTTAACCAATTCCAATAAAATTTGTAAGGAAAATATATAATAATTTTAACACATAACCTTAATCTTATAAAAAAACAAAATAATACAATCACAAAAGAAAAATGAGTTTCAAAAACTAGCCCTATTTGAGGTTTTCACCACTTCTACCTAATTTGATAACCAACATGGGAGGGAATCCCACATTGTTCTTCCAATAAAAAACATCCAATACCATCTTAAACTCTGTTACTAATAACGTTAGAGGTTATTACATTAAGAAGCATGACTTTTTAAGGAATAATCTTCCAAATCCAACGACATTCTTATCATTCATACATACACATTATTAAATTTAAAAGAATTACTCGACAAACATTTCAAGGGTGCATACAAAACTTCCCAGTTACTGCAGCATCAAAGGTAGGTATAAACTCAGTAACGAATTTGTTGAGTTACACAAGAGATCTAAGTTATTACAGAATCAAATGTAGGCATAAATTATTTAGTAACGTAGTTGTCCAGTTACACAAGAGATCTATGATAATACATAATCTCTGAATTACTGTATACTAAAGATTCACTGAATAAGGAAAAAATGAGATAGCTTTAATTATCTGAGTCTTCACCACATTCCTTGTATCTGAATATATGTGGTACAAAGAGTGAGTTATCCATCACCTCCTTTTCTTTTTAGCATTGGTGGCCTTAGTTTCCCATCTGTGTGCAGAGGGAGCAATTCGAGCAATTCTCCCCTCTTTTCATATTTTATTGAAATTGCTAGTCCCTGCTCATTAAATAAAATGTAACTTAAATTATAATTTGAACAACATATTTGAGAACTTCGAAAACTAGAATATAAACAACGTATTTGAAAATTTTGAAAATTGGTTGCTGGATGGGGAAATATCATTTGCACATATGTTTGAAATCAATAATAAAAGTGAAGGAATTTGGATGTAAATGTAATATCTGACAGTTGAAGGGGAAAATTATGTAATAAAAGAAAATATTTGATTTAGCTTTTAACATTGAAGGCTCATTTCAATTCTTGAATAGGCTGGAAATCTAATAAAGAAGAACTAGCCTAGCCAATTATTTGACTTGGATTTTCATTTTAATTTTAGTTTTCTCAATATTTTGGTAATCCGTTAGATATGAACAAATTTAAATGTAAACTCTTTAAATTTGTGCATATCCATCAAAATTTCGAGAACATTTCGAAACCTGAAATGAGTTATGCTCAAATCCCTTTGAAAACAACTTGGATTGCTTTCTTGTGCATTTCACAAAATATTTCCTATTAATATCCAAATTATAGAAATTGAGAATCGATAATCTACTTACTTGAGATAAAAATGTAGCTATATTCATCGAAGTCTCGCAAATAATGTTGCAGGTTGGGGCTGAACACAAACAACGCCATAAAATAATAATTTTTTAGGAAAATAATTAAAATTATTGAAAAACATAAACAAACAATGTAGAGTTTAGTAGGGGTTGAAGGGGTGTAGGGTGGTCCCAAAGAGAGCTCTGTGATTTCCTTTTCATATTGAGAGGACTCTTGCATGGAAATTTTTTGTTCTTTCCGTTTCTTGCTGCAGTGATTGTTTTGAAATCAATAAAAAACACTCTTTTCTTCCACATCTCTGTAGGGTTTGAGTAAACTCACAATATCTGTGACCTCATTTGGAGTAGGGTTTGAGTAAACTCACAATATGAATTACATAGAATATGGCAGGGTCATCTAGATGCATAAAGACCAAGTTTGAGCAAAAGAATTTATTTGGTTCAACATAACATGCTTTTGGGGGCGCCTTTCCAATTAATTTCCACTTGGGATGTGATAAGACATTTGTGGTAAAACATAATAAAAACATGCAAAAATGTTTTCAATAGTGTATAACAAAAACCTAGAGCAACATTACCCATGATTTTTCTTTTCCAAAACATGGAAAATTGTATATCAGAGTTTTTAAATAAATATTTTTCTTATTATTAATATGTTTTTATACATTGGTAACTAATCACTAATATTTTACAACGTTTTCTAATTTTTTAGAATATTAACCAATCATTTTCAATACTTTATAACCTAGTGAAAAATTCACCAATATTTAAGAAAATTTTATAATTTAGTGAAAGGTTTGCCAAAAAATTATATATGTATATTATATTAATGAAAAAATAGCCTATACATTTTTCTATATACCATGGGGATTCACCCATTTATTATAAATATAAATTTTGGGGGTTTCTTAAAATTTTCCTTTCCCGTCACCATACCTCGCCAACGACCCTATGTATCGATTCAGCCACAAACAATCAAGAATAATATGACATAGTTATAGGATTGTTAAGTGATGCCTCCCTCCAAGGCATCAACCATTTACATGCATTCCTTGATTCCTAGTTAGTTGTATCACACTTAAATCAAACCTTTCAGGTTCGGGATTCACACATTTTTAGGAAGTACCTGCATGCAAAAATATTAGCTCGCAGTTTTGATCATATTGAATTTACACATACCAAGAGATCAAAATCATGTACCCGATCGCATATCTAAACATATCCTAAACTGGAATGCATCACATATATACCAACAATCATGAGCAATAAACCATCATACATAATGAACCCATCATAAGAAAAAATCCATCATAAACATATAAAAACATCATAAAAATAGCCATATACACATCATCAGAGCCGTCAAAATACATCTCGCATATATACACCAAAAAATGTATGTGTGGAAGTATACAAAATGAGTCCACTCGCCCTCCGCCAAGCAAAAAATGCATGTCATAAAAAAGGCAAGGAAGCATCCTCATAATGGGTTCTTGCCCTGGTACATACATAACAATAATCTAGGGTTTAGCCCCTTTAGTTGGGTCTTGTGGAACCACATCTACACCTAGAGCAATAATAGGAGCAGCAGGAGCTGCAACAAGTGCTACCCGATGTATTTTCAGGTGATGAGCCTGCTCATAGGCCATAGTTGTCTCCAACCAAATATCAGTGAGGTTATCAAAGCCTCTAGTAGGAATATCTTGAGTAAGGCTCTCCATCCTACTCTAGGAATAACCAAATTTGCGTAGATGAGCACCTAAAGCCTCAACATGAGCTTTGACATCTATATCTCGAGCCTCAACAACCACTGTGTGAGCCTCAACAGCCACTTCATGGGCCTTGACAACCTCAACATGGGCAAGTAGTACCGCATCTCCCCCAACATCAACACTGATAGTACAATCCCCTAAAGGGACACCTGTATTGATCTGTTTATCCCCCTACTAAGACCAGTTCGCCCCTAGTGCACCCCTCTTCCTAGGACAATGACCAACTAAGAAGGCTAAGGGATGACCCATCTACCCTAAATCTGCAAAGTAAAACAAGTATGATATCATTGTCACCATAAAAAAATATCCATAAATACATGAAAGGAATTCTTAAAATGCAGAAAACATAAATATCATACCTGCTGGCCCCCAAGCATAATCGGGAGGAATACCCATGTCCAAATCACCTCGGAAATCCACCCCAGCGTACGAGAACTCTAGAAACATCTGAGGGTTTTACTCAAACCACTCCTTTATAGTATCATCCCAGTACCTGCCATCCTCCCTTGCACCCTGATGGGGCATGACTAACGCCCACCTTCGAATCCAAGGATCTCTCAGAGGATCGAGGGGCATTGTTATAAAAGTTCGTAACATAACGACCCGATCATACATGATACAAAAAATGATGATGGCATAGCAAAAAGTCGAGCCTTACCCCACTGCACCTTGGCCAACTAACTAACCATACCGTGGTACACCAACCGAGCCGAATAAAAAATCGCCCCACCTGGAGTTGTCGCAAGACCGCTATATGCAGCCTTGATACCCTATGTGGTAAAGATAACCCCACAAGGCAGACAATCATCGATAAATCCACATAGTCTACCAAGTTTGTAACATAAGACACTAGAATTCACCCCTGTGAGATAGCATTATGCCGCAGTGACCAACCTCCTCTTCCCACTCATGAATGTTCACTGCCTGTGCAGGCAGTGGATATGGAAGTACCTCCCCACGAGGCAAGAGGCCAGTCAAAAATTACATATATGTCTGAGTCGTCACCCTGATCTAGGCCTGACGCACTACCATGATGCACCTCTGAAGGTCCCAACAACGAACCAAGTATTGCAAGAATCAATCATGAGACCTCAGAATAGGGTTCTCAAGAAATTTGAGTAACCCCTAGCGAGCCAAAGTATGTTGTGCGTGGATTGAGGATCACCTATGTGCAGAGGGTAGGCCAATCCCTCTCCCTCCAAATCGTCTTGCCACCATGAAAAACCAAAAAATAAGTTTTGGACTCCCAAAAAAGAAACCATAACTTACAATACTGCGCACTTCTTAGAGACACAGGCGTGCAAACATCGCGTCTGTGAGAAAAACTCACGCGCGTTCTCTGTGCTAGTTACTCTCATAGCCCTGTTGATCACCATCATTTATTGACATGGTTTTTGTCTACTCAGGCCCGTTTTCTCCGCATCTATGTCTCACAAAAAGGCGTAGGGCAGTGCGTCCCAAATCACCAAATACGTAGGGTCGCCATGCAAATATCATGTCTTCACACTACGATGACATGAATCCCATATCCTGACATAATTTCCCTCCAAATTTTTTCATATCCTGACATAATTTCTCCATAAGAATAAACCATAGGCTTCATTCACCCTGTTGTAGCTCCTAGAGACAGTCTTGAGTTGTACAAAGACCAGTGCCTAGGACATCTTAACTGCAAGGAGCATATGACTCAGCTGGTAGGAGTTGACAAGGCAAGGCTCTCATGCTATAATCTCTTGGGTGAATGGTTTTAATAAGGGTGGAACCAAGACCCCAAAGTTAAACACAACAACTATGAAACTGCAAAAACTAAGTATGAACTTTAATACATAAATGCATCCGACATCTTTAAGACAAAATGTTGTAGAGGGGGCCGAATTCTAAAATGACTCACAGATATCAATTAATATGTAGGCAATGACTGTGGAAGAAAATGTAGTACAATATTAACCATAACAGAGCTTATCCAAAGACAAAAGTTCATATATAATGGGCCTCTACAAAGATAAGAATCCATATATATGAACAATTCCAAAGACAAGGATCTATTGTAGTTACTATCAAAGGAACGATGGAAGAGATGAACAATGAAATAGAATATCCTGCCTGAGCTATATTTAAAGTGCTATAACTGAGTAAACATGAGTATCTGTAATGATAAATTCATATTTAAACATAGGGGCACTCGCATTCCAGATCATAGATATAAGAAATGTGGAGATATGTAAAATGAACTTTTGTATTAAACAATGTAAAGAAGAGCCACAAACTGTGAATCACTCAGCTCAGAATCCCCACTTTCAAAAAAGCTTATTATCACTGAGTCCCTTCAGGATCTTCAACATTAATTATCAAAATTCAGACAAAATACATACAGAGTGCTTGAACTAGTGAGTCCTTTGGAAAATCTGGAACCCTGTAGATGTCTTTGCTTTTTGCTTTTATAACATTTCCAATGGTCATACGCGGAAAGATATTTTGGGAAAATATCTTTTCCGGGTGCCAGTATGCAGTTTTAAGTCTTAATCAAAACATAAAAATTGATGATGGGGTAAAAACACTTCCCATCATCTTACAAAATAGACTCGTAGCCATTTCTAATGAAAATGACACAACTTTCCAACTGAAAGTAAAAATTGCAAGAGTGAAATATAAATTTCACTTGAATATTGGAAGTAAAAAGAAAACAAGAGGCCACGTGGGCCAAATCATGAGTTAACAACTTTAGTGGTGGGACGGAGTCGAGGCTGTGGCTGAAGAAGGCAGTACTGGGGCTATAGAGGAGCTGGATTTATTAGAGGCGGACGGAGCAGATGCGGTGGCTGATGCAGTCGCATGACTGTTACACCTCTGCCAAGTGTCAGCTGCAGGATCAGGTATCGCAGTGAAATCATCGACCCGAATGTATACTTCAGTCAGTTCGGCATAGCTTGCCTGAGTGGGTAACCATTGTTGCACCTGATGGAGGAGGGAGAATTATTTGCTGAGTACTGCGATTATAGTTTCAGCCTTAAGCCGAGCAGTCTTCTCAGAAGGTATGTCAGTCTGATTCATCACTTCTGTCAGCCGGCTCTCATATAATGATAACGGTTGAAGAATTTCATTTGAAAGCTCCCAGAATGATGGGAGGCTGGCGAGTGTTAGTTCGGTCCACTCTGCTTCGAACTGTTCTAAAATTTTCACCATATTTTCCAAACTGCCTAGCGCAATGTTGTGCGCCGCTTCCTTTTCCATCACCTTCTGACATTATAATGCCTCCTTAAACCTGCTCTTGATTCCCCGTTTAACCAATTCTTCTAAACTTAAATCATTTAGGAGAGCAACATACCTTTTAGCATTTTCAGCCTTAGTTGAGGCATCAGTATACCCTTCATGGAGAGTTCTTTTGAATAGGCACGCTGCGGCCTTCTTTTCTTCAATGCGGGTCAGGAAAACCCAACGCTTCTTTACTTCCATAATGATGTCCATCCACATCAAGCGTCGAGCATCCAGAAGGTTGATATTTCCTTTTATCTGGCTCGTAAGGTCTCAGATAGTCTTCTCTTGATGTAACTTCTCCTGTTTTCCCTCTTCTATTTCCTTCTGCAGAGCCGCTACCTTCTTGGAATTCTCCTTGAGGCGAGCCTCGAGCTCATTGATCTTCTATCGTGCTGTTTTAACCTGCTTCTTTGCCGCTTGAATTTCGGCCAGTGCTGTGTCCAGTTGCTCCGAGAGTGATATTGACCCTTCAGGAGGTGGTGTGGAGCATACATGTGCATCCCAGTCCTTCTGTAGCTCGTCCATTCGTGACTGGAGGGCAATCATCTTGCCAGAAATTCTAGCCCTCTCTTCCTTTTCCTTAGCAAGGGAGTTTTCCAGATTGGCCTTATCCTTTTCTACCTGGGTTAATTCTACAGTTTATATGTGCTGAGAGCCAGGAATATTCACCTTATGCTTCAGAGATGCAACCTATTTTTGCAATTCTGAGATGACATGGCCTTGAGGGTCTGCTTTACCACTTTCTTTTCCCTTCACAACAGTTTGCAGATTGCGCAAGTGATTTGAGAGTGCATGGGAATTAATCTTCTCCATTCTGAGGTTCTCAAGAACTTGGTTGTGCTTGTTTTGTAGCTTCCTCAGAGTGAGGGAGAGTTTCACAACCTCGTCCTTTAGCATATCACCAAAACATTGGAACGGATTGCACTTGTCAATTGGTGGGACATGTGACATGTTTACTGCCACTTCCAGAGCTCTATAGCTGGTGGTCCCAGCCTCTGGATCTAATATCGCTTCAGTCATGGCCAATACCAACTATTCTTTGTCCATCTCAATCTCGGCTAAAAACCTAGTATGATACTTGTCAACATATCCTTCTAATTCAGACCAGTGTTTTTCCCTGATAGCTCTGTTTTTCACCTTCCTTTCACTATCCACCTTCGACCTGTTTGCAGAGATGGCTTGCGAAACTTTTGAGAAGTTAGAAGATGATGTGCCATCACGTCTTACCACGAAACCTTCTTTTCCCTTGTCTGATTGACCATACAATGTTTCTTTTTGCAGTGATTTCTCTTCTCTGACACTTTCTTCATCATTCGTTCTCTACCTTTTCGAAGGCGGAGAGCCTCCTCCCAAAACTCCAACTTCTTCCACCTGTTTTTTTCCTGCTTCTTGTGTCAAAGCAGTATCTCCTTTTTCCCCTGTCGCAGATGAATCAGTCTCCATCTGTGAAAGCAAAGGCTAGGTATCAAGATTAGCTCTCCACTCGATGAAGGGTCTAGTTTCATGAGCATAAGCAGTTGATTTAATCTTCTTCCTTTTATTTGAGATGATGCCTTTCGAATCGTAGGGCCAAGCTTTCCCTTGTCTTAAATCCATGCCCTTGAGCAGATTTTCCACTATGGGGAGGGCATGCCTTGAATTAACAATGAAGGGGCCGATGGTTGTAGGGAGTTTGAGAATGAACCCCTTTTTCGCAGGGAGGAAGTGGAGCTGTTCAGCCTTCAAGTTCCGCCAGAGGTACTCCAGGGCATAAATCCACAGGGCGGGAAAAACTGGGAATCTGTAAGGGGAAACTTCTGCACCGTAAACCCTGATTTCAGTGTAGTCATCAAATAGGTACTAGTCTCCTGTGTGTTCAACCTCGCTGTACTGTAGCCACTTATTCTTCTCAGGAAAAATCTTGGGCAGAGGATTGTCATGAATAATATTATAAGCTATTGTCATGAATTCGTTCAAGAAACTTGAATAACCCACCTCGTTTTCCAACTGATGCGTTGCGGGACTCCAGTCAAAGACAGGTCTTGGCTGAGAGTTTATCCTATAAACCTTTTCTAGACCCAAACCCTCAAACTTATCATCCTGTTGTAAGAGGAAAAGGTAGAATACAATGGAACAGAAACGAAAATGACCTGTAGCCAAGAGGTCTTGAAATTGAGCTTGGATGGAGGTGGCCAAGAAACCAAGGATATCTATTACAACGCCAGGTTGTGACATTAACCATAAAAGGGCTACACACTCTTTTGAGACATGTTTGACCCCTCCTATACCTAGTAATCCCTCAATGAGAGAAAGGGTTGGCTGAAGGTCTTCCTTGAATGTGCTCAGGGGCACCAGGTCCGAAGATGGGAAAGTTGTGAGGCGGGAGTCAGAAATAGCAGTGATAAAATCGCTCTGTTGCCTCCATGGTAACTTGGAAAACTGACGAGATAGCGTCATTTCATTGAAACTGACATAATTCGAACTGGTAGGGTAACATAGGGCTTTTCTGATGATTTCAAGAGATATATTGAGTATCTTGTTCCCCTGAGATGATAGGAACATATCCCGACGTTCATTGTAAGCTTCTATGAGCCAACAAATGAATTCAAAAACTAGGTAGACAGGGGGAGTAATTTGGTGATAAAGTCCTGACAAAACTATTCTGAACCTTTCCCTATTTTCCACATGCTTCCTAAAAAGCTTCGGTTTGACACTACTACTGAAAAACAAGTACTGTGGGTCTCGGATGTGGACTTGCAAGTCTGTGAAGGGCTCAGGTCTAGGGGCAGCCCTGAACTCATGGCCTTAAGGGGTTTCAGGCTCTGAATTCTTAACCATGACTTTACCCATGACCATTTATAAAAATGAAAAGCGAAAGGAAACCAGACAGTGAAAAAGGGATGGAATACCTGTGTAGTAAGGAAAATGCTCGGGGAAAACGACGCAGGGAGGTTGAAAACGACTTGGAAGGCCTGGTACCAGGCACTCGTGCTTTAGCTATACCATATCCTGTAACAGAAAGTATTTTACCACAGTGAATTACCAGACAAGATTATACAACTTCATTTTACCCGAAAACGAGACTAGGACGACACTAGTAGGGCTGATGTCATAAGGACATCGACAATGAGACGTGTGGTATCTGGTTATTTGCTATCAAATTTCGGTTAGGTGTATACCACACGTTGGGTTAAATGCCGGTGCTGGTCGTGTACCAGGTGTCCTAGGACTTACCTTACCATTGTACTCATAGCGACAGGTGTCCTTCGTGGTCGGGCCCACTTAGAAAGGCCGGTGGGATTTCGTAGCAACTTCAATCCTGCAGCTATTTCCCCACAAAATATTTTCCTCGAGTCCCATCATATGCCATGTCACCACAATTCCGGAGGGGCAAGCTTCTGCCTTCCCCCTGCCATCCTTGACCCCCCCGGAATTGTTCACGTGCCTTTATCCTTTGAATATGCAGAGTGTGGGCGGGTCCTGCTTCGTACAACTGTCTTGCACCTTTGTCCTTTTGTTTTGGTTAAAGCTTTTCTGAAAGTCTATCATATAGTATAGTGCCTTATTCCCTTTTTTATATGGATCTTCTTTGGTATTTACCCATTCACACTTTTAAATATTTCACCACTTTATGCTATCGAGTGATCCACCTTTATAAGCTTCTTAGGGCTAAGGTGGTGGATGATATAACAACATTGGCTCCATTTGGGGATGACACGCTTGTCCTCGAATGTGTCGAGAACTCCACAGACCATTTTTTAGCCTCTTCTTTGTGAACACGACTCCTCTGCACCTTTTCTTCTTTTTCATGACAACTCAAAATAGGAAACATTATAATAAAAGTGACTAAATAATGTACAATATCATACATCAGACCTTTTGGCTTGAATCAATACTGGAAGAAGGGTTTTAAGAATTTCCCATTTACAGGGGCATCAAGTAGATCACCCTGAAAATTATCCAACTTGAAGGTGTTGTTTCCTCCTTCCTCAGCAATTTTGAAAGGCCCGAACCATAGAGGATCGAATTTTCCGTGCTTTCCTTTTTTGGCCCTTCTTATGTCCCATCTTAGTACCAAATCTCCGACTTTCATATTTTTATTTTTAGCATTTTGATCGAACAGGTCCTTCATTTTCTCTTAGTACTTAGTCAATCTCTGATTTACTTGACTTCCGGTCTCCTCCAGCTCTACTAACTGGTTCATCCTTTTAGTGAGATTGTTCGGTTCCTCTTGACAATCTTTCTTGAACCTAGCCACCGGTAAGGCCAATTATATGGGGAAAACTACTGCTCTTCCATAAACCAGTTCATATGGGGATTTTCCCATAACGTGAATTTAAGCTAGGAATCCCAGTTCTTCTGATTCTCATTAATAGCCTTCTTCAGTGCCCTGACCAAGGTTTTTTTTGAAGATTCTGCTAATCCATTCCCCTGTGGGTAATATGTGGTAGAGTGCTCCAATGCAATATTATACTTTTGGAAGAAACTGATGAGTTTAGCAGACTTAAAAGCATGAGCATTGTCTGTGACAATCTTAGCAGGGAAGCCAAACCTTGAGATAATGTTATCTTCCAGAAATTTGATCACCACTGTGTCTGTCACATTCCTTGCTGGCACGACCTCTACCCATTTAGTGAAGTAATTGGTGGCAGTTAAATCCACTTGTGTTGCCCACTTGATGCAGGATTAATTTCAATGATAAAATAAATTCCCCATTGTTGGAAGGGTTCCTCTATTTGTACCACTATCATAGGCAAAGGTGTAAACTTCTGCCTTTCAGCAAACTTCTGACATTTTTCGCAAGCTCTTACCTGAGTATAAACATCTCCGAAGAGTTTGGGCCAGAAAAAGCTAGCTTTCAAAATCTTATGTGCAGTGTCTCTCTAGCTAGAGTGGCCACCACAGATGCCCTCATGGAATTCTACCATTACTTCTTTTACTTCATTTTCAGTGAGACATAGAATCAGTATGCCCGATGGGTCTCTCCAATACAAATGGTCATTTTCTACAATGAACTTCTGAGATTTTAGTCTCAGCATTCTATATTTTGTTTTGTCGCAGCTTGGAGGACATATAAGAGTCAAGAGGTATTCTATGATTTATTTATACCATGGACTGAGAAGGTACTTCATATGGGTCCTTTGTGTAGCTGTCTTTATCCCACACTGCTCATCTGTTTTTCCAGAATCTTCATTTGCTACCATAGATAAATTTATCCCCAAAGCCTGACAGTTTGATTCTGAAAGGATCTTGGCTAATCCCTGTCCTTTTATTAGCTTAGTGGGGCATATCTCCAACTCATACTCCTGTATCTTGGCAAGACATACATCCAAAAATCCTTGAGGGATTTGACTAAGGCATAAGATTGTTTCTCTAAGATGTTGTATTTTAGCTCAGCATCATGAAGCACTTGGCCAAAGAAGGCGATAGGCTGCTCGTACCCCTCCTCGTTCCTCTGCAATAATACTGCTGCGACAGTGTGGGGAGATGTAAATGAAAATATCATGAAGGGCTTACCATAATCTGGTTTGGCCAATACTGGGGCTTCTGCGAAAGCATTTTTAATCCTGTTAAAAGCCTCCCATGACTCAAGAGTCCATTTTACTGCATGATCCCTATTCAGCATATCAGTTATGTACCGGACTATCTCTGCATAGTTCGGTATGAATCTTCTCAGGAAGTTGATACATCCGAAAAAATTGGACCTCTTTCTTGTTTCTGGGCAAGGAGATACCATTTATGACTTCTACCCTCTTCGGGTCAATTTTCACCCCTGCCTTTGTCACAATATGCCCCAACAATTTACCCTCTTCTAAAGCAAAAAAATATTTTTTAGGGTTTAAAGACAGTCCATACCTTTGGCACTTCTCAAAGTTTCTGCGTAGGTGTTAAATATGTTCGGCGTCATATTTTGAGAAGACTGTGATGTCGTCCAGGTAGACCATAATGAATTTATCTTGTCCCCCCCCAAAAGCAATGTCCATAGCCCTTTGAAATGTAGCCCCAGCATTTATCAGTCCAAATGGCATTCAAGCATACATAAACGATCCCCAAGAAGTAGTGAATGCAATTTTATTTTGGTCCTTCGGGAGCACTGCTACCTGATTGTATCCATAAAAGCCATCCATCATAGACATTTGTGAAGATCCTACCACTTTCTGCAATATATGGTCCATTTTTGGCAGCGGGTAATTATCCTTCAAAGATGCTCTATTCAAGTTCTGAAATTCGACACACAGTCTTATCTCTCCTTTCTTCTTTCGGACTGGGACCAAGTTGGCCACCCATTCAGAATATCTTAGTGGTACAATGATCTTAGCCTTTAACAGTTTCTTGATTTCCTTTTCTATGGAGGGAAGGAGTAAAGGATTAATCTATCTTAACTTCTGTTTGTGTGGCTTTGCATCCCCTTTTAACAGAATCTTGTGCTGGATAATGCTGATATCAAAGGTCTTCAAATCTTGATAGGACCAAGAAAAAACATCTTTATATGTCTGAAATAACTTCTGATATTGCTCCTTATATTCTTCAGGAACCTTTTTAGACAGTTTCATAATCTTTGGATTGGACTCAATGCCGAGATTCAGGTCATCTACCTGATTTTCTTCAACAACCTTACTTGGCTATAATGGGACATCATTTTTATCAAACAATCTCTCCAGAGGGACCAGTCCTTTAGGTATCACATTCCCGTTGAGCTACAACACCTTGTGACTAGCCATGGTATCTTGCCATTTATTCTGAGGAATGTCCTCAGTCTCCTCTTCACCAACATCTATGTCCATATTGGAGAATTCCTCGACAATCTCCATGAATATTCTCATTTTCTCCTCATCTTCAAACACCTACCAGTGTTTGATATTTTCAGGGATGGAAGGACAATAACGGACCTCTATCTCGTACCTTAGAAGGAGATTTTGAGGCAACCGAAAAGTGCTTGCAGCTACTGCAAGAGAGTTAGCCATTCTATTCTGGTCTCTTGGCATGAATTGAATATTAAATGCTAGGAATAAGTTCTCTACCAAGTCCCATACCTCGTTTCTGTAAGCCCTTAGTCGTGGATGTTTAGCTTGACACTAATTTCTTACTTGCCTCACCACTAGTTTTGAATCTCCCAGAACCTTCAAGCTCTGAATATTCATATTCTTCGCAGTTTGCAGACCTAGGAGCAATGCTTCATATTTAGCCACATTTTTCGTGGCTTCATACTCCAATTTAAAAGATAATGGGACCAACTGTCCAGTAGGGGAGATCAGGAGAACTCCAGCTCCATTTCCTTCCCTTGAGTTGGCTCCATTGAAGTGCAATGTCCAAACCCCACCTTCTTCATTTCTCGAGCACTGCTCAGTCTTTATATGACAGAAAGATGGCTCCTGCAAGTAATCTTGGTCTTCTTCAAGCATTAGACAAGAAAACTCACCCTCTTTGCTGTATACCGGAGAATTCACTAAATTATCAGCTTTAGTGAGCATCTTCACAAACCTTGTTTCCTAATATAATCTCCTTTCTTGTCCCCTGATCACAGGGATGGTATCATAGGTTAGGTCCAGCTTTATAGATCCTCCAATTTTTGTACCCCATGATCTTGATAACAGCATCCCAAACCGAGTTGGGATATCTGCCACTACTATGTCCATCACCACGCTCTTAGCTGGGATTTGGGCTAGATTCACCACCAAATCCTTGATCATCCCAAAAAATTTGACTCTTTTGGAATCAAAAGAGTAGATATCTTTATATGGGCGAGTGATTTGCAACCCCAATTGCTCCATCACAGACAAGGGCAGGAGGTTATGAGACGCTCCAGAATCTAGCATACAATTATGCAATAACAGATCATGAATTACTAATGAGATATATAAAGGAGGAGTTGAAGCATCCAACTCTTCAACATGAGGGCCGAACACAACCATGGGCCTTTCTTCCTGAAGGTTCAAACTATCTGGGATTGGGGCTGCTTCTTGGGGAAGCATGAAAGAAGACACTTGAGATTGGTAGATTGGTTTTTTCAGTAGTTCAGTCAGGGGGACTAGAATTTTACCTTTCTCTAGCTCTTTTTGAAGATTAAAAGCAGAGGGGGAATTCTCTATGGTATTTTCCTTTGGCTCTTTACTCTCGACTGGAGTTTTTTCTTCCTTTGGAATAGGTTTTACATTTGGAGTAGGGGCCAACTTGGAAGAGGAAGGAATGGAGCTATTAGAATGTAAAGGTTTAGTTACAGGTCTCTTACCTTTATCTCCGACCTTCTGCATAGTTGCCTCCTTCTGTACAATTGTCTCCTTCTGAGGCATCTCTTCTTATTGTTCTTATGTACGGGTTCTCTTTCTAGAGGACTTGAGATCGTATTTTCTATGAAATTGTGCTTGCATGAAGTCTACAAATTGCTTACAGTAATCATTGATCTCTAGATCTTCAGCAGCACTCGTTTGTTCTTCTTCTTCTTGCAATGAAATCCCCACTCTGTCACCTTCTTGCAAATAAGACTCAACTTCGTCACTATTTGAGTAAGCAAGATATTGATCATCTTGCCCATTTGGGATGTCTTCGGTAGGGCCATCCATCTGCCCTTCCAAATACAGCGGGGGCTGTATGTGGTCTTGCTGCTCCTTCTGATCTCTTTGTAATATTTGTAAAGGAGGCTTTCTGTATTGGGGGTTATAACCCCTGTTTGGAGCAGTTTGGAAAGACTTGGAGGATGAGTTCTTAGCCTCGAGCTCAAGCTTCACCAGCTTGCTTGAAATATTCTTGATCATTTTATTCATATCCTGGATTTTGTTATCATCTACCTCTCTATCTTCACCGGAGGTGGATGCCTCTTCTTTTCCTCTCCGTCTACCATCATGGTCTGACCTCCCCTTTGATTTACCTATAGAGTAAAAGTTAGCCTCCACCTCCAATGCATCGGTCTGGGCCTCATCCAGGGTAGCAGACTTCCTTTCTCTTAAAGAGAATCCAAATTCTGAATCGAATTCCACTACAAACACCACTTTAGCAGTAGTCTGGTGAGGTTTCATTTTAGCTGGGAGACTTTTATATAGTTTGTTGAACCTTTTGATGAATTCGGGCACACCTTCGTTATGTCTTTTTCTGAGTGCATTGAACTCTGTAAGACAGTATCCATGGTCTTTCTTTCTCCCCACTTTCTGATAACGGAATTTTCCATCTCCTCCCAGTTAGTAATGGAGAGGTCTCCCAAAGTTTTGAACCATTTTCTGGCCTCTCCATCTAGAGACTGGACGAACAATCTCAACACCACATCCAGATGTTCCACATTAAAATTTTCTGCAAAAGCGCAGAAAATTTCCAGGTGTTTCTGAGCTTCAGTATCATTTTTTCTGTTGAAACGAGGTAGGATATTCAAATAATCTTGAGGCATGTCATTCAAGATCTGAGGCAATGCCAAGGGGGCATATTTGTTTAATAGGAAGCCAGGAACAACCATCGGAGGTTGTGGGGGTGGCGGGAGAATCTGATTCGTAAGAGGAGGTGGTGGAAGAGAAGTATGTATGACAATGGGTATATATTGAATGGAGGCTTGTGGGGCTGATGGAAATGCTGGAATATTAGTAGCGGAAACCTCTGTGACTTATTTAACTTCTTCAACTTCAAGAGTGGGATGCAGAAAGAAGCTTGTGTTATCTACAGATTCAACTTCGTCTTTAACTTGAATATTTTCCAGAGAGGGGGTATCTGAAGTATAATCAAGGGTTCTCACAGCAGAATCAGGACCTTGATCTTGAGCTAATTGAGAGGAGGATGGGGAGTCTTCCAGGGAGAATCAGGGAATATCTGTGTGAGCTGATTGTCTTTCTCTCCAACCTCTCTTGTGCAAAAATTTTTCCGGGTTAGACACAGAAGGTGTTCTTAACTGGGATGTATCTGACCTCAGGTGTGGCTTTCGGGAAGTCAGGACTACAAATAGATTTATCCTTTGAATGACAGTGGAGTCACCAAGGTGAGGGATCTACAACTCTCAACCCTTCCTGCTCACCTATTCCGAACGGTGAATGAAATATTTGTCGAGGCCCAGGGATTTAGTTCTTCAAATTTGAATCCTTGGCAACGGTGCCAGAAAGATGTTGTAGCTCCTAGAGACAGTCTTGAGTTGTACAAAGAACAGTGCCTAGGAAATCTTAACTGCAAGGAGCATATGACTCAACTGGTAGGAGTTGACAAGGCAAGGCTCTCATGCTATAATCTCTTGGATGAATAGTTTTAATAAGGGTGGAACCAAGAACCCAAAGTTAAACACAACAACTATGAAACTGCAGAAACTGAGTATGAACTTCAATACATAAATGCATCTAATAGCTTTAAGACAGAATGTTGTAGAGGGGTCTGAATTCTAAAATGACTCACAGATATCAATTAATATGTAGGCAATGACTGTGGAAGAAAATGTAGTATAATATTAACCATAACAGAGCTTATCCAAAGACAAAAGTTCATATATACTAGGCCTATGCAAAGATAATAATCCATATATGTGAAAAATTCCAAAGACAAGGATCTATTGTAGTTACTATTAGAGGAACGATGGAAGAGATGAACAATGAAACAAAATATCCTATAGGATCAGGTATCGCAGTGAAAGCATCGACCCGAATGTATACTTCAGTCAGTTCGGCATAGCTTTCCTAAGTGGGTAACTGTTGTTTCACCTGATTACTCAGAATTCTTTGCTAAGTATTGTGATTATAGTTTCAACCTTAAGCCGAGCGATCTTCTCAGAAGGTATGTCAGTTTGATTCATCACTTCTATCAGCCGACTCTCATATACTGATAACGATTGAAGAGTTGCATTTGAAGGCTCCCAACATGATGGGAGGTCGACGAGTGTTAGTTCGGTCCACTCTGCTTCGAAATGTTCCAAAATTGTTGCCATATTTTCCAAACTACCCAGCACAAGGCTGCACGCCGCTTCCTTTTCCATCACCTTCTGACATTCTGATGCCTCCT
This sequence comes from Pinus albicaulis, assembly GCA_034641835.2. Classification (NCBI taxonomy): domain Eukaryota; kingdom Viridiplantae; phylum Streptophyta; class Pinopsida; order Pinales; family Pinaceae; genus Pinus; species Pinus albicaulis. Next base: position 237,413,934 of record CM076577.1, read on the forward strand.
TAAACCTACTCTTGATTCCCCATTTAACCAATTCTTCTGAACTTAAATCATTTAGGAGAGTGACATACCTTTTAGCATTTTCAACCTTAGTTGAGGCGTCAGTATACCCTTCATGGAGAGTTCTTCTGAATAGGCATGTCGCGGCCTTATTTTCTTCAATGAGGGTCAGGAAAACCCAACGCTTCTTTACTTCCGCAATGATGTCCGTCCAGATCAAGCGTCGATCATCCAGAAGGGTGATATTTCCTTTCATCCGGCTCGTAAGGTCTCAGATAGTCTTCTCCTGCTGTAACTTCTCCTGTTTTCCCTCTTCTATTTCCTTCTGCAGAGCCGCTACGTTCTTGGAATTCTCCTTGAGGTGAACCTCGAGCTCATTGATCTTCTATCATGTCATTTTAACCTACTTCTCTGTCGCTTGAATTTCGGTCAGCGCTGTGGTTAGTTGCTTTGAGAGCGAGCTAGACCCTTCAGGAGCTGGTGTGGAGCATACATGTGCATCCTAGTTCTTCTGTAGCTCGTCCATCCGTGACTAGAGGGAAATCATCTCATCAGAAATTCTAGCCCTCTCTTCCTTTTCCTTAGCAAGGGAGTTTGCCAGATTGGCCTTATCCTTTTCTACCTGGGATAATTCAGCCGTTTGTACGTGCTGAGAGCTAGGGATATTCAACTTATTCTTCAGAGCTGCAACCTATTTTTGAAATTCTGAGATGACATGGCCTTGAGGATCTGCTTTACCACTTTCTTTGCCCTTCACAACAGTTTGCAGATTGCACAAGTGATTTGAGAGTGCACGGGAATTAATCTTCTCCATTCCGAGGTTCTAAAGAACTTGGTTGTGCTTGGTTTGTAGCTTCCTCAGAGTGAGGGAGAGCTTCACAACCTCGTCCTTTAGCATATCACCAAAACATTAGAATAGATTGCACTTGTCAATTGGTGGGACCTGTGACATGTTTACTGCCACTTACAGAGCTTTGTAGCTGGTGGTCCCAACCTCTGGATCTAATATCGCTTTAGTCATGGCCAATACCAATTGTTCTTTGTCCATCTCAATCTCGGCTAAAAACCTAGTATGATACTTGTCAAAATATCCTTCTAATTCAAACCAGTGTTTTTTCCCTGATAGCTCTGTCAGTCATAAAAAACATACACCCACCTTGGATGTCCTACCAACCCCAGAGATACCCTCATCAAAAGTTCTTATGACTGCTGCCACTCACATTAACAGCTCCAACCTAGGGCCAATGAACCATCACCATCAATTTTAGCCACTTCTCATCATCATGTATTGTTAACCCATCACATTACTCCCTACTTCACCAGAAACCCTGATCCCTTGTATAAGTACTTGTTTAAGACACTTGATGCTTCCTTCCTTTTGACTTCAACAAACACTTTATAGGAATAAGGTAGTACCTTGGATAGGTCCCCGCCAACATAGGGGCACCCTTGCATGATACAATGGGAATTCACATCGCCCATTGATGCCATCGGTCCCCTTGACATTCAAAATCAACACCAGTTTTCATGTTAAGGTGGTATCATAATTCATAACCATTGCATTCTGTCAAAATTTGTCGAAGAACCATGTATAAGTAAGAATCTCTTTCAACAATAGTAAAATTAATATACACGGGAAGGTTCCCAAAAGTTGAATACCCATGCATATATTGCACACTTAATCCAAAAAGTGTTATACTCAGACAATGCATGTGGGTTCCACATTCAACATTTTTTATCAAAGAAAAAACGCCCTTGAGGGCGTCAACAACCATCATCATCAGCCAACAACAGGTCACCTACCACAATGTGACTTGACAATAATCAATAACTGTCACATTATATTAACTAGTCATCATCACAAGCATGGGACATGCCCTCCTTGTAGAAAAAATTCTTATTTTACCACTTACAAGTTTCCTACTGAGCATGGTTACTTTTTACTTCAGACAAGGGGTTCCCCCTACTTATCTCCACAATAAGTTACTCTCTCTCTCTCTCTCTCTCTCTCTCTCTCAAAATGGTCACACCAAAAATAAAACGTAATGTATTTCGGCTATACATTTCCTCCTAGATCTCATACATCAAGGGGGAAATGTTAACACCAGAAAATCGTACAAGAAAAAGAAATTATAAAATGTCAAGAAAAAAATACAAATAAATATTTTCAAGTATAAATACACTATAAAGGAAAAAAATTAATTAATTCCTAAGGTTTAGTCAGAAATTGGCAGACAACGCACCAAAAACAAAGAAGGTTTGCACATAGCACACTTTATCCTTCGGTAGCCATGCTGTCTTGGGGATGGAGAAAAGTCACCATCCAGGACCACTTCCCACACTTGGTGAAGATAATTCTTTGTTAGTTAAAATCAAGGAAAATCTAATTTGAGCCACCTTAAAGAGTTATGCAGACCTCAAAGAAATCCCTTGTCCTATTGTTGAGTCACTATCAATCTTGGGCCAAGAGAGGGAAGGGAATTTTAAAAATTTCTATATAAACTGGCCATGGGAAGAGAAAAATGAGACACAGTGTTATGCTAGCCAAATTTCTACCATAGAAAAACTAGCTTTCAAGTGTTGAAGCAAGAGGATTGAAGAAACTATCATGTTGGCCATCCAACATCCTAGTGAAGAAGAGAACTCCACCATTGGAGAGTTGTCACATTCCTTTTGAGAGAGGGAGGAGATACTTGCAAGGAATCCCGGTCAAGGGACCCCCTTGCCTTGATTATTTGAGCTCCATAGCTCAAGGAATCACTACAAGTGTGTTATCATTGTATTATTCTTACTACCAGCAACCAATAAAGGGAGTTTTCTCCATCATTGTATTGCTTTGTTGCTCCGTTTGAGAATTATTGTCTTGTGTTTTTATGTTTGAGTTCATGTTATTGTATGCATTAATTACCTTATCAATTTTGTTTTACATTGTTTTTATTCTATCCACTAACAACACCATAATATTCTCTGTTATATTTTCAAGAAGCAACTTATTGCTAAAGAGGTGTCTTTTGGTACACTAGTAAGGATAAAACACTACCAAACTCATATGTATATTGAAGCTGCTCATAGTTTCTTATGATGTTGTTGATGGTTGTGTTATGTTGGAATGATGCTACTTGATACTAGTAGTTATTGATTGATATGCTACTCTGAATGATGATTGGATATATATATTGCTTGTTTCTTTATGGAGACATTGATGATCATTGAATGGATTACTTTTTAACCATGCAAAGATGTATTGCTCCAGTATGTACTTTAGTTGTTGCTGCCTATTCATATGAGTTAACCCTTAATCCATATTTATGCAGGAATGCAATAAAATAAAGAAATAGACATAAACACAGAGATGCAGTGGAAATAATACTTCATTTCATTAATATAAAATAACAGAAATATGCTTACAAACATAATGGAAATAAAATAGCTAGGGTGCTGGTAGCTTATCTATGAGAAGAGATGTGGCAGCTACAAGCCTCTGAACTGTGTTGCAATGAGGCTTGAAGGTCTATTTATTGTTTATAAACAATGGAAAACCCTAAACATCCAAAAACCTAACCATAGGATATGAAGCACCAAAACTATGGGCCCCATTTGGGTAAATTGGTACATCAATCGTCCCGGGGACGTAACTTTGACATACAATCTCCGCTTGATGCACTCAATACCTCTTTAGAAAGGTCTATCCTAGGAATATAACTTTTGAGTGAGAAACATCAGTCCATAGACCCATGTTGCTCCCGTTTTTCCCAAAAAACATCGTTTAGGGCCTCAAAAAGGCTCCGAGAGTTCAGGACCCGAAAAAATGCTAAAAATAGTAAGTTGTGTTGAAACTAAAAATTTAAGAGAACCAATGGTGGGGGTTCAAATGGAATAGGTGGGTGTCCACCAATATCCAACTGGATCATTAGGGCCTCAAAACGGCTCCAGAATTTCATGACTCGAAAAACTGCTAAAAATAGTAAGTTGTGCTGAAACTGAAAAATTGAAAGAATTTATGGTGCGGGTCCAAATGGAATAGGTGGGTGGCCACCAATATCCACCTGGATCATTCCTCCCTCCTTAGGAAGCAATGGTTCCCATTGCGTTAAGTTCCTCCATGAAAGGCAAATTCTGCTGAACTTGGTATTGATTTGTCTAGGATGTCGTGAACCTGCTGGCAGACGTGTTGGATGCATTCAATAAATTTGGTTGCCTCAGACAGTACATGTGTGGATTATTTTTGTGTAGTCGCATGAGGTATGGAAACATCAGGCGGTGGTGCGTCGGGGGTCAAATCAATGGAGTGCTTGTCCTCATAGTGTAGAGGAACCACTGTGGGTGAGGAGCATTAGAGGAATTTTGAGGTCTAAATGGGCCTCCTAAGAAAAATGTACAACCAAAATAAACTTTATAAGAACCAATAAGATTCAATATGATGATGTCAACCATGGGGGATGATTCGCCGTTTTTTAATTAAAAGGGTAAAAAGATTAAAAAATAATAAAACTGCTTTTTCAAATCGTCTTTTCAAGTTATCTCCCAATTTTTTTACTCAAATTTTGAGTAAGAGTACTCATTGGATGAAAAAATTAATTCCTCATCCAAGGAGTACCCATGTTGCATACTTTTGATGGACCCTGCTACAGGAAAAATGATAAAAACATGAAAAAATGTGATTGCAATCACGCTTTTCATGTATTTCTCATTTATCGTGTAGCATGATCCATTAAAAGTATGCAACATGGGTACTCCTTGGATGAGGAATTAAATTTTGCATCCAACGAGTACTCTTACTCGAAATTTGAGTAAAAAAATTGGGAGATAAGTTGAAGTTGAATTTTTTTTTTTCTTTTTTCCCTCTAAAATTTGATGATGTAATCAAATCTTATTTTATTATTTCCACTATTATTTTATAGTTTCCTTAGGAGGCCCATTTTAGACCTCAAAATTCCCCTAATAAAAATTTCCTCGTATTCCTCCATGACTTTTTCCATCTGCTGCGGCCATGCAAGGGAGCCCTATTTCGAGGTTGTGGCCACAATCTTCTTCTTTCCTTCTGAGCGAGTTGTAAGGAAAATGAATTTCCTGCTTTGGGAAACAATCTTACTGCATTGTTTTGTAATAGTCAAGGAGATGGCAGGAGGAAGTACTACCTTTGGTATCCTATACAATTTATTTCCCAAAGTAATAAAAACAAAACGAGGCCTAGAATCATACACAACATGTCACCTCCGAGGTATGGTTGGCCCAATAATACATCAGCTACATCAAGAGCAGAAACATCACACAATACCTCATCTGTGAATGTCTTGATGTTGTACAGAAGACGACAATGTTGGCGGACACAGAGATCTCTCCATGGGTGAAGCCAGTCGATGGTATACAGCTGCGGGTGTGCTATGGTCGGTAGGCTAAGCCGCTTCATGACCTCTTCTGAAATGAGGTTATTTTGGCTTCCGCTATTGATAAGAAATTGCAGTGGAAAACCCTTCACCCACATCTGCGAATGGAAGAGGCTCTCCCCTCCTCTAGATCCTCTGGATCCTCCCTCTAGAGCTTGGTGGGGGCAAAAATGGCACTGGGGTCCACATTAATGATTTTCTTCCCTTTGTCATCTCCCTTGTCTGGTTCTAGCTGAGGATCAGACCATGCATCTGATTCGAGTCCCTTCAGTTCGGCCACCAGCAACTATTTGGCCTGACACTCGTTTGTGCTGTGAGTGGGGCTATTATGAAATAAAAACCACTTCCCCATGTCATTATTTGCATTTTTGGTGGTGTTCTGAGTCGCCTTGCTTTGGAACTTCCCCCTATTATGTTGTTCGGGGGCGCCTTTCCTTGGCTTCGGATTCACAGACCCAAATTTTCGCTTCTTTTGCTTACATTTCTACTTGATCTTAGCGACATAGTAATATGCCGTGCCAAACGAGGTAATGTCGAGGAACTCCATTTCCTCCCGAATGTGTCTGTGCAGACATCTGCAGTACTTGAGCACCAAATTTCTCTCCGAATATTTAATACCCAACTTTGTGCACAGGGTATGGAACAAATTCGTCAGTTCGTGTACATCTTGATCCCTTTTCTTCTGCATCGTGGTCCATTGGATGTACTTGTCCTCATAGCTCTCCACGGGGTAAGATTGTTCCTTAATGCCGTCTTGGAAAAAATTCCAAGTGGGTGCGGTTGAGAACAAAGAGGGCTTCCTCTCTTCCTTTTGCTCACAGTAGGTTTCCCACTAGTCTTTGACATGGGGGGCGGCTTTGAGGAGTGAAAAAATAATATTTTCTCGGTCGGAGAAATCATGGAACGAAATACCCTTCTAGAAAATTCAACCATCTATCTATAATGTCTGCATCTATCTGGCTTTCAAATACAATAATGTCAAATTTTACCTATATCTTGAAGGGAGTATCACCTCCAAAGTGGTTGTTGGATGCATATGCGTCGTAGGTGGGCAGCCATTGAAGGATCTGAGCAAAGTTATCCATCAACGCATTCCTTCATTTCTCGAGGGCCTCCTTGAGAAATATTTTGATAGGATATCCTACTCCCTCGTATTTATTTTCTTCTGCCATGGGAGGTCGTTGGGGTTTGCGAGGCTGATCTTGCAAGGGTTCAACCAGTTCGAGCCCTAACTCCTTATAGACTGACCTCGTTGGGGACATTCAAATAAAAACATAGAAATATCAGACCGCTTTGATACCACTGATCCAGATTTATGTAGGAACGCAATAAAATACAGAAATAGACATAAACATAGAGATGCAGTGGAAATAATACTTCATTTCATTAATATCAAATAACAGAAATATTCTTACAGACATAATGGAAATAAACTACCTAGGGCACTGGTAGCTTATATATGAGAAGATATGTGGCTGCTACAGGCCTCTGAACTATGTTACAATGAGGCTTGAAGGCCTATTTATTGTTGAAAAACAATGGAAAACCCTAAACATCCAAAAAAATAACCCTAGGAGATGAAGCACCAAAACTATGGGCCCTGTTTGGGTAAATTGGTATATCAATCGTCCTGGGGACGTAAATTTGGAATACGATCTCCATTTTACATGCTCAATATGTCTTTAGAAATATATATCCAAGGAATATAACTTTTGAGTGAGAAACATTGGTCCATGGACCCATGTTACTCCCGATTTTCCCAAAAAACGTCGTTTAGGGCCTCAAAACAGCTTCAAAAGTTTAAGACCTGAAAAACTACTAAAAATAGTAAGTTGTGTTGAAACTGAAAAATTGAAAGAACCGATGGTGTGGGTTAAAATGGAATAGGTGGGTGGCCACCAATATCAAACTGGATCATTAGCGCCTCAAAACGGCTCTGAGAGTTCATGACCCAAAAAATTGCTAAAAATAGTAAGTTGTGCTGAAATTGAAAAAATAAAATAATTGATGGTGCAGGTCAAATGGAATAGGTGGGTGGCCACCAATATCCACCTAGATCAACCCTTTTTCATTGATTTCAAAGGGGGAGAGAATTTGGATGGATTGAGTTCAACCTCACATGTTGAGGAGGTTGACATAAATGCCAAAGGGATATTTTGTTGGTATTTATGTCAAAAAGGTCATGGCCATGATCATGTGTGATGGATGTTGACTTGCCAGTCCTATCGTTTGGAATTTATGTATTGATAGTGATATGGTTGTGTTGGAATTTATGTAAACTCTAGAGGTCATGCACTTATGTCAACCTTATGATGATGCAGATTGATGGATCATGGTGTGTGTTAGTATGTGTTAGCATTGGTGGAGCTTGATGGTAGCATGATGGTCATGGAGGAGTTGGAATGTGTTGGCATGCAAATTTATCTACATGTCATGATGTGTTGATGCTGCTATAGGTAGATGGTGCTGTTATAGTTGATCATGCATATATACTTGTGATGATGGCTCATGGCATACTAGTTGAGCAATCAACTAGTTCCTCATTATGTTTTCATTTCTATTCCTATGAGGATGACTTGTAGTGGTGACGTGATGGATTCATGATGATGATGTTGCAGAGATGCTTCATATGTGTTGTAGCTTGTTCAGAGGTTTGACAGAGAGTGGATGACTTGTTTGAACACTTTCCAACCTTGTTTGTTAGCCCTTCTAGGTAAACTTCATAGTGAAACTTGGGAGACATGTTTGGTCTACTTGTAGAAGTGTGATAGGCCATGTTAGAGGTTTGGAGTCATGCACAAGAGATAAAGAAGAGGATGGAATAGATGGTAGAGGTCCTGAGCATAAGCGCTGATGGTTTTCCTAAGTTTTAGCCATATTCGCATGCACATAATCCTATGGGAGCAAATAAAATCCTATATTTGCAGGGAGACAATGCCAAGGAAACATGTATAGCTCCAGTCGATTTCATTTAGTGTCAAGGGAGAAACTATGGGATATCTTGATTTTTTCTCCACATTCCTCGTGTTGTTCGGAAGGAAATTAGTTTGGAAATTCCTAGAGGCTTCCAAAATTTGTGAAAAAGGTCGCAAATGGTTTGAAAAGGTCCTCTCATGATGTTAATGCATTTAGTGCACTAGTTGTTACCTTAGTGGATTGATTTGGTCCAATTTTTGCACCTTTGATCCTAGCCCCAAGCTCAATTGCGCCCTACATGTTTTATATACTTGATCTTGGAGATATGTGATGTTTGATTGAGTTCAGGGTGTATTTGTGAGAGTGAGAAGGTATTAGAGAAGGAGTTTATTCTTTAGACCTTGACCAGAGCCTATATGCTTCATTCCATGGGTGCTAATTACTGAATAATGTGCATATCTAAACCATGTCCCAGTATAGATCAAAATTGGAGTTGTAGGTGTAGTGATTGATTGAAGAGTTTATGTATGCTATTGAGTAGAGTTTTTGATGGTGATTCTCACACTTATTTTATGCAGAAGTTGCTGATTAATTTGACACATATCCATAGTGCCTTTTGTTTCTAGATATATTACGAAACATCATTTTATTGTGAGGGTATGATTTATTCAGAATTTTGTGGCCACAATTTTGTTTTGAGAGCACATATTTTGTGCATTGTTTCTATTTTTATTTGATGGTGAGATATTTTTGTTGAGATAATATTTTCAGAGCTACATTCTTGTTGAGCATAGAGTCTTGGGATCTATTTTGAAAATAGATGAAATGATATATGCATAGTGGTGAGGAGAAGTGACTTAAAGGAGGTGGAGAAGTGATATCAAAGCTTTAGCGAAAGGAGGAAGTTTCTCAATCCAATGGTGGTTTGATAGTCCAATGGTAGTTGGGCAAGGATCAACTGATCGTTGTGGCCTTCAATGGATGGTAGTATGTAGAGATCCTTAGAGAAAATATTCTTCCAAGCTAATCAATAGAATCAAGTCTCCTAGAAGATGGTTTTTGGCATTATGTATATGAGGTTGAGTATCCATGCTAATGGTAGTTAGTAAGATATGTTAAAGACCAATTTATTGAATAATAGAAATTCAAATATCTTATGTCTCATACATGTGTTATTCTTCTAAATTCATAAAAGGAAAAATCATATATAGATCACACTATTGATTCACCCCCCTCCCCCTCCCTCCTCTCAGTAGTGCTCAAAGGTTTCCAACAAGTACAAAGAGAAAAACCTTCTTTAGCCAATTGATAAACCTCAAAAAAAGGGTTCAATGGCAAAGCACATTAAGGACTTCCAAAAATTGAATATTAGGGTAACTAATATTGCAAAGGAACACAAGATTCATGTCTTCATAGGGACTTTGAAGGATAACATCCAAGATGAGGTTCGCATTTGGGAACTTGATTCATCGGAGAAGGAATTCAGGATGGAAAGAAAAGTTGAAATAAAAATTATGGAAACAAGGAATACCACTCACAACTATAAAGATGGAAGTGTTGTTTCTCCTAGCCTTCCACAACCTACAAGGTTGACACCAAAAAAATTAGAGGAAAAAAGAGAAAAAGGGATTTGTTATAGTGACAAAAAATACACTTGAGGTCATAAGTGTGCTGAGAATAAATTATTTTACATAGATTGTTAAGAGGAGGAAGAAAAGGAACAAGAGACATCAAAATAAGGGTATATACACCAGCAACCAACCTTAGAGAAAGAAGAAACAAATCTGACCATATCTTGTAATGCATTGGTGCAAATTACCACACCTCAAACTCTCAATATAGAAGGATATATCAAGAAGAAAAATGTAATATTTCCAATTGATTTAGGTTGTACCCATAATTTATTCATTATAAGATAGCTAAGGACTTGAATTTATTTCTATATCCAACACCAAAGTGTCAAGTGATGGTTTCAAATGGAGGAACTATAAATTTCTCTAGAAAGTGACATAATATCAAGGTAACAATGGGGGAATAAGTATTGAATAGTCTAATTCTTTCCATTTCAATGGGTGGTGTTGATGTTGTACTAGGAGTCCAATGGTTACAATTTTTGGGGATGATACCTTTTAATTTTGAAGAACTATTCTTGAAATTTTTTTGGGAAAGAAAGGAAATTGAATTAAGGGGTATCACAAGGAAACCAGGGAAGATAATCAACCCTTATGGCATGACAAAGATTTTGAAAAAAGAAAAATAGGGTGTAATTTCACAATCATGCTCATTATAGGTTCAAACATCAAAATCATATATTTCTTCAGATGGCAAAAAAGTCTTGTAAAATCACTCCAAGGTATTTGAGACTCCCAAAGGCCTCCCACATATTCATGATTATGATCATGGTATTCACTTGATTCCAGGAAATGTTCCTCCAAACATCAGGCCTTATAGATATCCTTATGCGTAAAAGAGTGAAATTGAATGCATGGTTGCAAAAATGCTAGAGGTCGGTGTAATTCAACCTAGTCAAATTTCTTTCTCTACTCCAGTAGTAGAGGTCCATAAGAAGGATGGATCATGGTGTATGTGTCCGGATTATAGGGAGATAAACAAGGTCACTATTAAGGATAAATTTCACATTCCTGTCATTGATGAATTTTGGATGAATTACATGGAGCAATTTACTTCACCAAGCTCGATCTTCATTCAGGATATCATCAAATTAGAATGAAGACTGAAGAAATTCTTAAAAAAAAACATTCAAAACTCATGAAGGTCATTATGATTTTTTTGTTATGCCTTTTGGCCTTACTAATGCACCTTCCACATTTCAAGGTTTGATGAAATCCATTTTAAAACCCTTCCTTATAAAATCTGTGTTAGTATATTTTGATGATATACTAATCTACAACAAGCCTTGGAAGTATCATGTTTAACATGTTGACAGGGTGCTCAACCTATTGGAGGAGAAACAATTATATGGAAAAATCTCCAAATGTTTATTTAGAGTACATGAGGTGGAATATTTGGGTCATATTGTATCTCATGAGGGTTTTAAGGTAGACCCTAACAAAATTAAAGCCAATAAGGAATGGAAAATCCCCACAACCCTAAAGCATCTTCGAGGATTTCTCGGGTTGACAAGGTATTATCGCATGTTTGTTAATAATTATGGGATAATCGCAGTGCCTCTAGCAACATTACTGAATAAAGATGCATTTTCTTGGATTCCAAAAGCAACTAATTCCTTTGAACATCTTAAAGAGGAAATGTGCCAAGCACCAGTATTAGGTACACCAGACTTCACAAAAACCGTTATTATGGAATGTGATGCCTTAGGAAATGGAATTGGTGTTGTTTTAATGTAAGAAGGAATATCCATTTCTTTTGAAAATTGTCCAATCAAGGGAAAGTATTTACACAAACCTATTTATGAGAAGGAAATGTTGGAAATACTACACACACTAAATAAATGATGACCTCACCTAATGGGAAAATACTTCAAGGTAAATACAAATCACAATAGTATTAAATAATTTTTGGAACAAAGATTATCTTTAGAAGAGTATAAAAAATGGGTCGCAAATATGTTGGGTTATGAATTTTAAATCATCTACAAAAAAGGGAACAAAAATATTGTTGCAGATGCACTCTCAAGAAAGGATGAGGATGTGGAAGCATTTCTTTGTGCCATTTCTATTATCCAACCTGATTGGATAACTAAAGAAATGGATGAATGGAAGAATGACGAATATGTGTGGACACTCATATAATAGTTGAAGCAAGATCCCATTAATATGATACATTTATCTAGAAAAATGATCTATTATGGTACAAATATCACTTATATATTTTTAAGAATTCCCAACTCCACACCTCCTCCTTATGATGGCACTCAAGATTTTAAAAAGCTTACCATAGGGTTAAGAAGGATTATTTTTGGGATGGCCGTAAATATGATAGTCATAAGTTTGTGGCAGAATGATTGGTTTTCCAACAAAATAAAGATGAGACAATTAAGACTCCGGGTTTGTTATAACCTTTAGCCATTCCAAGTCAACATTGGGAGAAGGTCTCAATGAATTTTATCACATTTTTACCCAAGTTTGAAGGAAAGTGTGTCATCATGGTGGTAGTTGATAGACTTAACAATTATGCATAATTTTGTGTATTATATCATCCTTTTAAAGCTAGTACAATTGATACTGCATTTATGGAAACAATTCAAAAGCTACATGGAAACCTAAATATTATTGTAAGTGACAAATATCCCCTTTTCACTGTAGATTTTTGGACATAATTATTTTATTGCCTTGGTAAGCAGTTAGCTCATAGCTCATCTTATCATCCTCAATATGAGGGGAAAAGTGAGATAGTGAACAAATGTTTGGAATGATATCTTTTTTACTTTGTATACAATAAACAAACATAATGGGTCAAGTGGTTATCTTTGGATGAATGGTGGTATAACGCTTCCTTCCATATTGAAACAAAAATGGCCCCATTTATGGAAAATTTATGGATATCATCCACCATCAATCACATCATATTTAAGATAAAATTTTAAGGTTCAAGTAGTGGAATATCACTTTGAGCATCAACAACAAGTTCTCCAACTCTTAAAGGACAACCTCACTCTAGTGCAGAATCGAATGAAACAATAGGAAGATCATCATCATAGTGAAATAAGTTTTGATGTAGGCGATTGGGTATTTTTAAGGCTACAACTATACAAAAAAATTCCCCTCAAGCAAGATAAGAAGGACACAAAATTATCACCCAAGTATTATGGTCCTTAAAAAGTGTTGCAAAAGATTGGAACTTTGGCATACAAATTTGAGTTTCCTGAATCTTCTCGAGTACACCCAGTTTTTCATGTTTCATGCTTAAATAAGGTCATTAGTGACAAGCTCCTAGTTCAAAGAGTGTTGCCAGAACTTGAGGAACAAAGAAAAATAATATTGGAGCCTAAAGTAGACATAGAAACAAGAACTCGACAACTAAGGAATCAATCAATTTCAGATTATCTCATTAAGTAGAAGAACTTACCCATTGAAGATTCCACATGGGAGGATGAAAATTTTATAAAAAAGCATCTACATCTACTCAAGCTAAGGACAACACATTTTTGAAGGAGAGGGGCATGTTAGGTCCCTATAATACTAATGTATCCCACTGATTGTTATTATTGGTGTATCCCCTTATTGTTATTGTTAGTTTAACCCCCTATTGTTATTGTTTTTCCCATGTAGCCCCCATATTGTTATTGCTGTGCCCCATAGAAGCCCACTATTGTTATTGTTGTGCCCTTACATTATTATTGTTATGTAGGATCTAATTATATTGTGACCCCTTGGACTCCTATACATACCAAGTAGGTAATTTCATTTGTATCATCCAAGAATTGTTCATTTATCTGATGTAAAGGAGGTTTCCCCCTCGAAGAGGATGATTTTCAAGTCATTGATATGAATTTTCTTCTATTTTGTGATCTGGTTGCATAACACTTGTATATGTGGATGATTTCATTTTGCAAGAAATAATGATGATATGAGTCATGGATTTTTCTCAAGAAATGTCAAAGGAATTTGAAAATTCAATGATTAGATAATTATCATTCTTCCTTAGAATACAAGTTTCTCAAATCAATGAATGGATATTCATTTCCCAAACCAAATACCTCAAGGAGATGTTCAAGTGTTTTGGAATGAAATAATGTGCTCCAGTTAGTAACCCCATGATTACTGGATGCAAGTTAAGAAATTATGATGAATATCCTAATGTCAATCCAACTATTTATAGGTCTCTGATTGGGAGTCTACTATACCTGATAACTTCAAGACTAGATATTATGTAGTGAATAGGAATGGTTGTAAGATTTTAGTCAATACCAAAGGAATCACATACACAAGAAGTAAAGAGGATATTTTGATACTTAAAGGGAACAATGAATTTTTTGATTTAATATCATAGGAGTACACATTTCACATTAATAATGTACACATATGTTTATTAGGCAGACACCATTGATGATAAAAAAGCACTAGTGGGAGTGCATTTTTCCTAGGATATTGTCTTGTGTCTTAGTCAAGCAGAAAGAAATGATAAATTTCTCTTTATATAAATGAAGCTGAATACATAGCAGTAACATAATTTTGTACCCAATTTTTATGGATGAAACATACTTTGTAGGACATCAAAGTGGAATATGGTCGTCCAATTATCATTTTCTATGCCAAAAATAGTGCAATCAATATCTCAAGAAATCTTGTCATGTGCTAAAAAACAAGGCAGAATCCAATAAAGTATCATTTCCTTAGAGAACGTGTCACTGAGAATAATGCCAAGATGGGATATATTTGCACCATAGAACAAATTGATGACATATTTACCAAACGTCTGTCCAGAGAAACCTTTGAATATCTCAGACAAAAGTTGGAAGTGATCTATATTTTATCTTAGTAAATTAAGAACAAACTTAGGGGAGCACCATTTTCTATTGATGTAAAACAGGGAGAGAATGAAAACATGGGTAAAAAATAATGATAAGTTTGGATATAATAAAAACAACAAGAGTAGCTATAGAAAGAACAATATATCAAAGTATTTCCATTGATAAAAAATGGGGATATTTTTGAAAATGATTGTTATTGATGTAAAATGTTGTCCAAACAAAAGAGAAAGGCACATAGTAAAATATAATATTTTGATACCTTTCCAATGGCATATGGAACTCCCTCTAATTCCAAGAATGAGGAGATATGAAATATTTTATTAAGATGACCCAAACAAAGTATAAGAAGCCCCTATTTAGATACCCTATCTTTGAATATATTTTTACTCTAATTATCTATCTCAAATGGGGGCATAGGATATATGGTTTGAAATATTATTTCAATACCTTTCCAACAATATATGACATGCATTATAACTCCTCATGGTTGAGGATAAATGATTTTTTGAATATTCATGTCGATACATTCAACCAATGGACAAGTTTCCCCTACTCTAGACCCCTAATACACTATAAATAGGCATGATAAAGAGAATTTATAACCAATACTCAAGAATTTGGATATTTTTTTAGGAGTGGAACTAGTAAGAATTGAAGTGAAGACATGTTGGAGAAGCTTTCTATGTAAGGATATTTGGTATAATTATTGGGAATGGTTTATGTTCTATTTTGAGGATAAGTTATAGTCTTGTTTTTACGCTGAGTTGTAGTCCTGGTTAGAGGGGCCAAGTTGCAATCCCAATTAGAGGTTGAATTATAGACATATTCTAGTTGGAGTCTAGGATTTTCTCCAAAGTGAGTTGCAATCCTTATGGAGGAAGAATTCTAGTATGAGTTGGTCACAAGATGCAAAGAGAGCATACCTTCTTTTGAACAATTATAAGCCTAAATATTGTCTCTTTAACATTAGTGTCCTAGAATTCTTAAAAGGTTGGAACCTGCAATTTTTGTAAGTTGGTGCTTATAGATGATCGATGTCCTCATAAGTAGTTGCAATAAATTGAAACTATTTAAAAATAATTTATTATTCAATTATGGATTCTCAATTTAATTACCATGTTCAAGAATTCTATTGATGATTGATTATGTGATGAGATTTTATTTTTAAGATTAATAAAGTGAAAAAAGTTAAAAAATGAGTGATATTGATTCACCCCCCTTCTTACAATCTATATGTACTTTTAACATAAGATCACTATATCTACCAACCAAAAAAAACTAGTTGAGAATAACAAAAAGGAGGTCAACACAATGAGAATTATTCTTGATGCAATGAAGGATCGTTTCATCGCTCATATTGTAAAAAATAATACCAACAAGAAGATTATGATACTTTGATTACATCATACTAGAGACCTGTAGTCATGTTTAGGAAAATGTTATTGAGAAGCAAGTTATTGACCATACATGACTAAACAATAATTCAATGGCTAGTTACTTATAGAGTATCACATAGTTGAGAGATTAAATGGATACCATAGTAGTAAAAGTGGAGGATAATAAGATGGTTCCCATTGCTTTGAATGAATTTATTCCATATTGGAAACCCTTTGTTTAAGGCATTTGTTCTTGAGAGAAACTAAATATTTTGATAATATTTGAGATTACTTGTTGTGTAACGCTCCCTCCCTCCTACTTGGAATTCCCAAGCTAATGGGAGGTGTTAATTTTAAATAACTCAATCTCCATGGTATGACTATGGAAACGGGGTTACAAAATTTCCTCCTACACAAATGTTGGTGAAATCAACTTTGGTCAATGCCATTTCACCCATATCGTCGAGATATTTCTAGCCATATAAGTTTTACCCTAGTTCGACTCCCAGATTGAAAGTTGTTCCCTTCCAAATATTTACCACTTAACTCTTACCACATCCTCAAAATCTTGTCACGTGGCACCAACGTGCAGTGATTGTGGCCCTTCCACATAATTCATGATACCTATGTGACCACAAAAACTCATTCGTCATGCTCACTATGTCATCTTAGCTTGCAGGTCTCACTGGTCCCCACCTCTTCATGAAAATAAAAAAAAACTCCCTTATATCAAGCTACATGGGATATCTAGGTGTGCACCATGTTTGCACTTTGGAAAAACTCCTAGAACCTTGGACCCCCCTATTTCCATGTTTCCTCATGCATATCTAGACCTAGTCCACATCTGACCTTAGTCCACATCTAGCTTTGGTCCACATCCAATGCCTCAAGAATTTGCATATGGTATTTGCCCTCAGATGACCCGAACTCCTGTATACATCCACCACTTAACCATGCATCTGGCCTCAAACCAAAATTCCACCAAATAAGTCACACTCTATATTTCATATGAAATATAGTTTTTGATAAATTTGAATTCCATATATAGGCCCCCAAATGTGCCCCACCCTCATATTTAACCATTTTTAATTTATCTACGCTTTAGTTATATGAAATAATCCAAATCTGAAACATCCATGAAAGTGCACAAATAAAAATTGTCTAGATGTCCAAACCCCTATATGTATTCACCAACCTTAAATGCATCTAGCCTAGATACAAACTCTACCAAGGTATTATTCGACCCTAGATTCAAGTCTAATTCCTGTAGCATTTCAAACTTAGAAAATCTAAGATATTTCTAGGGAATTTCTTGTGCCTTCTTTAGAGTTTTGTGTTTACCCAAATGAGAACATCTATAGGAATGAATCCCTGATTCAAACAAAATAATTCCAAACACGTAATAAACCATAACATAATTAATGCTTTTTATGTAACTGGATCAAAAAATAGAAGAAAATATGGATCAACAACTTGAAAATAAGCCTCTTCAAGGGGAAACCTCCTTTTACATAACATAAATGAACAATTCTTGGATGATTAAAATGACAAGACCTCCTTGGTATATATAGGAGTCTAAGGGGTCAACAAATAATTAGGGCCTACATAACAATAATAATGTAAGGGAACAAAAATAACAATAGTGGGCTTGTATGGGGAAAAAAAATAGCAATATGGGGGCTACATTAGTATTTTAGGGACCTAACATACCGCTCTCCTTCAAAAGTGGTGTCCTCAATGCTTGAATAGTTCTAGATGTTTTTGAATAAAATAGTCATCCTCTTGTGTGGAATCTTTAATAGGTAAGTTCTTCCAATTAATGAGATACTTTGAAATTTATTTGTTCTTTAGTTGTTAGATTATTATCGCTATGGTTTCTTTAGGATTCAATAAGATTTTTCCTTCCTCGTCAAATTTTGAAAAATATAGCTCGAACTAGGAGCTTGTCACCAATAACCTTATTTAAGCATGAAACAAAAAAAAAATGGGTGTACTCATGAAGATATAGGAAAATCCAATTCATATTCCATAGTACCAATCATTTGTAACACATTATAAGGGCCATAGTATTTGGGTGTCAATTTATTATCCTTCTTAGCTTGCTTAAGGGATATTTGTTTGTATTGTTGTAGTCATAAAAATACCCAATCACCCACATAAAAACTTATTTTATTGTGATGTTGATTGAATTTATGTTTCATTCGATTCTTCACCAGAGTCAGGATATACTTTAATAGTTGGAGAACTTGTTTTTGATGCTCGATGTGATCTTCCACTACTTGAACCTTAGAATTATCTATTAAGGACAATGTGATAGATGGTGGTAGATATCCATAAAGTTCCATAAATAGGGTCATTTTTGTTGTGCTATGGAAGTAAGTTTTACTAGAGGTAACCACTCAATCCATTTTTTATTATTATCAGATACAAAGCAATGAAGATATCCTTCCAAACATTTTTTCATTATCTCAATTTTCCCGTTAGATTGAGGATGATAGGATGAACTATGACCTAATTGAGTACCAAGACAAGAAAATAATTTTGTCCAAAAATTACCAATGAAAATGGGATATCCATCACTTACAATAAATTGTGGGTTTCCAAGTATATTTTTAACTGTTTCCACAAATGCAGTAGCGACTGTACTAGCTTTGAAAGGATGAGATAGTGAACAAAAGTGTGCATACTTGGTAAGTCTATCAACTACCACCATGATGATGTTATTTCCTTTAGACTTTGGTAAACCTGTGATAAATCCATTGAGGCCTGTTCCCAATGTTTACTTGGAATGGATAATGGTTGTAAAATACCATGGGTCTTAATCGTCTCAACTTTATTTTATTGGCAAACCAAATATTCCACCAAAAATTTATTAATATCAGATTTAAGGTCATCCCAAAAAAATTCCTTCTTAACCTGTGGTAAGTTCTAAAAAATCCCGAGTGTCCTCCTATAGGAGAGGTGTGCAATTCCAACATAACCTTTTGTTTAGGTTGGGAGTTCTTACATAAATATAAGCGATATTTATACCGCAATGAATCAATTTTCCAAATAAATGGATAAGATGCATTGGGATCTCTCTGCAACTTTTGAAAGAATGTACATACCTCTTCATCATTCTTCCATTCATCCCTTGCTTAATTTATCCACCCAGGCTGGATATTAGAAATGGAACATAACATGCTTCCACATCCTCATCTCTTCTTGAGAGTGCATCTCCAATAACATTTTGTTTCCTTTTTTTTGTAGATGATTTCAAAGTCATAACCCAACATCTTTTTTACTAATTTTTGTTGTTCTTCTAAAGACAATATTTTTTCCAAGAAGTATTTAATACTATCATGATATTTTTTTTACCTTGAAGTGTCTTTCCATTAGATAAAGGTTCTATTTTTTTAGTGCATGTAATATTTCAAACATTTCCTTCTCATAAATAGGTTTATGTAAATAATTTATCTTGATTGGATGACTTTCAGAAGAAATGAGTCTTCCTTATTTCATTAAAAAAACACCAATTCCATTTCTTGAGGCATCACATTCCATAATAAAGGTTTTTGTGAAGTTTGGTGTAGCTAAGACCAGAGCTTGGCACATTTCCTCTTTAAGATTTTCAAAGGCCTTAGTTGCTTATGGAGTAAAAAAAAATGCATCTTTCTTCAGTAGTGTTGTTATAGATGTTGTTTATCTTCCCATGATTCTTAACAAACTTGTGATAATATCCTGTCAACTTGAGAAATCCTCGAATTTTCCTTTAGGTTGTGGGGATTTTCCATTCCTTGATGCCTTTAAATTTTTTAGGGTCTACCTTTACACCCTTGTGAGCTACAATGTGACCCAAATATTCCACTTCCTGTACCCCAAAGAAACTTAGGAGGGATTTTAT
This sequence comes from Pinus albicaulis, assembly GCA_034641835.2. Classification (NCBI taxonomy): domain Eukaryota; kingdom Viridiplantae; phylum Streptophyta; class Pinopsida; order Pinales; family Pinaceae; genus Pinus; species Pinus albicaulis. Next base: position 237,433,947 of record CM076577.1, read on the forward strand.
ACAATTATTTCTCCTCCAATAGTTTGAGAACCCTATCAACATGTTGAACAAGATATTTCCAAGACTTGTTGTAGATTAGTATATCATCAAAAAATAATGACACACATTTTCTTAGAAAGGGTTTGAAATTAGAATTCATAAAACCTTAAAATTTGTAAGTTCATTAATAAGGCCAAAAGGCATGACCAAAAATTCATAATGACCTTCATGAGTTCTAAATGTTGTTTTCATAATGTCTTCTATCTTCATTCTAATTTTATTATATCCAGAACGAAGATCCAAGTTGGTGAAGTAAATTGGTCCATGTAGTTCATCCAAAAATTCATCAATGACATGAATGGGAAACTTATCTTTAATAGTGATCTTGTTGATCTCTTTACAATCCGGACACATATGCCATGAGAAATCCTTCTTGTGCACCAATACTACTGGAGAAGAGAAAGAACTTTGGCTAGGTTGAATTATACCCACCTCTAGCATTTCTACAACCATACATTCAATTTCACTCTTCTAGGCATAGGGATATTTGTAAGGTCTAATGTTTGGAGGAAGCCTTCCTAGAATCAAGTGAATAGCATGATCATGATCATGAATAAGTGGGGTAAGTTTTGGAGTCTAAAATACCTTGGAATGATTTTCAAGGACTCTTTGGTTAAATGGAGAAATGGATGACTTAGATGTTTGAACATAGAGTGAACATAATTTTGAAATCACCCCTCATTGTTACTTATTAAAAATATTTTTCATGCCATTAGAGCTGATTATCTTCCCAGGTTTCCCTGTGATACCCCTTAATTCAATTTCCTTTCCTTCTGAGAAAAAAATCAATAAAAGTTCTTTAAACTTAAAAGTTATCATCCACATACAACATACACACCACCTGTTGGAATGGAAATAATTGAAATATTCAATAGATATTCCCCCATGGTTAGATTGATATTATGGCATTTCCCTGAGCAATTTATACTTCCTCCATTTGCAACAATCACTTGAAAATTTGGTGTTGGATATAAAAATCAATTCAAATCCTTGGCTATCTTACAATGAATACAATTATGAGTACTACATGAATCAATCAACACTATTACCTTTTTCTTCTTAATATATCCTTCTATCTTGAGAGTTTGAGGGGTGGTAATTTTTTCCAATGCATTATAAGATATGGTCAAATTCATTTCTCCTTTTTCAACCCCTGAGGTTAGTTCTTGGTGTATATATTCTTATTATTTTGATGTTTCTTGTTCCTTTTCTTCCTTCTATTCACAATATATGTAAAATAATTTCTTCTCAACACACTTATGATCTTTAGTTTATTTTCTATCACAGTTGTAGTAAAGCCCTTTTTCTCATTTTTCCTCTAGTTGTTTTGGTGTCAACCTTGTGGGTTGTGGGAAGCTAGGAATAGCAACATATTCATCTTTATAGTTGGGAGTGGTATAATTCCTTTTTTCCATAATTTTTCTTTCAAATTCTCTTGTCACCGTGAATGCATACTTCGTTCACTTAGGTTCCCAAAGGTGTACCACATGTTAGATGTTATCCTTTAAAGTCCCTATGGATACATCAATAAGATGCTTCTCTGGAATATCAATTACCTTGATATTAAATCTTTGGAATTCCTTATTGTGATCCCTAACTGAACCCTTTTGTTTTAGATTTATGATTTGGCTAAAGAAGGTATTTCTCTTTATATCCTATTAATGTGTTGTCAATTCCTTCATAAAAAGTTTCCAAGTGACAAGTGGTTATGAGAAGAAATACATTGATACCATAAAAATTGATAAGGTTCTAAATATAAAGATGCAATGCATAACTTTTGTGTGCGGTGCACATCGTGTAAATTGAAGAAATTCTCCGTCTATAGTATCCATGTTACCAAAGCCTTGCCATCAAAATTTCTCATATAAATATTTGGAATATGGTTGGTCTTGAACCCAAAGTTATGGTCTCTAAAATCATGATTAACATTCCTTTTTTTTCCCATCATGGTTTTCATGACAGATCTTGTCACTACTAAGAAGCCTTTATTCTAAGCACTTTGTCAAACCTTCCTTTAAACCTTCCATGTATTCTTTTAGTTTTTCCTCTAATTCATCAATATTAACATTCATCACTCCAAATTAATTTTTGGTTTCTCTTTGTGAGAGAAAAAAATTTCCCTCAAATTTGATATATCATGTTGCATTTCTTCTTCTTCATGTGTCATAGAAGAGATTTATGAGGGCTTAATTAGTGTAGATTTGTTTTTTTTGGGAGGAATTTTGGAATTGATTTATGATATAGATGCTTATCTATTCCCTTTGAAACACTTGAAACTTGTTTTTCAAACAAAAGTTATGTAAATTTAAAAATAAAAACCTTTTAAGAGCTTGATTTTGAGCTTGTTGATAGGTTAATCTTGAAACTGTTGTTTCTTTAAGATTTCAGCCTTCCAAGATATAAAATTATGTCCTATGGTATCCATCTATGTCTTCTTTCCAAACCCAATAGTTAGACCGAGATTGGATTCTTCAAGGTAAAGTTAGGCCAAATCTCTCAAGATGACTGACTTATTGACTCGTTCAGTAGAGCGAACTTGTACGAAATTCCATGTGTCATTTTTTTCAACCTTTGACCCTAAAAATTGTAACCAAGAAACTACATTCTATTTTATTTCAAACCCTTTTTATGAAATTCAATTTGGATTCCCGAAACAAAATTTATGAAGCTTTTCCCCAAGACACTTGTTTGAGAAACAAATATGGAGCATACAAAACCCTAAATTCCTTGAACCATATCTCTGATAATATAGAAAAAAATATTTAAAATATTTATATGATCATAACTGTTTTGGATCCATGTGGTAAAAATTTCAGCTTCTGAAGCCCTGCATAAAAAATTTTATAGTGAAAATTCCAAGATGACCTGTTTGAGGCAACAAAACCCTAGGATCCATAATTTTTATACCAAATGTTATATGAGCTGACCAAAAAATAGAAGAAATGATAGATCAACAAGTTGAAAATAAAACTCTTTGAGGGGGAAACCTTCATTTACATCACATAAAAGAAAAATTCTTGGATGATTCAAATTACAAGACCTCCTTGGTATATATAGGAGTCTAAGGGGTCAAAATATAATTAGGGCCTACATAACAATAATAATTTAAGGGAACAAAAATAAAAATAGTGGGCTTCTATGGGGTAATAATAACAATATGGTGGCTACACTAGTATTATAGGGAACACCAATGAAGTTATGGTCATGCCTACCATCAGGCATTAAAGCCAGCCAAATCATAAGTAGAAAAGCCATGTAAGTTCTCATAGAATAGCACCAAATTAAACTGCATAATGAGTTCCAAAAGGAATACCAAATATGTTGATACATCATGCATTATACCATTCACAATATTTTACTAGGAATGATAACCAATAGTTTGACACAAAGATCCATGATGTGCATAGCATGCCATGGCATGAATTTCATTAAAAATTGTCTAAAAATGTAAAAAATCATATGTACGCATATAAATAACCTTGCAATTTAGGAATATATAAAAAACACAGGCTCTACAAGCTCTTCAACCATAAAGACACTCATATCAATATTTATTATAAAAAACTAGGAATATCGCATTCCTCCATTCATAATGTTTATACATTCATTGTTATAATACATAACATCATCATTCACTATTCATGGTGAAACAAGTATATCGATGAATATACTTATCTGATTAACTTAAATTAATGGAAATTGAGTGAGGTACTTCGACTCTCCACCCAACCATAGGCCAGATAAACAACAAACTTTCTTGCAACTGACCTACTATTGGGCGCTGAATATACCATATCATTCAGTATATAAAGTATCCATTCATAAGTCAAATTCTCGCATTTATGACGCTTTCCATAAAAATTATACAACCAACTTCCACTAAATGTAACTCTTTCAACTTGTGGTTAATTATAATGGATTTATTATATTTTTATTGGTTAAATTTGTTTTTAACATGGTTTTATCAACGGAGGTTTACTAATGTGGTTATGTGGCCAAGAATTAGGTTCGAATATGAAAATTTATATTTATCTACCATCTCAGTAACAATTTGGCAGTTTAGTACTTGGTTTGGTACCAATTTAACAATTCGGTACTTAATTCTGCACTTGTACAAATGGAAAAAAAGTCAAAATTATAAAATATGTTTTTGTTCCTCAAAGAATGAAATATTAGGTGCCGCATGGGCTTAATATGTTGGTACATCCATTGGAATATACCCATATCACACATGTGGGATCCTAGCACATGATTTAAGCTACAATAAAAAAATAGGTAGCAATTTTGAAACTTCCATATTTTTCCTTAATTTATGTCCATATAGTGGTGAATCTCAAGAATTTGAGAAATGAGTTTTTTAAAAACATACTAATTTAATTGCATCTCAAACTGTTTCCCAAAATTCATTACCGTTTCAAAGTTACAGCTGGTTCTTCAAAGCGGTTTTGTACAACATTTCTGCAAAACCCAAATTGGCAAAAATATTCAAACAATCAACTTCATGCACGATTTACAAGGCCATGGAATAAAATCAAGATATTCCAAGAGATTTTTTTGTGTATAACATGGAAAATTAGACTCCATAGAAACATATATCTGAAATACATCATGGTTGAGAATATATGATTGGTTCTTTAACACCAATTTGAATAAAATTACCAAAAAAAAAAACAGATTGTTGAGATTTTCCTCTAAAGTTGTAAATTTGTTTTCTGGGTTTAGGAGATTAGATCTTATCCTTACCCACTAAATTTATTGTATAAATAATACCGCAAAGGAAGGAAGGGAATAATGATTTTGTAATTGAATATTTTGTGAGGGAGAGAATTCATCATTTGGAATTATTTGTAAATTGTATTTTTCTTAAAGGTTAACAAAAGTCACAGTTGATGATTCACTGAGTTTCTGAAGCATTTAAGGCTGTTATTTCTTAGCTACCTTGTTGTTTTCAGAAAGGGCCCATTGATCCAGCTTGGTAAGCTATTGTACATGATTAGTTTAGATTTCTTGTTTGTGTACTTGTTCTCTTATGTATGCTAATATAGTTTTTTGATTTAGTACCTATGTTAGAGTCAAGTTCATAAAATGAAAGCAGGGTGTCGAATGTTTATGGTTAATTATATTTGTATATATTTTATGAGGTGATTCTATTATATTATTTATCTTGTGTGAATTTAATAGGTGTGTTTTGCACCAGGTTTCTTAGGCCATTACAACCAACCTGCTTTAGGGTAGTTTTATAGATTTATTGAGATTTGTTTATTGAATTTCTAGAATTTTTTCCTTTCCAATCCCTTGCATGATTGCTTTGAGATTTATGTTTCAAGTGTGTTGCTACAAGAACAATTCAAGGTTCCATATTTCATACTTCATGAGCTAGTAAATTGAAAGTCTTGAAATGATTTAGTTATTTGCAGAAATAAAGTAGTTTTTAGATTGCATGTTATTCATTGGATTTATTTCCTTGAGTAGTGTTATTTAGTTTTGAAGGGTGTGTGAAGAATAGAAAAAGGAGATTTCCGTTTCTACTATGATTGAAGCATTTACCTTTGAACCTATTTTACATTATATTTTAGATCTAAGAATGTGAATAGTGCTTGGTTAATTTATTATTTAATAGACTTGGAATAAAATTTACTTTCAAGCTTCTAAATTTTGTCTTTTATTCTCAACTATATTAACTTAGGCTCTAATCCTTCATTTCTTGTGCTTGCATCTCCAATTATTATGACCTCGGATTGATAATTAAGTGTTGGAATTAGAATACATATAAATTTTCCAACACTTTTTGGTGTCGTTGCCGGGGAGGTGCTAAAGGGATTAGAGCATAGTTTCTTTCACAAGTTTTATGCATGATCTTAGTTGCAGCGAAACTAGAGGGAGGAGAACGATGGTAGGATGTTAGTGAAGAGCCACATATCTTCTTTGGTCTAGGGTCACTCCAAAATCTAGTTGTCTCTAATTGATTTTCTAGTTTCTTTTTCATATGCGTAGAATTAAAGGTAGGATTCAAAGCCTCATTTTTCTTTATTTTTCATTGCAAGTATGTTTTACTTTAGATTGATTCATGGAAATAAAATAAGCCTAACTTGTGTGAAAAAATAATTTGGTGACAACAGGGTCTTAGTAACATTGTGGCACTTCGAGTACATGATTTGCTTGATTGTATTTGTTTTAAGTGTGTTTCCTTTCTATTTCTTTAGGATTTTTAAAAATATTTCTGGTATATTAATAAATCCATACTCTATTCCATGTGAAGGACATGGATTAGAAACTAGCAAAGAAGTACTTAAGTATGATCAATATTTTGGGAGAACTCTCTTAAATCCTAGTAGTAGCTGGGATTTTTGCTTCTTAGGAAGAACAAATATTAATAACCAAGAACTTATCTGCCTCTCTAGAAGTGATAGAAGAACAAAAAATCCATGAACCAAACCCCATTAGAGGAAATTTCAGCCTAAAAGTGGCCTCCTAAGGAAAAATAATAAAACAATAGTAAAAATAATAAAATAAGTTATGAATTTTGGAGAAAAATGAAGAAAAATGAAACAGAGTGACCCGGATTATCAAGGTGGGCTTTCTCAAAAGTATTCATAATGGGTACTCGTTGGATGTGAAATTTAATTTTGCATCAAACAAGTGTCTACACTTGAAATTTGGGTAAACCTATAAGGAGATACGTCAAAAATACAATTAAAAAATTAGTTTTTCTTCTTTTCCCTCAAAAATATTTACATTTACCTCCTTTTAAATTTAAAGAATTTTGGTTGGTTTACATATTATGACATGGAAATTACATGAAAAATTAATGGGCACTTTTAGGCTGAAATTTTCTCTAATGCACAGGAAGATCTTCACCCTTGAAATATTGTCAAAGAAACTAAAGAATCATGGACCAAACCCAATGGAGAGAAACCATTAGAACATAAGATTGAATAATTTTCAACATGACTATATGTGGATCCTCTAAGCACACAAGAGGATATTCATCTCATACTAGAAGATCTGCATGGCATGATAAAGGAGGATATTCTAGATGAGCCGAATAAAGAGGTAAAACAAGAGAATTTTGATTTTGTTCAAAGTTGGTTTCAAGCCATTATAAGGCCATACCACTCCTTCATTATTCCTTACTTCTTGACATCATCATTAAAGCAATTGGATATTCATACTTAGGTATGAATTGAATATTATATTCTAAACTTGAGTATGAATTCATTTCTATACCCATTACGCACATGGTTACATTGGAAATACTCATATACTCGAGGAGAGGAATTTATTTTTCTTAGGTAGAGTACGATAATAAATAAATAAATAAATAAATAATTTCTGAATATAGTAGTTAGCTTAAGTTCTAAAATATAATGCAACATATTTCTCATTGTTTTGTATAAGTGGGTATATTAACAACTAAAAGGAAATTAGTTGAAAATGAGAGATCTATGTTCCTATAGCAAATTTATATTGAGGTTTGTTTCAACTGCATATTGTTTTACCAATTAATCTTATTTCAAAAAACATCATGGTTCAACTATTACATTGCTTTCCCACTTATTATTTCTTTCTGATAGTTAGATTTCTTTCTATTTTTTCTTTTCAATAAGGTAAGCTATGACCATTATGTTTGGAATATTATGTGAAGTTGGAAATGATTGCATTGCAGCATTTTCTGGTGTTGCATACCAATTAGATGGTACCTTTTTTCAGCTAATCAGTAACCATACTTTTGGTATCAATTTGTTATTTTGCAAGACAAAGCAAAATTCAAGGATATTGGTCATTTTAGATGCGTAAAGACTAGAAGAATGTTTTCAAAAGCACAAAAGACATCTTTGTCAATGGAATGTAACACTTAGGGGAGTATTTGATGAAATATTTCCTTTTTCCTTAAGTTGTTAAAAATGATGCATTCATGCTTTATCATCAAGACCACTATTTCATGAAGATGATCAAATAATTAGTATTTTTTCACAAATTTATAATTGAATGATAATTCCAAACTATTCATAGTCGATATATATTTTGTGTTTTATAATTTTATTTTTCTTATTCATATAGATTTATTATTATTGATACAAAACATTTGCTCAAAATATAGTTACCAAAACATACTAAGGGGATCATAACAAAGTTAAGAGGTCCATACAATGATACCAATGAAAAAAATCAACTTGAATACTATAACCATAACACCAAAGCATGATATCTGAGCATATTTATTAATACTTGTAGAAGAGTAACTGGAGTCTCTACTCATAGTGGAACACTTCTTTAAAAACAAAAGCATACACGAAAACTATGATTGGTAGGAATTTAGGTGTCCTTTGGTTATTCTTTGGAATCTTCATCCATCTCACATTAAAAATGACTCATTCATGATATTTCCTTTGAGTACCTATAAGTACCTTATGCATCCAAGACATTATGCAGGTAATAAAATTCACTCTAAAAGGTATCATCCTATGCCTTTAAGGAGAATTCTGAAGCCGCTCCCCCATCTACCAATTGCAAAAGCAATGTCCATAATCTAAACGTAATATAGTAGGAAACATTGGACTAGAGACTTCAATGTAAAATAGGTTTAATATGTTAAGCTGTTGAGGCTATGGAGATTTGATGGAAGCTGGTAATGACCTGTGATATCATTAGGAAAACCCATCAAGGCTATGGACGCTCACATGAAATGGGGCATTCTACTTAAGTAAGTGTCAACCAAACCAAGACTTTTGTCTACATGCATGATGGTTACTCTATAGTGTTACAATCAAAAGGAAGTATGTGTGGATGAAGTCAAAGGAAAAATACACTCCATAAATTTGTTTCTAAATAATGGCCTTAATGTAACCTTGATTCCTCTATCATTTTTTTCTTATACTATACCTAAGATTTTATTATCTTAGAAGTGGGACCTATGATCATAGAGAATTAATAAAACTCAACTCCATAGATTCTCTGTAATACTTGGATAATTATAAGACTTTGGGATTTGGTTAGTAATAACTAATTTTTCATTGGTTCATAATTTTTTCTGATCATAATAAGCCTCCTACCTACAAAGAAGCATATCCCCTTAAATTTATAAAAGGTTTCTTTTCTTGACCATAAAATTGTTAAGAATTGATGAAATCATATGTAATGAGTGATTTATAATATATTTTATGCTTGTGTTAGTTTTCCATAATTTTAATAAATCTAAGATGACTTATCTTTGCTCAATATTCATTAGTTCCATTGGTTTTTTTTAGGTTCCTTTGTACCAAAGCCATCTCAGCAACCCTCCTCACTTCTTCAGAACCTCACCTTGTTTGCATGAGGACATGAAAAACCTCATGAATGGGGGAGAGGTTTTTGGGACCTTTTCAAAATCTTTAGTTCATTCTCTTCAACTGCCTTCAACATATCTTATTGGCACTCATCAACTCCATCTCTTCCAGATCATTCCAGACTCTCAACCTTACTCTACCTCATATTCAACTTCATACAAATTACATTGCAGCCTGTGGTACAAATCAAAATTCAAAAGGTATACTTGAGGTAAAACATGTTTAAAGGCTCTTTAACTCATTAAAATTTAAGGAATCTTGATTATTAACCTCTTCCTATTCCATAAATCTCTAATTTTATTAAACCACCATTAAACCCCCCATTTCCAAATCCATCATTGCATATTCTAGTAAGACTATAAGAATGAAAAAGTATTATGGTACATGAATAAAGCTACATCCATAGTGTCTTCTCCTTGTACACCATAAAGCATTTACAAAATCATCATCTAAATGCTATCAATAAGAGGATGAAGTCATTGTCATTTATCTAAGAAGAGAACCACAAAGTGAATAATGTTCTTATAAAATTTCCAACCCTTATCCTCATCCTTACCTTATATCATCCACCACCTCTTCCTAGTCCATATTATGTTTTTCCTCCTTTTTTTCTACATTTTTTTGAAACATATAAAGTCTATGATGGTATGAAAATTAACCTTTAATCACCCGCACCAAGAAAGAATGTCATAGGCGAGGATTTTGTTTGCATGAGGGCATGCAAAATATTAGACATGGGGGAATGTTGGGCTCTGAATATGCCATATTATTCAGTATAAAAAATCTCCATTCATAATTCGTATTCTCGCATTTGTGACACTCTCCATAACAATTATACTACCAATTTCCGCTAAATGTACCTCTTTCACCATGTGGTAAATTATGATGGATTTCTTATCTTCTTAATGGTTAAATGTGTTTTTAATGTGATTTTATCAATGGCAGTTTAATAATGTGGTTATGTGGCCAAGAAGCATGCTCAAATATGAAAATTTATGTTTCTCTACCAGCTCAATAATAATTTGGTAGTTCAGTACTTGGTTCAGTACTAGTTGATCAATTCAATACTTAATTATGTACCTGCACGAATGGAAAAAAAAAATCAAAATTATAAAATATGTTTTTGTTCCTAAAATAATGACATATTAGGTGACACATGGGCTTAATATGTTGGTAAATCCATTGCAATATACCCAGCTCACATGTGTGGGATCCTAACACATGATTTAAGCTACAATAAAAAACAAGTAAATTTTTTAAACTGCCATATTTTTATTCGATTTACATGCATTTGGTGGAGAAAATCAAGAATCTGAGAAGTGGTTTTTTTCAAAACATAGGAATTTACCTGTATCTCAAACCATTTCAAAAAATTCAATATTGTTTCAAAGTTACAACTAGTTCTTCGAAGCAGGTTTGTACAAAAATTCCGCAAAACCTAGATTGGAAAAAGCATTCAAATAATGAAATCCATGCATGATTTCTGAGGCAATGAAATTGAATTAGGAAATGAAAAGAGAGGATTTTGTTGATAATATGGAAAACTAGATTCTATAGAGACATATTTCCAAAATACATCATGGTCGAGAATATATGGTTGGTTCTTTTACACCAATTTGTATAAAAATACAAAAAAAACTAGATTTCTAAGATTTTCCTCTAAAGTTGTAAATTTGTTTTCCGAGTTTACGAGATTGGATATTATCCTTAACAAATAGTTTTAGTGTATAAATAATACCACACAATTCTAAGGAATGGGATCAAGATTTTGTGAGGGAGAGAAATCATCATTTGGAATTCTTGATGAAATCTTGACTAAACTGAGAAGGGGGGGGGGGGGGGGGGCGGTCGGGGTGAGTTAGTTTATTCCATTCATGGACATTAAAATTATTTTCATTAAACTCAGTAACTGAAACATTACATGAATATATTAACAACTAATGACCAAAAAATTGAATATGTGATCAACAAGTAATAAGGAGACCAATACATCGCGCCAAAAAATAATAACAACACATATTGACACTAGATATAAGTGGAAACCAATAAAGGAGAAATCCACAATTTTATTATTGTTATGATGCAAAGGTAAGCTCCTACTCCTTACATCTGATTTTTTGTAGGCTCTAGCCTACGTGAGGCTACTACCTAAATTTTATGCAAGCTACAACATGCAAGGAAGCTCCAAATCCCATATGTTTTATGTAGGCTACAACCCACAAGAGGCTCCTACCTCAAGTGACTCTAACTAAATATTTATCAAGCCACAAATTGAAAGGAAATCACAATCCCCTCATACAAAATGAAAAAATATGTTGATTTACCTGGTCATCAATTCTAAATACTTCCATATTTATTTTTGCCTCTTCTCCTCTTCAAATATGTTTCACATCAACTTCATGTGTATAAGGTAATATCATGCATAGCACCTCAATCAACTCTCACACATTCTCCCACTCTCTAAACTCCTTTTTCCCTTTGAAATCATAACTTTTATAAAGAAAATTTGATGGTTGTTTGTATTACACATAAGAATATGAAGTGAATAGGCTTGACTCATTTCCTTCCACTCATTCGTTTCCAAACTCTTCATATCTTGAATATTAGAATAAAAAAATAAATAATCCATCCAATATTAATTTCAGTCACATGTAATGATTATATTCATCAACCTAATTACAACTTCAAATAATAATATTTATCATTAATGCATCACAACAATATTTGCAACATATTTTCCTTAACCTTGGAGTCTTCCCTTTCCTATCATGAATTCTTGCCTTTGCATCGCAACAATTTAGCTTAACAAAAAATTAATGTCCCCACAATTCTTCATTAAACAATATTTGCAACATTATCCAAGCATATCACAACTCCTGGCAATTCTTCATTAAATAAACTTTGCAACATTATCCAAGCATATCACAGCTCCTTTATGCTTTTACTTACATATAATCATCATGAATTGTTAAAGCCATCAACATGCCAACAAATCACATGTTTCTTCTCCTTTGATTTGTTGCACTGCATATCTTCAATGCTCTTGCATAACTTGCTGCAGTTCTTTGCCTTACTAGTCTCACATTGCTCCTATGCCTTTTTTGGTCTTGTGATGCCCCTTTGCTTGATACTATTGTACTACTTTTCCTGCCTCTCCTTTCCTTTCTTCTCCTTGCCTTGCTGCTCCCTTGCCTTATTTTCCTTGCTACTGCTCCTTTGCCTTATTTTCCTTGTTGCTTCTCCTTCATAACTTGCTGCTCTTTTTTTGCTCCTTTTCTTACTTTTCTTTTGATGTGCTGCTATTTTTACTTCTTTTCCTTGTTTCTTCTCCTGCATACCTTGTTTCTCTTTTTCTACTCCTTTTCTTGATGCTCTTTTGCTGCTCCTTCATACCTTGATGCTCTTTTTCTCCTCCTTTGCTTGTTGCTCCTGCAGATATTTTTCCATCAATGACAATAATTACAACAATCTCCCTGTTTGGAATTGATGGAAACACATTTTTCCTGAGCCCCCCTTTCATTCTGAGAAGTGTATTCCTTCCTATGATTACCTCCTTCTTTGACATCAATGGAAAGGGGGTTACAAATGTCTTGTAGCATGTAAAAGAGTCCTTAGTGTAGCTATCATCATTACATTATTGCTTTATAACCTACACTCTATTGTTCTTCATAAACAATGTTGACACTATCATTGAATGAATGCCACTCTAGATGGATTATTAGGGCTCATCCATATTGAATGAATGCTGCTTCAAAATGAATGCTACTCTATATGACATATAAACATTGTATGAGTGGTGCAAAATATTGTTGTGAGAACACTCGGAAATAAATAATACCTTTAATTTAGCCTTGAATTTTAATATTCTTTCAATCATATATGGACATTTGAATATATAGAGAGAGGCCTCATTATTTATGGAAATATGCTCCTAGTTTGAGAGATATTTTGTAAGTTTCTTACCCACAAAATTTACTGGACTACAATTTGTTGAATCCCATATGATGCACATGTATAGAATCACATATAGGAGGCTCATAAAATTTGGGACTCAAGAGAATATACCAATACTAAGAATAAATTATCATCATCAACAACAACACCTGAAAAAAAATGAGCCACTGCTACAAATATTTCCTCATACTGTGATATTGGTTGTTACAAGTTTCTATCTCATATTTCTGCTAGGTTGTAAGGTAAATCTGAACCTCAAGAGAAACAATAATAAGAGAGTCTTCAAAGTGAAGGATTGGATCCCTTGAAAACTTGCATGCTAAGTACAAGGATAAATTATAAAAGTTATTGATGATCATATAACGGGTTGCAATAGGATGGAAGAGGAACAATTGCATAGGATGTATCATTTAGTACACATCATGAGGTTGAAATATCTACTGAGGCAAGAATTTTAGAAGAGGATTTCTACAATAAACACTTGGACATTGCCATTTTTTTTGTTGGAACCATATTCTCACATTCAACACATATAATATTGCTTTCCCCGTGAAGACATTAAATCCTATGTGCAACAATTGCATTATTCCTTCCCCATATGTTGCGTTCACCATAAATTTTTGGAATTTTGACCAAATTTTATTCCACACTCTATTGGCACGCTGCAGTTAACTGTGTCAGTTCATTTTCTTTAGAATGTCTCCAAACTTATCACAGCCAAATGAACCAGTTAGTTTAGTCCATTTATGGACATTAAAATTATTTTCATTAAACTCATTAACTAAAACAATACATGAGTTTATTAACAAATAATGACCAAAAAATTGAATATGCGATCAACAAGTAATAAGGAGAGAAATACATCATGTTAGCACATAATAACAACACATATTGACACCATATATAAGTGGAAACCCATAAAGGAGAAAACAATGATTTTATTATTGTTCTGATGCAAAGGAAAGCTCCTACTCTTTATTACAGCTGATTTTCTGTAGGCTCCAGCCTACATGAGGCTACTAGCTAAATTTTTTGCAAGCTACAACATGCAAGGAATCTCCAAATCCCATATGTTTTATGTAGGCTACAACCCACAGGAAGCTCCTACCTCAACTGACTCCAACTAAATATTTATCAAGCCACAACTTGAAAGGAAACCACAATCCACTCATACAAAATGAAAACAATATGTTGATTTACCTGGTCATCTATTCTGAATACTTCCATATTTATTTATGCCTCTTCTCCCCTTCAAATCTGTTTCACATCAGCTTCATGTGTATAAGGTAATCTCTTGCATAACACCTCAATCAACTCTCACACATTCTCCCACTCTCCAACCTCCTTTTTCCCTCCGAAATCACATATTTTATAATAAAAAAATTTATGGTTGTTTATATTCTACATAGGAATATGAAGTGAATAGGCTTGACTCATTTCCTTCCACTCATTTGTTTCCAAACTCTTCATACCTTGAATATTAGAAAAAAATAAAATAATCCATCCAATATTAATTTCAGCCACATTAATGATTATATTCATCAACCTAATTCCAACTTCAAATGACAATATTTATCATTAATGCATCACAACAACATTTTCAACATATTTTCCTTAGCCTTGGAGGCTTGCCTTTGCATCACAACAATTCAGCTTAACAACAAATTTATGTCCCCACAATTCTTTGTTAAACAATATTTGCAACATTATCCAAGAATATCACAACTCCTTTATGCTTTTAATTGCATCTAATAATCATGACTTGTCAAATCCATCAACACAAGCATCAAGCCATCAACATGCCAACAAATCACCTGTTTCTTCTCCTTTGATTAGTTGCCACTGCATATCTTTAATGCTCCTGCATATCTTTCTGTAGTTCTTTGCCTTGCTAGTCATGCTTACTCCGATGCCTTTGTTGGTCTTGTGATGCCCTTTTCTTGATTCTATTTTACTGCTCCTTTGCTTGCCTCTCCTTTCCTTGCTTCTCCTTGCCTTTCTGCTCCCTTGCCTTCTTTTCCTTATTGCTTCTCCTGCATACCTTGTGGCTCTTTTGCTACTCCTTTGCTTAATGTTCTTTTGATTTGTTGTTGTTTTTCCTTCTTTTCCTTGTTTCTTCTGTTGCATACCTTGCTTCTCCTTTCCTTGATGCTCTTTTGTTGCTCCTACATACCTTACTGCTCTTTTGTTGCTCCTGCATACCTTTCTGTTCTTTTGCTCCTCCTTTTCTTGTTTCTCCTGCAGTTATTTTTCCATCAATGACAATAATTCCAACAATATCTCCCTTTGGCATTGACGTAAATACATTTTTCCTGAGTCCCACTTTCATTCTGAGAAGTGTCTTCCTTCCTTTGGTTACCTCCTCCTTTCACATCAATGGAAAGGGGATTAAAAATCTCTTGTAGCATGTAAAAGAGTCCTCAGTGTAGCTATCATAATTGCATTACTGCTTTATAACCTACAATGTATTTTTATACATAAACAATGTTGACACTATCATTGAATGAATGCCACTCCAGATGGCTTATTAGGGCTCCTCCGTATTGAATGAATGTTACTCCAAAATGAACATTGCTCTATATAACATATAAACATTGTAAGAGTGGTGAAAAATATTGTTGTGACACCACTCTCAAAGAAATAATACCTTGAATTTAGCCTTGAATTTTAATATTCTTTCACCCATATATGGAAATTTGAATACATACAGAGAGGCTCATTATTTATGGAAATATGCTCCTAGTTTGAGAGAGATTTTATCATTTTTTTACCCACAAAAGTTACTGGACTGCAATTTGTTGAATCTCATATGATGCACATGTATAGAATCACATATAGGAGGCTCATCAAATTTGGGACTCAAGAGAAGATCCCAATACTAAGAATAAATTATCATCATCAACAACAACATCTGAAAAAAAATGAGCCACTGCTACATATTTTTCCTCATATTGTGATATTGGTTATTACAAGTTCCTATCTCATATTTCTGGTAGGTTGTAAGGTCAATCTGAACCTCGTGAGAAACAATAATAGGAGAGTCTACAAAGTGAAGGATTGGATCCATTGAAAAAGTGTGTGCTAAGTACAAGGATAACTTAAATTTTTTATTGATGATCATATAATGGGTTGCAATAGGATTGAAGAGGAACAATTGCTTAGGATGTATCATATAGTACACATCATGAGGTTGACCTTTCTGCTGAGGCAAGACTTTCATAAGAGCATGTCTACAATAAACACTTCAACATCTATTTTTGTTGTATTGGAACCATATTCTCACATTCAGCACATATAAGACTGCTTTCCCTGTGGAGACATTAAATACCGTGTGCAACAGTTGCGTAGATTGAACGATTTTGCGCAACAATTGCGCAACTGCTATGTGATTTGAGCTGAAAACCAAATTTTGAGTTTTATGCCTTTCACCATATGTTGTGTTCACCATAAATGTTTGGAATTTTGACCAAATTTTCTTCCATGCTCTATTGGCATGCCACAGTTAACTGTGCTAGTTCATCTGCTTTAGAATGTCTCAAAACTCATCAACTTCTATGTGCACAATTTTATCACAGGAAAATGAACCAGTTATGGTACATATTCTTCTAAGCATAGAGGAGAAATAGAGCATCAAGAACAACATGTCTTGTTAGGAGAGGTGTGTTAGCTTCACAATTGGAGGAGGCAAGCCTTTGTGTACACAGAGGCCATATCTAAAGCATTGTAATACCATCACCATTAATCGTGAAATCCCTTCATAAACTTGAATGGTGGCAGAATCCCCCTCCAAATGAATGTGTTCATCGATAAGATTGTCATGAAAATTTAAAAATATGTATAGTTTGTAATATATAAAATGTTATCACCACATATATCAAGCCCATAACACAGACACAACTCAATTCTAGAGCAACCACAAACCAAGTCCAAGTTCCAAGACACGACCATGCCATCTCCGTATTACTTGACATCCATGCAAACTCACCACATATTTGAATGGTAAATATTTTATCTCTGTCATATGTGTGGGACTAAGCCCTATAGATGCCTAAAATAAATGCATTCACACACAAGTACATTCCATGAAGTCAATGAAATACAACTCATGTAACACCATGTCTTCGTTTTGTGTAACAATAAGATAAATATCAAAGACCTATGCTTTCCAGAATATAAATACCAACAAAAAAATTAATGATGCTCGACTACCATATTACCGTAAGGCCTCCAATGCCAACGTATACCACCAATATATATCAATATGAAAAACATGAATTCATCAAAATGAAATCCAGTTCTCAATTTAAGTACAAAGATAAACTACATATAGTGACACTGAAAAAATCTTTTGAGTCTTCAAACTTCAGGTTTATGTGACAATTTTACGGTGTGCAATATGAGCAACAAAACTAGCCTTGATAGGTTCCACAAAGTGTGAACATCCACACTGTTCACAACAAAGGAAGAAAAATTGATTCGCCTTTGAAAGGATAGTATCGAAACTCTTACAACCATTGCATATCACATATTCATTGATATATATTTTTAAAGTACTGTAGAGTCGCATAAGTTGAGGCATGAAAAGCATAATCCTTTCAGGAGGATATGATTCCAGAACCCTAGGAACATATGACATAACACGTGGATGTCCCTTAAACAATATGGATGAAGTAAATACATGCATAACCATACATAACAAAAAAATACGCTTGTCAAATGAACGAATCTCCACCAAATTCTATCTATTATCAATACTTTCCAACAAATTCCCACTACAAGAAATATTGCATGAAATCCATATCTACGCTTCTCCAATAAAAAATAAACCATACCTATGCTTCCATATCTTAAATGCTGCACATGAATAAATGAACTCCCTATTGAAATTTGGGTTGGTTCTACAAAGATTAACACTGGTTCATTTGATTTGTAATGTAAATAACACTGGGTTCTACAGACAAAGGCCTTCGATCATTTGTCCACATTATTAACTTTAACGTTATCTCCTGTATGATAGGGTGTATTCATTTTCTACATCTATTCTGAAAGTAAGCCTGATGATACATACACACAAGCTCCATGGTCCTTCCGCCATGTAAAGAACTATATGAAGAAAACTCTCATCTATCACAGTTGATTCAATTATTTGTCTCCTGGTATATTTTCCACGAAAATGCATGAACTTCAATGACTTGTACAAACGTTGTAGCCGTGTAGAACAACACCTCATGTAGCAAGTATAATCACTATGGCACAAACCATGTTGAGATTGTGCATTCTTGATAAGATGCAGAACATTAAATGAGTATTTAGAGTTTATTTGATCTATAGGAGGCATGGTGCTTCCATCTACTTCCATTGATGATTGTGTTGGTACAGATCCACTCTGTGTCTTTTTTGAAGTCTTTCTAGCTTTACCAGACCCCATTGATCTTCCACTTGTCTTGTTTCGAGCTTATATTTCAAATGGTGTTGCGGCATGTATCAGTTGTTGGAATTTCTGAATATTCTGAACACACAGGGAGAATAAAGAGTTCTCCTCTACAACACAGAGATTCAATATAAAATTTCTTGTTGGATGCTAGACAAAGATGGCATAAAATACTTCTATTCTATTAACATTACAAAATGGTGCTTTTCTTCCTCTATCAGAGGGATTACAAAAATTTCTTATGACTACTTCAACACGCAGTGCTTGCAGAATAAAAATCTCTCTGTCTTTTAAAAAAAACGCACATACAGTGCTTATAGGTCTTCACTGTGTTTTTCTCTGCCTGCGAGCTTTTCACACCACACAACTATACATTACCCCTACGGGCTTTTGCTTTTATATGGCGCGGCGTTTATAACAACAAACAACAAAAATATAACAAGGTTTAAAAAAAACTTTAATACTCCGCCGCATAAAACTTAAACAAAGTTTAATAAACCTTTAACCCCGGATTTCAAACTTCAAACAAACTGGATTGTAAACAAATTCGCGTTACAAAACTACATTACGTCACCAAGCCTGAAACCAACGTGAACACAATATGATTGGCTGGTGCTAGGCCCCATCGTAACTCAAATGATTTACGAACCAAATTCCATAAAAATTCGCATAACAAAAGGTGAAATGACGTCACGGAAAAAACGAACGCGAATCAATGCGATTGGTCATTGAGCGATGTGTTGGCATGTGGGACCGGCTTCACATCGGCGATCAGCGGATGAGCGAATGGAATACTTGGAGATGATTGATTCAGCGATGACGCAATGTTGCGATGTGGGCCATCTCGGCATCGGCGCATCGGCGGATCGACGGAACAAGGTTTTGGTGGCATAGACATTGGCGATTAGTGATTGAGATGTGCGATGGTGGTAGGGACCACATCTCATTGCAAGTGCGACAACGGGACTTGAGATGGTGCGGGGAACTGCGATGTGCGATGTTGCAATATCGCAATATCGCATCGCTGCTAGAACAATGAGCCTTGCGGTTGGGCGGATGGGCGATGTTGTGGGGACCACCATGACGTGGCTCCATTAAAAAATTAAAACTGGCGCATGAACAAAGAAACTCTTTCTGTTTGGTTGGTGAGGGCTTTATGGGATGATAAGACTGTTCTTTTAATAAAATCTGTTGTTGCATGGTTTGAACCACGATTTCTTCAATTCCTCCTCTGCAAAGTCGGTTGTGGCCCATAAACAAAAATTCATCCTTACGGTTTCATTTATACCTCCTGTTAAATGCACAGAGGTGTGCACTCAACCTTCTTCCCATGTTGTACTCTGTTTCCTGCACAGGGTTGCAGGTGACTTTATTATTTTCAACACTCCCCCTTAAAGTCAGCTGCTGGGTTATCTTTCATACCCAAGCATTTCCTAAAATATTCAAAACTCTTTTGCCCCAATGGCTTTGTCAGAATGTCTGCAAATTTCTCCTTTGTTCTACAGTGTTGTAAAACAATTTCTCCATTGTTCACCAATTCCATGATGTAGTGAAACTTGGTATCTATGTGTTTAGTTCTTTTGTGAAACACAGAATTCTTTGAAAATGCTATAGCTGAGCTATTGTC
Organism: Pinus albicaulis; assembly: GCA_034641835.2. Taxonomy (NCBI): domain Eukaryota; kingdom Viridiplantae; phylum Streptophyta; class Pinopsida; order Pinales; family Pinaceae; genus Pinus; species Pinus albicaulis. The sequence continues at coordinate 237,454,324 of CM076577.1, forward strand.
ACAAAAAATCACTGTCCCTTTTACCTGTTCTTGACATAAAATCCTCAACATTCTTCTCATCCACATTGCTTGACATGCTACTGCTATAGTTGCCACATATTCTGCCTCTGCTGTAAACAGTGCCACAATTGGCTATTTCTCAGAAGCCCATGAAATGGCTCCTAAACCCATATGAAAAACATAACCGGATGTGTTTTTCCAATCATCTACACTTCCAACCCAATCACTATCAATGTAACCAACCAATTCAGAATTTTCAGATGAAGAGTATGATATTCCATACCTCTTTGTAGCATTCACATACCTTAGAATTCTTTTTGTTGCTTGCCAATGTGCTTCCTTTGGCCTTTCCATAAATCTGGAAATTAAACTCACAGCATGCATAATATCAGGCTTAGTTGCAGTCAAATAAATGAGGCTGCCAACTATGCTCTTATACAAACTAGGATGAAAATCCTTGTTGTTGTCTTCTTTGCTGAGTTTCAATCCCATTATTGTGGGAGTAATTGCTGCCTTGCAATCCTGCATGTTAAATCTTTCCAAAATTTCATCTACATATTTAGCTTGAGAGATAAATATTTTATTTTCATTTTTATCTACTTCTATTCCTAAGAAGTATTTCAGCAATCCCATATCAGTCATTTCAAATTCATCTTTCATGACTATTTTAAAATTTTCAATGAGGTAATCATCATTACCTGTGAATATCTCATCATCAACATATAAGACAACAATCATCATCTTACCATCTTTCTCCTTGATGTATAATGTGGGTTCTCCTTCACATTTTTCAAACCCATTTTCCAGTAGATAGGAATCTATCCTACTGTACCATGCTCTTGGTGCTTGTTTCAGCCCATAAAGAGCTTTCTTCAATCTGCAAACTTTTTTCTCTTGGCCCTTTTTCTCATAGCCCAGAGGTTGTTCAACATAAACCTCTTCCATCAATACTCCATTTATGAATGTTGATTTTACATCCATTTGGTAAACTTTCCACTTGTGTTGTGCTGCTATGGACAACACTGCTCTCACTATTTTCATTCTTGCAACCGGTGCAAAAGTTTCTTCATAATCTCTTCCATGTTGCTACTTGTATCCTTTGAAAAAAAGTCTGGCCTTGTGCCTTTCAATCTTACCTTCAACATTGCTTTTGGTCTTGTAGACCCATTTCACTCCAATGACTTCCTTGCCATTTGGGAGATCAACCAATTCCCATGTATTGTTTTTCTCTATTGCATTCATTTCTTCATCCATAGCTTCTAACCATTTTTTGTCTTTCACTGCATCTTTAAAATCAATAGGATCATCTACATGACAATATAATGCAAATAAAGAGTTCATACCTTCATTTGCTGCTTCTTTCTCATAGATTTTATTTAGATTTCTGAATCTGGTTCCTCTTTCGCTTGGTGTAGTTGTGCTTGAAGAACCACTTAAATCAGCTCCATGTGGTGTGCTTGGAGAAGCACTACTTTCACTTCTCAAGGGTGTTCTCATTCTTGCTTGTGGTGTCCCTTGTTGTCCTTGTGTTGGTGGAGGTAGGGGTGCTAATGATGGATGTATTTCAGCCATCTCATCCTCATTTTCATCATGAGACAAACAACTCTTTACATTGACTGTTTTCTCAATGCTTCCATCCCATGCTTCTTCTTCTATGAATTGCACATCTCTGCTTCTAACAAATTTCTTTGTGGATGGGTTATACAATCTATATCCCTTGGATTCTTCACAGTATCCAAGGAAGATGCAATTCTCCCCCTTACTGTCCAAATTCTTTCTCAGCTGATCTGGAATGTGTGCATAAGCCACACACCCAAAAACTCTCATGTGGGTGACTCCTTGTTTTCTGCCACTCCACGGTTCTTCTGGAACTATGTTCATCACTGCTTTTGTTGGGCATCTATTCAAAATATATACTGCACAATTTGTTGCTTTTTCCCAATACTCATTTGGAAAATGTTTTGCCTTCAGCATACTTCTCACCATATCCATGATGGTTCGATTTTTTCTTTCAGCAACACCATTTTGCTGCAATGTGTACCTTGTTGTAAATTGCTTGTGTATGCCATTTTCTCTGCGAAAATGCAGAAATTATTTTGAGATATACTCACCTCCTCTATCATTCCTTAAGACTTTGATATGCTACCCACTTTGTTTCTCTACAAGAGCTTTAAATTGGCAAAATTTCTCAAACACTTCACTTTTATATTTCAAGAAATAAACCCATGTTTCTCTTGTGAAATCATCAATGAAGGTCAACATATAATTGGTGCCTGATATTGATGATGTTTGAATTGGCCCACACAAATTTGAATGGATAATTTCTAAGGGTGCCTTTGCCTTTATGCTCTTTCCTGATGGAAATTTTTCTCTTTGTTTTTTTCCCAAGATGCAGCCTTCACACAGGCTGTCCGATTTCTCTATCAATGGTATTCCTCTTACCATTCTTTTCTTGTGCAACAAATTCAGACCTCTGAAATTGAGATGTCCAAATCTAAAATGCCATAACCAATTCTCATCTTTCACTTCCTTTTGAAAGACCTCTTGAGTTACAGCTACTACATTCTTTCTCTTTCCCTTCAAGTCTGCATTTAGCTTGAGTGGAAACATTCTATTGCTGGTCATTTGCACTTCTGCAATAATCTTCTTGCTTGGAGGTATGTCCATTATTGTGCACACATCATTTTTGAAGAATACATTGTAACCTTTTTTAATGAGCTTCCCAACGCTCAAAAGATTACATTTCAAGCCAAGAACATAGTATACATCTGGCACAAATTTCTGCTCACCATTTCTTGCAATGATACTTACTATGCCTTTTCCCTTGATAGAGATCTTAGTATTAATTCCAGTTGTTACTTTAGATTTAACATCTTCATAAAGATTGGAAAACATTGCTATGTTTCCAGTCATGTGATTACTGCAACCTGAATCTAAGAGCCATACATCATATTGTCTATCTTGTGCTACATTATAGGTTAATATCACATTCTTTGGGTTCTTTTATTCTCTTGTAACATTAGCATTCTACCTATTATTCATGTCATATTTATTTTTCCTACACTCATTTGCATAATTTCCATATTTTTTGCAATAATGACATTGGACATTGAATTTGTCATACCTTTGTCCATCAGCATGTTGTTGTCCACCTTGCTAGCTGCTACTTTGGCCTTGGCTTTGATTCTGATTTCTACTCCTTCCATGAGTATGTGAAGGGTTGTTTCTTCCTCCTCTGTTTTGGCTTCTACCTCTTCCTCTTCCTCTGCCTTGGCTTCTTCCTCTTCCAAAAGGCATCTGGGTCTTGAAGGCATGCTCCAAATATGGGTTTACTGATCTTCCCAATCTTTGTTCATGAGTCATCAATGATGCATGAAGTTCATCAACTATGAACTTTGAGAGATCCTTTGTCTCTTCAATGGTGGTTACAATAACATCAAACCTTGAGGGTAGGCTCCTCAATACTTTCTCCACAATCCTTATTTCTTCAAGTGTTTCTCCATGAGATCTTATCTGTGTGACCATCCCAATCACATGTGTGAATAATGAGTCTATGTTATCAGACTCTTTCATACAGAGAGTTTCAAAATCTCTCCTCAGCAATTGTAGCTTTGCTGTCTTCACCTTCTCCATACCTTGATAGGCAATCTGGAGGGTATCCCATGCATCCTTGGATCTCTTAGCTGCTGCTATCCTTGGAAACACACTCTCATGTACTGCTTGATAGAGATAGAAGAGGGATTCTGAGTCCTTCCTATTTCTCTTCAACAAATCCTTCTCTACCTGTGTTAAGGCATTAAAGGCATGCTCATCTGCTGGTTCATCAAAACCATCTTCAACAAACTCCCATAGATCCTGAGAGGCAAACAAGGCTCTCATGGTGATTTCCCAATAATCATAGTTCTTCCCATTGAACTGTGGGAGCTGAGTATTTCCAATACTCATGCTTGTGCTGGCTCCTGCCATGGCTAGCACTCTGAACTATGTTCAAATAACTTGACTGTGTCTTTAAATAAAAAAACTGTCTTTCCTTCTTTAAAATACAAACTCTATCTTTGAGGACTTCACTCTTTTAAACAAAACAATTTTTTTTTTTTTTTAGAAATACCTGAACTGTTGCTGAGCCTTCACTCTTCTGGAGAACTTCTGCAACAAATCATTCCTTCAACTTCTTTTACTATCCTTCAAAGAGCCTGGATTAGCTCTAATACTATGTTGGAATTTATGAATATTCCAAACACATAGGGAGAATAAAGAATTCTCCTCTACAACACAGAGATTCAATATAAAATTTCTTGCTAGATGCTAGACATAGATGGCACAAAATACTTCTATTATATTAACATAAAAAGTATTACAAAATGGTGCTTTTCTTCATCTATCAGAGGGATTACAAAAATTGCTTATGACTGCTTCAACACACAGTGCTTGCAGAATAAAACTCTCTCTGTCTTTTAAAAAAAAAAAACGCACATACAATGCTTACAGGTCTTCACTGTGTTTTTCTCTGCCTGCGGGATTTTCACACTACACAGCTATACATTAAGCCTAAGGATTTTTCTTTTATATGGCACGACATTTATAGCAACAAACAACAGAAATATAACAAGGTTTAAAAAAAACTTTAATACTCCGCCACATAAAACTTAAACAAAGTTTAATAAACCTTTAACCTCGGATTTCAAACTTTAAACAAACCGGATTGTAAATAAATTCACATTATAAGACTGCATTACATCACCAAGCCTGAAACCAACGCGAACGCAATCTGATTGGCTGGCACTGGGCCCCATCGGAACTCAAATGATTTATGAACCAGATTCCAAAAATTCGCGTAACAAAAGGTGAAATGACATCACGACAAAAATGAACGCGAATCAGCACGATTGGTTGATGAGCGATGTGTTGGCATGTGCGACCGGCTTCGCATCGGCGATCGGCGGACAAGCGAACGGAAGACTTGGCGATGAGTGATTCAACGATGGCACGATGTTGCGATGTGGGCCATCTCGGCATCGGTGCATCGACGGATCGACGGAACAAGGTTGTGGTGGCGTAGACATTGGCGATTAGCGATTACGATGTGCGATGGTGGTAGGGACCACATCGCATCGCAAGTGCGACAACGGAACTTGAGATGGTGCGGGGAACTGCGATGTGTGATGTGCGATGTTGCGATATCACAATATCGCGTCGTGGCTGGAATAATGAGCCTTGCGGTTGGGCGGATGGGCGATGTTGTGGGGACCACCATGACGTGGCTCCATTAAAAAATTAAAACTGGCGCGTGAACAAAAAAAACTCTTTCTGTTTGGTTGGTGAGGGCTTTATGGCTTGATGAGTTTGTTCTTTTAATAAACTCTGTTGTTGCATGTTTTGAACCACGATTTCTTCAATTCCTCCTCTGCAAAGTTGGTTGCGGCCCATAAACAAAAATTCATCCTTACGGTTTCATTTATACCTTTTATTAAATGCACAGAGGTGTGCACTCAACCTTCTGCCCCTGTTGTACTTTGTTTCCTACACAAGGTTGCAGGTGACTTTATTATTTTCAACAAGTTTGTGTGAAGAGATTGAAAATACAAATTTGTCTATAACCTGATGTGTTTGTGCGTGAATGCCACTAAAAATCGTATGCCGATTAATATTTTGACCTTGCTTCCACAATGAATGCACACGCCAAGACTTTAATGTTGATGCCAATGCTCTCCATTGGTTGTTACTTGTACAAAAAAAATGGGTTGTTGTTATGTACCATAATAATATTTGTAAAGAGATGAAATTCCATAATGTTGTCCCAAGAATATCGAAACGTTCACTATTATGGTAATTCTAGTTATCTGTTTTATCCAACATAGCAATTAAATGCAGGAAATAACTTCAGCCATTCAATTAACTCAAATAATATACGATGCAATTTTCTTCTCTATTCTGACATCCTGACTATAATCTCATTGGTAATTCTTCAACTCATTTAATCTACTCTAGTTTCCAGATGATTTCTTTGTCCTTGATGTAGTGAAATGAATGCTCATTTGCAATGCATACCTACCATGCATACTTCTACTATGTCATTAAGTAATATTGGTCCATACCATCTGTTGTAACTTTCCAGTCTTAGGTGTAATTCATATTATTATGTTATCAGCATTGTAACGTTGCCATTGTAATTAATCATCAGTCCTGCATTGCGTTCGAATGTCATGATTCGCCGCGGGAAGGGAAAGAAGAAAGGGAATCATAAATCCGCGTCGGTGTCAGACCTACATGCCAAATCCCTGGAGGGAAATTTTAGGGATGTTTCGGTTTCGATGGAAATTGGTCGGGTCCTTAGAGCGTTGACCCCAACTCCTGAGCCTTAATTATGAAGATTGTTTCACTAAATCTGCGGGGTTGGGGGGGGCAAGCTAAGTTATTATCAATAAAAAAATTTATTGTTACTGTTAAATCGACTATTCTTCTTTTTCAAGAAAATATGGTGGGGGCTGATAAGTCTATCGTTGTGTTATGTTCCATGTTCCCAGATTGAAACGTGGCAGAGATTGATGCCAATGGTTTGTCTGGAAACTGTGCTGCCTTGTGGGATCCGAGGTTGGCTGTCATAAAACCCTATGGTTTTTTTGGCGGAATGATTCTTTCTGATTTTTCCAGAGGTTTCAGCTGTCAGATTATTAATATTTATGCGTCGTTCATCGATAAAGTTCCTTACTGGTTGCAGTTGAAGGATTGTGGTTATTTAAACCTGAAAAACACTATGATGGCTGGTGATTCTAATTGTTCATTCTACCCCTTTGAGATTTGGGGAGAGAAGGGACGTTTCGACTCTAGCGTGGAAGTCATAAAGGACATTCTGAAGGAGGCTGATTTGATCGACTGGCCTATGGCAATTAATTTCCCTACTTGGATTAATGGATGGAAAGGGAAACATTTCATTGGGAAGAGGATTGACTGCTTTATGATTAGTTCGGTCCTCCAAGCGTGCATGAGGGGTATTAAGGCGACTGTGGAGGATGCCATTTTATCCGATCATAGACCTATAATGTTGGATTGGAATTTTGAGGGGAAGCCCCATGGCTTTCCTTTCAAATTCAACAAGAGATGGTTGGGGGATGCGGATTTTAACATAATGGTCAAGGATTACTTTAATATTCATAGAAGGTCTACGGGTATTTCTGCAATGGCCCACTTTTATTTTCTGTTGAGGGACCTGAAAGTAGTAGTCTGGAGGTGGGAAAGGGAGAGGTTAAGGAGGGAAAAGGAAATATTTCGGGTCATCCTATCAGAAAGATCCAGGATCCTGGAGGAGGTGGCTGATGGCACTCAGAGAGAGGATTTCTGGGATAGGCTTAAAACCATTGAAGCTGAGTACAGAACATTTTTATCAAATGAGGAGGCACTTTGGTGAGTAAAAAGCAGGGCAACTTGGCTGGAGGAAGGAGACAAAAATTCCAAGTTTTTTCACAAATTTTCTTCGGGAAGAAGGAAGGAAAATGCGATTTGGAACATTGAACATGGGGGCATTTCTTTATGCACTTCGAAGGACATTAAAGGGGCAGTTGTCGATTATTTTGGGTCTTTGTACAAAAAAATGGAGGGTCATGTTTTATAGGCACATCTGGAACTGATTAGGGAGTATCCTGTTATGTTTAATGAGGCTGCCAATACAAGATTTCTAGCAAAGGTTTCTCCTGAAGAAATAAAGGGTATTTTGAAATCTCTTGCTGCTGATAAAAGTCTAGGGCCGGATGGATGGACCCTGGAATTTTATCTTCATTTCTATGATAATATTATTGAGGATTTGACTGACATGGTGGAGGAAGTGAAAGCTTTGGGTAGGTTCAGTGGAGCTATTAATTCTACTTTTCTCATGCTTATTCCTAAAAAGAAAGGTTGTCTCTCTTTTTATGATTTTAGACGAATTTATTTATGTAATATTGTCTACAAAATTGTCTTGAAAATCATTGCGGAGAGGTTGAAGGGAGTCCTATCACAATATATCACCCAGGAGCAATATGGTTTTCTGAAAAACTGTAATATACATGATGCTGTGGAAGTAACTCAATAAAATTTACACACCATTCAATCTAAAAGGATGAAAGCGTCCGTTATGAAGATTGATTTAAAGAAAGCCTATGATCAAGTTGACTGGGTGTTTTTGCACCTTATTTTGTTTAAAATTGGTCTGGTTCAGGAAGCGGTCGACTGGATAATGGGTTGCACTGGTAGTACTTCTATGGCAGTGATTGTAAATGGCTCGGCTTCAAATTTCTTTCATCCAAGCAGAGGTTTAAGGCAGGGGTTTGCCCTATCAACTCTATTATTAATCTTAGTTATGGATGCATTAAGCATCAAAATTAATAGGGCGGCTGAGAAAGGGTGGTTTTGGGGCATTGATATCAGTCCCAAGATGAGGGCTACACACAGTTTCTTTGTTGACAATATACTTATCTTTGGTATGATGATAAGGAAAATTTGGTTGATTATGAATGATATTATTAATTTATTTTGTGATGCAACAGGGATGTTGGCTAGTGATGAGAAATCGTGCATCTATTGTGCTGAGGGGGATGAGGATCAGTATCGGGATCTATCAGACCTTTTTAAATTTAAAAGGGATCCTTTGCATGATGGGCTGACCTATCTTGGTTTCAGAATGAAGGCCCTAAATTATTCCGTGGTTGAATGGAGATGGTTGATTTTAAAATATCGGAATAAGTTAAACATATGGTCAATGAAATGGTTATCAAAAAGTGGCTGTTTGATTTTAGTAAAGGAAGTTCTTCAACAAATTACTGTTTACTGGGCTCACCTGTATATGCTGCCAAATTTTTTTTTGAGGGAAATCAGACAAATCATGGAAAATTTCATTTGGGGAGGAGGGAGATAAAAAAGAACCATCCATATATCTAAGTGGGACTGTTTGACAATTCCCATTGAATGTGGGGGTTGGGGAATTTTAGATATGGAATTTTTTGGATAATCCCTTATCACCAAATCTTTATGGCGGTGTCTAAAAGGTAAGGGAAAATGGCATGACATTATTAACCAGAAATATTTGGAGGGTGCATCAGTGGAAGAACTGGTTATTATGGGTTGGAAGGAGTGCATATGTAGTTCTTATATTTGAAAGGGTTTTGGAAAGCATTGGAACATTATCAGTGAGCATATGAAATGGAATTTTGGAAATGGATCCAAAATAATTATTGAAAACAAGAAGATGGTGGGGCTAGAAGCACAATAGCTTTTATTAGAGAAATTAGTTCATTTCCTCAATCACAGAGGGGTTTTCTTCCTTCAGCAGGCCATCAAAGATTGGGTAGGGGAGGTTCCGAGATGGAAGAATTATAATGAGCTGGGCTTGAAACAAAAATGGGAGGACATATGGCTAAAGTATACCAAAATACTGAGCTTGATGGGACTTTGTAGGTCGGCCACTGGGGATAGACTATTGTGGGAAGGTAAGAATGTAGAATAGGGATTGAAAGCTCGGGATATATATGCTAATCTAATCAAATATAAGGGGGAGCAGGTACTGATTTGTTGGTTTAGCAGATTTTGGAAAACAAGAGCACAAATTAAAATGATTTTATTCTTATGGTTAGTTTGGAAGAATAAAAATTTAACATGGAGAAATTTACAAAAAAAAGGGTGGCATGGTCCTGGCATGTGTTATCTGTGTGGGAAAGAGGAGGAGGATAACCTTCACCTGTTTTATTTCTGTCCTTTTGCTTTGGAAACCTTAACTATTGTTTGTGGGAGGCTAAATATTAATACCCCGACTTACCAGTCGACGGAGGAATGTTTAAATTGGTGGATAAATAGAGGGAAATCTGTGAGGAATATTCTGATACTTTTCCATTGGCACATCTGGTGCACTCGGAATAGGATACTCTTCAATGGTATTCCATGCCTTCCTACCAAGACAGCCATGAAGATCTATAGTTCTTGGGAACTTTTTAAGTCAGCCCAAAAGCCTCTTGGTGACTTGTCTAAAAGAATCTACCCCTATGAGTGCCATTATCCTGTTGGATTCTCTTATGGGGCCTCACAACATTCTATTTGTGGCCATGGGGCTTTTTTAATGATTTCTCGAGACCACCATTATAAAATATTTTGGAATGGTGGTACAGGGTCAAACATGAAGGCCGAAGTCTCAACTCTCTGGGGGCTTCTTTGGTTTGCCAGTCAGCATTTCTTAGATAAGATCTGGATTATTGGAGATTCCAAAGTTTTGATTGACCATATGAATCAGAAAACTTCTATCAATCTTCGTTCGATAGCTCATTGGTTGGAGAGAATAGAAATACTGAAGAAATCTTTTTTGGACATTACCTTTTGACATGTCTACAGAGAGAGGAATACCGTTGCAGATAGGTTGTCGAAGAAAGGACTGAATGGCAGTTTTGGTATAATGTACTATTAGCTCCATAGGTCGGATGGACAGGGGGCAGCTGGAGCGGTTAATTTTCTCTAAAAAGGAATAGTCCTTTCTAGGCTAAATTTTGTCACTTTTTTTTTTTTAAATTTCCTATGCATACCGGAGAGCTTGGGAAGCTACCTTCCTTCCTGTTGTTGGAATTTTTCAAACAGGGTTTATGTTTTGCTGAATTATGTATTTTTGTATGAACCATATAATGTTTTTTCAGAAAAGAGCGGTTCTTTCCGCGAATGTGTTTTTGTATTTTTGCAGTTGAAGGGATGATATAATCCTCCTGGTCACTTTGACAGGCCATGTAGCCCAGCTACTGTGGGCTTTTTAAGCTTTGTAATGAAACTGTTATGTTTTTCTACATGTTTGTCTTGGTACATTAATATAGACCAGTGTATTTTTCGAGTTGAAAAAAAAAAAAGGATAGAAAATATAGACAAGAAGAACATTGAATTGTCTTCAATAAGGCATGCGTTCGATTTTCCCATTATTTCAGAAAGATGATATCTACAATGTAACAGCTTCCCCTACAACATATTGACCTTCATCACACTGCATACAATATATAAAAGTTGGTTGATATGTATTATGCTGGGCAACAAAATTTTAACGCTTCATTCACTTTCAGTAACGTCAATGTAATAACCTATCCTTTTTATCTATCACCTGACTATGTCTCTGTCCATCTATAATGTATGTTGAGTAATTGATTTGAATTTAACACATAGTACTTGTAATATTTTGCCACCAAAATTAACGCATGTCACCAACACATAATTCCCTTATGCTACACTTTTCTGAAAGCCACGTGTTCATTGAATTTTCCAATATAATGAATGTTGTGCATTAAATTATTATTCCTCAATGTCGCCAACGCCTGCCAATATGCATCAATGTTGCACAATGTATCAGTAAGGTATTTTCCAAATATATAAATGCCACCATATCATGGCCAATCTCACCATATATTCACCATAAAATAATTCATTCATAACGTCGACATAATTTATTCCCCATGACCTGTTATATAACACACAACCTTTGGATGCCTTATTTTTAAGATGATTCTTGGTCACCTACTGGAACAGATCTGTCAACATTCATTTTATTTTAGAATAATGCAATGTCATTTTCATTTAGTATCTGATTCCTAATATTCACATAATTTTTGAAAAGGAGGTGGAAAATTCATGTTTCTCTGCTTTGGATCTAGGTCACTCGGAGGTCCTTTTGAAGGTTGGTTAAACTCCTCCTCAGTAAACTCCTTCAGTACAACACATGGGAACTAGGTTTCACGACAGATTTTCATTTTAACACATTTGTCTCTCTCATCCATGGTTGAATATAAAACCATCGTACTCAAGTTTTTGATCCTCTACTCCTTCTATTTTAACCATATTTAACGCTCTTGCAAATCTAAAGCAATGCGCTCCCTCTCCAAATCACTCTGTAATGATGTGTTTCGCAGGTTCAATTTCTCTTCTTCTAGATGCTTTGACTGTGAACTTGTATATCTCTACAGACTTGTATATTTATGCAACATGATTTTATTCTTGTTGGAAATATTCTCCAATGGAAAGCTTCCTGGATTTTTTCCCTGTTAGGTTTCCATACAATCCTTTGGCCACTTTTTACGAATTTCAGCAAAATTCTCTCTCTCCATAAAGTAGTCCAGCTCTTGATAAGAGTAATCTGTGTAAACAAGTTCATTTAGAAGTAGATTCATTGAAGCCATCCATCCTTCATGTTCTAACATAAGTAATTTTAATAAGTTAGATATTTATAAAAGAGGGTATTAAAAAAATAAAAAATAAAATCAAGGAATTAAAAAAAAATGATGAAAAGAAACCCCATGAAAAAAAACAAATGTACAAGTGAGGAAGCTCAAATTCCACTAGAAATCATTCATGTTTGTATCATATAGTGTAACCATGATCAAACATTTTTTAAATTTGTCTTTATACTAGAAAATGATTCAACCAAATAGTTTAATTTTGGTTGAAATTAGCTTATATGATATATTAGATAAAATTTTCCATACCATTAAGCTTGGTTAAATATATATATATATATATATATATATATATATATATATATATATATATATATATATATATATATATATATATATATATATATATATATATATATATATATATATATATATATATATATATATATATGCATTAGAATAGGGTTAGGTAACTTTAGGAAATAAAAGGGTCCGCTAGATTAAATGCGCCCTTAGAATGATAATTTTGTGTCCATAAATTAATCTTAGTTAAATTTGAACTAATCATGTCATTTAAACATGTTTAGAAATTTGTAATAAAGCTTAAATATTTGGTTTATTTCATAAAGACGAGACATGACAAGACACTTTTTCGGATTGAATAAATCGAGATCAAGTATTGATGGCCATGATTTTCCCTGCCTGGATCAACGACAGGGAAATCACAACGCACCCTCTCATCCCATTTTACGTTAACAACCGGGGGGGGGGGGGTCCGAAAAGTGGTATCACTTTTCTCAGGCCCCACATGATGTGGCTCGTCCTCAGCACTTCACACCACCCCCACTCAAAACCACTGACTGCCAAACCTCCTCTAAAATCCACCTATTTCTCCTCCATTCTTGCCAATGGTCACTTCCCTCGCTTTCCTACTACCATTCACATCACGCCACTTGTCCTCTCGCCATTTTCTCACCACCTTCCCGTTACCCATTTACCTTTTTACACTATCCATTGAGAATTTCTCGTTGCTCATTCAATTCACCAAAAACCCATTCTATAATGGTTCCCATTTGTAATGGTAATTCACCTATTCACATAAATCTGCCTCAACCTCTTTTTGCATGAATCTCCTAGCTGCATTGTTATTTTTAAATTGTAGGTACCTATTTCAACCATTGCAATTCCTATAATTTCTTGTAGTTGTCAATTCCAACATCTAGAGTCCTCCATAATTCACAAAGATCATTGCTTACTAGGTATTTGTCATCATTCATTTCTGGTTATTCTATCTTCAAAACTTTAGATATGGCGCCAAAAGGAAATAATCAATCTTCCTGTACAAAATCAACCAATGAAGATAACCCTCAAGACACTATAACCTTGAACCTTGACCATATGCCATTGGTTGAACAACTTTATAACATTTCCAACACTGAGTGTGAATTCGACTTGCTTGAATGACACCAATGGTTGAAGCAAAATTACCTAGACCAACAGGATGAAATCAACCTCTGGGAAACCCTGTTACCCATGTTTACTTCCCCACGGACACACTATTTCCTAGATCTGGTCATGTGGTGTCAAGCCAAGTAAAATCCATTGCAAATAACCATTGTGGCTCATAATGGATACATTATGGTCTAAATTACCCCCGAGACCATAAAACAAATGTTATTTATACTTGAAAATGACTTTGTTATGAAACCAACTCCAAAAATAAAATAAAATAGAGATCAACGCCTTAGAAATAAGCCACTTCGAGGGGGAAACCTCCTTTACATTACATAAATGAGCAATTCTTGGATGATACAAATGACAAAACCTCCTTTATATATATAGGAGTCCATGGGGTCACAATATAAGCCTAACTGACCTAACAATAATAATGTAAGGGCACAATAATAACAATATGGGGGTTACAGGTGTTAGAGTCAGTTTTTCAGTGATTAAAGATAGCTCTTTTGAGAGTTTTCCATGAGGTCATTAGTCGAAATTTTTTTCTTTTTCAATTAGTCTTCAGAAATAATTTTGGTCACTGAAAAATCCTCTCATGATATTTTGTTCCTTCACATTATTTCATCTCAATTTAGAAGTCTAAAATCATGTCACTCCATCTCATATAGGTCAAGTCTAGGGTCTAAACTGCCTATGAAAGATATTCAGTTTTTCACTAAAAAATGAGGTATTCAAACCTCCATTTCATCCATAAAGGTCTAGTTGAAAGAGTAAATCAGTTTTCATAGTCCAAAATAAACTCTGCATGTCATCAGAATTTCATATTCTGTCGTTGTATTTGAGAAGAAATGCAGAGCTTTGCTGAAAAAAAAGTCATTTTCAAAATCACATGTTTATTAAGATTTTACCTTTAATATTTCAAAAAATTATTCTTGAAACCATAGTTTTGAAATCCTATGCATTATTCTTCACCACCGCTATTCTCCACTACCATATTCTCCGCTAGCCATGTGACATGTTGCATTCCCTAACCCGCCAATCATCCATGTCACATCACTTTCTTCATACCCCTACCCCACCATTCATTAAAATATGATATACATTAACCCTTCCCCATCTCATTGATAATCCATCACATCACAGTCTAATATGATGGCTCACATGTGACTTCGCCCCCCCCTCATTATCTGAGACTTAACGTCACAGGGTGGGGGTGTCTGAAAAGGTGGTTTCAAAATCTGACCCCAATGCTACATGTCATGAGCAAGTGATTTCGCACCCACCCCCCCCCCCCCCCTGAATGAAACCACTTACCGGTAAGCTACCCCTCTGAAATCCTACTTATTCGCCATATCAAACCACTGCTCCACCCGCCAGTTATGTTATGCCAACATGGACTGTCTAATCAACTTAATTTCTGCATTTCCATAACCGTTAGCCATTTAATTTAATTTCTAACCGTTAGGAAACATACCTGTGCCATTTTCAAATGGGAATTAAACAAATTCTCTATAAATTCATCACTCAATTTCTGTTTTAGACTTTTATTTTTCTTTTCGATCTGATCTACACAGGTTTACAAGTTCACAATTACCACCAAAACTCCATAGATCCACGTCACCACTGTTTAAAGCCTTTTTTTGCAGCTATTTATTTTCTTCTAGTCTGTAAAGCTTTTCCTCAGGCTCGACCCCTGTTTTGCATTAGAAAATTTCTGTTTTCGCCATTTCAAAAGAACCAACCATGCCTCCAAGAACAAAGGACTAGAAGAATTAGTAAGTCTATTATTACACCCTCCAATTGACTTTCATCACATACCTTTATCAGACAAAGATCACAAAATCCATCAAACCCTGTGTGAAATTAAGCTTTTTGAGTTATGTTGTCGATTAGAAGATACATTTTTATATAAATCTGATGATATAGGACTATGGGCTTCCAATCTTCCACATTTTATCTTTCCTCACACCCATAGTGCCCCAGAATTTGTTAGAATATGCCAAGCTTGGTATATGCCAAACCAAAGAGCTATTATTGCTTCTACAAGAGAGATTTTAGTGACCATCAATGCCCAAACCATTGAACAAATGCTGCAAGCCCCAACCATAGATAATGCCACACCATTTTACCAAGAAGCCTTGATTGAAATTTTTAAATTTAGACAACCATGGTGTTCTATGCTTGATGCACTTTTAATTCAATCTTTCTTAGGCCCAATACAAAATAGAAATCACATAAACTTGAAAGTAAAATGTTGATAGAACACAATAATAGATCAATAGAAGACAAGCCAAATATAGATCAAATTTACAATTCCTTTTGTCCAACAAAGATATGAGATACTGTGGCATTACAGCGGTCAACAGGATGCTTCAACCAACAAAGTATTTCTCTGTCAACCAACACTTTCACGTGTCACACCCACAACCCTCAAAGACAGCTCATCACAAGTCAACGCAATTCAAACCAGGGACAACTCAGAAAAGTCAACACAGGCAGCTTTAGAAAATTCAACGCAACAAACTAGGGCTTCCGTCAAATAGTCTGGAATTCCTCGATTTTAGTGCCCAGCAGTATGACCTCCTAAAATCGGAAATTCTGTAGAATATTGAGGTCAAACGACTAAGAGTTAACCATGGTCAATGTTGGTCAATGCTGCAACATAAAATTCCTAAATAGATCAACGCAGAAAATAGAAATCCCTAAACAGATCAGCACATAAAACAACAACTTTGCTCCACACATGTGAGGGAAAAATACCTCCAAAGGCTATCGAACCAATCAGATCACAATGAGAGAATGCGTGATGAGATGATGAGAAAATTACCTCCAAGTCTCTCCAATTTATATTCATCAATGAGGGTGTGTGACACATCTCTTAGGCATGTGGGATAAATCTGGGCAACCTTGCACATGTGGAAAATAAATTCGAAATCAAAGTTCTTCTCATTTGATCAAGATGATCTTTAGATCAACCCTACACCTCTGCAAAAGAGGAATCCAACAAAAATATGACCATCGTCATATGAGCAGTGCAACATTGATTTTTGACCTAGTTGCCCAAAATTAACACTCCCTCTCAACTAGGGAGAACTTCATATATCCACAAGTGCCATCCATCTTGTACCAAAACAAACATCATGTGTCATCCCGTCATAACTTTCTTTGATTCCTATTTATTTTAGAACAAAATGTGAGTCACAAAGACATCACACACAACTGACCCGAAGTCATCTTAGAGGTAAGAACATCTCTCGGACTCAAAAGAGTCTCATACTGACCCGAAGTCAGTTTAGAGGATAAAACCTCATCATACTTGATCCCAGATCAAGGTGTTGGAAATGTGCCATCCTATACATAGAGAGTATGACAATCTTCGATCCATCCATCAATCTTGCTATGGTCTCTATCCAAATTTCCCACCTCATTGCCCAAATGAGAGGTACTTCCCATGAGTCTGAAACTCCATGGGTAGGATGCGTGTGGGGCACAGATCAGAGAGAGGAAAACCAACTCAATATCATAACGGTGGGGCAGATGCACCACAAGGTTCAGCAAGCCTAGCCCCGTGAGTGCTTATAGCTCCAAGAAGCTATCCACAAGCCCCCTAGAGCTCCCAGAGATCATAGTCCAACTCAAGAAGGACCCTCAAAATAGGGTCTTTCCATGACTCTAAGCTTCTCACAGAAGGTTAGGAACTTGACCTTCCCTAGGGGCTTCGTGAGAATATCCGCAACTCGCTTATCATTTCCTATATGATCGAGCCTTATGACACCTCATGGTACCATATCCTAGATAAAAAGTGGTACCTGATATCAATATGCTTGGATCGATCGTGGAACATGGGATTATCAGAAAGATGAATCCCACTCTGGTTTTCATAAAGGATAACAGTGGTATCTAGCACACACCTGAACAACTCACTGAAGAGATTTCACAACCAAAAAAATTCACAACAGGCCATATTCGCTGCAATGTATTTGACCTCAGCGGTGCTCAAAGCCACCAATTCCTACTTCCTGCTTATCCAAGATAACGAAGCAGAACCCAAGGTGAAGCAACATCTAGATGTGCTCTTGAGATCCACCACACTGCCAACCCAATCAACATCAGTATATCTATGGAGTCTCAAACTCCCAGCAATGTATCTCAACCCGTGGTTGATTGTGCCTCAAAGATATCTCAACAGATTCTTGGCACAATTCCAGTGAATGTGATGAGGTTCAACCATATGGAGTTCACTAAGAACATCAGGGCCCCTACGAGTTGTTGATACTCAGTAGGATTTTCTAGCACGGGCCCAACAACGTTTCCACTCAAATTATTAAATTTGAGTTGCATCGGTGTCGACATAGACTTACAATCCACCATACCAAATCTCTCCAATAGCTTCATGACATATTTTCCTTGAGAAAGGAAAATCTCGTCTGGTCTCTGCCAAACCTCCAAGCCTAGGAAGTAGTGCATCAGTCCTAGGTATTTCATCTCAAACTCAGAAGATATCTCCCTCTTACACTGATGAATGAGAGGGTCAACACCTGTTAGGAAGAGATCATCCACATAGAGAACCAAAATGAGAGGCCTTTCTCTATCAACCTTAAAATAAAGGTTTGGATCAACATTACTTCGAGTGAAGCCCAACTTCATCAAGTAACTATCTATCCTCTCGTACCAAGCCTTATGGGCTTGCTTCGACCCATAGAGGGGTTTCTTCAACTTGCATACATGGGTGTCTCTATCTTGGACTTCTAACCCCAGAGGTTGTTCCACATACACCTCTTCCTTTATAGATCCATGCAGAAATGTAGTCTTCACATCCATTTGATGTAGACTCCATACTTGCGTAGCAGCAAGGGAAATAATAGATCGGATGGTGGTATAGTGAACCACATGTGAAAATATATCATCATAATCTATGCATTATTTTTGAGAGAAGCCTCAGACAATGAATCTTGCCTTGTACTTTCCAGAACTTCCATCATATCCATGCTTGATCTTATAGAACCATTTCGAGGTGACAACATATTTGTCCTCTGGTCTTGGGACCACTTCCCTAACATCATTATTCATAATGGACTCATATTCTTCGTGCATAGCATCCTTCCAAACTTGATGCTTTATGAATTCTTCAAATGTTCCAAGCTCAAATTGTACTATCGTACTCATGGCTACTAGATACCCTTGGTAACTCTTCGGCTTCTTGATTTCACAGAATGTCCCCTTTGGGGAAATATGTCTCTCGGCATCTTCGATAGTATCCCTAATCCATGAGTGTCTTCTCTTTTTTGAAGGAGGTGGATCAATGGGATCCATAGGTCCTTAAAAATCGGGCATCAGGTCATCCTTCGGCTCTTCCAACTTCACTGCTTCTTCATCTTCTTTGTCTTCCCTTGAGCTACAAAGTTTTCTTACTTTCTTGAGGGCAACATCTTAATCAAAGGTGATATCGTGGCATATCTCCACTTCTCTTTGACCAGGAACATAGATTCTATATGCCTTCTAAGTTTCACTGTAGCCCACAAACATTCCCTTCTTTCCCGAAGCATCCAACTTGCTTCTCTTTTCTTTCGGCACATGAAAGTAAATAAGACAACCAAAACCTCTAAAATGAGAAACATCAGGTTTATTACTAGAGAATACTTCTTCGGGAGATTTGGAGTCCACAGCGGAATGGGGGCATCTATTTTGAACATACATAATAGTGTTCACAGCTTCTCCCCATAGAAACTTCGGAAGACCTTGGTCACATAGCATGACGTAGGAAGCTTCCACAATGGTCATTTTATTTCTTTCAACAATACCATTTTTCTTAGGAGTGTACAAAATTGTGGTCTCCCTCTTAATGCCAGCTTCTCTACAAAAGTCATTAAACTCATTTCACTCATACTCGGCCCCATTGTTGGTCCTCAAAACTTTTATATTCTTCTCGGTTTGATTTTCCACCAAGGCCTTTAAGGTACGAAACCATTTGAATGCTTTGTCCTTCTTCTTCAAAAAATATATCCAAGTCTTGTGAGAGAAGTCATCTGTAAAAGTCATGTAATAGGAACATCCTCCCAAGGATGTCAAAGGCAACATAACAGATAAGTCAGAATGTATCAACTGCAAGATATTAGTTGTCTTTGTGACACTTGAGGGGAATGGTCCCCTTGTATGCTTCCCTTCGGAACAACCCTGATATATACCTTCATGATCATCTCTCAATTTGGGCATCCCTGTCATCACCTTCCTTGCTTCGGGAAGGTATTTGTAGTGAAGGTGTCCAAACCTCTGGTGCCATAACTCTATTTGAATATTTTTATCACATGTCATAGCCCCCAATGGACTTCCTCCAACTTGGTAGAGTGTATCAACTCTATAACCAATAGAAAGAGCTTCCTTGAGGTTATTCTTATAGATAAGTACCTTTCCATCAATGAATGCCACCTTGAAACCTTTATCTTCCATTGCTGAATTGGACACAAGGTTCTTCTCCAAATTAAGTACATACAACACATCTTGTAATCAGATGACTTTACCTTGAGATAAATGGAGGGTTATAGTCCTTGTCCCTTTCATAGGATAGGTGGCATTATCTCCAAGGATAATTTCCAGATTAGTATCCTTCTCAACCAAATCAGAAAGGGCTTCTTTATAACCAGTGAGATGCCTTGAAGCACCACTATTAATTAACCAAATATCCAGGGTGTCGAGTGGAGATGCAATAGAGAGGGAAGGTACAAGAATAAAATCATTTCTCTTATTATCAACAACATTAGACTCATCATACCTAAAATTTCTTGACCTCTTGAAATGTTTCCCATTTCCATTACGATCATAGGGAGCCTTCATTTTTGCTTGGAACCTGTTGTTCCTACCATTCCTTCTCGATTTTTTGTTGTCATCATCCCTGGAATATTCCCTTCTATTAGGGCACTCTCTTTCATTGTGACTAGTCTTGTTATAAGTGTAACATTTTCCCTTCCTTCCTTTGGGCCCCGCTCTACCATGATTTTCTTTCTCAAGCCACCATGGTTCTTCTTCTTTGCATGAGCGGTGAAGGCAATAAGGTCATTTCCATTACCATTAGAGGCATACTCCATCATTCTTGTTTCCTCTTTGTAATATTCCCAAATGCAGAATGCAACAATACTGAATAGATATGCAGAAAAATAACGCAGTTCATCTAAAGAAAAGTAGGAGGCCAATATGGAGACCCTTCATTTCCATTTACAGTAGCAAAATAGATGTACAAGGTGGCCCTTAAGATGTATAACAGGAAATAGAAGTCTCCAATGGAAGAAAATCCTCAAAAACAGGCGCTGCAACCATATACATAGACTGAAAAGAGCTTGACAACGTTATTTTATTAGGCTGCAACAACTGTTGATTAAATTTCAGATCTAGAGCATATGAGTGCATGAAGAGTCAGATCTACAACATATCCATACACTATAGAGGCTCTTCTATCAATACCCCTTGGGGTTTTGAGAAAAAAACCATGTACAAGCGGTAGATCTAAGATTTAAGTTGCAGATCTGCAACAATATTTAGTGATTCAGAAATATTCAGAAATATGTAGATCATATCTAATATGAAAAATACATAGATCATTCTTCAATGGATCTTCAAAGTGAAGGGTAGATCCCCAACACTTGAAAACTAGCTCTCCAAATGATGTGCCAAAACAACCTGCAACAACACCTACAGGAATAACACAGTTCTGAAAGCATTACTACGCTGTAGGGTTTAAAACATAGTTGGCCACATGCCAAGATCAGAAAATGAAGCTCAAGATGTTTAATACTCTCTTTCAAATGGAATAGAAGTCTTCTCCACTAAAAAGGAGCACTGTAATGGTCTATATTTGAGTAGATCTAGCCTTCACTTGCTGCAGCATTCAAACACAACCAAATCCTCAATAGGATCTACGTTGTAGTTGGAAGAAGAAGCTTGGCCTTCAGCCAGATAGTGGACAATACAATGAAAACTCTTCCAAGAGGCCACTCAAGGAAAGAGGTGGGATTCCCGATCAGGAACACCCAGTGCTAAACAACACTCTTCTCAGCTAAACAGCAAGAGAATGATATATGTCTAAACAGACAATATATTCAGAAATCTGATCATCATCAACAACCTTCTCATGCTGCCATCCTCTTCCTTTTATAAGTTAAGAGCTTGCAAACCCTAAACCACATTCAATGAAAACACTCCTTTCAAACAAAGAAACTCCATCTAAAACTGCGTTGTGCCTCATTGATGGGCACTCCTCCAAGACATCATTGTATATTTGGTCAAGGTTGACCCAGTCAAAATATCCAGCCCCTTTCACACCTAAGGGTGCTTGCCTACATAGCCAAGATTTAGCCTTTTTCACATTTGGCACTAATTTATTTACTATTTAGGAGTTTTATGAACCTCCTTTACATTTTTATTCTTGAAAAAAAAAAAAAAATACTCCAATTAGCTTAGGACTAATTGGGAATATTACACTCTTGAGTTCATCTCATCAACATTTCATCAAAATCAGGAATCATTTTATTGAGAATAGTGGTATTGAATACATTTCAATCATGGGGGAGACCTCTAAGTGAAATAAGAACCATCTCTTGACCAGATATTGCTTCCCCAATAGCTAGGAGGTTATTCCTGATTTCAGTGAGCCTCATAAAATAGGATCGAATAAATTCATCCTTAACCCTATTGATATTCTTCAATTAATTCTTGAAGAAGAGGATTTAATTAGCATTGCTAGCCCTACACATGCTCACTAGCTTATCATACATCTCCTTAGATGTCTTCAACTCATAAATGTAAGCAACCAAGTGCCTATGAATATAGTCCCAGATAATAATCTTTTCTTTGATTTCCCCTTTTCTATACTTCGTCTTTGTGGCAGCAGCTGCATTTTTTAGAGGCTCTTGAATATTCCCCCGTACATATTCCATGACATCTTGATCTTCTAGCGCCAAATCCAAGGACATATTCCATGCATGATAATCAGATTTATCAATCAATTTATCATCAACCTTGAAACCCTTGTAGGTTGAGGAGGAAATTTTTCCTTGATAGGATTTCTTCCTTCAGAGATAGATTATAACACCAACTTGAACTCTTGGACTTTGTCTTCATCTCAGATCTGATCCCATGTTAAATTTAGATAACCATGGTGTTCTATGCTTGATGCACTTTTACTTCAATATTTCTTAGGCCCAATACAAAATAGAAATCACATAAACTTGAAAGTAAAATGCTGATAGAACACAATAATAGATCAATAAAAGACAAGCTAAATAGAGATCAGATTTACAATTCTTGATGTCCAGCAAAGATATGAGATATTGTGGCGTTACGGCGGTCAGCTTGATGCTTCAACCAGCAAATTATTTCTCAATTAGCCAACACTTTCATGTTTCACACCCACAACCCTCAATGATAGCTCATCACAAGTAAACACAAGTCAAACTAGGGACAACGCAAAAAAGTTAATGTAGGCAGCTTTAGAAAAGTCAACGTAGCAAACTAGGGATTCGATCAAACATCTTGAAATTCATCGATTTTAGTGCCCAACTGTGCGGCCTTCTAAAATTGGAATTTCTGCAGAAGATTAAGGTCAAACGACCAAGGGTTTACCATGGTCAACGTTGGTCAACAATGTAGCAGAAAATCCCTAAATAGACCAGCGCAAAAAACAGCAGTTCGCTCCACACATGTGAGGGAAAAAGGCCTCCAAAGGCTATCGAACCAATCAATTCACAATGAGAGAATTTGTGATGAGGTGATGAGAAAATTACCTCCAAGTATCTCCAATTTATATTCATCAATGAGGGTATGTGACGCATCTCTTAGGCAGGTGGGATAAATTTGGCCGACCTTGCACATGTGGAAAATAAATTCAAAATCAATGTTCTACTCATCCAATCAAGATGATCTTTAGATAAATCTTGCACATCTCCAAAAGAGGAATCAAACAAAACTATGACCATTGTCATATGAGCAGTGCAACATGGAGTTTGGACCTAGTTGTCCAAAATTAACAGAAATATATCAAAAGTTAGATTTTTCAAAGAGAGCTCAAACTCTTGAGCTGTTTATGACTGAAAATGATCCATTACCCAAGAAAACCCTCCATTTCCATCATCCATTTCCCTTGAAAGGTCCAAAAAAATCATCACAATCATTTTCTACCTTCTTGGTTATTATTCAAACCAATGGGTAGGTGAAGCCATCATAGGATTCATGTCTATATTCTCCATAGATTCCAAATGCTCCATCGTTTTCAACTTCATTCAGTTTATTACAGATTCTATCCATGAGAATTTGGTTAAATTTCCAACTAAATAGGTCTTCAAGTATGCCTCTATGTTAGTTTACTTGTTCTTGTATTCTCAGGGAGACAAATTTAAGTTTTCCTTACAGAAATTGGATGAAGAAGGAAATCAACAGTCAAACATTTTCTGGACTTCATTAGTAATGAAGGAACCAAAAGAGTATTCATATAAACAATTTGTGGAATTTTTTCTTCAACCAACACTCAGTTTACTCAATAGCACTACAGAGCCCAGGATTAGTGAAGAAATTAGAAAGGTATTGCAGCTGTCAGATCAAGCTAGAAGAGGGGATTGGTATCTTTATCAAAACTATACAGAACTCAAAGTTTATGGCTGTGAGCATCCCCCTTATAATTTGCCAAAATTCCTCCCCAGGAGGATTTTTGCATTGGCGTACATTATGTTGAGTCTCAAATTTGCATTTTTCTTATACATCTTCCTAGACCTTTTTCATTCACCTGAGCCTTCCAAGTTGTCAATATCATTGTATATTAATTGCAAAAGAGCATCTAAAATGGTTTTTAACTATATTTTTTGTCTGTTGTTTGATTTAGATTTTTTCTCATTTAGCTGCGGAATCTTGCCACTTTCCGCAGCTGCTGCAACTTTCTGCAGCCATTTTGTGAAAGTATATGTTACAGGTGTCTTCAAGAAAAACGAGCCACATGGGCAAGTCAGAAATGATGTGGACATGGATCGTGTCCTATTGGCTCGAGAAAATTCACCTAAGGAGGTTGCGGTCAAAGGTGGCCAAGTGGAAATCAACCGTAGAGTCCCACGGTGACAGGACTCTGTTTCTCGTCACGTGAAGATTTATATGGCCGTTTCTAAATTGCGGGAGAAAAATCAACACCTGTACATGGCTCCATAAGCCGAATTCAACATCCACTCTTCATAGATTTACTCCTCAACGCGGCCATGATCCTAGATCTCTGGACGTAATGGTTTACGTGTTCTCTATCAGCACAAACTTTAGGGAATTAGTTATGTTACCTTTGTTATAAATAACGCGTTTGCATACGCATATGAGATTAGGCTCCAGATAGTTCTGTAATGTAATTACGTTGCCACTATGCCGTAATATCACCTTTCTGTTATGACTGCATTTTAATATATAAGAAGACTCTGTTTCCAAGCGTAATTCATACTTGAATGCTGTTGCCAAGGCTGGTGTAGAGGGCCCCTGCACACGCTGAGGTTTTGTGCATTATTGTATAGTTCTTGTTTTATTTCTTTAAGCTCATTGTGCCATAAGTCATTCATGTGTTTATACATTACATCTTTCATGGTATTTATGCTTCATTTCTGTTGATAATCTTTCATGCTTTACATCTTACTTCTGTCCATAATCTTTCATGTTTTATGTTGTTGTTAACTGATCAGTGTTCCTATTTCAGATTACAAATAGGCAGCCCGAGCATTTGCATAAATTTTTGACTAATGACATGGAATTAATATTGTTCTGCTGCTAATTTTCTTCTCTTAGTTTCTGTTTAATTTCAGTACTTCTTTGTTTATTTCAGTCTTGCTCATTTGCTTCAGTAGTTAAGATTTAGATATATTAAATTGCTCATGACATCTTCAGTTACCTCCGAAAGCCATAGCTGGACTAATGGCGAGGGATTGAATTATGAATGTGTAGTTTGATATTAGTTTACTTTCTGCAAATTAGAAATATTAAATTGCTCATGACATCTTCAGTTACCTCCGAAAGCCATAGCTAGACTAATGGCGAGGGATTGAATTATGAATGTGTAGTTTGATATTAGTTTACTTTCTGCAAGTTAGATATCGGGTTACTCAAGTTGTTTATGGTTACCTCCGAAAACCATAGCTGGACTAATGGTGAGGGATGAGAAGATAGGTTGATGTAATTTGATTTAGATTTACTTTGTTGCAACTTTTGAATTTCTTTAAGCATAGTTTCTTTTGTGTTTGAACAGCAGCAAGAATAATGAGTTTCATGATCAGTAGTTCATTGTTTGTTTGACTAGAGTAGTGATGCAATTTCATTTTCTTTGAAGAATTAATTTTGTCATTGTGTGTTTTTAAAATTATTTTGAAGTTTGGAAAATCATTAGAAAGACATTGTTGTCTTGAATATTTGTCTCCATACTTGTTTTTCAGAATTTCATAAAAAAAAAATCCAAAAACGACCAAAAAGTAAGAGATAGGTTATCTTGCACATATATTGCGCCACACTTCATCAGCTTACGAATCCCGGATTGATAAATTAATGTAGCAATTTAGGACACACTAAATTGACCAAACACATTATATAAATGATTAATGCATATGAAGTGCATTTTGTCTCTACTAAAAAGAAATCACAATTTAAAATCAAAACACAAATAGGACATTTTATCTATAATAGCAAGACAACAGGGGAGGAAGCAGATAAATTTTTGAAAGAGATGCAGTTTAATCTCAGTTTCACATGGTCTTATGATCCAGTTGGTGTCATTTCTAGACTGAGAGTAGAGAATAAATCTACACAATATTTTCATACACCTAGACCAGAGATTGAAAAATACATGAATCAACTTGAATGGATTGAAGGTACTTTGAAAGAGGTTGAAGAAAAAAAAATGTCTACATCAACATTACAGACTCGTATTGCACAGGAAAGAGCAGGGAAAAGAGTTAGAGAATATCAGTCATCTCCAATGACTGATTCATATAACAACGAGTTTAAAATTCACTAGAGGAAGAAGACAAAGCTTAATCCAAAGGTCAATCCTAGCAAGGAGTCAGAGAAGGAAGTAATTATTGTTACTGAAGAGACACCTCCTTCCACACAGACAGGTGATAAAAGAACTTCTATCACTCCTAATATTTGATCAACAGTTTCTAAAGATCAGCAATCAACAATTTCTCAAGATCAACATAAATCCATTCAAACTAGTACAGTTGCTATAGCCGAGAAGGAGAAGACTGTCTTTGACACCTTCAAAAAGATAAAAATGCAAAATGAAATGTTAAAGACCAGTACATACAACCAGTTTTGGAAAGAAACTCCCAGCTCACAGAGGAGGTTTCTCTCAGCCTTTGATTCAAAAAAGGGAAAAATGCACTTTGATTTTCTTCAAGCACAAATTCCACAACCAAAGTCAGAATCATATTATAAAAGTGCCACATTTGAGTTTGATACAAAATATATTAATCCAATAGATCAAATGGAGCTACACAAACAAACTGGTGAGATGATTTCATCAATTCTCGCTAAAATTGCTATGAGTCTATCAAAACTATAGGTTTCATTGGCTAATGTACAATCACAACTGAAAATGGAGAAGGCGTCTTCATTTGCAAAGGACACAAGAATCAAAACCTTGGAAGACTTAGTGATTAAAATTGGATATGATCCATCCAATTTCAATGCAATAGAAGAAATAATCAAGAAGAAAAATGCTGACATAACAACATTGAGGAAGAAATTAAAGATTCCAGCCACAGAAGATCCTTTGGAAAAATATATTGAGGAAACTGAAACACAGAAGACAGAAATAATGAAGTTGATAATGGAGCAAAATGATCAGATAAATCAGATGGAATCAGATTTATAAAAAATGATAAAGGAAAAAGAAGTAGCAGAAAAAAAAATCAAAGGTTCCTTTAGAAGCAATGCCCCTTGCAGTCATCCATATAGCTACACCTTTTACAGCAAGTACTATAGATGGAGCTGAGCATCTCACCAAAGCAGTTCAAGATATGTCCATTCAAGAAGAGGAGATAAAGAAATTGCAGGATGAGGTAAAATTATTGCAATTTCAAAAATCTAATCTTGAAATTTCACATGTAGGTGAAGCACAAAGATCCAAAAAATTAATTGAGTGATTGCAGAAAGAGAAAAAAGAGTCAGCCATAGGAAATACTCTGGGCCAAGTAAAATAAATAATCTGGGCAGACATTATGGAATATTTAAATGAGATTTTTCCAAGTATACAGATCATATTTGAGCAAAAATAGTTGATACAAAAGGCAAATGAGGCCAATACAACAATCAAAGCACAGTTGGGAGACAAGCCTGCGATAGCAAACAAATTCATTAAGTTTTTGAATGCAAAGAACATGTATGAGCTAGATGATTTGGGCATTGATGATAGAACAAAAACAATCCTAGAAGTGAAGAAGGTGCTCACAAAGAAGAATTTGATTCTTTAGCTTGAGGAGAAATGTCACAGTTTGGAGACCACAGTTGAGAGATTTTTCAGTAGAATAGAGCCTCTAACATAAAAAAGGGTTGCCTTCTATGCTTGTGATTAATGATAAGTTGATGACCAAGGAAGATTATTGGAGAAGATTAAAGGAAATTTATAGAGATACTGCAAAGTTTTCAAATATCAAAGGCACATTGACAGGAAGGGCACTATTGGGAACTCTGAATAATGACATTTATATTAAGTATGAGATCAAACATTTCTTTGTGGTGAAGCCCACCTTTGCTAAATACACTAAAGTAGATGAAGTTTACCGTACGGTAATGAAATTAGTCATCCTTGACGAAGAGAGCTAGGAAAATCTGTGTGAATTTCAGGAGTAATTAGAAAAAAGAGGAAAGTCAAAACTCTTCCTGATTAGCAGTCAGCTAATAGCTAGCGCAACCCACAAACATCTCCTTAAACAATAGTTTTCAGTTACAGCAGCGCCAACACAGCAAAATCGAATTTATTTCCATGATTGTAGTTAGAATTTAGTTAGTAAATAAAGCACTATCTGTTATGATAGACTTTAATGTAACTGTTGTAATTTTTCTTTTCTATAAAGACTTCATTTTACGAAGAATTTTTGTTGGATAATTGAGTTTTTCAGACTATGTGTATTACTATGGACATACTATTATTGAAATAAAAAGAGTTGCAGCAATTTTGTGAGATTCATGTGGTATTTCTTTTGAGCACTATGATTTTCTCTGTTATTTCATTTCCATTTCATTTTCTATGTAAAAATCTTATCATTTTATAAACAGAGACCAGTTATAGGTTTTTTTAATTAAGATTTCTACAATGTGTCTTTACCTTTGATGAATGAATTCAGTAAAATGCTCATTCAGGCCCCTGCCTTTTTCTACCACTATACACCAATGACAAATTAATTGCACTCAAATAGTTTTCCTATATTGCCTTACTCTATTCTCTACAATTCAGCCTTTGAAATCAGTTTTAGCTTCACTGATTATAATTTTTATCCAGCGAACAAATTATTAAACATATTCTAAAACATATTAATTCATATCTAGCCTAAAAATCTGGTACTGAACCTAAAATTGAATATTTAAAAAGTGACATAGAGAGAGCCCTCTATGGTTAGGTAGGGATATATAATTAGATAAAATTTGGTTTTTGGTTATCTTTATTCACTCCTATTTTCAGCCCAGGAAGTTTGGGAGAGTGTTAACATTTATTGCGCCGTTGTTGGGGAACTAATGTTAAATATTCCCTAGGAAAGATTTTCTAAACAGGCTGGAGTCAAAAAATAAGCCAAAACATATAATTCAGACCTTAAGCTAGTTCCAAAAATATATACCAGGTCAAACCCTAACCCTAATCCATGGCACCACTAGTATACAATCCTGAAAGTATTTTGACAAAAAAGAAGTCTAAGTCTCGTCAGTCAAGAAAAGTTTTTCCTGCACTGATTAAATCAAATATCCTGCCTACGAGGTTTGTCTCTGAATATTTGGCTTTCTCTCCACAATATGAACAATATTTAATTAGAACCGAATCTGATACTTTTCTCTTAGAAGCTACTTTTGACCCTTTTGATTTTGAGTCTTTTACACCATTTTCTAAAACCTTTGAGTCTGAAACTGATACTAAAGTTTGGTCCAATTTCCATAAACTTAAAGGCTTAGTAGATAAATTTCAAGAAACCTCTGAAAAGGCCTCTTTTCAATATCAACAACAAGATTTTGGTACATCTTTTACCTCACCTTCTCATACAACTACATCATATGTTCCTCCTTTCATTCCATCTTTACCTTTACAAACTTTTATTCAATCCATACCACAATCCGAACCTCCACCACCTCCTCCATTAACTATGGCCAGATTTTCTCCACTGATTCTACCAGATCATCTTACTGCTTTACCTCAAAATTATGGTCAAAGGCTGCCTCTCTTTGATGTAACATCAGAAATTATAGCCTATCAACATGTGGAAAAAGTAACTAATTTTATAGACCTTGAAGAAATAGATATTGATGATGCTAAGATGTGTATTATTGCTCAAAGTATTTCTGGAGAAGTAAAGAAATGGATTTGCTCTCTTGGAGGTGGTATAATTGGTACCTCACAACAACTAATTAATCTATTCATGGAAAAATGGGAAGAGAAGAAAAATCCATTACAAATCCTAGCTGAATATAATGCACTAAAAAGGAATACAAATGAGTATATCCAAAAATTCCCAACTAGATTTAACAAGATATGTCATTCAATTCCTAATAATATTAAGCCACGCCTAGGCCTTTCTTTACTCCATTATCCTGATGGTTTTGACCCTGACATGGCCTAACAATTGAGGGAGATAAACCCATCAACTTTGAATGCAGTGAGTGTAGAGGAAAATCTGATTATTAAAAAGTATAAAGTCAAAACAAAGAAAAGATTCAGAAGGAAAAATTGATACTTTGATTAAAGCCATGGAGAAAATGATGGATAAGATATCCAGTATTGATCGACAAGCTGAACCTTCTATAAGAAATCCCAATTTCAGGGGTCAAAATCAGAAACCCCAATATAGGATTAAAAAAAGGGAATAAAGGGGCCATGATTCACAAATTCAATAGCAAGTTAGGACACCATTCCAACATAATTATACTAAAGGCCCTGATGAAGATGATGAAGAATAAATTTCTGGTGAAAATTATTTATTTGAGGAAAGTCAACAACCTTTCTTCCGCACTGAAGAAGATCAATATTCTACAGACATTTATGCATCAGAAGACCAACAATATGCCATGTAAAAGGAATACTTAATGTGTATTGAATATTAACCAAGGGGTTATCAAAATTCCCTCACCCAGGTTCAAAGGCAATATGGTTTGAGGAGTAGAAATGTTCCTATAGTTTCTAATCAAAAGAAGCAAAGCTCTCAAACCAATACTCAGCAAAAAGAATTTGTTTCACTAAACAAAGGCAAAGAAAAAACACTTGCTGCTTCTACTTCTCCTAGAGCTAATGAAGCATCCACCATAAATCAAAGAAAATATCAAGAAGTTAAAAAAGGAGGACAGAAGAAAGATTCTTCATCCAAAGAACTACTTGAAAATAAAGACACATCACTGAAAGACTCTAGATAAACATCCTGCTCATTTTTCCCTTGAAAATCAAATTGCTAAACTGAAGGTTTCTATTCCTCTGAATGAAATAATGAAGAATGATCAGTATAAGTTTCAAGTTACTAAGATGCTTAGAGTTTATCAAACATTTGATATGGTTAACTTGAGTGATGATCATCCTAAGCTTGTTTTTGGTCCTGTTGTTGATGGAAAATCAAAATATAGTGAAGTTCCTCCCTTTTACTTAAGTCTCAAGATCCATGATTTCAGTCTTCATAATGCAATTCTTGACTCTGGAGCATCCCACAACCTCATTCCTAAATCCATTATGGACAAGTTAGGACTAGACATCACAAGACCTTATCATGATCTCTATTCATTTGATTCGGGGAGGGTGAAATGTCTTGGTCTTATCAAGGATTTAGTGGTCTCATTAGAACAAATTCCAGCCAATAATGTCCTTATGGATGTTGTTGTGGCTGATATTCCACCTAGGTATGGAATGTTACTTTCTAAATCATGGGGAGAAAAGCTTAGAGGAACTTTGCAGCTTGACTTTTCATATGCAACAATTCCTATCTTTGGAAAATTCAAAAAGCTTTACAAAGAAAGTAAGATGAAGTATATAATCAGTACAAGAGAAAAACCTAACAATTATCCCATTCATGTTGTACATACAGATCTAGAATCTTTTATTTTATTCAATGAAGAATGTTGGCCATCTTCATAGTTTTTGATTGAAGAAAAATCAAAAAACCCAAAAATTTCAAATTTTGTTTTAGAATTGGCAGAGATAGAATTTTGTAATATAGTGCCAAACAATTTGAAATTGAAGACATCTCCTCAAGAAGAAAATAAGAAAATAGTAGAAAAAACAGAAATTTTGGATACAATAGAGGTATCTCAAACAAAAAATAAAAATCAACCATTTGACTTACACCTTCCAAATGAAGAAAATAGTATTTGGACTATGGATTTTGATGGAGCCATGGGAAAAGAAGGTTTTTGCATTGGAATATGGATTCACAACCCAATTAATCAATCATTGGATATCCCTCCAAATGTTAGAATGTCTTCCTATAAACTAGCATTTGACTGCACAAATAATGAAGCTGAATATGAAGCCTTAATTGCTGGCCAAATTTTTTTGAAAAAACTTAGTGCAAATAAAATTTATGTATATGGCAACTCCGAGTTAGTTATCAAGAAAGTCAAAGGATATTACCACGCCAAACATCCAAGAATGAGAGCTTACCGAAATGCAGTCTTAGATATTCTTAAAACATTTCCTGAATATACTTTGCCATTAATTCCTAGAACAACAATGTTATTGATGATTCTCTGGCCACTTCTGCTAGTATGTTCAAAATTCCTCTGTATCCAAACAAAAAATATGAAATAAATTTAAAACATCGCCCTCCTATCCCTAAGAATGTTCAATATTAGCAAGCGTTTCAAAATGATGAGCAAATCACTAATTTATTGCAGACAGGAGAAGAATTCATTAATGCCCAAATAAATGACCAGGAAATTCATGCTACAGAGATGCAAGTACTACAGCTTAAGGATAATTCTATTCCAAGAGTTTTAGTACCTTTGGAAGAACTTTTTTATTAGGATGATGTTGCAAGGAAGCCTACTATGTCACCAACAGAGGTGGGAGTGGAAGATCTAGATCTTGGCACTTCAAAAAAGTCTAAGATGTTGCAAATTTCAAAATCCTTGAGTCTAGAAATGAAAGCTAAGTATGAAATATTTATGTCTCACTTTTCAGATGTATTTTCTTGGGAATACTTAGATTTGAAGGTCTATGATAAAAGCATTATTCAGCACACTATTCCTTTGAAGCCAGATCAAAATCCATTTCACCAAAAGCTTAGAAGGATGAATCCTAAATTTCTTCCTTCTATTCAGAAGGAAGTAAATAGATTATTCACTGTTGGAATAATAGTTCCTATTCGTTTCTCAGACTGGATGTCTAATCTAGTACTTGTGAGAAAGAAGAAAGAAGAAATTAGATTCTGTATTAATTTTAGAAATCTGAACAAAGTATCCTTAAAAGACAATAATCCACTACCAAAAATGGATCGCATTCTACAAAGGGTAGTTAGATCATCTAGAATTTCTTTGTTAGATGGATACTCGGGATACAATCAGGTTCTTGTCCACCTAGATGATCAAGAAAAGACAACTTTCACCACACCTTGGGGTACTTTCATGTATGCCAAAATGCCTTTTGGTTTGAAGAATACAGGAGAAATTTTTCAAAGAGCAATGGATATTTCTTTTGCCAATGAAAAGGATCTGTTTTTAGTTATTTACCTTGATGATATCATCATTTTCTCAAAGATATATGAACACCATTTTCAACATTTAAAGATAGTCTTTTAAAAGTGAAAACATTTTGGAATTTCATTAAATCCAAAGAAGAGCCTCTTTGCTATGGAAGGTAAATTGTTGGGGCATATGGCATAAGAGTAGATCCTTCAAGGATGGAAGCAATTCAGAATTTAGATTATCCTAGGAGAAAAAAGGAGATTCAATCTTTCAATGGTAAAATTAATTTTCTAAGAAGATTTGTTCCAAATCTTGCCGAACATTTGAGACAGATTACTGATATCTTGAGGAAAGATATTGAAGTAAAATGGTCTAAAGAAGCAAAGAAGTCATTTAATCAAGTCAAGTTAGCTCTATCTCATGCTCTCATTCTCATTAGCCCATACTATACACTTGATTTTATAATTTTCTCATTTTCTTCAGAGCATACACTTGTTGTTGTTTTAATGCAAAAGAAAAATCAAAATACAGAACAACCTATTGCTTTATTTAGTAGAACGATAAGAGATGTTTCTTTAAAATACAATATCATTGAGAAATAAGCTTTAGCATTATTCAAAGCATTGAAATATTTCAGAGTGTACATCTTACATTCCCATGTCATTGCTTATGTGCCAAATGTTGTTGTTAAAGAAGTACTTACACAAAATGATCCAGAAGGTCGTAGAGGAAAATGGATTGTTGCTTTGCTAGAGTATGATTTGGAGATTAATTCCACAAAATTAATCAAATGACAAGGCCTAAAAAAGCTTATGGAAGATTCTATTCTTCAAGCCTTAGACATAAACTTCATTGTTGCATTATATGATGAAAAAACTACTGAAACATTTCCTGAGATAGCTGAGATATTTCTTTATCTCTCTGGTATGCTGATATTGCATATATTTTGCAACATTTGAATCCTCCTCCTAGCATTCCAAGCAGTAAATCAATATCACTAAAGTTAAAATCACTGAAATATTGCATTATGAATGGTGTCCTGTACTGGAAAGATCTTGGTGGAATATTGCTGAATTTTTTAGTTGAAAAAGTTATGACGAAATTCCATAAGGGTGACTATGGAGGCCATATTTATTGGAAAACCACAACAAATAAAATCTTGAGAGCAGGTTTCTATTGGCATACCTTGTTTTCTGATGTTTATAAAACAATTAATAGCTTTCACGAGTGTCATATATTTCAAGGAAAAAGGAAACTTTTACCTTTTCCTCTTAAACCAATTGAAGTCCAAGCACTATTCCAACAATGGGGACTTGATTTTATTGGTGAAATTCATCCTCCATATTCAGCTCAACACAAATGGATTCTCACTGCTACAAATTATTTTACCAAATGGATTGAGGCTATTCCCACTAGGCAAGAAACCGATTCTGTTATCATGCAGTTTCTTGAAAAAAATATTTTGTCCCAATTTGGCTGTCCATACAATATTATCATTGATAATGTAGCTACTTTCAAATCCAAGGAGATGATTGATTTTTGTGATAAATATCACATTAGACTTGGTCATTCTACTGCATATTATCCTCAGGGAAATGGGCTTGCAGAATCATCTAATAAGTCTTTGGTGAATATTGTCAAAAATATGTTATAGGGAAATAAAATGAATTGGCACAAGAAGCTTACAAATGCTCTGTGGGCTGATAGAGTGAGCACAAAAATATCAATTAATATGTCTCCACTTCAGCTTGTTTATGGAGTTGACACTGTTTTCCCTTCTTCTTTGGTTGTTCCGGTAATGAAGCTTTTGTAGGAGGTTGATAGTGAACCTAATGACATTCAGAGAAGGATCAACCCGATGATACATTTGCAACAATCAAGAGATGAAGTTTTCAACAATACTTTAAAGCTGCATGAAAAAATAAAAAATATTTTTGATAGAAAAACAAAGGCTGATGACTTCAAGATTGGAGATATTGTTCTAAGATAGGATGCCAAAAATGAAGACAAGGGCAAGAATGGGAAATTTGAAAATCTGTGGAGAGGACCTTACAATGTTGTATCATTAAGAGGAAACAAGGAATTTTTTCTAGAATATCTTGAAGGACTGGAAGTGTTGGGAGGACCTATCAATGGTAGGTTTCTAAAGCATTATGTTTCTTGAAATCCTGAGAAATAAATTCATTGTCATTGTATATACCAATTTACATTTGATGCTTAACAAATAAGGGAGTTGTTGCAAAATTTTGAAGCCCGAGGAGAAGGTCATAAGACTTCTGCAAATAGCTCATGTTCTCTTTTAAAAGTTCACAATTTTTAGTCTCTTATCAAGTCAGAGTCAAGTTTTAGTCAAAGTTTTAGTTTTTTTCAGTTTTTCAAAGTCTAGTTGACTCCATAGCCCAATTATAGGGCTACCTGATCTACGATGTTCTTGAAACCTCCTAAAGGAGCTACCATTCCCAGCTAGAGCCAATGTTAGAGTCAGTTTTTCAGTGATCAAAGGTAGCTCTTTTGAGAGTTTTCCATCAAGTCATTAGTAGTTTTTTTTTTCTTTTTCAGTTAGTATTTAGCAATAATTTTGGTCACTAAAAAAATCCTATCATGATATGTTTTTCCTTCACATTAGAGGTCTAAAATCATGTCACTCCATCTCATATAGGTCAATTCTAGGGTCTAAAATGCATTTGAAAAATCTTCATTTTTTCACTAAAAAATGAGGCATTCAAACCTCCATTTCATCCATAAAGGTCTATTTGAAAGAGTAAATCAGTTTTCATAGTCTGAAATAAACTCTGCATGTCATAAAAATTTCATATTCTGTCACTGTATCTGAGAAGAAATGCAAAGCTTTGCTAAAAAAAGTCATTTTCGAAATCGCATGTTTATTAAGGTTTTATATTTAATATTTCGAAAAATTGTTCTTGAAACCATAAGTTTTAAAAACTATGGATTATTCTTCACCACCATTATTCTCCACTACCCATGTGACACTTTGCATTCCCTAACCCATCAATCATCCATGTCACATCACTTTCGTCATACCCCTACCACACTATTCATTAAACTACGATATACATTAACCCTCCCCCATATCATCATTAATCCATCACATCGTAGTCTAATCTGATGGCTCACATATGACTTCGGCCCACCCTCATCGTCTGAGACTTAACGTCGTGGTGGGTTCCGAAAAGGTGGTTTCAAAATACAACCCCAGTGCTATGTGTCATGAGAAGGTTATTTAACACCCCCCCTGCATGAAACCACTTACAGCTATGCTACCCCTCTGAAATCCCTCTTATCCGCCATATCAAACCATTGCTCCACCCGTGAGTTACGTTATGCCAATGTGGACTGTCAACTGTCCAATCAACTTAATTCCTTCCTTTACATAACCGTTATCCAATTAATTTAATTTCTAACCGTTAGGAAACATACCCGCGCCCTTTTCAAATGGGAATTTAACAAATTCTCCATAAATTCATCACTCAATGCATGTTTTAGACTTTTATTCTGCTTTTAGATATGATCTACACAGGTTTACAAATTTACAATTACCACCAGAACTCCAGAGATCAACCTCACTATTGTTTAAAGCCTTCTTTTGCAGCTATTTATTTTCTTCAAGACTGCAGAGATTTTCCTCAGTCTCAGCCCCTATTTTGCATTAGAAAATTCTTATTTCCACCATTTCAATAGAACCAACCATGCCTCCAAAGAAAAAAGGACCAAAAGAACTAGTAAGTTTGTTATTACACCCTCCAGTTGACTTTCATCACATAACTTTATCAGACAAAGATTAAAAAATTCATGAAACCCTGTGTGAAATTGAGATTTTTGAGTTGTATTTCTGGTTAGAAGATAAATCCTTAGATAAATCTAATGATATAGGACTATGGGATTCCAATATTCCATATTTTATCTTTCTCACACCCATAGTGCCACATGATTTGTTAGAAGATTCCAAGCTTGTTATATGCCAAACTAGAGAGATATTATCACTCCTAGAAGAGAGATTTTAGTGACCATCAATGCCCAAATCATTGAAAAAATGATGCAAGCCCTAACCACAGTGAATGCCACACCATTTTCCCAAGAAGCCTTGATTGAAATATATCAAAATTTAGATTTTGCAAATAGATCTCAAACTCTTAAGTTGTTTATGACTAAAAATGATCCATTACCCAAGAAAAACTCTCCATTTCCATCATCCATTTTCCCTGAAAGGTCCAAACAATTCATCACCGTCATTTCCTACCTTCTTGGTTATTATTTAGACCAATGGGTAGATGGAGACATCATAGGATTCATGTCTATACTCTCCATAGATTCCAATCACTCTATCATTTTCAACTTCAGTTAGTTTATTGCAGATTCTATCCTTGAGGGGTTGGTTAAATTTCCAACTGAAGAGGTCTTTAAGTATGCCTTTGTGTTAGTTTACTTGTTCTTGTATTCTCAGGGAGACAAATTTAAGTTTTCCTTACAGAATTTGGATGAAGAAGGAAATCAACAGTCAATCATTTTTCGGACTTCATTAGTAATGAAGGAACAAAAAGAGTATTCATATAAACAGTTTGTGAAATTGTTTCTTCAGCTAGCACTCAATTTACTCAATAGCACTATAGATCCCAGGATTAATGAAGAAATTATAAAGGTATTTCAGCTGTCAGATCAAGCTAGAACAGGGGATTGGTATATTTATCAAAATTATACAGAACACAGAGTTTATGGCTGTGAGCTTCGCCATTATAATTTTCCAAAATTCCTCCCCATGAGGATTTTTGAATTGGAGTACATTAGAAAAATGATTAATGCGTATGAAGTGCATTTTTTCTCTGCTAAAAAGAAATCACAATTTAAAATAAAAACATAGATAGGACCTTTTATCCGTAATAGTAGGATAACAGGGGAGGAAGCAAATAAATTGTTGAAAGAGATGTAATTTAATCTCAATTTCACATGGTCTTATGATCCAATTGGTGTCATTTCTAAGCTGAGAGTAGAGAATAAATCTACACCATATTTTCATACACCTAGACCAGAGATTGAAAAATACATGAATCAACTTGAATGGATTGAAGGTACTTTGCAAGAGGCTGAAGGACAAACACTATCTACATCAACATTACAGACTCCTATTACACAGGAAAGAGCAGGGAAAATATTTAGAGAAGATCAGTCATCTCCAATGAATGATTCATCTAGAAAAGGGTTTAAAATTCACTACAAGAAGAAGACAAAGATTAATCCAAAGGTCAATCCTAGCAAGGAGTCAGAGAAAGAAGTAATTATTATTACTAAGAGAAACCTCCTTCCACATAGGAAGGTGATAAAAGAACTTCTAGTGCTCCTACTACTTCAACAGTTTCTAAAGATCAACAATCAACAACCTCTCAAGATCAGCAGAAATCCATTCAGACTAGTATAGTTGCTATAGAGGAGAAGAAGAAGACTATCTTTGACACCTTCAAAGAGATAAAATTGAAGAATGAAATGTTAAAGACCAATACATATAACCATTTTTGGAAACAAAATCCCAGCTCACATAGCAAGTTTCTCTGAACCTTTGATTCAGGATAGGGAAAAATGCACTTTTCTTTTCTTCAAGCACAAATTCCATAGACAAAGTCAGAAGTAAATTATAAAAGGTCCAAATTTGATTTTGATAAAAAATATATTCATCCAATAGATCAAATGGAGCTACACAAACAAACTGGTGAGATGATTTCATCAACTCTCACTAACACTGATATGAGTTTAAAAAAACTACAAGTTTCATTGGCTAATGTACAGTTACAATTGAAAATGGAGAAGGTTTCTTCATTTGCAAAGGACACAAGAATCAAAACCTTGGAAGACTTAGTGATTAAAATTGGATATGATCCATCCAATGTCAATGCAATAGTAGAAATCATCAAGAAGAAAAATGCTGACATAAAAACATTGAGGAAGCAATTAAAGATTCCATCCACAGAAGATCCTTTGGAAAAATATATTGAAGAAACTGAAACACAGAAGACAGAAATGATGAACTTGACAATGGATAAAAATGCTCAAATAAAGCAGATGAATCAGAGTTAGAAAAAATGATAAAGGAAAAATAAGTAGCGGCAAAAGCATCAAAGGTTCCTTTAGAAGCATTGCCCCTTGCAGTCATCCCTATAGCTACACCTTCTACAACAAGTAGTGGAGATGGAGCTGAGAAGCTCACCAAAGAAGTTCAAAATATGTCCATTCAAGAAGAGGAGATAAATAAATTGAAGGATGAGGTAAAATTATTGCAATTTCATAAATATAATGTTTAAATTTCACATGCAGCTGAAGCACAAAGAGCCAAAATATTAATTGAGAGATTGCAGAAAGAGAAAAAAGAGTAAGCCATTGGAAATACCCTGGGCTAAGTAAAAGAAATAATCTGGGCAGACATTATGGAATATTTAAATGAGATTTGGCAAGTATAAAAATCATATTTGAGAAAAAAGAGTTGATACAAAAGAAAAATGAGGCCATTACAACAATCAAAGCACAACTGGGAGACAAGCCTGTAGTAGAAAACAACATCATTAAGTTTCTGAATGAAAAGAATAGGTATGAGCTAGATGATTTGGGCATTGATGAATGAACAAAAACAATCCTGGAAGTGAAGAAGGTGCTCACAAAGAAGAATTTGATTCTTCAACTTGAGGAGAAATGTCACAGTTTGGAGACCACAGTTTAGAGATTTTTTAGTAGAATAGAGCCTCTAACACAAAAAGGGTTGTCTTGTATGCTTGTGATTAATGATAAGTTGATGACCAAGGAATATTATTGGAGAATACTGAAGGAAATTCCAAAGATACTACAAAGGTTTCAAATATCAAAGGCACAATGACAGGAAAGGCAATGTTGGGAACTCTGAGTAATGAAATTTACATTCAGTATGAGATGAAACATGTCTTTTTCATGAGGCCCACCTTTTATAAATACACTGAAGCAGATGAATTTTACCATAAGGTAATGAAATTGGTCATCCTTGATGAAGAGCGTTGGGAAAAATTGTCTGAATTTCAGGAATAATTAGCATAAACAGAAAAGTGAAAACTCTGCCAGATCAACAGTCAACTGACAACCAGCACAACCCGCAAACATCTCCTTCAATAACAGTTTTCAATTAGAGGAGTGCAATCACAAAAAAATTTAATTTATTTCCATGATTGCAGTTATAATTCAGTTAGCAAATAAAGCGCTATATATTAGGATATCCTTTAATGAAACTGTCATAATTTTTCTTTTCTATAAATACTTCATTGTAAAAAGTATTTTTGGTTGGATAATTGAGTTTTTGAGACTCTGTGTATTATTGTGGACCTACTATTAATGAAATTAAAGGATTTGCAGCAATTTTGGGAGATTCATGTGGTATTTCTTTTGAGTACTGTGCTTTTCTCTATTATTTCATTTCCTTTTCATTTTCCGTGTAAAAATATTATCAGTTTATAAACAAAGATCAGTTATATGTTCTGTTTATTAATATTTCTACAATGTGTCTTTACTTCTAATGAATGAATTCAGTAAAATGCTCATTCCGAGACCCCTGCATTTTTCTACCACTATACACCAATGAAATATTAATTGTGCTCAAATAGTTTGCCTATCTTGCCTTCCTCTATTCTTTGAAATTTGGCCTTTAACATTAGTTTTAGCTTCACTGATTATAATTTTTATCCCACAAACAAATTATTAAACAAATTCTAAAGCATATTAATTCACAAAATAAAAATAAAAATAAAAATAAAAACAAAAATAAAAACAAAAATAAAAATAAGGGGGCTACACTAACAACAATAAGAGACTACACTAGTAATATAGGGACCTAACATGCCCCTCTCCTTCAAAAAAATGTTGTCATCAACGCTTGAGTAGCTATGGATTCTTTTGTATAAAATTATCATCCTCCCATGTAGAATATTCAGTGGGTAAGTTCTTCCACTTGATGAGATACTCTAAATTTGATCGATTTCATAGCTATCGAATTCTTTTTTTTGTGACTGCTTCAGGTTCCAATATGATTTTTCCTTCCTCATCAAGTTTTGGAAATATTGTTTGAACTGGAAGTTTGTCACCTATAACCTTATTTAAGCATGAAACATGGGAAACTGGATGCACTCGAGAAGAAGCAGGAAGCTCCAATTTGTATGTCATAGTACCAATCTTTTGCAACACCTTGTAAGGACCATAGTAATTTAACAATAATTTATTATCCTTCTTAGCTTGCTTGAGGGAAATTTGTTTGTATGGTTGTAGCCGTAAAAATACCCAGTCTCCTACATCAAAACTTCTCTCACTGCGATGTTGATCTGCATGTTGTTTCCTTCGATTTTGTGCCAAATTTAGGTCATCCTTTAAGAGTTGGAGAAGTTGTTGTTGATGCTCGATGTGATCTTCCACTACTTGAACCTTATAATTTTCTCTTAAATATGATGTGATGGATGGTGAATGATATCCATAAATTTCCATAAATGTAGTTATTTTTGCTCTAGTATGGAAGGAAGTGTTAGACCACCATTCAGCCAGGGGTAACCACTTGACCCATTGTGTTTTTTCATCAGATACAAAACAAAAAATATATCCTTCCAAACATTTGTTCACTATCTTAGTTTTCCCATCGGATTGAGGATGATAAGATGAGCTATGAGCTAATTGAGCACCCAAACAAGAAAAATATTTTGTCCAAAAATTTCCAGTAAAAACGGGATCTCCGTTGCTTACAATAATCTTTGGGTTTCCATGTAGCTTTTGAATTGTTTCCATAAATGCAGTAGCAACTGTACTTTCTTTAAATGGATGATATAATGAAAAAAAGTGTGCATACTTGTTAAGTCTATCAACTACCACCATGATGACACTCTTTCCTTCGAAGTTAGGTAAACCTGTGATAAAATCCATTGAAATCTCCTCCCAACGTTGACTTGGAATGGATAAAGGTTGTAGAAGACTCGGGGTCTTAATTGTCTCAAATTTATTTTGTTTGAAAACCAAACATTCTGCCACAAAATTTTGAATATCAGATTTAAGGCCATCCCAAAAAAAATGTTTCTTCACCCTGTGGTAAGTTTTTAAAAATCCTGAGTGTCCTCCTAAGGGAGAAGTGTGCAATTCCAAAAGAATCATTTGTTTTAGTTGGGAATTCTTATAAATATAAAAGCGATATTTGTACCATAAGGAATAATTTTTCCAACTAAATGTATTAGATGTACTAGGATCTTGCTGCAACTTTTAAATGAGTGTCCACACTTCTTCATCCTTATTCCATTCATCCATTGCTTCGGTTATCCAATCTAGTTGGATAATAGAAATGGCACAAAGAAATGCTTCCACCTCTTCATCCTGAGAGCACATCTGCAACTGTTAGTATGAATCCTTTGTTGAAGTGTACGAAAAAGGACCACTTTAGCCACGCATAACTAATAGCCCTAACAACAAAAGTGGCTGCCAATATCTTCAGATCTGCGGTTATTTGAACATAAAAGAGCTGCAAAAACCAGATCTATGCATGGAAAGACATTAAGCAGAAAAAATAAGGGTTTGCTCCATATACCAATAGACAAGACAAGAACAATTTTTGAAAGAATTTTTGTATTAATCGGGGCAATCGGGAGGAAACAAGAAGGCGATCCACCCTCCAAGATGGGTTCTCGAAGTCCTCATTACTTCGTATCTAAAATTTCTCTCGCTGGTGTAGAAAACCCACACAAAGAATGGAACTCAAAGGGATCACACAAAGAAATGGCGTAAAATGGTGACCAAGTGTAGGCATCCGGAGTGATCTAATAGGGCAACAAAAGGTGACAAATGAATGGGAAAACCCTTCTATTTATAACAAAATATTGAGTTAGTCTAGAGATTGGTGCATAATTAAAATATTATTAACCAAATCTAGATCCAACTTTTATGGAATATTTTATTATATTTGTTGAAGGGAAAAGGAATTTGACTTGAGTCAAATCCCCTTATTTGTAAATAATAAATAAATAAATGATTTATTTATCATTTTAAGGATGTGATTAAGTAATAATAAATAAATAAATGATTTATTTATCATTTTAAGGATATGGTTGAGTAATAATCAAATATATAATGATTTATTTAATTAATGGTGGTTGATTTGGTCATATTTAACAAGGAATATTATTTAAATAATTATTCCTAGAAAATAATAAGATAACTATGGGTTTATCTCATTAATTTCTTTGTTTTTGGGTTAAACATGACCGGGAATAATAATTAAATTATGGTTTAATTAATTATTCCATGAGGAAAACTAAACAAATATAGGTTTGTTTAATATTTTGGGGGATTCCTCACATTAACATAGTGAATGCGATTTTAATTAGGGTATAATTGGTATTACTTGGTGTACTTAGGTCAATCTAATAACAATGGATTAGATGACTGAAAAATGGTGTAATAGTTGCCCCCTCAGCGTGCGAGCATTAGGAGCTAATCGTATGACCGAAGTACGTTGTAAGAACTCAATCACTAAGACAACAAAAGGGAAGCGAGAGAGAAATGCAAGGTAGATAGTGTGTCAAGAACTAGACTCCCGAGGAGACGAGACCGCAGTGCAACAAGTCTCTTTATGAGAGGGTACTCGTAGCGAAGGCGGCGGGGGAGGCATACCTATGCCCGCCGAGACAAAGTACAAAAGAATAGTGTGTCCAGTAAACAAGGGACCGAACCATAAAGTACAGCTGGCATAATCATGAGCCAGATAAAAATACAATGAGGAATCCCACATACATGTTGTGCCTGGGA
This sequence comes from Pinus albicaulis, assembly GCA_034641835.2. Taxonomy (NCBI): domain Eukaryota; kingdom Viridiplantae; phylum Streptophyta; class Pinopsida; order Pinales; family Pinaceae; genus Pinus; species Pinus albicaulis. The sequence continues at coordinate 237,498,609 of CM076577.1, forward strand.
TAACAGCCAGGACTTGTACAATAATATCCGAGTACATGAGATACAAATACAACCCAAATGCCCCCTGTAAATGGGGAAGGGCTCACAAAATCTGACTGATACGTGCAAGTCGAAGAGGCGCTGCAAGTGGCTACGGCCAACATCATCAAATATCTGGAGCTGCATCGAAGGCTGCAAAGAAGAGGTCATCCGGGCATGTGGGGGGCTACCTGCAGGGCCACCACCTCATGAGGGTTGAGACATCTCACACACACCCGGGAATCATCAAGAGCCGCCGGGCTGATCACTGGACCATCAAGTATACGGATCTCGATCATGCTGAAAGGAGCTGGAGAAACAATCAAGTCAAAGGGAAACGAGAGGTCCCTTTGCCTGATCCGAGGCACCGAACAAGAGTGGAAGCTGGAACCAAGGTACACTGCCCTCTAGACCTGGCTTCTGGAGGGAATGAGATGATGTCGACAGAAGGAGGTCCGCCATAGGTGAGGCAATGAGACATCCTCAACTAAGGCACGAGAGAAAGTAGTGGAGCGACGAACAGATTGACACTAATGACGATAGTGAAAATGGGAAGGACTGAGTAGCGAATGGACGACTTCCCTTGTTAGAGCATAAAGGGCATGAATGACATGGCAGGAACTGACATGATATCATAAGGGTTAGGGGACAGTGGAACTGAAGGTCATAATGTGCGACACAAGAGAGAGACCGAGCAATGAAGGATGGAGGGCTATAGTGGGGTACAAAGAGATTCGGTATAGAATCCAAGGAGGGAATGATGACTCGACTTGGATGCTCTAAACAAGGGGCGACTCGATGGTGCTGCCACACAGTAAAGGCCCCAATGGGGGACCATGGAAACATGAGTACAAGATGGGAACTCATGACGAAAATCGACATAAACAAAGACAAGTAAGGAGGAAAGATGGTGCCCCAAGTACAAGTGTCGTAAGTGAGGAAATTCAATTTGAATGAGAGGTGAAGTGACCCTTCTTGGAAAAAATGTATCCTGGTGAAGTATTAGATCACAAAAAACTAACAGATACCCATTTGAGGGCTCGGTGAGAGCTTTCCAACGGTGCAGACGGTTCGTCAAACGGGGCTACGGTGTGGTCGCAGCAGTCGAAAGAAGAAACATGGGTTCTCTTTTAATAAGGCAGTTTTCCCTCCAAAATCACTCATTTGCTATTGCTGTTGTGGTGAATGTAGAGAGGAGAGAAGGCCCTAAATCTTGCGGCGAATGTAGCGGAAAAACCGACCGTTGGAATCGAGATCCGTCAGTTGCAGGTAAGAGGCCTAACCTTTCTCTTGCATTTTGATGGATTAAATTTTCGCCAGGGCTCCGTAATCCCGTAAAACAAATTTCTCCTTCATCTTTACGAATGGGTCGCACTTTTGGGCCAGTGCAACCTCGGGAAGTGTGCTCTCAGAAAAAAAGTGAGACCGTCTCGTAAATGGAAGTGTAAATCGCGAATTCGGGAGATGAGGGGGTTTTGGTGCTGTTTTATGGCTGGGAGTTGGTTTTTTGTGTTTGGTTATGGTATTCCCGATCTGTATGCTGACAAAGATGATGTTTTTGCACACGTATGGCAGATTTACGGGTTAACTAGAGAGAGAGAGACCTGGGTACATTATGGGTAGAGATCCAGGTGGATCAGGGTGTCCATCGTGTGTTGGCCAGGTTTGGGGTTCTAAAGTTTTTGGAGAACCCGTTGATGAAAGCAGGAGAGCCCTTGTTGGCTCGGATTATCAGTTATTGGGATCTAGAACATGAGGTCTTTGTAGTGTAGGGGCACAGGATCGAATTGACAGTCCAGGATGTATATTTCCTGATGGGTCTCCCACCACTGGGGATGGTGGGAAACACGCAGCCAATATTACCGCAGGGGTGGCATATCATGGAGTTTTTGGAACGACATTGTCGACCGGGTCTCCAAGTCAAGGGGACTCGGATACCGATCGGGGATCTAGAGAGGCTAGAAACCTGTGCAGTGGCTGCAGCGGTGCTGCGTATCCTGGGCAACCAGGCGTTCCATCACATCACTGGGGGGCAGATGATGCTGGTAGAGAGTGTGTTGAGTGGGACCTACCATGGGTGGGCCTAAATGATGCTGGTGTCGTTAAAACGACAGTTGTCGCTCTACAAGCGGCAAGTGAACCATGATTGCTCGTATGGGACTTTATTGTGCGCCTTCTTCTTTGAGAAGATCCCGACCTTGCGGCCTCATGTACAGCTTCTAGATGAGGGCCCGAGAGAGCCCAGGATGCACCAGTGGGGGCGGCTACTGTGCAGAGGAGGAGGAGGGGCAGTCGGGCGAGTGTTTCGACCTGAGTTCTTTGCCCATTGGGATCAGATGTCGTTATACATAGACGACTATCCCTATAGCGGGATGAGTTATTGTGGAGATCTGGACCTGCCACTTCCGCCTGGTCGAGTCTGGGGGCCCGATGGTAAGTGACAGATTGTTATTCTTGTATGGGCATGTTACAGTTTTTTGAATAGTAAATAGGATACTGATTCATGTACTGTTGGTATGCAGATATAGCGCCGGTAAAACCGGCCGGATATATGGGACGACCGGAAGCAGCTGGAGCTGCAGGTCCGAGTGGGTCGAGAGTAGCGCAAAATGAGGATGCGGCCGCCCTTTTGGAGGACATCCGCCGTAGATGTGAAAGGTTGCTGACCGGAGTATCAGAGCGCGGGTGGCAGGACTTAGACGACCAGTACATAGAGCCATGTATTGGTCTACCCTCGGAATGGCGAGGGGTCATGCGGCGCATGGCGATGGCCGGTCAGGGGATACGTGATCTACAAGCTGCAGGGGCAGAGCCATTGGCTCGGGATCCACCAGATAGTGATTAGGTGTGGGGCCTGTGTTGCCCCCTAGTGTGTAGGTAGGGGCAGGTGGTGCCCCCAGTTTTGAGTTTTTTGTAACATGCTATGGGCATGTCATATGTATCAGAGTAGATGGACTCTAAACACATCTTTTTGCGACACATATTATGGATATGCATCGTTTTTAAAGATTATGAATGTTATTGTCTTGTATGAAATGCGTGTGATAAATGCCAATCTAGAACATGGTTTGCAATACTATCTACATAGTGATTTTGTTCTCGAGGTACATGGTTGAAGGTTATGGTTTCAAATGCACGTATCAAGAGTTTCACTCGTAAATAGCGTCTAAACAGCACAGGGTTAAGCACACGATAAACACCATTTAGTTGCATGACAAGAAGTAGGGAATCCAAACGAACGTGCCGATGGAGGATGCGATGGAAGAGGGCATCGGCTAAGAGACCACGCACTGCATCATATTCGACCTAATTGTTGGTGGCAGAACCAATGCAAACCCCGTTAGAGAGAACAAGGGCATGCAAGGGGGTGAAGATGGCCCAACCTGCCGAGGCTAGATTCCGGGAGTAACGACTTGCACCATCGGCGTAACCGATAAAGGGTGTGGATGGGGGGACCTGCGGAATGGTGTTACAAGACAAAAAATGAGGGGAGGAGAGGAAATGACGACAGCGTGAGTGCAGGGAAGACATCGGGCGGCAACTGCGGGAGGGAGTGCAAGGAGCAGGATGACTGTGACTCATATACAAACTGGAGGGTGGTATATGAGGGCTATCGGAAGTATGGAGAGGACTCGGGCTGCGGAGGTCAACAGAGACACGGGTGGAGTAATCTCGCGTATGGGTAGAAAAGGGGTGGTCAGGTGACACAACAGGGGAGGATGCAGGGGGGCTAGGCTCCAAATGTCTCGCAGAGGAGGATAGGTAAAGAATGGTTACAGTAGATTCCGTCATCTGAACATCAGGGGGGGGAATGTCGATGGGAGCGAGGGGATCCTCAGGCTGACCTGAAGCATATTGCGTGAGGATGGGAGAGGCGGATTGATTTTGTTCAACCTCATACTCTCGGACCACCTCTAAAGAGGTGCGGTAATGCGTCAAGTGAGGACAATGGTGGGAGTAATGGCCATGAACGCCGCACAAAGCATAGGGTTTGTTGGTGCGGAGAGTCTTGGGATTCTTGGTTACTGACGAAGAAGGAATGGAGGCTTCAGGAACCGTAGACTCGGGGAACGCGACTTTAACCATGGGTTGAATACGGGGCAACTCAGGAAAAGCATGGGTGGCATGACCGGTGACATCACACAAGGCACAAGGCTTTGTGGGGGGAGGGGGGGCCGGGTCAGTCGTGGTGGTCTTGTCTTTGGGTGCCCCCTTGCGGGCTTTGCCTTTCTTCCCGGGAGCCGTCACGATAGGAGAAGGTTCTTGTGGAGGTGCTGGGGGCACAGTGGCAACGGAGGAAGCGAGGGGGACCGGTTGAACCGGTTTCAAAGCCATGTAGGGTTTGGGATGACCAGGAGGGGTGGTGGCTGGGGGATCAAGGTACCAGACCGGTATGCCCAAGGTCAAGTTAGGGAGAGAGAGGGTGGCCATGACGGGGACAGAAAATACTCCGGGAGGGGGAGCCAGGAAAGGGATCTGCCCAGCAGGGTAATGACTAGGAGGGACGGCTTCGAGATGGTTAAGGCCAGGAGGAACCGATCCAGGCGGATAAAGGGGTTCAGGGATACCAGCTGTAGGGGGAGGGCCAGAAGGAGGAGGTCCAGCTGGCTGAGATGAATGGCTAGGAGTGGGTTGCAGAGGGCGAGGGGGAGGTTGCTGACTAGCTGAGGCAGGCCGCTTACAGGCAGCCTGAGACGATTGCATCATGCAAACATTCGATAAGCTGGGATTAGTGATAGGAGGAGGGTGAAGGTTAGGGAAGTTCCAAGCAGGGAGGAATCTTTGTAAACGCCGGGGGAGACACTGGTCAAGGAATCGACGATTTGCTTGTTGGCTACAGAAGACATGGTCGTCTCAGGTGAGGTTTGAGATTTTGGCTCATGATATGTCAACTGGTCAATGGTGACTATCTTTCCATTATGGGGGAAAGACATCTTGCGGAAAACTGCGGATGGGACAGCATACATAGCATAGGTGTAGCTTCGCCCCAATAGAATGTTGTAGTCTAGCAGGGCGTCGATGACTTCGATGTCAACGCAAACAGTCTTACCGGCGAGGGTGATAGGACAATTACGAAATAGGCCAATGGGATGGGAGGCATGGTCATCCCACGCTCGAAGGGTGATCTTGGAAGGGGCCAACTCAGGGGATCCGAGTTGCTTCCAAACCGAAGTAGACATCACACAGGTGGATGCCCCCTCATCAATTATGCACTGGGAAACGTTGGCGTTCCGGATTTTGACTAGGATTTGGAAGGCGACGGAAGGAGGGAGAGGAGGATGGTCCGATTGAGTGGCGTCGAAAACAATCATTTGGTCATCAGCAGGATCTACAGCGACCACGACAGATAGTAGAGCCTTCTTTTGGGAAGGGCATGACTGGAGGAGTTCCAGTGTGGAAATGGCGGCAGGAGATTGCGCCAAATCATCTACTATGCTATACAAATGAGCAGCTCGACCGGAAGCAACGTTTCGACGTAATGGTCCCTTAGGAATCTTGGTATGAACCTCAAATTTGGGTTGAGGGATATGTAAGGGGCCATTCGGTGTCGAAAGAGGCTCTGTAGAACCTGAAGAAGGAGGCTCGGAGGTAGACTGAGCAGGAGGCTGGGGGTACTGGCGAGACCGAGTTTGAAGGTGAAGGTCGACGGTCGGGGAAGGATCGAAGTGCATCATAAGGATCTGCTAATCATAGGAACTAGAAAGGGAAGGGGGAGTGGCGACCTGGCTGTCAGGCGGTTGGGTAGCCACAAATCCTTGCTGAGGGAAAGGATCAGTAAAAACAGCTGGTTGGGTAGTGGCCACATTAGGAGGAGCATGAGGGGAGGCGTGTTGTCCGTGCAATGTGGCTTGATACTCCCACATCTGCCGCATCTGGGGTAAGAGGGGACAATCGTGGGTGTAATGACCATAAACACCGCAACATGAACAAGGTTTATTAGTGCGAAGCGGCCTGTCCGGCTTGGGCTAAGTGCCCTGTTGCTGGTTGGCAGTGTTAGGGTCAACACCAGGATTGGGTCCATGGGTACCAGGGGCAGATTGGTTTGGGTTGCCTCTCCGCCTTCTTTGAGAAGAAGGGGGATTAGTCGCGCCCTGCTGTGCAAATACTTGCCCTGGAGGGGGCTGTAAGTGTTGTTGCGGGTTTGGAGGAGGTAAGGGAGATGGAAGCGCATATTCTGGAGGAGCTGGCGCACTAGGCTGCGAATAAAGGTAATGGTTAGGTTGGGCAACATTGAGGTAAGCAGGCCCACGAGGCGTAGAGCAGTCGGTGATGGGGTGCACTGTTAAGGCACTCCGTTCTGCAAGGTCACCGGTTCGAAACCCGTGGGTGTAGGATTAGTCTAACCGAGCAAAAAAAAAAAAACATTGAGGTAAGCAGGAGGTTGGGCAAAAGGAGGAGGTATGCCGTATCCTGGATACATGCTACCGGGAGGGGGAAGAGTGCTGGAGGTGTTGGCCCCTCCCTGAGGGAGACCATAGCCCATAGGAGGTTGAGCGTACGGATGGGAAAGGGCTCCAATGATACCGTCGGCGGAATGAGATGCCCCCGGGGCGTTAGCGCCACCGGGCCTGGGGAGGTTAGGAAGAACGGTATAAACATAACCAGATTGAGCGTAGATCAGGTCATATTTCAAGGCTATTTGGAGGGCGGCTTCTTCGGTTTGAGGAAAATGGGAGGCGACATCTTTGTCGATGGGAGCTGGAAGGGTGCGAAGGAACCAGTCCATATAAACCCGATCTTCGAAGGGAGGGGCTCGACATAAGCTCCGTCTTCTTCGCCATTCCTGAACATGGGCGGAAAGGCATGTTGAAGAGGATTGCTTGAAGGAAGTCAAGAGCTCCATGCCAGTATCGTATCGGAGAGGGAGCTGGAAATACGAAAAAAAGGCTTGGGCAAGAGTCTCAAAGGTGGTATGGGTAGAGGTGGCTTGTTCGACATACCATTTAGAAGCTTCACCGGTAAGCGTGCGTTGGAACAAACGAAGACGGATGGAGTCATCGGTAATGGAATTGGAGGAACACCACATGTGGAAATATCGGACATGATTGGTTGGATCTTCTCCAGCTTGGCCTTCGAATTTAGGGATGTCGGAAGGGAGCTTGGTTGGCATGGCAGGCCAACCAACATCGTGGCGGATAGGGTCATTGATCAACTGATTGAAATCGGGGAGGCTGAGGCCTGCAATGTACGGCAGCAAGGGGGTGGCCGGGGTAGTTCCTGTGGCAGTTCCGCTAGTAGTCGGGCCGGCATTAGGGCCGGGAGAACCGCTAGCGTTAGGCCCTGGACCAGACATAGTGAAGGTGGCAGGGGGAGAACCAGGAGGAGAAGGAGAACCCGATGAATCAGGAGAGGAGTCGGAGTGCAGACTAGCTCGACGATGGTGGGGCGGAGCAGGTCGTTCAACCGGAAATTGAGGGTGAAGGCAAAGAAGTCTCTGGGAAAGGCACCTAGGGGGCGCAATGATGACAGGAAGAAGGAAACCGACAGGGGCAGAAAGGGACAGAATCAAGAGAGGTCAAGGGCAGACAAGGTGCAGTGACAATTGATTTTAGAGTCTTTTCCAGGCGGTGTTAAACAGGCGCTTCTTCACTTAGGGTCAGTGTGCGGTGTGCGTTAATTTTAATTTTTTAAAACCCTTTTCGTTTTGAGAGCAAGAAAAAGTGTGTTGTGTAACTGAAAAGAAATCTACAAAGAACAATATATAATGCTGAAATAACAGAACATTTAACAGCTAACCATGCATCAATCTATCCCAAAAAGGTAGGTCTCTCAAAACTACTCTAAAAGAGGGCAAAAATCTAGTCAAAACACACATAAAAAGAGGCCAATAGATCTAGGGTCAAAAGGGACATGGATCTAAAGGATAAAGCTGCTGAAAAGAGGTGCAGATCACAGCCAAGAGTCAGAGGCAAGGTGGCTAGAAAAAGGAAGGTAATCAGCAAAAAGCAGAGGGGGCAAGGAGGAGGCCCTAAAAGTATATCCAAACAAATCTTCAGGAGGTGATTTGAGAGGTAGAAGAGCTGATTACAATGGATCTGAAAGGGAGGTAACAGATCTGGAAAAAGGGAGGCTGAAGCTCTGAAAAACAGACGGCTGAAACAGCTAAAACTCTTCCACAAAAAGTGGAGGGTACTAAAGCCCTAGGGGGCTAGGTTCCCACTTAGATGAGTAAAAACAGATCAGAACTTGGTCAAAGCGGGCTGAGACATAGGCTGGAAGACCCTGACAGAAGCTGCAGCAAAACCCAGAAAAATTACAGAAAAATCACTGAAAAATTGGTAGGTCACAGGTTCTGACCTGTTTTCAGTGCAGGTCACAGAAAAGGGGCAGAAAAGTGCGACCTGGAGGTCCAGGTCGCAGGTTATGGGCCAAAAAGTGTGACCCCCCATTCCGGTTGTCTCGGCAACAGATTTTCAGAAAAGTTGCCGTCTCAGTTGCGGCTGGTGTCGCTTACCTGCACAATAGGGCCAGAAACACACGGAAGTTAACATTTTTGATGTTTTAGGGTTTTATGTGAGAAAAACAACATAAAAATAGGAAAAATAAACAGCTGAAGAGAAACCCTAGGGTCTGAAGTAGCTGGATATGCAGGAATAGGAAAAACGACAGTGGTCGTAATTTAAAACCCGTGTGGAGTCGCCATTTGTTAGTATGAATCCTTTGTCGAAGTGTACGAAAAAGGACCACTTTAGCCACGCATAACTAATAGCCCTAACAACAAAAGTGGCTGCCAATATCTTCAGATCTGTGGTTAGTTGAACATAAAAGAGCTGCAAAAACCAGATCTATGCATGGAAAGACATTAAGCAGAAAAAATAAGGGTTTGCTCCATATACCAATAGACAAGACAAGAACAATTTTTGAAAGAATTTTTGTATTAATCGAGCACCTGGGAGGAAAAAAAGAAGGCGTATCCAATTCTCCTCAGTAGGATGGGTTCTTGGAAGTCCTCATCACTTCAGATCTAAAATCTCTCTCTCTTGTTGGTGTAGAAAACCCACACAAAGAATGGAACTCAAAGGGAGCTCACACAGCAAATGGCAGAAAATGGTGACCAAGTGTATAGATCCAGAGTGATCTAATAGGCAATAAAAGGTGAAGAATGGTAGGAAAAACCCTCCTATTTATAACAAAATATTGGGTCATTCTAGATCTTGGTGCATGGGTTAACCAGATCTAGATCCACTTTTTATGGAATATTTTATTATATTTGTTGGAGGGAAAAGATATTTGACTTGGGTCAAATCCCTTAATTTGTCAAAAATAAATAAATAAATGATTTATTTATCTTTTTAAGGAAGCGGTTAGAAGATAATCAAATAAATAATGATTTCTTTAATTATTTAAGGAAGTGGTTGAAAGATAATTAAATAAATAGTGATTTATTTAATTATTTGTGGGTGATTTGGTCATATTTAACAAGGAATATTATCTAAATATGGTTTAAATAATTATTCCTAGAAAATAATAAGATAAATAAAGGTTTATCTAATTAATTTCTTTGATTTTGGGTTAAACATGACTGGGAATAATAATTAAAGTATGGTTTAATTAATTATTCCATGAGGAAAATCAAACAAATATAGTTTTGTTTAATATTTCCTTTTGGGGTTTCCTGTTTTAACATAGTGAAGGCAATTTTACTTAGGGTAAAATTGGTCTTACATGGGGTACTTTGGTCCATCTAATGATAATAGGTTAAATGACCAAAAAATGGTGTAACAGCAACAACATTTATCTTCCCTTTTTTGTATATGATTTTAAAGTCATAACCCAACATCTTTGTGACCCATTTTTTCTACTCTTATGAAGATAGTCTTTGTTCCAAAAATTATTTAAGACTATCATGATCGGCTTTTACATGGAAGTGTCTTCCCATTAGGTAAGGTTTCCATTTATTTAGTGCATGTAGTATTGCCAACATTTCCTTCTCATAAATAGCTTTCTGTAAATACTTTCCTTTGATTGTACGAATTTCAAAATAAATGGTTCTTCCTTCTTGCATTAAAACATCACCAATTCCATTTCCTGAGGCATCACATTCCACAATAAAAAAATTTGTGAAGTCTCGCGTAGCCAAGACCGGTTCTAGGCACATTGCCTCTTTAAGATGTTCAAAGGCCTTAGTTTCTTCAGGAGTCCATGAAAATACATATTTTTTCAATAATGTTGTTAGAGGTGTTTCTATTCTCCTATAATTCTTAACAAACTTGCAATAATACCTCGTCAACCCGAGAAATCCTCGCAATTGCTTTATGGTTGTGGGGACTTTCCATTCCTTAATGGATTTAATTTTGTTAGGGTCTACCTTAACACCCTCATGAGATACAATATGACCCATATATTCTAGCTCTTGTAATCCAAACAAACATTTGGATTTTTTTTAATATAATTGTTTCTCCTCCAATAGTTTGAGCACCATGTCAACATGTTGAACAAGATCCTTCCAAGACCTCCTGTAGATTAGTATATCATCAAAAAATACTAACACAAATTTTCTAAGGAAATGTTTGAAAATGGAATTCATCAACCCTTGAAATGTAGAAGGTGCATTGGTAAGGCCAAAAGGCATGAACAAAAATTCATAATGACCCTCATGAGTTCGAAATTTTGTTTTCGGAATATCTTCAGTCTTCATTCTAATTTGATGATATCCTGAACGAATATCCAACTTGGTAAAATAAATTGCTCCATGTAATTCATCCAATAATTCATTAATCATAGGAATGGGAAATTTATCTTTGATAGTGAGCTTATTGAGCTCCCTATAATTCGAACACATGTGCCATGATCCATCCTTCTTGTGCACCAATACTATTGGAGCAGAGAAAGAACTTTGACTCGGTTGAATTATACCAACCTCTAACATTTCTGCAATCATACGTTCAATTTCGCTCTTTTGGACATAAGGATATCTGTAAGGCCTGATGTTTGGAGGAAAACTTCCTGGAATCAAATGAATAGCATGATCATGATCACAAATAGGTGGGATTCCTTTGGGAATTTCAAACACCTTCGAATGATTGCCCAAGATCATTTTGGAGCTCTGGAGAAATAGATGATTTTGATGTTGGAACTTCTGGTTAGCATAATTGTGCAATTACACCTCATTGTTATTTCTTTAGAAGCTTTTTCATGACATTAGAGATTATTATCTTTCTCGGCTTCCTTGCAATACCCCGTAATTCAACTTCCTTTCCTTCCAAAAAAAAATTCAATAAAAGTTCTTGAAAATTAAAAGCTACCATCCCAAAAGATTGTAACCATTGTACTCCTAGTACACCATCAACACCTCCCATTGGAATGGAAATCATTGTACTATTAGATACATATTCCCCCATGATTAGCTGATATTATGGAATTTTCCAGAGCTATTTATAGTTCCTCCATTTGCAACCATTACTTGACATTATGGTTCTAGGTATAGGAAGTAATTCAATTCCTTGGCTACCTTACAATGAATAAAATTATGGGTACTACTCGAGTCAATCAACATTATTACCTTTTTCTTCTTGATATTTCCTTCTATCTTGCGAGCTTGAGGAGTTGTAATTCCTTCCATTGCATTACAGGATATGGTCGAACTCATTTCTTCTTTATTTAGGGTTGGTTCCTAGTGTATATCCTCTTCTTTTGAAGTTTCTTGTTCATTTTCTTCCTCCTCTTCACAATCTATGTAAAATAATTTCTTCTCAGCACACTTATGACCTTCATTGTATTTTCTATCATAGTTATAGAAAAGCCCTTTTTCTCTTTTTTCTTACAATTTTTGTGGTGTAAACTTTGTAGGTTGTGTAAGTCTAGGAGTAGCAACACTTCCATAATTATAGATGTGAGTGGTAGGATTCCTTGTCGCCATAATTTTACATTCAATTTTTCTTGCCATCCTAAATTCCTTCTCTAATGAATCAGGTTCCCAAAGGTGAACCTCATGTTCGATGTTATCCTTTAAAGTCCCTATGAAAACATAAATCCTGTGTTCCTCTAGAATATCAACTACCCTTATATTCAATTTTTGGAAGTCCTCAATTTCTCCACCACTGAACTATTTTTGTTTGAGATTTATCAATTGGCTAAAGAAGGTGTTGCTCTTTGTATCCTCATAATGTGAAATCATTTCCTCTGTAAAAATTGACCAAGTGAAAAAAATTTTACAAGAGAAAAGCTATCGATACCATACAAATGTATTTCGCTATAAATATAAAGTTGCAAGGCATACCTTTTGTATCCATGTTACAATATCCTTGCCATCAAGCTTCCTCATATCAAACTTTGGAATATGGTGGGTCTTTAATCCAACATTAGAGTTTATGAAATCACTATTAAAAATTATTTTGTTCTCATCATGAGTTTCCTCTACTATATTTTCACCATTTCTTGTATCAAATTTTTCAAACCTTCCTTCAAACCTTCCATGTCTGCTTTTATATCATTATTCATGTCTTCCATTTTTTCTTCCATGTCTTCCATGCCATTCTTCAAACCATCCATCTTAGCTTCCACACCTTTCTTCAAACCATCCATATTAGCTTCCATTCCCTTCTTCCAACCATCCATCTTAGCTTCCACACCTCTTTACAAAACTTCCTTTTAATTTTTTGTTGCGCTTTGGAGAGAAAAATTTGGTGCACTTTCTCTTGTAATTTTGATATATCATGTTGCACTTGTTCCTCTTCATGAGTCATAGTAGAGTATTCCGAGCGATTTATGGGTGTTGAATTCTTTTTAGGGGGGATTTTATAGCCTAATACTGATAACTATGCTTCAATATGCCCTTGGAATAAATTCAAACTGATTTTTCAAACAAGACTTATGCAATTTGAAAAAAAATTACACACCTTTTTCTTGCTTTTGAGGAGCTTGATATTGAAACTGAATTAACTCTGTGATTTCGGATCTTCAATACCTGAAATTTGTTCTATTAGTATCCCTTTGAATCTTCTTTCGAATTCCATAGGTTTGACCTAATTTGGATTCTTCAAGAAAAATTTATGCCCAATCTCCCATAATGACCTAATTATGGACTCATTTAGAAGAGTGAGCTTGTACGACATGCCACGTGTCACTGTTTCCTCCTTCGGCTCTAAAATTTATACACATGAAACAAAAATCCATTTTACTTTGCCCACTTTTTATAGAATTCCAATCCAATGCTCATAGAGAGAGTTATGACGATTTTCCCAAGATCACATATTTTAGATCAAATTTGAGAGCCTACAAAAACCCTAACTTCCATAGATCATATCTCTAAAAATATTGAGAACCAAGATCTGAAATTTTTACACGAAGTTTCTCAGGATTTCTTTGAAATGGGTTTTTTCTTTGAGAGTCTTAACCCTGATAGCAAAAACATTATAGCGAAAATTCCATGATGGCCTATTTGAAGCAGCGAAACCCTAGAATCCAAATCTCTAATACCAAATGTTATGAAACAAGGTCCAAAAATAGAATAAAAGATAGATCAAAGCCTTAGAAATAAGCCACTTCAAGGGGAAAACTCCCTTTACATTACATAAATGAACAATTCTTGGATGACACAAATGAAAAAACATCCTTTATATATATAGGAGTCCATGGGGTCACAATATAATCCTAGCCGACCTAACAATAATAATGTAAGGGCACAATAATAACAATAAGGGGGCTATAATAACAAAAATAAGGGACTACACTAGTAATATAGGGACATAACAGACTCCCTTAGCCATTTTTCTATATATGTTCTTATGGATTTGTATAACAAGCTCACCTTCTCTCAAAGAGCTAATATTTTTGAAAATTTCTTCCCAGAAGACTCTCAACTTCCCAAAAAGAATCCCCCTTACCCAGCTTCTATGTTTCCAGACAAATCCAAATAGATAGTTGCTTTATTTTCTTTCCTATTAGGGTATCAATCAGATCAATGGGTGGATGAGGCTATCCTAGGCTTTCTATCCATATTTTCTAAAGAAAAAAAACCTGCATTCATGTTTATTTTTAGTCAATTTATGGCTGATAACATGCATGAGAAAATGATGAATATTACCACAGAGGGCATGTGTTAAGTATGCCTATGTGTTAGTCTATATGTTTTTTTTTCAACAAGGATACAAGTTTCCTATAGATTTGCAGAAATAGGATGATCAAGGCATAAATCAATTAGTGATACAATGGACTTCAGTGGTCAGGAAAAATTCAAGAGAATTTAAATATGAAAACTTCATAGACATTTTTGTTCATACAGTTTAAGAGCAACTAAATAGTCAGAGTGAAACAAGGATCAGTTCATAAATCAAAAGGATTTTTCACCTAAGTGAACAAGAAAAAATTGGATACTGGTATTTATACCAGAACTATATAAAGATAAGAGTTTATGGATGTGAGCCGGTTCCCTATAAGCTTCCTAAATATGTTCCAATAACAATTTTCTATCTGGAATATATAATAAAAATGATTAATATGAAATGAAATCCATTTTTTCTCAGGAAAAAGGAAATCACAATTCAAGATCAAAACTTAGATATGACCATTCATATGTAATGCCAGAACAACTGGTAATGAAGCAAACCTAATTATTAAGCAGTTTAATTTTCAACATATTTTCACCTGGTCGTATGATCCATTCAGTGTAATTTCGAATTTAAGGGTGGAACTCAAAACCACATCTTATAATCATACCACCAGGTCATAGATTGAGAAGTTCATGAATATAGATCAGTGGGAGGAAAATACACTTCTGGAGGCAAAAGAACAACTTCTTTCTATAGCTACAATCCACACTCTAATTCGTTAATATAAATTTGGAAAAATGCAAAGAAAGGAGCTTTCATCTTCGACAGGTACAAAGATAAGTGCTCAAGAATTCATTATTCAAAAAAATAATCAAAGGACAAAGATTAAATATGTCATCATTCAAAATGATACAAGGCAAGAAACTATTGTTATGGTTGGTTCACAAGTTCTCCAATTAGAAGAATTCTGCCCTGAAACTCCATCTACCTCAAACTCACAAGATCCTTTAGAAAATTCACAGTCAACAAAATTGTCTGAAATTGAGGACCCCAACATTTTCAGCAGGTTTTTGAAGATTAAGAAGAAAAGTGAAGCACTCAAAGGCATCACCTATGCTCAATTTTGGAAGTAGACTTCCACCTCCCGGCATAGGTTATTAACAACATTCGACACTAAAAAGGGTAAGATGAAAATGAAATTTTTGCTGGCTCAAATGCCATTTACAGAAACTCCTTCAGAATACGAGAAGACCATATTCTCATTTAATGCAAAACAAATACATCCCATTGATCAAATGGATATGCATATATAGACTGGAGAAATTATTTTCTTCACCATGGAAAATACTGCAATGGCACTTTTAAAGTTAAGAAAATCCCTCTCAAATGTCCAAACAAAATTAAAATTGGATAATATTTCTTCATTGTCAAAGGATACTAAAGTCAAATCATTGGAGGTCTTAGTAATAAAATTTGGATATGATCCCAGCGATGTCAAAGCAGTGGAGGAAATCATTAAGAGAAAAAATGTAGAAATAGTTGCACTCAGGAAACAATTAAAGTTGCCTTCTACAAAGGATCCACAGGCGAAGGAGATATAATAAAGTGAGAAAAATAAAGAAGAATTTCTCAAATTAATCACTGAGTAGAATGTATGGATAAAGAAAATGGAGAAAATGGAGGAACATATAGAAGAGGTACTCAAGTATAAAAAAGAAGCTACACAATTATCTGTTGCTCCAGTAACAACAATACCCATTACAGTTGTAGGAACATCAGAATATTCAACAAAAAAATCAAAGGATTTGAACATAGTTATGTAGGATCCAACTCTTCAGAAACAAGAAAATGATAAACCTCAGCAAAACTGAAGAACATAGAAGCATAGAAAATTAAGAATGATAGTCTCCTTGTGGGAGAGATGTAGAAAAATCATCAACTTGCTAAAAAGATTGAGCAGCTGGAAGATGAGTCACTAATGGTTCACACCTTGGCCCAAGCCAGAGAAAATATTTGGATGGACATAAATCATGCCATCAATGAGATTTGGCCATCTATTCAAATTGTCTTTGAGAAAGAATAATTAATTGAAAGGTGTAAAACTACCATAAACAAGTAAGAACAACATTAGGAAAAAAACCAGCTGAGGCCACATCCATGATCAAAGTATTAAATTCAAAAACCAGGGAAGAGTTAGAGCAGATCTAGATTGTAGACATGATAGGGACCATCCTGAAAATTAAAAAAGGTATTGCAGAAAATTAATTTAATGACTCGGTTGGAAACTAAGTCCACAGATTTAGAAAATATTGTCTAGATATTTCATATTAAATTCAATTTACTGAATAAAAAAGGATTTCCAGGGTTAGTAGCACCCAATGATATATTAATTAGCTTAGATGATTACTCTATCACACTTTATACAATTTAAAAAGATAAATCCAAGTTTATAGGTGTCAAGGGACATGTCACAGGTAAATCTTTCAAAAAAGCCTTGGAGTTTGATTTGATGATCAAACATGAGATCGAGCACATCTTCATCAACACGCCAAATTTTGAAAAATATACTGAAGTAGATGAATCTTATAGAAATCTAGTAAATATTTCTATCTCCAATGATGAAAGGTTGGATCAAATGTGTAACAACATCAAGTAAAAATCTCAGCTCCAACAGAAAGACAACAAGACAACACATTTTTCGGCCAAGTCATCAAGCATTTCCTCGAAGATAGTGCAAAAACCTCAATAGTTTGAGCATTTCTATTATTTGCATTTTTGTAAGAAAGTTTAAATGTTTCTATAATCCTTATACTTTTGTATAAATAAGTAGCAATTCGATATATTATGGGTTGAAACCTTATATGAGATTTTCTAAAAGCAGAATTGTATCAAACTAAAGATCATTGCATATTTATGAAAGGATTTTGGAATTTGTTTTAAACAACTTGTCCCCTTGTGATTTTTTCTAGTATTGTCATTTCATTTTGTTGTTCTACATATATTTAAGTTTTATGAAGAAACTCAGGTAAGAGAAAACTTAATATCAGTCCATCTTAAATCCCCTTTGAAGTTATCATCTATTTTAGAAATTGGTTTATTGAACTATCTATTTGTATAAGCCCCTATATAATTAAAAATTGTCAATCATCTTCATAAGGTTAAATATATATTTTTGAGTTGTAGACATTGTTTACTTGCTTTATTTCTTATGATTAACTAAAAACTCAGATTGAATATTTAGTAAATCATAACATCTTACATCTCTACCTTTCATACACTTTTAAAATCAAATTACTGTTCAGAAGTAAAGAATCAACCCTTTTAAAATGTTCAATATTATTAAGGTTTAAGTGCCCGCCTTAAATATGCTCATAACATTGGTAATCCAAAAAATTTTAAAACAAAAAAACATTTTAGATGCTCTGGAATAATTAATTAACCTAGAATTATCTCAGAGGACAACACTTCACATGGTGAATATTCTTAATTCTTGTTATATCTATCGTTGTCACTTTGATTCTTAGTATTACTCAAAGCACCACAAGGAATATTTCACAGGATTATGCATATTATATAACTTTTTTACAATACGCCATCAGTGTTACTTGAATCCTTTCCTTCAATTTCACTTAGAACTACAACCAACACTTTCACAACACTTTTGACATTTGCGCAGCACTTCTGCAACAATTGTGCAACATTTGTGCAACACTTTCACAACACATTTGAAATTTCAACTGAACATGGTCATTCTTTCCATAAATATTTTGTTGTAGAGAAACTTAAAAATACATATTATATTTTCAAGGATTTGTTGGAGCTGCTCTCCCCCTGAGATATTAATTATTTTCTATTATTGACTAGATGATTGCATTCATTCCCTTTTGATGCCTTCTCTTCTATGTACAAAATGATGTTTATTTCCAGATCACATCATATGTTCCCATGCCTTTCATTTTATGGAGAGATCATATTAAATATTCAACAAAATATTTTCAAGATACCAACCTTTAAAACCAATGTTATTAGGGATGCTCTCTTTTATCACTGACAAGATGACTGTTGTGCTGCTTAGAGAAACTCCCCCTGAAACCATGATGACTTGTTCATGTCATTGATGTAACAAGATGATCATTTTTCTTCCTTTTCCGCACTTCAGTAGGTTTCTTTCTAGTGTCTTCATTTATTTTTTATCCATTGTTTGGTTTTCTTTGATTATCTTTTGTCATCTATCTAGAGTCCTTTAGGATATTTGGCAGATTGCAGTCTTTGGATTTGTGGCCAAAGTTGCTACATAAATAAAATTTTATATAGTCGAGCAAAGGAATAGATGATGTGAGATTTCTTGAGTCATTTCTATTTTTCTTTACATACTTTTTTCATTTAATAGCTCTATGTACAAATTCATTGCATAGATAAAAGTAACCATAGAAATTATTTGTGTACCTAATGAATGGACGTCTTCTCTGTTTAATTGCTTGAGGGAGCCTTCTCATTTGCCGCATATTCTGCAAATTATTCTTGGTTTGTTTTTCTTATAATCTGCCGCCACATGTCCATGTTCATGGCAAGAAAATATGTGATTTTTTTCCCAAGAGAAAAGAATCCTCTTTGATATCTTCTGAATTTTTTCAACTCATTTTCAGGAGAGAATGATCTTCTTGAAATGAACCCCTTCTGCATCTCATTCATTTGATTTTGATATTGTTGCTTGTTTTTTTTCTTCTTCTTTATTAATCATGGTGCTTGTCCCTTCTCCTATGTGTCTTTTTAGGAAATATTCATTATCATCTTTAATTTCTTCCCTTTCTGATTACTTCATTGAGACAAGCTCCTCTTCTAGATTCTTACACAATCTATTCTTTTAATCCAACGATCTTCTAGCAGCAATAATCTCAAACTCTAGTTTTTCACATTATATATATTTCTCCTTTAGTTGTTTATTCATCATCCCTTATATTAGCCTTTCTTCTTCAAGTTGTGCCTTCAAACCGACAATTTCGTCCTTTTACTTATGCTATCTCTCATCACATATTTGCACCAACTTATTTATATATTTGTTTTCATTCTTCAATATTTCAATTTCAGTCAAGGCTATGTCAAGCTTGGTTTTTTCTACAGTTTTCTTTTGTTCATGGAAATAAGGTCCATTCACACTAGTAGAGACCTCATTTGACTGAATACTTTCCATTTCACAAGAATTTTTCTTTTTCTTATTTATCTTCTCCTTCTTGTCAATGCTACTACTAGTGTCTCCTTCATGCATGAGATGCAACCTATCCCAGAGTGATCCCAAATTTATTTTTTAGAATTTAAGTCTATTACAGTATCAATATCCTTATTATGAAGATTATTAAACATACCAAATTTTTCCTTATCATTCCACTTTTGTTCTTGCGCAGAGGGGGAGTCTTTACAATAGCCATCACATACTAGTTTCCACACACCAGGTCCATAAGCTATCAGTTCATATTTTACCTTATCTCTCCATTCATGAAATTTTTATGCACTCAACACAAGTAAAATTTGATAGTCCATGACTCAAGTAGATCTTCATTCAATATATTAGGCTTACACCAAAGGAACCTTCATTGATATTGTTGATGAAAAATTGACTAAAATAAGAGTGGGGTGGGGGAGGGGGGGGGGGGGGTGAATCAGTTTAGTCCATTCATGGACATTAAATTTCTTTTCATTAAACCCATTAAAATAAACATTACATGAGTATATTAACAAATAATAACCAACAAATTGAATATGTGATCAAAAATTAATAATCATACCAACACATCACATTAACACATAATAACAATGCACATTGACACCAGATATAAGTGGAAACCCATAAGGGAGAAAACCATTATTTTATTATTGTTGTGATGGAAAGGCAGGCTCCTACTCCTTATTACATATGATTTTATGTAGGCTCCAACATACAAGAGACTACTACCTCAATTTTCTGCAAGCTACAACATGCAAGGAAGCTCCAACTCACATATGTTTTCTGCATGCTACAACCCACAGGAGGCTCCTAACTCAACCAAATCCAACTGAATATTTATCAAGCCACAACTTGAAAGGAGACCACAATCCCCACATACAAAATGAAAATAATGTGTTGATTTACTTGGTCATCAATTATGCATACTTCCATATCTATTTATGCCTCTTCTCCTCTTCAAATATGTTTCACATCAACTTCATGTGTGTAAGGTAATCTCATGCATAACACCTCAATCAACTCTCACAAATTCTCCCACTCTCTAACCTCCTTTTTCCCTCAAAAATCACATATTTTATAAAGATAATTTGATGGTTTCTTGCATTCCACATAGGAATATGAAGTGAATAGGCTTGACTCTTTGGCTTCCACTCATTTTTTTCCAAAATCTTCATATCTTGAATATTAGAAAACAAAAATAAATATCCATGCAATATTAATTTCAGCCACACGTAATGATTAAATTCAACAACCTAATTCCAACATCAAAAAAAAATATTTATCATTAATGCATCATAAAAATATTTGCAACATATTTGCCTTAGCCTTGGAGTCTTTCCTTTGAATCACAATAATTAAGCTTAAAAACAAATTAGTGTCCCTAGAAGTCTTCATTAAACAATCTCTGCAACATTATCCAGGCATATCACAACTCCTTTATGCTTGTACTTACATATAATCATCATGACTTGTCAAAGCCATCAACACAATCATCAAGCCATCAACATGCCAAAAAATCACTTGTTGTTGCTCCTTTGATTTGTTGCTACTGCATATCTTCAATGCTCTTGCATACCTTGATACATCTCTTTGCCTTGTTGGTCTTGTGTTGCTCCTATGCCATTTTTGGTCTTGTGTTGCCCCTTTTCTTGTTGCTCTTGTACTGCTCCTTTGCTTGATTCTCCTTGCCTTGCTACTCATTTTCCTTCTTTTCCTTGTTGTTGCTCGTGCATACCTTGTTGCTCTTTTGTTGCTCCTTTTCTTGTTGCTATTTTTAGTTACTGCTCTTTTTCCTTCTTTGACTTACTTCTGCCCCTACATAGCTTGTTTCTCCTTTTTTTCTCCTTTTCTTGCTGCTATTTTGCTTCTCCTTTTCTTTCTTCTCCTGTAGTTATTTTTCCATCAATGACAATAATGCCAACAATTATTTGTAAGCTATATTTTTTTTGAAGGTTAATAAAAGTCATAGTTAATGATTGACTGAGTTTCTGAAGCATATAAGCCTGCGATTTTTTAGCTACCTTGTTGGTTTCATAAAAGGCCCACTGATCCATCTTGGTAAGTTATTGTACATGATTAGTTTATATTTCTTGTTTTTTGTACTTGTTAAATTATGTATGCTAATATAGTTTTTTGATTTGGCACCTATGTTACAGTCAATTTCATACAATGAAAATGGAGTCTCAAATGTTTATGGTTAATTATATTTGCATATATGTGATGAAGTGATTCTCTTATATGATTTATCTTGTGTGAATTTAATAGGTGTGTGGTGCACGAGGTTTCTTAGGCCATTACAAGCAACCTACTTTAGGGTAGTTTTATAGATTTATTGAGATTTGTTTATTGAATTTCTATAATATTTTCCTTTCCAATCCCTTGCAGAATTGCTTTGAGATTTATGTTTCAAGTGTGTTGCTACAAGAATAATTCAAGGTTCCATCTTTCGTACTTCATGAGCTAGTAAATGGAAAGTCTTGAAATGATTTAGTTGATTTTCATAAACATAGTAGTTTCTAGATTGCATATTATTCATTGGATTTCTTTCCTTGAGTAGTGTTATTTAATTTTGAAGGGTGTGTGAAAAATAGAACAGGGAGATTTCAATTTCTACTATGAATGAAGCATTTACCTTTGAACTTGTTTTACATTATATTTTATATCTAAGAATGTGAATAGTGTTTGGTTAATTTCTTATTTAATACACTTAGAATAAAATTTCCTTTCAATATTTTTAAGTTTTTTTTGTATTCTCAATTAGATTAACTTAGGATCTAATTGCATTTCCCGTGCTTGCATATCTAAGTCTTACGACCACAGATTGATAATGAAATATTGGAATTATAATACATCTAATTTTTCCAACATGAACCTCGAGTTAGATTCAAAGACTAAGGAATTAAGTGCTCAAGGGAATTTACATCAATACAAGTCAACCAGATGACATGGGAATCTAGAGTACAAAATGTATCCACCCAATCAAATAGTTTAGGTAATATAGAGCACACAATTATCCACCCAATCAAACACTTTAGGTAATATAGAGCACACAATGCTCCATCCAACCAAACACTTTAGGTAATCTAGAGCACACAATGCTCCACTCAATAAAAAACTTTATGGAATAGAACCCAAATCACACAGAGCTCCACACAATAGTCACTACATGAATACAAATCCCATGGTGTCTCCACCTACTTCACACTACAATAATCTATAGCCCACAATGCCTCCATGTTCCATCTTGCAGGAATCCATAACACACCATGCATTCACCTATTGCATTCCATAGGAATCTAGAGTCCACCATTAGGGTATTAACCTATGAAATACCACAATAATTATCATAGTACACAACATATCCACCTAATCAACATGAGTCCAAAGAACACAATGAGTCCACCTTCTCAACAAAAAAAACTTCTCTTTATACCACGCTCCTCAATGTACTTCCAAGCCCTCTGCACCTTCTAAGATTTAAAACTTTCTCTTAAAAAATATATGTATCAATTATCCTTCCACAATAGAGAATATCTTCTCTCTTCATATGATTCTCCACACAATATTTTTTTCATTAGGATTTTTTCTTCCCATCCTTTATTTACGTGTTGATGACATCCACACATTCCATGAGATAAGGGACTATATGGGATCATCCTTTATTTAGGAATCCCATGCATTCTTTAATTATTTCACCATAAACACCATCAATTAATCAAGGAGATAGGTGGTAAAATAAATGCAGTTTCTTGAGTTTACAAGCAACTCCTCCTCTTCAAGCCTCCAAAATTGTGTCCACTCCTCAGCCAGGAAATGTTTAAATTTCCACATTATTTATATGAATCCCAATTTATAATGACATTTAAAATAGGGGTATCAAAAATGATTGTCACATACCCCAACTCCTTAGAGGAACACCATCCTCAGTGCTCTACACATTAAAAAAATTCAACAACAAGTTTTATATACATAATTCATTTTACATTTACTTACAAAACAAACAAAAATGGATATGAAATCCTCATCTAATCATCCATTTCCCAAGTGGCATCATCTGGTCCAAGGTTCCTCCATGCACCTTGACCTACTCGATTACTCGATTCTAGAGCATGATCTACCTCTGATATACAATGCACAATGGACCTAGCTATAATTCTCCTATGCATTGCACCTATATCACAAACCAATAAAAACCAGGATGAACATCATGCACATACTATTAAAATAAATATATAAGGAAAAAAACAAGTGATTTCACTATGGGTGGCGAGGCTAATCTATAAACCATTATACCCACTCTTTATAAGATATAAAATGGTCCATAAAACCTTAGTGCTAACTTAGCACACAACCAATTCTCAGTGAAATCTTCCATGGTCTGATGTAGAGGTAAACATATTCCCCCACTTGAAATTCCTTATGCATTCTCTATTGGTTTTCATATCTCATTTTCCTGTCCTGAGCTATTTTCAATTTATACATGATAGTAACTAATTCCTATTATGTTTCCTTCAACATATCAATTCCAATATGCACTCCATTTACTGGATCATTCTAGGTGATAGGTGTATTACATGTTTTTCCATATAGAGCCTCAAATGGGTTCATCTTCAATGATTCCTGGTTCCCATTTTTGTAAGAAAATTCCCCCAAGGTAGAAACTCTTCCCACCTCTTTGACTAATGCATGACATACATTCTTACCATGTTTCCCAGTAACTTGTTTACTCTTTAAGTTTAACTATATGTTTGAGGATAATACATTGTACTAAATGCAAAATCTATTCCAAAACCATCACACAACCCTTTACAAAATTTTAGGTGAACTTGGAATTCTAATTCAAAATGATATTCTTGGGTATACCATGTAATCTAAATATTTCTTTCATGAAAATATGTGAAATA
This sequence comes from Pinus albicaulis, assembly GCA_034641835.2. Classification (NCBI taxonomy): domain Eukaryota; kingdom Viridiplantae; phylum Streptophyta; class Pinopsida; order Pinales; family Pinaceae; genus Pinus; species Pinus albicaulis. The sequence continues at coordinate 237,522,743 of CM076577.1, forward strand.
TCAATTTCCTTGTGGGTAGACTTGACAACTATAAAATGAGATACCTTGCTTAGCTTGTCCATCACTAGCATTATGGCATCATGTTGTCTATATGTCTTTGGTACTGTTGTGATGAATTCCATATAAATGACTTCACACTTATATTTAGGAATGGGGATTGGTTGTAATAATATTGTTGGATGTCTACATTCCACTTTCACTTGTTGACACTCAAATCATATGGAAATATGCTCGGAAACATCCTTTTTCACACTTGGCCAATAATACATCCTTTTCATAGATGTTATCATTTTATAATAACCTATATGAGTTGAATAAATTATTTTACGAAACTCATTAGAGATGATCTTATTCAAGTCACCCATATAAGGTATATATCATCTACCTTTAAATATTAACATGCCATCACTATGTGATTGAGAAATTCTTACTCAATGCTCCTTCTATCTCTTGTTGCAATAATTCCTTCACTTGCTTGTAATACTCATCCTGGTGCATTACCTCTTTTATCCTTCCTTTAATATAAAATTCATAATTATTGATGGCTACCACATGAGCCACTTGTAGCCTTTTGCTAACTGCATCTGCTACTTTATTTTCCTTTCCTTTGATAAATTCTATCTCAAAATCAAATTCAATGATCAAAGCTAGCCACCTGTCCTATCTTACAACAACTTGGGTTGGTAAAATAATACCTAAAACCTCCATGCTCTAACATTAAAACATATTTCCTTCCTAGAAAATATGCCTCCACATTTTTAATGGATCCACCATTGTTGCTAGCTCAAAGTCATGGGTGACATCATTTCACTCATGTTCATTTGACTTCATTGATTTGTAATAGACTAGCCGCCTCTCTTGCATTAGGAATCCAATGAGTCATTTCCTGCATACATTTTTGCAAACCACATACTCCTTTTCTAAGCTTACTATTCTCCATATTGTTGCATGCGTGAGCTAATGTTTTAATTTATTAAAAATGGTTACAGACTCCGGTATCCATTGGAATTTAATTCATTTTCCTTGCATTGTTGTGATTGGATGTCCAATATTTGAAACTTTCTGAATAAATATCCATTAATACTTAGCCAATCCCATGAAGGATTTGAATTCTGTCACATTTTTTAGGAGTAGGCCTCTCCATGATGGATTTGATCTTCTCAGGATCTATTGCAACTCCTTCCTTGGAAAAAATACATCATAAGTATTGAACTTGTGATTGGAAGAAATCAAATTTGCTAATCTTGGCATAAATCTTGTACTCCCTAAAAAATTGAAAAAATACTACCAAATGTTCCTCATATTCATCCTTGGTTTTAGAATAAACCAAGATGTCATCTACAAATACTAATACAAAATTGTATAAATATGGACTAAGAAAATTGTTCACTAACACATAAATTTTGCTAGAGCATTGGTGAGACCAAATGGAACCACCAAAAATTCATCATACCTAATTTTGAAGGCTATCTTTTGGACGTCTTCTTCCTTAATCCGTACTTGAAGGTACCCATACCTCAAGTCTATCTTTGAAAACAATGCAACTCCTCTCAACTAATCGAACATGTCATGAATCATAGGTAAGGAATACATGTTCTTGATTGTGGCTTTATTTAATTTCGCATATAAATGCATAGTCTCAATGTGCCACCCTTTTCTTCACAAATAATACCAGATCTCTCCATGGAGATACATTAGGTCTGACGGTTCCCTTGTCCAACATTTCCTTTACTTGCAATTTTAGTTCCACCACCTCTAATGTGCTTATAAAATTTGAAGCTTTCAACATTGGCACCGATCTTAGAAATAATTTTCTCTTCTTGGTGGCAGTCCTGGGATTTACTCATGAAACAGATTTTTGGTGGAATTATGTCTTCTAATTCCAACATTTAATTATCAATCCAGGGTCGTAAGACTTATAGATGCAAGCAAAGGAAATGTAGGATTAGAGCCTATTCTAGCCTATTCTAACAACCAGCACTAGAAAGAACTAATGTATAAGGATTATTACTTTAGAAACCTAAAGAGAATTACTAAACACTAAATTTAAAGCATGAAAGATCTAAGTTTTATCTAACATAAATTCATTGCAAAATAAAACTAAATTGCTAGATGTAACACTAATCTACAAAACACATGAAGCATAGAAACACTTACTCACACGGAGGGGCCCTTCCCAGGAGGTTAGTGCTACTAGGAAAATCTCAAATCAGGCTAAGAATATGTACCACAATTAAAAAACCATAAATTCTTAATTCACTTCAAAAATCTATGTTACAAATCAACTCTCTAAATCTCTCCAAAAACTAAATTTGATTGATCTCCTCTATTACAATAATGAACAAAAATCTATTACAATAATTAAAAACTCCTTCCTATGCCCTTTGATTATTTATTTATACATAAAATCCATTGAGGAAGCATAAGATTCAATCCCCTAAACCCAGAAAAAGAATTTACAATTTTAGAGGAAAATATCATAATTCTTGTTTTTTTTTGCAATTTTATACAAATTGGTGTTAAATAACTAACCATATCTTCTAGAACATAATTTATTTTATGGTTATGTTTCTATGGAGCCTAATTGATTATATTATCAACAATAAACTTTGTATTTTACTCATTCAATTCCATGGACACGTAAATCACGCCCAAAAATGACTGTTTAGATTTTTTTCCAATCTGGGTTTTGCAGACATTTTATAGAAAAATGCTTCAAAGAACATGATATAACTTTACGAAAATATTGAATTTTTAGAAATGGTTTGAGATTCAATTAAATTACTATATTTTTCACAAACCCATTTCTTGTATTCTTGAGATTCACCACCATCTACATGGAAATCGGGATGGAACATGGAAGTTGCAAAACTGTTACATATTTTTTGTTGTAGCTTAAGTCATGTGCTAGGATCCCACATGTGAGCTAGGTATATTCCAAGGATTGTACCAGAATATTAGGTCCATGTGGTACCTAATTTACCATGCTAGAGAAAATAAAAACATAGTTTATAATTTTTAGTTTTTTCCCTCCATAAGTGCAGAACTAAGTACCAGATTTCTCGTTTGATACTTGTAACATGGTTCTGGAACATTTCGGTACCACGAATGTTGGAGATCCCGTACCTGTTGCTGTGGAGATATATCATTCATATAATTGTCTCAATAGTGGAAAATTCTCCTTGGCCACATAACCACATTAGTAAACCGTCATTGATAAAACCATACTAAAAACTCCTTTAATCATTAAAAATACAAGAAATCGTTAATAATTAACCACAAGGTAAGATGAATGAATTTAGTGAAAATTGGTAATACAATAGTTATGGAATATGTTATAAATGTATGAATATGGCTTGTAAATGAAAGTTTTTGATAACCAATACGATAACATATCTAGGGCCCAACACAAATCATTGAACTATTTTAAAATAAGGTATTATTTCATCATTCCTCTCATAATATTTGATTCATTGGTTACTTGAAAAACATACAATTCACACCCGTTTCAAGTACTTCTTTACTCCTTGAAATTTTTTTCTCTCCCCTTCATCATTGAAACATTCTATTTATCTATTATAGCAGTTGATTTTAGTCTTGTGTCCAACGATCCAATCCATGATTACTAACACATCATAGAAAACCAATGGTTACAAATTCAAATATTCTAATGTAGGCATGTACTTTATCATCCCTGGGTGTGATCTCACCACATCTTTAACTCGCCTGTTGGTCCCTGTCACTAGCTAAAATAACCAAGAATTTTCATGCGATATATTCTGCAATGCACATTTTTATACAACTTTTGGGCACTATAATTAGAACCTAGGTCAATTAAAATCGAAATAGGTTTATTATTGACCATACCTTCCATATCAGTCACTAATACTTCATGATAAATATTCATGTTGTCTAACACAACATAAATTTGGGGCACATTATGAGCTACATCATTCACTATCTTTGCTTCTTACACATTGTACAACCTTGGATCATTTCTCTATTGCTAAGGATAGTCTTTCTGCCTGTGGATTTCTCAACATGTCCAACACTATATGGGTCCTCTTCTGAACCCCTCGATATCCTCTCTTGTAGGCTTAGAAAACTAATCTCTATGAGGAATAATGGATTTCTACTGAGACTGTCCCTTGATATAAGTGATAATATTCACATTCCTTCCTCCTGGTTAATGTCCCATTGTTCTCTTCCCTTTTCCTCTAAATATTGCCTTGCCTTTTTCTTTCCAATCCATTCAAAACTTAGTCTTATGATTGGAATATTTATAGAAATACCTCATTTTTTGAATGGTTTCCTTCAATTTTTTTGACTCACCAAATTATATTATTTATCTGAATGCATGTGGAAAACCACTGAGTTACCTTTGGATATTTACCTTTCATCAACTATCAATTTCCCTAATTTGTGCTCATAGATCTATTTTACCTTGTTGTCATAGTTCCTTCCTGATGGATACTTCTCTCGAAAATACCTCTCAAATCTCATCCAAGACAATTCCTTTTCTTTAATGTTCTTGAAATTTCTAAGGTCTTCCCCCTAGATATCAACTTTACCCTTCAAGCTAAAAATGTTTAATCTTTCCTTTATATTCTTAGAGAAATCATGTACCCAAAAATATTTCTTAATTCCTAGCATCCATTCCTCTACTCCCTCAACCTTCTTCATCTCTCCATCAAGTGTAGGTATTTTTCCTTCTTAAATTATTATGGAATCAAATATTTATCTTTCCTTTTCTGTTGGTAATACCCCTTAGTTGTAACACTACATACTTACTCATGATTTCTTGTCTTCCTCTCTCAAGTACTTAGTGGATTTCCACCTCTTAGTGTATCTTTGATTTATTACTTATGTATTTTATTATATTTTACCTTATGCACTACCAGTCCTCAATTCATGATTTCTAAGTCATGATGGACTCTTCCTTTACTTATGCCTTCCTAGGTAACTAGCACCTCAAATAAGATTTGTAGTATAGCTGCATTTACTTCTGATTTTTTTTCCTTAACTTTGACAACATTTTCATTTCCAACATTGTAACTTATTATCTTAGGTCTTAAAATTTTGAGAGTGTCCATCCAGTCATATGAGTCTTCCTCTATCCTTTTCCCAACTAAATCTTCTTCTTGACCATGCTGAGATCTATTAATGCTATATTGTGCCATTCTACTACTCACTCCTTTACTTTCATGTTGTTCCTTATGTATTCTTATGTGATGTTACACAGACATAATTATTTTCTAAACCAAAACACAAATAAATATGTTCACCCATCACCTTGGAATACTGAAATTGATGTGAGGCTATCTGAAACACCCATTTTCAAGTCAATATGCTAGTTAGAAAAAAAATAACAGATCAACAATCTATCCTACCAATCATATATCATGTCAAAACTATACTATCAACACATTTAAGCATACAACATGTAATCTAAAATAAACACACATTTGCACACAAAAAACAATCATCGTTTAAATAACACAAAGTGTGGTATTACAAATTGTAACAGAAATCAATCTTATTTTCCAAGGGTCTAGTAGTGTACTCTTGCTCTAATGTCATACCATTCTGTAATAAAACTATAAAAATTTATCCTCCTATGCCCATTTAGATCAAGATTTGAACCTTTGTTTGTTACCACACTATAACACTCCCTCCCACCCCCTTTGACTTCCTAGGTTGATGGGAGGTGTTACTTTTAACTGACCCAACCTCCATGGTCTCATTATAGAAATGAAGTTACAAAATTTCCTTCTATAAAAAAGTTGGAAGAATAAAATTTGGACAACACCATTGCTCCTAGCTCAAGATATTTCCAACGATATAATTTTTACCTCAATTTGACCCTTGGATTGAAATTTATGCCCTTCCAAACATTTACCACTTAACTCTTACCACATCATCGAAATTTTTTCACATGAAACCCATGTGTATCCCTAGTTGCCTTTCCATCTCATTCATGATGCTTACATGACCACAATAACTCATTTCTGGCACTCTCCACATCAACTTAGATCATGGGTCCCATTGGGTTCATCCTCTTTTCGCAAATCCACAACTTCCTTGTATCTGAATATAGGGGATATCTAAGTGCACACCAAGTTTGTGCCTTAAAAAACATATTGGTCCCCAAGACCTCTAGATTGCTATTTTTCCTCATCCAAATCCATACTTGGCCCTTATCTAACCTTTCTCCACATCTAACACCACAAGCATTTTTGTTTGGTCTTTGTCCCCAAATGGCCTGAACTCCTAAACACATCCACCACTTAACCATGCATACAACGTTGTACTAGATGTCCTTCTAATAGGACACACTCAATATTTCATATGAAATCCATTTTGTGAAAAAATTTACGTCAGTATACAAGAACCCAAATGGGCCCTACCTCAGATTTAACCCTTTTTACTTATTGTCCATTCTAGTTATCTAGACTAATCGAAATTTGACACTTCCATGAAATTGTACATATAAAAATGGCCCAGATTTCTAGACCCCTGAACATATCTGCCAGCCTTAAGCACATCCAACCTAGATACAAACTCTTCCAAGGTCCAATCCAACCTTAGATACAAACTCTTCCAAGGTCCAATCCTACCTTGGATACAAGTCTAATTATTGTAACATTTCAAATTTAGAAACTTTAAGAAATTTCCAGGGACTTTCTCTTACCTTCCTTAAGTTTTGGAATTTTTTGGAAAGCTAACATATATAGGAATTAATCCCTCATTCCAACAAAATCATTCTAAGCACATATTGAACCATAAAAAATTGATGAATCTATGATCATTCCTCCCTTAAGGCACTAAAATCAACTAAACCATAGCTAGCAATGTCTTTCAAAATTATCATATAATAGCACAAAATTAAACTACATAATTGATTCCACACATATTACCAAATTTTTTGATACACCATGTGTTACACCATTCACAGTATTTTACCAACAAGGATAATCGACAATATATAAACACATATATCCATGATCTACATAGCATATCATACCATGAAATTCCCATATAGGGTAACATCCAGATAAACATGTCAACAATCAGACCTAAGAATATAAATTACCCTATAGTTTAGGAATATATTAGCAACATAGTCTTTTCATTCCCTTCAACCATGAAGACACTTATATCAATATTTATTACAAAAAATTAGGAATATCACATTCCTCTATTCACAATGTTTATACATTCATTCTTATAATACATAGAATCATCATTCATAATTCCAAGTGCTACAGGTATACAAGTGAATATACTTATCTTATTAAATTAAATGACTGGAAATTGAGGGAGGGAATTCAATTCCCCCCCAACTATAGGCCATCTACACTACAACCTTTCTTGCAACTAACCACCCTTGATCCAAATTCAAATACTAAGGAGTTAAATTCTCATGGGAAATTACAAAAATACAAGTCAACTAGATGACATGGGAATACAAAGTACACAATGTCTCCACATGATGCTTAGGAGTTCAAAGAGCAAAATGTCTCAACCCAATCAAACATTTTAGGGAATCTAGAGCACAAACTACTCCACCCAATCAAACACTTTAGTGAATCTAGGAACATAATGCTCCACCCAACAATCACATAGGAATCCATAGCCCACGTTGTCTGCACCTGATTCACACTACAATAATCCAAATCCCATAATGCCTCCACATGCCATCTTGTAGGAATCCAAAGCACACCTTGCTTCCACCTGTTAGGTTCCATGGGAATCCAGAGTGCGCCCTTAATATCTCCACCTATGAAACACCACAAGAAGTATTAAAGGACATAACATCTCCACTTGATAATTAGGAATCCAAAAAACACAATGGCTCCATATTCTCAACACAACCAAATTCTCATTACACCATTCTCTTGAACAAGCTTCCAAATCCTGGTGGCATACACTGATAATTTGGCCTTTTTCTTTATCAACCTCTCTTGCAATTATCCATGCACAAGTGTGAGCATATTCTCTCTTTGTATGCTCCTACATAACCATGCCTCCCACACAATTTTTTCCATTGGGATATTTGTTTCTCTTCCTTTGCGTGTTGAACACATCAACACATTCCATAAGATTAGGGATTGTATGTGCTCAACCTTTATTCAAGAAACCCATCCATTCTTTAATGCTTGCACAAGTAAATCCATTAATTCATCAAGGATATAGGTGGTAAAATAAAATTAGTGGCTTGGGTTTACAAGCAACTCCTCCTCCTCAAACCTCTGAACCCATTTCCCCTCCTCAGCTAGTCAGTGTTTACATTTCCATATTATTTACATGAATTATAATTAATAGTGACATTTAAAAGAGGGGTAGAAAAAAGTGTTCTCATAGTGTGCAAAAATAGAAAATAGTAAAATCCAATAGTGACATAATGTGAAGTAGATTTGGACCTATCCCTCATCAACAGGATGAGGAAAGGTAGTAAGAAAGGTCACAAGAATGGTAAGTTAGAAGAATCAGGTCAAGATAGGAAGGATTTTAGGTACATTATTGGAAATACCGAGAGAGGGGATGAATCAATGTTTAATTTTTTGTTACAATTTAGTATCACAAAGCATTAACCAATAATATCACATCAAAATTGGAAGTTACAACTTACGCTTTTACCAACTACAAATGTAAGGGCTACAACCCTAGGTTTACCAAATATCACTAGAAGGAGGTGTAAAACTCCTAAAGGAAGCTAAAACTTCCTTACCTAGTAGAACCCTACCACCCTTTATAATAAAACATAAAACATGAACTCTTGGGCTCACGTGCTAGGGATAATGACCCAAATACAATAATAAAAAATCACTGCTATCTCCACCTCATCATATTCAACTTCATATATGGTCTAATAAATATGTCGCTATAACTTTGACCTCCAACATGTAGTGATCCTCAAAATATGTTGTCTAAAAAAAAAAGTGATTCTAATTCATATCTCCAATCAAATGAATAATAGTTCATACCTCCAATCATCCTCAAACATACCTCAATGTAGCTCCTCAACCAAGTTAAACATGTTTCCTTAAATGTGCCTTAGAAAAAGCCTACGTGTATATGAGTAAGGACCTTAGATTGTGTTTTAGTAACTTAGATATCCCTCAGAAACTCTACCTCAAGGATTCTCAAACTACTCCAGAAATTATATACATAGATGCATTGATATCTTGCTCTAAATAGAACTCAGTCAAAATCAGGTTCAGATTTGCTTCATGCTACTTCATATTTGGATCTCTCTTAAGTTTGGATTTGCTTCATAATACTTCAAAGTCTACAAAAAATTGACCTACTACACATGCCTGCGATCTGTGGTATTCCTTGTGAGGTATTGTGGCATATAGCAAACCTATTCATCCCCCTTTTCATGTAACCGATGGCCTAACGAAGCCTCCCTTATTAGGGAGTGATCAATAAACAAAAAAACCAAGTTTCAAACATATTTTGGTAAGATTCTCATATCTTAGATAGTTTCAAAAAGAAAAGAAGACAAGCTTGAGCTCAGCCTTGGTCTTTGCTCTTCATGCCTTGAAATTCTTCTTCTCATAGTCTCAGTCTCTTTAGTGACTTCATATTACTTCTTGTGCTTGAACATAGATCCACATTTTTTTTCCTTTGAAGGGTTATATATATTTTTTGGAGGCAGCCCTATTTTGGGGTTGACATGACCCATAAATGAAAATTTTCATTCTAAAAGACATGTTTATTCTAGAGTTGACCTGAACCTATTTTAGAACTAATTTCGATAATAATTAATCATTTGAACTTGAACATGAGGAGGACTATATTTTCTTCAATGGATCTCATCTTCAAAATTAATGGACCACCTTGATTAAGGTTTGGACCATATTAAAACTGTTTGTGTCATGTAATTTATGTGGGGTTAAACCATTAAACTTGGGGCATATTATGAGCAATATTAAAACTTGAATATCTCTTCAACTAAAAATACCCATAAGGCATGCAACCTATAAAATGAAATGGAAATATGAGGATACCAATTCAGAGTGATATTATAACCAAATTTACAATATTTTTCATGCATATCATTAAAAAAGTACATTGTCTCAATGGTCCATTCACCATTTGACATCAATGAAAAATTATTCCAACAATCTCCCCCTTTGTCATTGGTGTCAACACTCATTCTCCACTTGTCGTCATGCTCCCCCTATCTCCATGCTTCACTTCCCTTGTCATCATGCTCCCCCTGTCTCCAAGATTCACCTTCCTTGTCTCCATGCTACACTTCCATTTCTCTCCCCCTTTGACATCAATGGAAAACATTGGCTTATTTATTTTGGGATGACCCCCCTGAACATATTGAACTCAACATGACTTATATGTTCTTATCCTCCCCTTATTTGTTGTCCCTATGACTATTTTTCTTGGCTGTAATTTTCTTTCGTTCTACTTTTTCTAGGATGTATATGTTTTTTGGTCTTCTATAGCTATTGCAACCAATATTCTTGAGTATTCTTATCTAATTTCAAAAATTTGGGAATCAAACAAGATATTATACCCTCAATCATTGCTTTTTTCTGACATTGAGAATATTATGCTTCACATTCTCAAAGAACAAAAAAAATGTTGCTTTTACATGTTCAGTTCCAATATTACTACACCTTTTCCAAGTATATTGATAGATGAGTTACCTCCAAACACAACACTATCACTTTTTATTTTAAGGATGACAAATTTGTTTTAATCTCCTGTCATATGTGTCAAGCATCCACTATCGATGTACCATTCATCTTATTTGTATTCAATGATCAATGCTAGACTGCAATCTTCCTTATTTTTCCTTTCCCATTTCATAGATGGCTTCTCTATCTTTATGATTGTATCATTTTCTCTCACAAGCCTACAATCCTGTGCTTTGTGACCAATATTATTGCACTTGTAGAACACAATGTTTCGATTCATTAGTGGTTCACATGAACTATATTTTATGTTAGTAGATCCATGAACATTTCCTTATATACGATCATTTCTTACAAATCCATAATCATTCCTAATTCTTGCACATTTTCTTCTTGTGTTGATTGACAATGAATTACTTTATGTCCAATATTTCCACAAGAGTAACAATGACCATGAAAAATATTTTCGTACCTAGGAGAGTACGATGATCTTTTGAAGTTGTCCTATCTTGGAGGTGGTTCAATCGATTGTTGATAAACTTCTTGAAGTAGCAAAATTTATAAATTCCCTTTGATTTTATTCCTTTGGAGGTCCAGAGCTTGTGTTTTCCTTGTTTTATAACCAAGAATAGTTTTATTGCCTAATGGTCTTTGGAAGTTGAGAAATTTATTGAACACTAGTGAGCTTTTTAAGTTCTTATTGAGCTTTTCAACTTCAACCCTAAATGGAACACCCTCCTCCTCCAGCTTCTTACAATATTTTTATTTCTTATTCATTTGGATCTTCATTACTTCCTCAATTATTTTTGCTTCTTCAAGATGGGCCTTTAAAGAGATATTTTATTTATCAATTTTTTCAAGTAGGTTTTTCAATTCTCTAATTTTTTCTGAACTTGGGATTTTCTTTTTCATTATTCGTAAAATTTTATTTAAGATCTTCATTGTCTTGTTCGGTATCTGATAATTTTTGAGTCCCCAACAAGAATCCATTTTCATGACTATTTATTCTAGTTATTCATCTAAATGAATGACTTCATTGTCATCATGATCATTATTTTGGGTTTCTTTAGTTATGAAGAGAATTTGTCTTGCATCCCCTTCTTCTATATCACTCCCATATGAAAAATTTTTGTATCTCTTAGAATAAATATTTTTCTTATGGAAGATTTTCTTTCCCCCAAAAGGACATCTCTTAGCATAATGATGTATTCTACTACAATTGAAGAATTTAAACGTAACTTACCTTTGTGTTTTCTAGTTCCCCTTTTAAGCTTCCTGATGAAATTTTCTTCTTCTACATCTGCTTCATCATCTAGATTTCATTTGATCTTGAGCTCTTTGTTTCTTGTCCTCTTCATGGATTTAAAAGTTGCTTCTCTATTTGGTTTTCTATCATCTATATATATTCTTATTTTGTATGTTGTAAGGGTGGTATGTAATTGTTCTATTCTCATATTGGTCAAGTGCTTGGTTTCTTTTATGGAAAATACCTTAGAATTTTATCTCAAGGGAAGTGATCTCAGTACATTTTGTATGATCAAGGGATATTTAATTTCATCTCCTAATCCTCTAATGGAGTTGAAAAATTCATCTACTATGAGTAAATAGGTCACAATATATTTTTTTTCATCAATTTTCATATTTCAAACTGAGCTCTATACTTTTGAAGTTTGACCTACTTGACCTTATCATCACCTTCATAAAGAGTTTTAAGCTTATCCCAAACTTATTTAGTTGTGGTTCATGTCATCACCATGTTCTTAAGTGTTCTTGACAATCCACCTATGATGGCATGAATGTTAATTTTTTAAGATTTTTCTATGCTGCATCAATTAATTTTTCCCAATTCCAAATGTCACTTAGAATTATTTCCATTCATCAACAGTAATTTAAGATATAAAAATAAAATAAATGAAAAAGGAGACAATCATCACATCAACAAGAGACACAAGATTTGGTCAAATACCAGGGAAAAACCCTTTATGGGGAAAAACCTTTGAAAATATTCTTCAATTATATTGTCATAACATGTTCAGCAGAGTAAAATGTGCCTAATACAAAAGCTACAATAATATAACCCAACAAATTCAGAAACCTGTGCACAAAGGTCAAATATATGAGAGACAACTTGATTCAGCTTTCAGGAAACTTTAGAAATCTTCAGATGACAATCAACAGTAATCAAACCCTTAGATGCTACCATAAGGAAACATGCTCGCGGCTTTACGATATTAACCACATACTTGCCTATAGAAATCCCATGACTGTAGCCCAGATCCACTAGTTCTATGCCCGTAGTTGAGACAAAACCCTAAGTTCAGTGCGACCTTTGGACATGAGATTTTAGACCTCCGTACGATTTTTTTCTTCGCAAATGTCTCAAACCCAATCAAATATGAGAGAATAATATGCTTGATGTTGTGATTTCCAAATGAGCTTCTAGATCAATTGTATTTATATGCTTCAAGGGGGTGTCAATGATGTCTAGCCGACCTGTCCAAATATGCAAAGTCAACCTGATCCAATATCCATGAGTGGGTGAAAAATAAAAAACCAACTTTTGAATATCTAAATGAGGTTATATTTAGTTCCATTTTGGTTATATCGAAAAGAGGAAATCAATGCCATCATCATTTCCATCAAGTGAGTAGTCCAAAGTGAAATTTGACTACAGTTTCATAATTTTAACACTCCCTCTAAACTAGGGAGAATTCCACCTGTAAAACTTATCCATAGATCAATGTGTCATCCTGTCATAATGTGTACCAATATTTTCAACTCTATTTTTGGCTTGAGGGGTCCTGACCCAGGTTCAGAGTGTTCTACGCAACCAATAAAACCCTCCAACTATTAGCCCTTTAGGTAGTGATATGCTTGCGCAGACCAAAGTCTCACCTGAAGCAGTATGGGGTAGTGCTGGAACCAGGTTTCCACACTCAGAGGGAGTGTGTGATGTAGATATTATCCCTTCTTAACATATCTAATCATCACTTCTCTGTGAAATGACCTTCTTAACCCAATTCATATCTAACACAGAAAAAACCCTTAATTGTAATACAATTGTGCGTGAAGCAGACAATTATCCTTATTCATATCTACTCAACAAAAACAGGAATAACTCTTCACAACTACTTATATCTATCCTTTAACAGAGATCATAATCAATCATGCAACACTTGTGCGAAGACGAGAATCTACCATTACATGCATAACTTCAGATAAATGCACATTCATTATAAGCAATAGAAATATAAGTAAATATAAACATCATACAGGTAGATCCTAACATCAAAAATATTTTATTTATTGATATATATTTAATAAGTAAAAAAGTATTTTTCTTGCACACACAGTGGTAGGGTCCTTGCACACAACTCAGGACTAAGTCTATGCGCACACAGCTAGTAGGAGCTTATCCAACACAGAAAAATTCCCCAAATCAGATCACATACCATAGGATAAGGTTCTTCGATATGAATATATCTACTCGACTTGAATCATACATATTTATAGGACTAAGATTCAAAAATACCATGGTCTCAAACCATGGTTTAAGCCCCATGTTTTTCCTTTAACTCGCTACAATGATAAAGGAACTTTGACCCACCCCAAAGTTCCTTGAATTTTCTGTGCGCAACACATTTCTGCAAAATTTAGCCAAAATTGTACCCAAAACTTGACCCTAGGGGACCCTAGCCCAACAGGCCCCTAACACAATCTGGTGACTTGTCCTAGAGACACTCTGGTCTAAATTCCTACATCTTGGCCCACAACACCTGAATGGAGTCTTTGAGTGGTTGAATGATATTGATGCTTTATGTTGTACCGCTTTAATCTTATCCCACGAGATTCTTTGTATTCGACCCTTCTACTGTGAGGGTGATTCTTCACTACGTCTGTTGGAGCCCCTTTAGTGAACTGTCAATTGTTTGTGATAATTGTAGCACTTCCTCAGGATATGGATGCATTTTGGCTTCTAATAGCCACTCCCATAGGTGCAATGTATCAATCTCAGTCTGAATGGCCCGACCTTCATACAGTCGAGCTAATATTTGAGTTGGTACCAGGGTCGGGGCAACGACTCTGATGTCATTGAAATGTTGTTCCTTTGTGTGTAAATCCATCCTTAGTTGCTGAATCATGGGGTCATCTTCGATGGAGGTCCAGATGCCCATGAAATCCTCAAAAAGTGTGATGCATGCCTCTACATTCATCGTGATACTTGCATTGTCTTCTTGGACAATGGTAGCGTGTTGTGCTTTAACCTCTTGGGGTGTCTCTGGCTACAATTTTTCCTGTAAATCTGCAATATTTTGTTCTAACTCTACACACACAGTGGTTATTTCTGACCTTGATGCTTTCAGTGTAGCTGCCAGACTATCCATTTTTATAGTGACCACCACAGTAGTGGGTATTGTCAACTCTAGGATCTCGAAGCACAGCCGACTAATGATTGATTCTAATTGTGCACACTGACTCTTCGTAGCACTCCTAATTTCTTCTAAAAATTGTTGCTCCTTATGCAATGTATTAGCCTACTTTTGAGCCTCAAAGGTGTCCTGCAATGCCTTGTACTCCCTATATTTCAACTCGTATGCAATAATGGTATGCATGCATGTAGTTTACCACTGGGGAAAATGACTAAGTCAATTTTGACCTCATATCTTGCAGGAATGGAAGCGCACAACTCTCGATTATCAATGTGAATCCCTTCGCTCGAAACTTGAAACACACAACTTTCTATAAGTTTATGGATGTCGAATGGTCAAATTTCTCTCTTGTCCCGTGCTCGCTTGAGAAACACTTTAGAATAGTTCACTTTTCTTGTGCTTTCTTGAACAACGCTTTCTAATTTCATTGTGATTTCCACAGCTTTGACCTGCGTCACGATCTTCTATTGGGATAGAGGCAGGAAAAAATGTGGAAACAACATGAAAATGAACCACTCCTTGTGTTGTTGATCATCAATTGAACAAAATACTTCTATAATAGTACATTTCAACCGCTGATCTACCTCCCATATGGTCTCGTTTACTTCTTCATGGATGTCCTTTAATTAAGTAACACACTGCGCATATGATTTCGACTTTCTGAACTATTCCTTCAATGCATCTTTGAGCTCATCAATTGTTGCATTAGTGTTTGATACTGCATACCTCATATACCAATCCAACGCATGTTCCTAAAATGCGGTAGCGAGCTGCACTTTCTTAACATTAACATCATTGACCTATTATGTTGTCCACTCAACCTTTATGAGAAACCAAAATTGTTTAGAATCTTCATTTCCAATGCCCCTAAAGTTATGCAGTTTCATAGAGTTAGCCATATCAGAAACTAGTGGTGGAGGTGGAGGTGGGGTGGATGACTTTTTTTGACAGGATTTTAACTGCGCTCTGGATTTTTTCTTCTGAATGCGCTAATTCACCGAAACTACTTATTTCAGAATCGTTGTCGATGTCACCTTTAAGGGGGTTATAAACAAAATTTTCCTCTAGGTTTTCTTGTAAGTTTTTCCACTATGCGTAGAGCTAGGTGGACCCCTTTTGAACATTCACTCGTTGTGGGTGCACAGAGTACCCTTTTCACAGAATAACATCTTAATCCACCACTTCAAAGATTGTAGGAATTTACCTCTAGGGAATTTGAAAAATATCCTTTCAGATTCATAATATGACACAAACGTGTCAACAACAAATTCAGTAACAAACTCGCCCAAAATGATATCATTCCAATAATCTACTACGCGACTAATCTTATTTCTAGATTTCTCCAATTTCTGGATCAACTCAGGCGTCCACCTGGTAATCACGTCATCCTTCAAATAGGTCTGAAACTCAGCAAGATGAGATAACCACTCTTGTAACTCTGTAGCTAATGAAGCAAATAAAATCTCGTGGACCTCTGTATAAATATAATTTTTCTCCTAATATTTAGCAGATAACTTCGGATTTCTATTTTCTTGGATCGCAAATTCCCATACCCTTATATCAATCCACTCTTGCAATTCATTCTTCATTGGATTCCACATCAAAATTCCCTCAAATATATCATGGTCCCAGCAACATAACCATTTGTTAGCTTGAGGGGTCCTGACCCAGGTTCAGAGTTTTCTGCATAACCAACAAACCCTCCAACTATCGGCCCTTTCGGTAGTGATCTGCTTGTGTAGACCAATGTCTCACCCGAAGCATTATTGGGTAGTGTCAAAACTAGGTTTTTGCACTCAGAGGGAGCATGTGATGTGGATATTTTCCCTTCTTAACATATCTAATTGTCAGTTCTTTGCGCAATGACCTTCTTAACCCAATTTGGATCTAACACAATTATCCTTATTCATATCTACTCAATAGAAATAGGAATAACTCTTTCACAACTACATAGATATATCCTTTAATAGAGATCATAATCAATCATGCAATAATTGCATGAAGACGAGAATCTACCATTACATGTGTAACTTCAGATAAATGTGCTTTCATTAATAGCAACAAAAATATAAGTAAATATAAACATCATACAAGTAGATCGCAATTCATCAAAAATATTTTCTTTATTGATATATCTTTAATAAATACATAAGTCATTTTCCTGCGCACACAACAACAGGTTCCTTGCACATAGCTCGGGACTAGGTCTCCGTGCACACAACAAACATGAGCCTATCCAATCCAGAAAAATTTCCCAAAATCATATCACATAAGACAGGATAAGGTTCTTCAATATGAATGTGTCTACTCGAATTGAATCATACATATTTATAGGAATAATACACACAAATACCATGGTCTCAAACAATGGATTGAGCCCCATGTTTTCTCTTTAACCCGTTACAATGATAAAGGAATTTTCACCCACCCCAAAGTTCCTTGACTTTTCTACGTGCAGCATGTTTCTACAAAAATTAGCCAAAATTGTACCCAAAAATTGACCCTAGGGGACCCTAGCCCAACATCTATCTACTAAAAAAATCTTGAATCTAAAGAAGAAGAATCATGGGGAGAAAAATCTACCACCCTCCAACAAATGGGCTACAACCTTAAACATATGTCAGCAGGTTACTTCCTGGAAATATGTCAGTGAGCTACTACCTGGAAATATCATCAGGCTGCTATCTGGAAATATGATCAGACCACTACCCGGAAATGTCACCAAGATACTACTTATAAATTTCATCGGGATACTACCTGGAAATGTCTCATGGGGAAGCTACAACTCAACCCATATTGGGAAATAGGTGATGTAGAGGAGATCCTACTCAACCCATCCTATCGCTCGATGATCTTCCCATCGATGACCCATAAGATTCATGTGGTAGAACACTTGCATCATAACCTAGCTTGGATGAGATACCCAACTTACCAAGAGCTAAGGATCACATGCCTCCAAGCCTCCTCAATCGTTGGCCAAATGGAGAGGGATAATCCCAACAAGCCCAATCTTGTGGGTATGATTCCAGATGGGGTATACTCTGCAAATACCATGATAGGGTGAGATACTACTCCAACCTTGTAGGTAAAAAATAGGGGAGACACCAATAATTTCCAAAGCTCCCTCAACCCCAAGAACCCTCTGTCTCAATTCCTCACCCTTGGAGATCAAAAAAGGGGAAATAGTATCGCTCAATGTCCTTAATCAATGGTGCCCCTTATCAGGAGGGTTCACATCCATCAGTCCAAGATGCTCTATGAAGACCAAGAACTTCCCTTTCGGCAAAGCCTTGGTGAGAATATCTTTAATATGCTCATCCCTCGATATGTGATGGAGACGAACATATCCTCTCTGAACCATATCATGAATGAAGTGATATAGAATATCTATGTGCTTGGACTTGTTGTGAAATACGAGATTCTCTTCCAGACGAATCCCACTCGTGTTGTCGCAATATATCACTATAGTGTCTAGAAACTGCTCAAATAGCTCTCCAAAGAGCTTCCTCAACCAAACTTCTTTGGAGCTTAGCCATGCTAGAGGCAATATACCCTG
The DNA here is from genome assembly GCA_034641835.2 of Pinus albicaulis. NCBI lineage: Eukaryota > Viridiplantae > Streptophyta > Pinopsida > Pinales > Pinaceae > Pinus > Pinus albicaulis. The sequence goes on from CM076577.1 coordinate 237,541,390, forward strand.
CCTAGGTGGTACTCAATGCTACATACTTCTGCTTCCCTCTCATCCAAGATATCATGGCAAATCCAATACTAAAACAACATCCAGAGGTACTCTTCATGTCAATAACATTTCCCACCCAATCAACATCGATGTATCCATGAAGTCAAACATTTCTGGAAGAGTATCTCAAACCAAGTATAATCATCCCCTAAAAATATATCAATATGTGTTTGGAAGCGGTCCAATGTGCATGTAGGGGCTCGATCATGAATTGACTCAGCGTGTTCACTACGTAGCATATGCTCGAATGAGTGTTCACAAGGAACATCAGGGCCCTAATCAGCTGTCTATACTCTGATGGATTCACCAAATTGGGTCCTGCAACTTCTACACATAATTTCTTGAAGTTTATTTCCATCGGTGTGGGTAGAGACTTGCATTCAGTGATCCCAAATATTTCCAGTAGCTTCACAACATATTTTCCTTGTGAAAGGAAAATTTCACCAAGCCTTTGCCATACCTCAAGGCCTAGAAAGTAGTGCATGAGTCCAATGTCCTTCATTTCGAATTCAGAGGCTAGATCAGTATTACATTCCATCATCAGAGGCTTAGTACATGTCAGGAACAAATCGCCAACATACAAAACCAATATTAACGACATACCTTGGAGTACATTGAAGTAGAGGTCGGGATCAACATTTCTTCTCATGAATCCCAACATCACCAAATAATTGTCTATGCGGGCATACCATGATCTTGGGGCTTGATTCAAGCCATACAATGCCTTCTTCAATATACAAACATATGTCCTACTATCCTCTAATTTAAATCCATATGGTTGTTCAACATATACTTCTTCTTATAGCATGCCATGGAGAATTTCAGTTTTTACATCCATATAATGAAGGGTCTGTGAAATTTTCAATATGAAAACTATACAGTTGTAGTGATAGATTTATTCCTCCTACTTATTATTTCATTAAGTTATTTTTCAGATATCCTCTGGAAAATATCGAAATAAATATTACTGCAACATTCAAAATTACATATTCAGAGAAATAAACAGTAAAGGACATAAGCATAAGAATCAATCACATGTACACAGCTATTTTTGGACAATCGTCCCTAGAAAAACCCAATGCGGGAAAACTGGTGCAACAGATGAGGGTTTTATTAATTCTTCGGCAAATGATATCTTTACAAGGAAATATACTGGTAGATAAAATATGAAACACTTAAGACAGAATTCTCGGTTCCCTCAAACAATTCTCTGACACCCTGATTAGCCTCTACTAGGTCTTGTACCTGTCTATGTGTTTATTTGTGCATTCCCACCATTGGAATACATAAGTCTGCATAGTGACTATGTGGGCTCTCTGCGCTGCAGCCTGAAGCTGCCTCAAGTAGCCCACTGCTACCCTCTCCCTAATCTTGATCACTTTTGACTCCCTCCTCATTCTTCTTGTGAAAACTCTCCGCCCTGAAACTCACCCATTGAAATCGAATTCTCTTACTTCAGAATCAATCTCCTTCGGGCACTGAGTGTATGCCTGGCTTATTTTCCAAATGACCCTCAAGCCCTCTTTTATAATCTTCTCGTTGGAGAACCAACAAACCAGATTAGAAGTTTAATCAATGGCTAAGATTAAAACTTGACTTGATCCTTGTTTTCTAGAATATTCACACTCTGAATTTTTAATACCCTTTAATTATTTCATTTCCCTAAGTTTATACTGAGGGTCTTCATTAAAATGATTAATTATTTTAATAATTCATGAACCGAGTGGAATTTCCACGAACGGTTTCTGGGTTCTTTGGAATGTTGTTGTACAAGCCTCCCTGCAAAGTTGGAGACTTGGAACACTTCCTGATGCTACAAAAATTAACATTTCCTCTTTGTGAGGAAGGTGTTCCAACAATATTTTTGCTGCATGCTACTATGCTTTTGAAGCACCCTATGCGTTGTTGATCTCTAGACGTTGCCTCTCATATGCTACGATGTTGTCCTCTGTACTGATGCCTTTGACACTTCCACTATCACTACTGCATATGTACAACAACTCCCTCTGAATACTGATCCTATCCATTCCTGCTACTGGAAGGGATTCTTCATCATCCCCATCTTCTCTCTAAATTAGACAAACTTAGTCTTCCCTAGAGCTTTTGTGAGGATGTCTGCCACCTGTTCTCCTATTGGAGTGTAATGAAACTGAACAACTCCACATTATACACAGTCCTTGATGAAGTGACGCCTGATGTCAATATGTTTTGACCAATCATGAAACACAAGATTTTTAGAGAGCTTGATGCAACTATGATTATTGCATAAGATATCGGTCGCTTCCATTTTCTCCTTGAGTAGATTCACTAATAGTTTATGAAGCCATATGGACTCACACGAAGTTGTGCTGGCTGCCATATACCCTGCTTCTGCTGAGCTCAGTGCTACGAACTTATGTTTCATGCTCCACCAAAAAGTCATTCTTGATCCTAGACTGAAACAGTACCCACTGGTACTCTTTCGATCTACTAAACTTCCAGCCTAATATGTGTCGGTGAAACCACTCAACCTGACATCATTGCTACAGGTGTACTTCAATACAAGCTTGATTGTTCCTTGAAGGTAATTGAGATCATGCTTGGATTCTACCCAATGAGCCCTCTTAGGTTCTACTATTAACTGACTGATAGTATTTACAGCATAATAGATTTCTGGCCTTGTATTTACCAGATACATCAACGACCCGATGAGCTACCTATATAATGTAGGATCAGCCTCATCATCCTACGTGTCAATTTTCTTCCAGTTGGGGATCATTGGAGTTGTCATGGGTCTACAATCATCCATCTAAAATCTCTTTAGAATCTCTATAGTGTATCTCCCTTGACCAAGAAATATCTCCCCATTCTTCTGCCAAACCTCCAACCCCGGAAAATAGTGCATCTGTCCTAGATCATTCATGTCAAATTCCTCGGCTAAATTATTCTTGTAGTTTGTGATGAGCCCCGATGATCCTGTTAAAAATAGATCATCTACATACAAAACCATTAACAACGGCTCACTCCCTACTCTTAGATAGTAGAGATTGGTATCTGCATCACTCTTGACAAATCCCATCTTCTGCAGGTAGTTGTCAATTCGACCATACCAGGCTCTAGGAGCTTGCTTTATTCCATATAACGCTTTCTTCAATCTACACACATGATTCTTCTAATCACGCATCTCGAAGCCCTCTGGTTTTTCTATATACACCTCTTCCTCTATCACCTCGTTCAAGAATTCCATCTTGACATCCATTTGGTCAATTTCCCATCCCATCTGCGTAGCAAGGGATATCACGGATCTAATAGAGGTGTATCTGGCTACTGGGGTGAAGATTTCTTCATATTCAATCCCTTCCTTCTGAGCATACCCCTTACCCACAAACCTGGCTCTAAATTTCTCAATGCTTCCATTTGCAACATTCTTGATCTTATAGACCCACCTAGATCCTACAACTGATATCTCCTAAGGTTTGAGGACCATTTACCAGACATCATTCATCATGATGGAATTGTATTCTTCCACCATTACATAAATCCACACTTGGTGCTAAGCTACTTCCTGAAAAATGGAAGGTTCTCTGAATTGAGCAACTAAGGCTTGATACCTCTCAGATTGCTTATGTTGTATCTTCTCAATTCAAGGGACTCCGACAAATTCTTCTACATCTTTCAGAATCTGTCAAAGTTCCCTGCTCGTTATCCCACTGGTAGTGGGTGGATTTACCAGCTCTCCCTCTTGCAAATCCTCGAGAGAAACTTCCCTTGGATCCCTATGCCTTGGAGAGGTAACTGAATTTTCTGCTGATGATTGTTTGGGTTGTACCAAAGGTTCTTCCTTAGACTGCGTAGCAGTAGACAAATCGTAGGATCTTCTGAAGGCCTTCTCCTCTACGAACTTCACATTCCTCTGCACCACAACTTTCCTACTCTCAAGAATGTAGATGCGATATGAATTTGCATTCTCATTGTATCCTACCAGATACCCTTTCTCTGTAGTCATATCCAACTTCTTCCTCTTCTCACGGGGCACATGACAGTAAGTTGTAGTACCAAAGATCCTAAAGTGACTCACTTCAGGCTTGCTTCCAGTGAAGACAATTTTCGACGTGATATTTCCCAGTGCAGTGTGATGAGCCTTGTTCTGAATGTAGAAAATTGTATTACATGCTTCAACCCACAAGAATTTTGGCATGTATTATTCATACAACATTTCCTTTGTTGCTTCGACAATAGTCCTATTTCTCCTTTCTGCCACACCATTATGCTCCGAATTGTATGGAGTTTTCCACTCTCTTTTGATGCCTTCCCTTGCACAGAATCCAGTGAATTACTTATCTATGTATTCACCCCCATTAACTGATCACAATACCTTGATCCAATTCCCTGTTAAATTTTCAACCAAAGCCTTAAACCCTTTAAACTGACTGAAGACTTTATCCTTGGTCTTCAAGAAGTAGATTCGGGTTTTTCTGGAATGGTCATCAATGAAGGTGGCGAAGTACTCAGCACCACTAAGAGCTCTAGTGGACATCGGTCCACAAATTTCTGAGTGTATGAAATCAAATATGCCCTTGGCCGTATTTTTTTTTCTCTGATACATTTCCTTGTCATATTTTCCCAATACACACCCCTTGCAGACATCATCTCATTTAGTGCTCAACTCTGGAACACATGTGACAGTATTCTGGAGAGCTATTAATGCCCCATGATGAAAATTCCCCATAATTTTGTGCCATATCTCATTCAGGTCTATTTCATTTTCTCTTTCGACCAGTGCCATTAGAGAGTCAAGCTGCAACTTGTAAAGTTTGTTGCTTCTTACCCTGATCTATGCCTTCTTCTTACAACTAGGGTGTTTGACATAGACTCTATTGTGAATAAAGTAGATGTCATGACCTTGGTTTTTAATATGAGACACTAAGAGAAAGTTCATCCCCAACCCCAACACAAGTATTACATTAGTGGTCCGGATCCTATTTCCAGCCTCGGCTTGAAAAACTAGGGTACCTCTCTTAACAGGAGTGTATTTTTCTTTATTACCCATGGTTATTTTGAAATTCATCTTCTCTTCTTGGTAGCTGGAAATACAGTCCCGTACTGCAATCATCTAAGAAGAGGGTCCACTATCAATATACCAAACATCAGAAGAAGCAGTGCTTGATACGCAAGAAAATTCTTCCTCAAGTCTGATGCCAAAATAGAGACATCATGATCCATCTGTTCTGTCATGCTTCTTTCCCTTCCTGGAGAAATGTGTGAACCCTTCTACGCTACCGATGAAACAACATAATTCCTTTCACTATTAGATTCCCCCTTCATGTTACTCATATCTAGCTCTAATACCATGTGAAATTTTCAATCTCAAAATGATACAGTTGTGGTGATAGATTTATTCCTCCTACCTATTATTTCAATAAGTTATTTTTCAAAAATCCTCTGGCAAATATCGAAATAAATACTACTACAACATTCACAAATGAATATGAAGATAAATACAAAATAAAGGACATAAGAATAAGAATCAATCACATGTAGACAGTTATTTTTGGAAAATTGTCCCTGGAAAAACCCAATGTGGGAAAACCAGTGCATCAGATGAGGGTTTTATTAATTTTCAACAAATGATATCTTTACAAGGAAATATATTGGCAGATAAAATCTGAAACACCTGAGACATAATTCTCGGTTCCCTCGGACAATTCTCTCACACCCTGATCATCCTCTATTGGCTCCTATGCATATCTATGTGTTTCTCTACGTAGTCCCAACACTGGACTGCATAATTCTGCGTAGGGACTGTGTGGATTCTTTGTGCTGCAGCCTCAAGATGCCTCCAGTATCCCACCACTTCCCTCTCCCTGATCTCGATTACTTCTGACTCCCTCCTCCTTCTATTTCTACAAACTCTCCACCCTGCAAATCACACATTGAAATCTAATTCTCTTACTTCAGAATCGATCTCCTTCAGGTATTGAGTGTATGCCCGAATTATTTTCCAAATGACCCTCAAGCCCTCTTTTATAATATTCTCGTTGGAGAACCAACAACCAATATTAGAAGTTTAATCAATGGCTAAGATTAAAATTTGACTTGATCCTTGTTTTCTAGAAGATTCACACTCTAACTTATTAATACACTTTAATTATTTCATTTCCCTAAGTTTAGACTTAGGGTCTTCATGAAAATAATTAATTATTTTAATAAGTAATGAACCGAGCGGATTTTCCACAAACGGTTTTTGGGTTCTTTGGAATGTTGTTGTCCAAGCCTCCCTACAAATTTTGAGACTTGGAACACTTCTGGATGCTACAAAAATCAACATGGTCCACCCTTGACTTGTGACAAGGAAAAATAAAGAATGGTTGTATATCGAGCCACAGGTGCAAATATATCATCATAATCCTCTCCCTCTTTGTAGGAGAATCCTCGAGCCACAAACCTTGCCTTGTATTTTTCAATGCTTCCATCAATTCCATGCTTAATATTATATATCCACTTTGAATTTACCATATATTTCCCCTTCAGTCTCGGAAAAATGTCCCATACATCATTATTCATGATATATTCATATTATTCAGCCATAGAATATTTCCAGACTTTTTCTTTTACAACTACTTCGAACGTGCAAGGTTCGGATGGAATAATGGTGCTCATGGCTGCAAGATATCCTTGGTACCTACATGGCTTCTTTCTTTCTATAAATGATCTTTGATGAGGCACGTCTATCAATTTCCTTAAGTGTGTCTTGGAGAAAAAGTGGTATCTTCCTAGTTGGAGGATTACTAGGAGGAGAATCTAAGGGATCCACGGGATCATTAACAACATCGAGCATACACGGGCCATCCAATATATCCATTTCATAATTCTTCTTGGGAGGAGGAAGCGGGGGAAGTTCTTGGGATTTTCCATGTGCAATATCTTCATCAAATGTGACATGCCTGATAATTTCGACCATCCTTTGACCATGAATATATATTCTAAATGCTTTAGAATTTTCACACTACCCAACAAACATACCTTTTCTTCAAGTAGCTTCCATCTTTTTCCTTTTCTCTTTCGGCACATGAAAGTATACCAGGTAGCCACATATACGAAGATGAATCACATCGGGCTTGACACCTATGAATGCTTCTTCAGGTGTTTTTTTGTCTAATTCTTGATGAGGCACCTTTTTTTGAACATATTCGACAACATTTGTCACTTCTCCCCAAAGTAGATTTGGTACCTTTTAATCATGGAGCATGGCACAATCAGCTTCTACAATGGTCCCATTCTTCCTTTCGGCTACTCCATTTTGATCGAGAGTATAGGGTGTATTTCTCTCTTTCTTGATTCCTTCCTTCTTGCCAAAATCAATGAATTCATTTGAAGTGTACTCTCTACCATTTTAAGACCTGAATATTTTAATTTTCTTCCATGTTTTATTTTCGATTAAGGATTTGAACTCCTTGAAATTTTCAAATGCTTCATCCTTATGCTTCAAATAATATATCCTTTTCTGTCTAGAAAACTCATCAATGAAGGTGATATAATAGAGATGGTTACCAAGGGAGTGTATGACCATCATACCACTCAAGTCAAATTGAATGAGATGGAGGATGTCATTTGTCTTGCTTTCACTAGAGGGGAATGGTCCCCTTGTCATATTTCCACTGGCACATCCTGGACATACTCCATCATGTTGAGTTTTTACCTTTGGAATCCCGGAGACCAAGTTCTCCAATTTCGGAATCACATCATAATGAAGATGAGCTAACCTTCGGTGCCATAATTCACTTAGATTATTTTTTTTATGAACCAATTCCAATAGTGACCTTCCAGTGACCCTGTACAGTCCTTCATATCTTGTCCCAAACTGAATGGATCTTTCATAAATGATCCAATGGGCCAAGTAAGAAATTTTCCCTTGATGAAGGAAACCCTCATCCCTTTGTCTTCTAGAGTGGAAATTGATACACCTTTTTTCTTCAACCCAAGCATATATATTACATCATGCAATACAATAGATTCCCCAGATTTAAAATGAAATTTGATAGATCCAAAACCTTTTACGGGATGAGTGGAGTTTTCTCCAAGAATAATGTTCAAATTTGAATCCCTCTCAATTAAGTTAGAGAGAAATTACTTGTAACTAGAGAAGTGATGAGTGGCCCCACTATCAACCAACCAACTATCCTAGGAATCCAAAGGAGATGAACTAGTAAGAGCAGAAATAAGGATATATTCAGATTGATTTTCAACTTTAATTTCATACCTGGAAAATTTTGATTTCTTTTGTGGACAACTATATTCTTCATGATCACTTGGAGCATCTCTTCTTCTTCTATCATTTCTTCCATCACAGTCATTCCTTCGATCATATCTCCTCCTTTGATCATTGAATCTGTTTTTGTTGCTTCTAGTATTATAACATGACCCATTATTCTTCTTAGGGAAATATTGATCATAATGACCTTTATTTTGACTATTGTAGCATTAAATATGCAAGTATTCTTTCCTTTTATTTTTATTTCAAGGAGGAGGATAATTTATTGAATTTTATGGACCTCCTTTCCCTTTTTTCTTCTTCTTGTCATGAGAAATGAATGCAATGGGTTCCCATTCTTCATGCTTTTGAATCCTTCATCTTCATATAATCCTGGAATCTTCTTGAGTGAGATTTACAATAATCTCATGAAATGAAGGAAGTAAATTTGTGTTGCTAATAGTAGTGATGAATGTTTCCCAAATAGGAGGGATACCTCTTAAAGTCATGAGTGCTAGTTCCCTATCAGGTACAACTTATCCAAATCTTAGAAATTGATCTCTAACACGAGATATCCTCATTATGTAGGAATGTATGGGCTCTCCTTTATTCATCTTGGTGTCTATGAGTTGAGATTTCAAAGTGATGATTTCTTTCAAATTGTTGACCTCATACATGCTTGCTATCTTATCATACATGTCCTTGGAAATTTTCAAGTTTCCAACATATGCAATCAAATTGTCTTGTAAACCACCCACTATAATTAGATTTGTTTCATTCTCACCTTTCTTATGCTTAATTTTGATGGAAGAGGATGCATTTTCTGGAGGACGAGGTACCATTCCTTGAGTAAAGTCTAAAACATCATTGTTGTCAGCTATGATTTCCAACCTAGCTTTCCATGCAAAAAAAATGGATGAGTCACCCAAATTCTCATTCTCCTTGTAAGTGGTCATTGTCATCTAGATTTTACTAGATTCTCTCTTTCAACTTTTCCAAAGATGATTGCTTCAATCCTTGTCTCCTCTTGGGCTTGTCCTTCACCGTAGCTCTGATACCATGTTAATTTTTTTAGATTGTTCTATGCTGCATCAATTACTTTAGCCCAATTCCAAACTTCACTTAGAAATATTTCCAATTTCAAATATTATTTCCATTCATCAACAATAATTTAAGATAGAACAATAAAATCAATAACAAAGGGGTCAATCAACAAGGGACACCAGATTTGGTCAAAGACCAGGGAAAAACCAACTATGGGGAAAACCATTTGAAAATATTGTTCTATTATATTTTCCTAAAATGTTCAGGAGAGAGTACAATGAGCCCAATAAAATATGTACAATAATATAACTCAACAACTTTAGAAACCTGTGCACATAGGTAAAATATATCAAAGACAACTTGATTAAGCTTTCAGGAAAGTTCAGAAATATTTGGATTTTAGTCAACATTAATCAAACCCTTAGCTGCTACCATAAGTCAACATGTCTGTGGATTTATAGTCTTAGCCGCTACCTTTATAGCAAGCCCGCAGCTATAGCCTAGATCCACTAGTTCTATGCCTGTGGTTAAGATATAAACCCTAATTTCAGTGAAACCTTTAGACCTCATATTTCAGACCTCCGTACAGTATTTTTCTTTGCCAATGTGTCGAACCCAATTAGATAGAAGAGAAGAAGATGCTTGATGTTGTGATGTTCAAATGAGCTTCCAGATCACTTATATTTATATGATTCAAAGGGTTCTCAATGATGTCTAGCCGACCTAATCCAATATCCATGAGTGGGCGCAAAATCAAAAACCAGCTTATGCTTATCCGAATGAGGTGATGTTTAGGTTGATTTTGGTCCTCTCGGAAAGAGGAATCAATGCCATCATCATCTCCATAAATTGAATAGTCCAAGGTGGAATTTGACCGTAGTTTCATAAGTTTAACAAGTGCTTGGTTTATTTTATGGAAAATACCTTGATATCGTATCTCAAGGGAAGTGATCTCAGTACCTTTGTAATGATCAAGGGATGTTTAATTTATTCTCCTAATCCTCTAATTGATTTTAAAAATTCATCTACTATGAGTAAATATGTCACAATATAGTTTTTTTCATCCATTTTCATATTTTCAAAATGAGTTCTATACTTTTGAAGTTTGACCTACTTAACCTTACCATCACCTTCATACAAAGTTTTATGCTTATCCCAAACCGCTTTAGCTGTGGTGCATGTCATCACCATGGTCTTAATTGTTCTTGAAAATACACCTATGATGGCACGAAGAGCTTTTGAATGAAATTAAACAACTTCTCATCAAGATCAACTAAAAAATGTTTTGGAACTTTGCAACCATTAACAATGGAAATCCAAACATCCTCTCCTAAAGCCTTCAAGTAGTTTCCCATGCAAGTAATCCATAAAGGATAATAATTTGCCTAAAATGTTGAAATTCTCCTTGAAGAGATGCATTCCATATGATTTATATGTCTTCATGATATTTCCTCTAGTGATTAGACTATTAGAGGGTAAATTTCTTTGATACCAATTGTCGGATATATTGAGGGGGGGGAAGAAGCTCGGTAAATTAGTATTTCACTTTGTCATATAATATAGTATCATAAATAATTAACCAATAACGTCACATCAAAGGAACACAATACACACACACACACACACACACACACATATATATATGTGTGTGTGTGTGTTTGTGTGTGTGTGTGTATACATGTATATATATAAATATATATATATGTATATACATGGTCGTTTCATATTTTAAGAGTCGAGAAATGGGACTATGGGAGAGATGGCGTGCGCGGGCGAAATTTCTTTCGATCTAGGTTTACAGTCGTCCATCGCCGCTGCCGCCGGTTGGAGATCGATGCATTGGCGGCGCCTCCATGGAATGAGATACTGTGATACCCTTGCTGCTCCTCGTGACTTTGTTTGGGATGGGAAAACATTCGCGTTTGGGAGATTTTATATTTCTGCTGAGACAGATTCATGGATACCCTGCAGAACCAACAGGAATGGGTAATGTTACCTAACCAGACTATCAAATGCAATAGCGAGGCATGGAATAAGTCCCAGCGATTGCCATTTGTTTTTTGGTGGACTTGGTGATGAACCATCGCCGAGATATGTGCTCTGTTGCACCTCTCATGGTGCCAGTGGGCGCAATACTCTGTTTTTATTGATGGTAGCCCACGTTGGGACTACATTCTTCCTCTGCTATTGGGAGCGGATACCAATTGACTATTATCTTTGCGGGCCGGCCTTCTCATCTACGACCTGGGCCTCGTTGGTGGGTTGCTATTGGGCTTCGGGTCATCACTGTTTTGAGTTCACTGCCTTGCGGCCACCACAGTTGCAGACAAAACAGAAACTGCAAAGGCCTGATATCTTCTCCAATGAAGCAGATAAAGGGACCACCGACCTTAAGCGGACTCTGTGGCAGTCCTCAGACCTTCCAAGCCTAGCACAGGCCCATGCCATGAATGATGTGCCTATAGAGAAAAAATGTAGCCAGCATATCTGCTACAACAACCCTCAGGTAGGCTCGAAACCATATCAAGTTTTCATTAAGCTTCCTGTAGGTAACAGCATTATTCTATGGATTCGAACAATAGACTCTATACTACATCTAAAGGAAGAAATCCAGTCTGTGGCAGGGTACCCAGTTCATTCACAGTGACTGATTTTTGGGGGGAAAGATCTAGCTGACCACTATACTCTTAAAGACTATGCCATTGTAACTGGGTCTTCCATCTACCTCAACCTTAGACTGAGCGGTGGAATGATAGGCCAAAACAGAGAAAATGGAGCCTCCATGGGAGTAGGTGCATCTAAAACAGTACCCTCAAAAGGTTCATACAGGAATGTATTACAGGGGGACAAAAAAAATGCCACTGTACCTGTTGCCCCTGCTGAAAGCTCCCCCAAGCCATACATTGTAGAAATGCAGGACATCGTGCCAGAAATAAATATAGACAATCTAGACATTGATATGCATAGAACTTCCTACGAATCCCAAGCAATTATAGGCAGATTCAACTGCTTCTGGCCCAAACCAATGGAGCTATTCCATTGGATTTTTTCAAACGGGACCATGGAATGTGAAATACACCTATGTTCGAAGGGGTTCTTCATTGTCAAATTTTCATCTACTGAGGCCAGAGATGCCATTATCAGCCAGGGACCATGGTTCTAGGGCTCCACGGGACTCTTCATTACACCATGGTTCCCAAATTTTGATGCCAACACCATGGAGGTGACCAAGATGCCGGTCTGGGTAAGGCTCTACAATCTCCCGCTACATTTTTGGAATGAAAATGTTCTTGGCTGCATTGGAAACACCCTTGGTAGATACATTAAAACAAACACTCAACGCCTGGAGGAGCGCATATTCACCTTCGCACGAATCTGTGTGGAGGTTGATTTGAGCAAGGGTCTCCCAGAGTCCATTATGTTGAACAACAAACAACTGAGATGGACACAGCATTTAGATTATGAGAACACAGCCTTTAGATGCCGGATATGCAGGTGCACAGGACACCTACAAAACTCATGCCCGGCAGCCAAAAGGGATAACAGGAAAAAGAAGAAAACAGGAAAAGTGGCTAAAGGTTGGCAATTTCCCTCTGAAGAGCCAGAACTACAGGAAGAAGAGGAGGAACCAATAACTCATGAGAATCAACAAACAGATACTTCCTTGGGCACACAAGAACAGGAAATGTAAGATCCTCTCGACACCACCACAAAGACTCAGCAGGATATGGTACCTGGAACACTAGACAGTGGGGGATATAAAAGAACACATACATCAGACACATCAGACTCAGATAAGGATAATGGAGCACCAACGGAAGAAAATCAGCTTGTCCTTATCGAGACCACGCCAACACTTGGTGCTTGGCGTAAGGTTGAAAAGAAGAAGGGGAGAAAAGCCTAATTGTATCTCTTTTTCTTTTTTATTTGCGGCAACTTGAATGTATTTGGACATATACCAACTCATACAACATGTAATTTTGTTTTCTCATAAATAAAATTACGAATTTTTTCTTTGTGAAAAAAAATAAAAATGTATATATACATGTATATATATATATATATATATGTATGTATGTATCATGATGGAAGCTACAACCGGTTTTACCAGCTCACATTGGAAGGAGTTGATAACCTCCTGAAGGAAGATGCAACTTCCTTGCCTAGCACCACCCTGCTAACCTTTATAATAAAACATAAAAAAATAAATCTTAGGCTACCATACTAAGGATAATGACCCAATTACAATAATACACAATCAAGGTTGTATCTACCTAATGATATTCAACTTCATATATGCTCTAGTAAGTATGCCACTATGACTATGGCCTCAAATCTATAGTGATCCTAAAAATATGAATTATAACAAAAAAAATGGATTCTAATTTATACCTCCAATTAGCTACTTAAATAGTTCATACCTCCAATCAGCGTCAAACATACCTCAGCACAAATACTCAACTAGGATAAACAAGCTACCTCCGATGTGCCTTAGAATAGGCCAAAGTGTATATGAGTAAGGAACTTGGATTGTGATTTAGTAGCTCAGATCTTCATTAGAAAACATGCATTAGGAACTTTAATACTTCTCCAAAAATTCTATACACAGATGGACCAAGATATTTCTTCAATAAGCCTTAGTGAGACTCAGGTTCAGATTTGCTTCAAGCTTCCTAAAATTTAGATATATCTCAGTTTCATATTTTCCTCATATTGCTTTAGAGTCTAAACAAAATAAAACTGATACACAAGCCTATGATATTTGGTCTTCCTTGTTAAGTGCTTCAACCTATAACAGACCTATTCAGTTCCCCTTTTCTTGTAAATGATGGTAACTAGGCATCCCTTCATAGTGCATGATCACTCAACGCAGAAACCAAATATACATCTTATTTTCCTTAAATTATCATACCTTATACAACTACAAAAATATAATAAGACAATATCAATTTCAGCCTTGGTCTTTGCACTTCATGCCCCAAAATTCTTCTTCTCATCAAGATCAACTAAAAAATGTTTTGGAACTTTGCAGCCATTAACAATGGAAATCCAAACATCCTCTCCTAAAGCCTTCAAGTAGTTTCCCATGCAAGTAATCCATAAAGGATAATCATTTGCCTAAAATGTTGAAATTCTCCTTGAAGAGATGCATTCCATATGATTTATATGTCTTCATGATATTTCCTCTAGTGATTATACTATTAGAGGGTAAATTTCTTTGATACCAATTGTCGGATATATTGAGGGGGGGGAAGAAGCTCGGTAAATTAGTATTTCACTTTTTCATATAATATAGTATCATAAATAATTAACCAATAACGTCACATCAAAGGAACACAATACACACACACACACACACATATATATACATGTAGATATATATATGTGTGTGTTTGTGTGTGTATACACACACACACACACACACACATATATATACATGTGTATATATATATATATAGATACATGTGTATATATATATATATATAGATACATGTGTATATATATATATATATATATATATATATATATATATATATATATATATATATACATGTATATATATATATACATGTATATATATATATACATGTATATATATATATACATGTATATATATATATATACATGTATATATATATATATATACATGTATATATATATATACATGGTCGTTTCATATTTTAAGAGTCGAGAAATAGGACTATGGGAGAGATGGCGCGCGCGGGCGAAATTTCTTTCGATCTAGGTTTACAGTTGTCCATCGCCGCTGCCGCCAGTTGGAGATCGATGCATTGGCGACGCCTCCATGGAATGAGATACTGTGATACCCTTGCTGCTACTCGTGACTTTGTTTGGGATGGGAAAACATTCGCGTTTGGGAGATTTTATATTTCTGCTGAGACAAATTCATGGATACCCTGCAGAACCAACAGGAATGGGTACTGTTACTTGACCAGACTATCAAATGCAATAGCGGGGCATGGAATAAGTCCCAGTGATCGCCATTTGTTTTTTGGTGGACTTGGTGATGAACCATCGCCGAGATATGTGCTTTGCTGCACCTCTCATGGTGCCAGTGGGCGCAATACTCTGTTTTTATTGATGGTAGCCCACGCTGGGACTACATTCTTCCTCTGCTATTGGGAGCGGATACCGATTGACTATTATCTTTGCTGGCCAGCCTTCTCATCCATGCCCTGGGCCTCGTTGGTGGGTTGCTATTGGGCTTCGGGTCATCACTGTTTTGAGTTCACTGCCTTGCGGCCACCACAGTTGCAGACAAAACAGAAACTGCAAAGGCCTGATATCTTCTCCAATGAAGTAGATAAAGGGACCACCGACCTTAAGCGGACTCTTTGGTAGTCCTCGGACCTTCCAAGCCTAGCATAGGCCCACGCCATGAATGATGTGCCTATAGAGAAAAAATGCAGCCATCATATCTGCTACAATGACCCTCAGGTAGGCTCGAAACCATATCAAGTTTTCATTAAGCTTCCTGTAGGTAACAGCTTTATTCTATGGATTCGAACAACAGACTCTATACTACATCTGAAGGAAGAAATCCAGTCTGTGGCGGGGTACCCAGTTCATTCACAGTGACTGATTTTTGGGGGGGAAGCTCTAGCTGACCACTGCACTCTTAAAGACTACGCCATTGTAACTGGGTCTTCCATCTGCCTCAACCTTAGACTGAGGGGTGGAATGATAGGCCAAAACAGAGCAAATGGAGCCTCCATGGGAGCAGGTGCATCCAAAACAGTACCCTCAAAAGGTTCATACAGGAATGTATTACAGGGGGACAAAAAAAATCCCACTGTACCTGTTGCCCCTGCTGAAAGCTCCCCAAAGCCATACATTGTAGAAATGCAGGACAGCGTGCCAGAAATAAATATAGATAGTCTAGACATTGATATGCATAGAACTGCCTACGAATCCCAAGCAATTATAGGTAGATTCAACTGCTTCTGCCCCAAACCAATGGAGCTGTTCCATTGGATTTTTTCAAACTGGACCATGGAATGTGAAATACACCTATGCTCTAAAGGGTTCTTCATTGTCAAATTTACATCCACCGAGGTCAGAGATTCCATTATCAGTCAGGGACCATGGTTCTGGGGCTCCACGGGACTCTTCATTACACCTTGGTGTTCCCAAATTTTGATGCCAACACCATGGAGGTGACCAAGATGCCGGTCTGGGTAAGGCTCTACAATCTCCCGCTACATTTTTGGAATGAAAATGTTCTTGGCTGCATTGGAAACACCCTTGGTAGATACATTAAAACAAACACTCAACGCCTGGAGGAGCGCATATTCACCTTCGCACAAATCTGTGTGGAGGTTGATTTGAGCAAGGGTCTCCCAGAGTCCATTATGCTGAACAACAAACAACTGAGATGGACACAACATTTAGATTATGAGAACACAACCTTCAGATGCCGGATATGCAGGTGCACAGGACACCTACAAAACTCATGCCCGGCAGCCAAAAGGGATAACAGGAAAAAGAAGAAAACAGGAAAAGTGGCTAAAGGTTGGAAATTTCCCTCTAAAGAGCCAGAACTACAGGAAGAAGAGGAGGAACCAATAACTCATGAGAATCAACAAACATATACTTCCTTGGGCACACAAGAACAGGAAATGAAAGATCCTCTCGACACCACCACAAAGACTCAGCAGGATATGGTACCTGGAACACTAGACAGCGGGGGATATAAAAGAACACATACATCAGACACATCAGACTCAGATAAGGATAATGGAGCACCAACGAAATAAAATCAACTTGTCCTTATCAAGACCACGCCAACACTTGGTGCTTGGCGTAAGGTTGAAAAGAAGAAGGGGAGAAAAGCCTAATTGTATCTCTTTTGCTTTTTTATTTGCGGCAACTTGAATGTCTTTGGACATATACCAGCTCATACAACATGTAATTTTGTTTTCTCATAAATAAAATTACGAATTTTTTCTTTGTGAAAAAAAAAAATGTATATATACATGTATATCTATATATATATATATATATATATATATATATATATATATATATATATATATGTATCATGATGGAAGCTACAACTGGTTTTACCAGCTCACATTGGAAGGAGTTGATAACCTCCTGAAGGAAGATGCAACTTCCTTGCCTAGCACCACCCTGCTAACCTTTATAATAAAACATAAAAAAAAAATCTTAGGCTACCATACTAAGGATAATGACCCAATTACAATAATACACAATCAAGGTTGTATCTACCTAATGATATTCAACTTCATATATGCTCTAGTAAGTATGCCACTATGAATATGGCCTCAAATCTATAGTGATCCTAAAAATATGAAGTATAACAAAAAAATGGATTCTAATTTATACCTCCAATTAGCTACTTAAATAGTTCATACCTCCAATCAGCGTCAAACATACCTCAGCACAAATACTCAACTAGGATAAACAAGCTACCTCCGATGTGCCTTAGAATAGGCCAAAGTGTATATGAGTAAGGAACTTGGATTGTGATTTAGTAGCTCATATCTTCATTAGAAAACATGCATTAGGAACTCTAATACTTCTCCAAAAATTCTATACACAGATGGACCAAGATATTTCTTCAATAAGCCTTAGTGAGACTCAGGTTCAGATTTTCTTCAAGCTTCCTCAAATTTAGATATCTCTCAATTTCATATTTTCCTCATATTGCTTTAAAGTCTAAACAAAATAAAACTGATACACAAGCCTATGATATTTGGTCTTCCTTGTTAAGTACTTCAACCTATAACAAACCTATTTAGTTCCCCTTTTCTTGTAAATGATGGTAACTAGGCATCCCTTCATAGTGCATGATCACTCAACGCATAAACCAAATCTACATCTTATTTTCCTTAAATTATCATACCTTATACAACTACAAAAATATAATAAGACAAGATCAATTTCAGCCTTGGTCTTTACACTTCATGCCCCAAAATTCTTCTTCTCACAATATTAGTCTCCTTAATGAGTTCTGAGTACTTGTGCTTGAACACATATCCTTGGATTTTTTATCCTTTTGAGGCTCCACGAATGGGTTATATATATTGTTTCATGGGAGCCCTATTTTGGGGTCGCCTTGACCTAGAAATGAAAATTTTCACTCTAAAATTCAATTCTATTCTAGAGTCGACTTGAGCATGTTTCAGAACTGATAGCCCCAAGGGTTAGCTCAAGCGGTAGTGAGCCAATACGTGGGCCTCTCCGTTGAGGGAGGTCACGGGTTCGATTCTTGAGTCCTTTGGGGTTAGGCGCCGAAAGTCCGCCGAACGGTTTGCCGCGCGTACCATCCAGAAATTCTAGGGAAGTACGCCCGGATTTCCCGTGAGCTTTCCCCTCATTGAAAAAAAAATGTTTCAGAACTGATTTAATAATAATTAATAATTTGAACTTGAACATGAGGAGGACTATCATGTCTTCAATGGAGGGCATATTCAAAATTAATGGACCACCATGATTAAGGTTTGGACCATATTAAATTTGTTTGTTTTATTCACTTTATATGGGTTCAAACCCATTCAACTTGGGGTTGATTATGAGAAAGATTAAAACTTGAATATATATTCAACCAAAAAGACCCAAAAGGCATGAAAATTATCAAATAAAATGGTGAGATGAGGTTTACCAATCTAGAGTGATATTATACCAATTTTTCCTGTGTTTTTTATTCATACCATCAAAAAAGTACATTGTCTCAATGGTTCATTCGCCCTTTGACATCAATGGAAATTTCTTCCAATAGTACGTGAAATGTCTTAAGTGTCACCAAAAGAGAGAATATATGAGCCAATGTAAAGAGAATAAGAAAGGGGAGAAAAATTTGCAAATATAGATTGCAAGGAATGCATCAGACTATAGTTAGAGTGGATGAATTAGCATCAAATATTGAGACTAACTTCTCAATGGTCTCCTTTTTATTTACGAAAATCATGTCAAGTGTTGGGTGGAATGTATACAATGGAGCATTGAGACATATGAATTATGATAGGAAACCCTTCAATGAGTTGTAGAATTGGACTCCATTAGCTCACACATGCAATAAAGTGATTTTATGTAGTTGAATGTATTTTTTGTTTATTCCTCTTGAGCAAGATAGTCTTTCAATTTCTTATATAGAAAATTTTCACTAAGGGGATACATTTTAAGGACAACACTACACTATCAATGATTTTAGTCTAGAAATTTTGAGAAGTTTGGCTAGAGTTGTGTGGCATGATGGAATTTTCAAGTTACTTGTTGATCCTATGGTGCTAGTGTATTGCAATGAGAAGGTTGATTGGCCTTTCAATTTTGAGCAATCATATGTAGAGAATGTATGGTGGGATTCCATGGAGATAGGTTGAAAACCTATTTATATGGAATCAATGAGTAATTCCAAGCTTATATAGGATCAGAGCATTGTGACAGGGATTTTTTATTTTCTCACAAAAATGGGTTTGGCCTTAATGAGACCCTTTCCCTAGTGACCAAAGGATTCTCTCAAAAGAGGGAGTTTAACTTTTTAAAGATTTCCCTTTAGTTTCCTAAGGTTCTTAAGTGAATGAATGAGACACCCATGCTTGAAATTTGTTGGTGGCCCTATGTGAGTGGTTATTTGCACTCAAAGATTTGTAATTTATGATTGATGTGACTTGTTCAGATTTTTTTGTCTTTTTTTTATTCCATTTGTCATGGTCCTATGTATACAGATGGGATTATAATTCCAAGGAATAAATAAACAACTTATGATGTGTTGTGAGAAAATCATGGATCATGAGTTGACTTAAGAAAACATATTTTTTGGCAAATTTTCAATGGTCCAAGGGTATGCTCCTTTAGACTCAAAACTGATCAAGTCACTAGAAAACATGGTTTGTAAACTAACATGGATATTCCACTATGTTGGCAATATGATAGAGTGTTTTCCTTGATGGAAACCTACTTGATAAAGTTGATGAAAACTTACTTGATGAGTCAAGGGGGAGATTTTTGGCAATATGATACAATGTGTTGACTTTGATGGAACCTGCCTGATGAAGCTGTCCTTGATAAAAACTGATCTGATGAGTGTTAATGATGTAAATCTGATGTATCTACAGATCAATTCAGAAGTAGCTCGGAAATTTCCAGAATAATGTTGAACAAGGTATGTCACAAGGCATACGCGGGTTTGTTAAGGATAAGTTGCGTATGTACGCGGAAATGTACGTGACAAGTAGTGTATGCCCATTTGTGCTCTAAATTTAGGAAACCAGGAGACATTACCATGGTATTGACCCAAAGCATTGAGCGCTTTATTTTCTATTTGATTCCATCCAGGAATACCATTAGCGGTTGAGTGATTTTGACTCATGGTATTGACAAAGGCTAAATCTATTTAAGGAGAAGAAGATCATAGTGCAAGGTGTGCATGTGTCTAGGTTTTAATGAATACTTCATTCTGAAGTATATCTGCATGGTGGAATTCTGTTCTTAATTGATAGATCTGAATCTAAGATGCACCTATGGATATGATGAAGGTTCAAGATCTCTAGATCTAGAAATGATGAATCTCTAGGATGATCTGAAAAGAAATCATGAAGACCTGGCGCAAGTCTGATGAAGAAATTGAAGAAATCTGGGTAAGTTTATAGATCTGGTCTATTCTGCAAAGTCTATCTTTTATAGATCTATACGTAGGTTCGTTTCATGAAAAGCATGTGTATACGCAGTTCCTCTTAGAGAAAAGCGCGTATGGAAATTAGGATTTCTAAAAAATAAAATGCACTGAAGTATACACAAGTTCGTCTTTGTGAAAGCACGTATATACGCAGGTTCAGTGAAATAAAAGTGTGTATGGAATCTAGGGTTTTGATGAAGTATGTGGAATGAAATGTCTGATCTGTTTTGTTGTTTTACTGTTATCTGTCAATGATGTATTCATACAGATCTGGGTTGTTTAAATGTTGATTGTGCTGCGGATTATTTTTTATTAAAGATCAAGTTGTTGGTTGATTGGTTGATGATTAAATGACTAAGTGATGAAGGAAGAATGACTATAGAAACAGTTCTGTATGGTTGATAGATTGTCTGAACAGAAATCTGATTTCAGATCTGAGTCTGAACTAATTCTGAAAGAAAGCATACAGAGAAGAATACGCTAGTTGGTGAAAAGGAAAGCGTGTGCATACGCGGAAATGGTGAAGAAAATTCGTGTATACAAAGTTACTATACACTAAAGCATACGCAGGTTGGAGTGAATAAAGGCGCGTATATACGCGGGTTACATAAAGGAAAATAGCGTATGATGTTTGAATTAATGAATGTTCTGGGTTGATTTTACATTTGCATATCTATTCTGAAGTCTGGGTTATCTCTGATATTCTGGCTACAGTGGTCTCACTGTTCTGTTTGAAGTTCTGGGCATAATATGTTTGTTGAATAATGAAGGGTTGTGATGAAGTTGTTTGATCCAGTTTGAAAATTGATGAAACGTGGTCTGCAGTGGATCTGAGGGTTGAAGCCTTCAGTATGAAAGTGGAAGCTTTTTTCCAGAAGAGGTTGGTGCTAATATCAGGGGGCAGTAGCTCCCTTCCAAGAGAGGCTGGTAAACGAGAGCAGGGGGTTGTAGCTCCCCTCCAGGAGAGGCTGGTAAACGATAGAAGGTTGTAGCCTTCTACAGGTGGGTGCCTGTGTGCTGGTATGAGTCTGCGCCAGTACATGGTTGTAAGATGTTTTATTTATAATAAATATTGAAGACTGAGACGACGGCAGCGGTGGTTTTCTCTCGACTTGGGTTTCCACCTTAAATCCTGGTGTTCATGTGTGTTGCTTATGTTTGATGGTTTATTCTATTTTTACTGCACATTCTTATTGCTTAACATCTAATGAATAAATGATGCAATGATTTAAGAATAAAATACATAATAAGAGCTTTGAGCATACGCGAGTTTCCTTAAGGATATCTGCGTATATACGCTAGTTTTGTTCTGTAAAGTAGTGTATGAGTTTTGAGAAAAGAAAAGTAAAAATTTTATTAGTTAGCTCTAAATATTGATTCACCCCCCCCCCTTCTCAGTATTTTTCCCAAAAATTGGTATCAGAGCAGGTCCTTCTGAAAAAGCCTAGCCGCTAGAAGGAAGATCAAGCAAGATGAGCAGTCAAGATGTAACAACATCTATCAAGCCTTCGCTCTTTAATGGAAGCAATTTAATCTTCTGGAAAATAAGGATGAGATCCTATCTTCAGTCTATGGGAGTAGATATATGGGCCATTGTTGAACGAGGATATCAATATCCAGCTGCAGTACCAACAGATCCGACTGAAAAGAAGAATTATGAAACAAATGCAAAGGCAGTCAATGCTCTAACAGGAAGTCTAACTGAATTAGAATTTGTCAAAGTTATGCAGCTGAATACAGCAAAGGAGATATGGGACAAAATCATTCTAAGTTATGAAGGTGATGCAAAGGTAAAAAGTGCAAAACTTCAAACTCTCAGAATTGAATATGAAAATTTAAAAATGCATAGTGATGAGAATATTGCCAGTTTCTTTTTACGTCTTGATGATGTTGTAAATCATATGAGAAATCTGGGAGAAACAATAACCGAATCTACTTTGGTTGAGAAAATTTTAAGATCACTAACGGAAAAATTTGAGTCAAAAGTTTCTGCTCTTGAAGAAAAACAGGATCTTCAAAATCTTACTGTGGTGCAACTTCATGGCATACTAACTGCATATGAAATGAGAAGAGGAGGACCATCTGAAGTCAAAAAGGCTATCTTCATAGCTTCTAAAAAAGGGAAAGAAGTACAAGAAGCAGAAGGATCAGGATATATCTCAGAAGAAGATGAGGTAAATTTTGTAAAGAAACTCCAACTTGGCACAGGATGGTTTAGAGGTAAGCTTCCTTTCAAATTTTTTGAGTGTGGAAGATTTGGTCATTATGCTGCTAAGTGTCCTCATAAAGAAACACCTGCAAAAGGGAAAGAAGTAGCAAGAAGGAATAAGAATCGGTTTAACACTAGAAAAAGTTACTATACTCATGAAGACAGTGATGGGTTATCTGATAGTGAGGAAGAATGTGAACAAGATCTTAGACTTCTCATGGCATTTGAATCTAAAGAAGAAAAGGATACTTTTGTGGATGCTCTAAAAGACAATGATTTTCTTGAAGAAAAAAATCAACTCAAAATACGCTTAGAAGAAAGTAAAATACTCTTAGAATAAAGGAAAATAACCATAGAAACTCTGGAAACGCAGGTTGAAGAAGCGAAGAAACACAATGAGAATTTAGAATGTGAAGTGGTAAGTCTAAGAAAAGAATTTGAGAAAGTAAAGACTCTGAATCTTAGATTTGCTAAAGGATCTGAAACCCTAGATGAGATTATCAAGGTACAACGTTCTCCTCTTATAAAGACAGGTCTTGGATATACCGGAGAATCTTCTCAGGCTTCAGCACCAAATTATCTAAAAGCAGCTACAGCTGGTTTACAACATTCTACCACTCAACAAGGGAATAAAGAATAATTACAGGTAAAGCGTGATCATCTCAATTCAAAGAGCACCAACAGGAATATCTTTCAAAGAAACAACAATCAACAGGCAAATTCAAGTAGAAGATTTCATGATCGCAGAAATTTCTTCTTCAATGGACAATGTTTCTCATGTCACAATTTTGGTCATAAAGTGGTTCAATGTGTTGCATATAAAACCATCATGACAAGAGAAGAAAGAAAGAAAAGGATTGATATTGAAACAAAGAAGAATACCTATAACAACTTTTCTCCTCTTCTAAATGAAGTTGAATGTGCTTATTGCAATAACTTTGGTCATGAAGAATCTGAATGCAGGAGCAAAGTTCAGCCAAAAGAGCAAGTTCCTTCAAGCTCCAAAGTATGGAAAAAGAAGGAATTGCAGGTTGAAAATTGTGGCATAGCTTTATTTGCAGAAGGTGAAGAAAATCAATGGTACATTGATAGTGGATGCTCAAGACACATGATAGGTGACAAAATCAAACTTCTTGCATATAATGCTCTGGAAAAGGAAAAGAAAGTTGCATTTGGAAATGATACTCCAGTTGTAATTAAGGGAAAAGGGTATGTGTTTCTAAAAGAAAAGTTGAAGGAAAATGATGTCATGTATGTGGATGGATTAAGGCATAACCTATTAAGCGTAAGTCAAATGTGTGATCAAGGAACTGAAGTTGTCTTTAGTTCAAAAGAATGTGTGGTACGTGATCTTGCTACAGGTAAAACGATTATAAAAGGAAAAAGAACTCCAAGCAATCTGTATGTATTGAAAAACTGCAAAGATCAATGTTACTTGAGTAAATCTTCAGAAAACTGGCTCTGGCATAGAAGGTTGGGGCATCTGAGCTTCTCTCAGATCAACAAATCAAGCAGACTTAAAGCAGTTCATGATCTTCCCAATATTACTCCACCCGAAAATATCATATGAAAATATTTCCAATTTGGTAAGCAAACCATAGTACAGTTTAATGCCAAGGAAGGATCATCAAGTAAGCCTCTTGAACTTATTCATACTGACATATGTGGACCTGTGAGGAAAAAGTCACCACGTGATGAACAATACTATATCTTATTTATTGATGATTTCTCTAGAATGTGTTGGATTGGGTTGCTTAAACACAAAGATGAAGCATTTGAGAAATTTCAGACCTTCAAAGCACTAGTTGAAAATGAATTAGATCTGAAAATCAAGTGTCTTAGATCTGATCGAGGAGGAGAATATACATCAAATGAATTTCTTGAATTTTGTGAACAACATGGCATAAAAAGACAGTTTTCTATAGCTGGCACTCCACAACAAAATGGCATAGCAGAAAGAATGAATAGAACAGTTCAACAAATGGCTAGAGCTATGCTTGATGATTCCGGAACACCTAACACTTTTTGGGGAGAAGCAACACGTACAACGGTAAATATTCTTAACAAAGCACATGTTCGAGTAAATAGTGATAAAACTCCATATGAACTCTGGTATGGTAATCCTCCCACTGTGAAGCATTTTAGAGTTTTTGGAAGCAGATGTTTTATCAAAAATAATGATGAAAAACTTGGCAAGTTTGAATCCAGAGTAGATGAAGGAATACTTCTTGGTTACTCCTCTAGAAGTAGAGCATATAAATGTTACAATAAAAGACTTCGGAAGATTGTTGAATGTATTGATGTTGTTATTGATGAGTCTCCTGCAGCCCCAAAAGAAGAAAAACAAACAACAAATGAAGACGATGATGACATATGTCCTCCTACATCAAATAGCAATGATATAGACAGTGAACCCAATGAAGAACCTGAAGATGAGTTATCTGAAAAAGCTCCATCCAGATATGTTCAAAAGAATCATCCAGAATCTCAAATTTTGGGAGATAAGGGATCGGGTGTACAAACAAGAAGGACTCTTGTGGGATCTTCTAGCTATCTGGCATTTCTATCCACTATTGAACCACACAATGTCAATCAAGCTAGCAAAGATGAATGTTGGATTCAAGCCATGAATGAAGAGCTTGATCAAATTGAAAAGAATCACACTTGGGAACTAATACCAAGACCTCATGACAAAAATGTCATTGGAACTAAATGGATATTAAAAAACAAGGTAAATGAGAATGGGGATGTTATAATAAATAAAGCTAGACTTGTTTGCAAGGGGTATGCTCAACAAGAAGGTATAGACTTTGAAGAAACTTTTGCTTCTATAGCTAGACATGAAGCCATAAGAATTTTTCTTGCTTTTTCAAGCTTCCAACAAATCAAAGTTTATCAAATGGATGTTAAATCTGCCTTTCTTAATGGTGATCTAGAAGAAGAAGTTTATATAGAACAACCAGAAGGATTCATTTTGGGAAATGATGAAAAACTTGTTTGTAGACTTAAAAAGGCTCTATATGGTCTCAAACAAGCTCCAATGGCATGGTTTTATCGTCTTGACAAATATCTTCATCAACAAGGATTTTCAAAGGGGTCGGCTGATAGAAACTTATACACAAAAACTGAAAATGATAAACTATTGATTGTGGTTGTATATGTTGATGATATCATCTTTGGAAGTAATGAAGAGTCTATGAGTCAGAAATTTGCTTCTGTTATGCAACAAGAATTTGAAATGTCTTTACTTGGGGAACTAACATTCTTTCTTGGCTTGCAAGTGCATCAAGCAACAGATGGCATATTCTTATCACAAGAAAAATATCTTAAGAAAATTCTGAAGAAATATGGCATGGAAGAGTGCAAAACAGTAAGTACACCAATGATAACCGGATGTAATCTCAGTTCTCATGATGATTCTCCTATAGTGAATCAACCAGAATACAGATCTATGATAGGAAGTCTACTTTATCTCAATGGAACTAGACCAGACATTATGCATGCAGTTGGGATTGTTGGACGATTCCAAGCTAATCCAAAAGAGTCTCATCTTCAGGCTATCAAAATAATATTCAAATATCTATAAGGAACTCAAAACTTTGGACTATGGTATCCAAAGAATGATGATCTCATTCTTCATGCTTACACTGATGCAGATTGGGCTAGAAATGTTGATGATAGGAAAATCACTAGTGGTGGTGCATTCTATATGGGGCCCCAGCTAGTATCTTGGTTCAGCAAGAAGCAAAACTCTATTGCCGTATCTACAGCAGAAGCAGAATATGTGGCTACCGCATCATGTTGCACTCAAATTCTTTGGATGATGAAAACCTTACAAGACTTTCAAATCAAGTGTTCACCTCCTATCTCCATTATGTGTGATAATACAAGTGCCATCAGTATCTCAAAGAATCCTATTATGCATTCCAAGACCAAGCACATTCCCATCAAGTATCACTTCCTACGTGAATAAGTGCTTGAACAAAAGGTGAAGTTGGAGTATGTTCCCTCCAAAGAACAAGTTGCTGATATATTTACCAAACCTCTGCCCAGGGAAGAGTTTGAATATCTCAGACAGAAGCTGGGAGTAGTCTCTGCCACGCAGAAGATCAAATCTACTTAAATGCAGAAGATTAAATTGGATACGTGGGTTTCCTGAAAGATAGTCGCATATATATGCGAGTTTATACACAGAATACCGCGTATGGGTGATTGCTGACAAATTTTTCTGGGTCAGCATTCTTCAGCATAGTTGTGGTGTTGTTGGGTATCTTTGATGATGTTTCAGCTCTCATATTTCTGTTTCATTCTCTGATATTTGATGCAGATGCCTTGATGATTTTTTGTTGAAAGTGTTCAGGATGCACAAGCTAAGGGAGAGATGAAGGAGTGAAGTGGCTCAAGAACAAGTGTACAAGTTCAGGGGGAGCATTAGCCTTGTTGAGAATTATGCATTGTTGGCATTATGATGGTTCTGAAACATGATCTCTCTCTTGAGGTATTTTTGGTATTTGATAAAATGGTCATGATGTAAATTTTTTTTATTCAGTCATGTAAGGACTTCTTCAAATTTGTAAACCCACTTGGTTGGGTAGTTGAGTCAAAAAAAAAAAAAATTGTAAACCCATTTGGTTGGGAACTTGAGTCACATATGTAAATCCACTTGGTTGGATCATTGATGTAAGTATGAGTCCTTGGTGATAGGAAAGGTCATAGAGTCATGTACTTCATTGAAAAATATGTTTGAAGATTCAGCATGAACTCAGGGGGAGCATGGTAACTTATGGTAACTTCAGTGCACATCAGATCTACAAAGCTCTTCTTTCTACATGAGAAGAAAAAACTTTTTTTTGGTTTTGATCCGCCCTTTTCTCTTGATGTCAAAGGGGGAGAGTATCATGGTGTTTGCATAATGGTTATAATCAATGTATCTATCTGTTGTGGTGATCAAACACCATCATGGTTTCCATCAAGTCCAAAGGGGGAGATTGTTGGCAATATGACAGAGTGTTGTCCTTGATGGCAACCTACTTGATAAAGTTGATGACAAACTACTTGATGAGTGAAGGGGGAGATTGTTGGCAATGTGATACAATGTGTTGACTTTGATGGAACCTGCCTGATGAAGCTATCCTTGATAAAAACTGACCTGATGAGTGTTAATGATGTAAATCTGATGTATCTACAGATCAGTTTAGAAGTAGCTTAGAAATTGCCAGAATAATTTTGAACAAGGTATGTCACAAGGCATATGTGGGTTTGTTAAGGATAAGTCGCGTATGTACGCGGAAATGTACGTGACAAGTATCGTATGCCCATTTTCGCTCTAAATTTAGGAAACCAGGAGACATTACCATGGTATTGACCCAAAGTATTGAGCGCTTGATTTTCTATTTGATTCTGTCCAGGAATACCATTAGCGGTTGAGTGGTTTTGACTCATGGTATTGACAAAGGCTAAATCTATTTAAGGAGAAGAAGATCATAGTGCAAGGTGTGCATGTGTCTGGGTTTTAATGAATACTTCACTCTGAAGTATATCTGCATGGTGGAATTCTGTTCTTAATTGATAGATCTGAATCTAAGATGCACCTATGGATATGATGAAGGTTCAAGATCTCTAGATCTAGAAATGATGAATCTCTAGGATGATCTGAAAAGAAATCATGAAGACCTGGCGCAAGTCTAATGAAGAAATTGAAGAAATTTGGGTAAGTTTATAGATCTGGTCTGTTCTGCAAAGTCTATCTTTTATAGATCTATACGCAGGTTTGTTTCATGAAAAGAACGTGTATACGCAGTTCCTCTTAGAGAAAAGCGCATATAGCAGTCAGGGTTTCTAAAAAATAAAATGCACTGAATTATACGCAGGTTCGTCTTTGTGAAAGCGCGTATATACGCAGGTTCAGTGAAATAAAAGCGCATATGGAATCTAGGGTTTTGCTGAAGTATGTGGAATGAAATGTCTGATCTGTTTTGTTGTTTTATTGCTATCTGTCAATGATGTATTCATACAGATCTGGGTTTTCTAAATGTTGATTGTGCTGCTGATTATTTTTTATTAAAGATCAAGTTGTTGGTTGATTGGTTGATGATTAAATGACTAAGTGATGAAGGAAGAATGACTGTATAAACAGTTCTGTATGGTTGATAGATTTTCTGAACAGAAATATGATTTCAGATCTAAGTCTGAACTAATTATGAAAGAAAGCATACACAGAAGAATACGCTAGTTGGTGAAAAGGAAAGCGCGTGCATACGCAGAAATGGTGAAGAAAATTCACGTATACAAAGTTACTATACACTGAAGCATACGCAGGTTGGAGTGAATAAAGGCGCGTATATATGCGGGTTACATAAAGGAAAATAGCGTACGATGTTTGAATTAATGAATGTTCTGGGTTGATTTTACATCTGCATATCTATTCTGAAGTCTGGGTTATCTCTAATATTCTGGCTACAGTGGTCTCACTGTTCTGTTTGAAGTTCTGGGCAGAATATGTTTGTTGAATAATGAAGGGTTGTGATGAAGCTGTTTGATCTAGTTTGAAAATTGATGAAACGTGGTCTGCAGTGGATCTGAGGGTTGAAGCCTTCAGTATGAAAGTGGAAGCTTTCTGCCAGTAGAGGCTGGTGCTAATATCAGGGGGGTAGTAGCTCCCTTCCAGGAGAGGCTGGTAAACGAGAGCAAGGGGTTGTAGCTCCCCTCCAGGAGAGGCTGGTAAACGAGAGAAGGTTGTAGCCTTCTGCAGGTGGGTGCCTGCATGCTGGTATGAGTCTGCGCTAGTACATGGTTGTAAGATGTTTTCTTTATAATAAATATTGAAGACTGAGACGACGGCAGCGGTGGTTTTCTCCCGACTTGGGTTTCCACCTTAAATCTTGGTGTTCATGTGTGTTGCTTATGTCTGATGGCTTATTATTTTTTTACTGCACATGCTTACTGCTTAACATATGATGAATAAATGATGCAATGATTTAAGAATCAAATACATAATAAGAGCTCTGAGCATACGCGAGTTTCCTTAAGGATATTCGCATATATACGCTAGTTTTTTCTGTAAAGTAGCGTATGAGTTTTGAGAAAAGAAAAGTCAAAAGTTTATCAGTTAGATCTAAATACTGATTCATGCACCCCCCCCCTTCTCAGTATTTTTCCCAACACACTAGATAGTTCTTCACAAAAAATATGTGTAAACAAACCAAAATCTATACTATGAAGGGTTAATTCCTTTTAGATCCTAGATTTGTGATTATAGTTTTCCTATTTATGCATGGAAAATATCATACATGGAAAAAAAATAAAAGGTAAATATATTCACTCAAAAACCAAGATATTATTTGTGAAATTATTACAATAAAAAACTAGTTGGAATGTGAGGCTGCTTTTCCCTCTTTTGTCTAGAATGGAAATGATGTAAATACCAAGGATAAGGAAATGGAGTTTCTTTATACTTGTAGACCATGGGACGCTACATAACAAAAATCCTCTATTTTATGTCGAGTCTCTATCCACACTTAACTACTCTACTCAACATTCGAACAAAATGCAAGAAAATAAACTAGAACCACTTTTCCTCATATTAACCTGGTTATAACACAAATCAATAGCTAAATAGGGGTTATATTTGACTCATTCAACCATAAACATGAATTACAACTCAACCCTTATTAAGAATTATTCATAGTCCCCCTATGGCCATATCTTTTTCCATTAGTAACGAGGGTTGATGAGGCATCGTCTAAAATTATGTGGTCAATTGTGATAGGTAAATTTCTAGGAGGCATAAATTTCTCATATGAGCTTCAATTGAGGAAATTAATGTGCCATTGGAAAGGTACCAATTTATATATTATGTAATTTAGGTCCATAGTAATTTTTGGATTAAAAAATGTGGTCATTTAAGGCCTCAAAATGGATTTTGAAGTTCTTTTCCCCAATTTTCCAAATTGAGATTATCGGTAAAAAAGGCACTCAAAGCTTATTCCTCCAATTTTTCCACTTTGAAAATATCAAGATGCACGAAAAATAATATAATGAACTAATCCATATCATATCTTCCAATTTTGGGAGGCTTTATCCCAAACACGTTTTACTAAATGCAGTGAGGAAAATTTTCCTCTACCTTCTCCGTGGAGTACCATATAGCCTTTCTTGGAAGTTTTCCTTTCAACCTAATCTACCAAAGGCTAGGCTATCCTTGTCTTATAATTATACACCTATTCTAAAAAATGATATGTTTTCTCAAATTTTACTAGGAATTTGGTGCTAAATCCTGTATGAGACATATGACCTACTCCTCTTCCTCATCCAACATGGAAGGCTCATAGATTTTCAGATTTTCCATATTCACCGTTAAGTAAATGCACATGTATGGGGGCATATTGAGTCTAAATGAATTATCTCACACCTTTTCCAACATATTGAATTATCATCTCACAAAGCATTGTTTTTGTTATTAGGACATTGTAGCTTATCCTTGTTCAATTTTAACCATACTCTATCTCCCACTCTGAATGACCTCTTTGTCATATGTTGATCATGTTGAGAAATCAACACATGTGGGTATTAGGGATTGATTCCTATTTTCTTGATAATTGCTTGTGATTTATGTTATATTCTTTTACTTCTTTATTATGATGTATTTCATCAAGAAATTACCAAATTAAATGTATATCAAGATCACAAGTACAAGAGACACAAGGTGTGGGCACTTAGCTAGGGGAAAACCCCTATCTAGGGGAAAACCTAGTCCAACTCTTCCACTAGTAGATTGAAATAAAGATGGGACAATCCAAGACCATTTAGACCTAGACAAAGACCTCCTCCAATCACCAAATCAACCATTCCTTCAAGTATACTACATCTTCCAAATTTTCCAAGTGTCATCTCTTCAAATGTAGCTTCAATCCAGAATTTTGGCCCCTAACATAAGGATTTAGGATCTGCAATTAATTATGAAATTTCATCCCCAAAATTAGTCCAGAAACCCTAGAAAAATTTTCATGTTTAAGATAGATATGCCCCAAAAAATTGATTTTTATTCTTTCTTGGATTAGGTCTTCTTTTCCTGCACTTTTCTCTCTTTTGTATCCTCTTTCTCTTTGTATATCGAACTTGTGTGAGTGTGTTTACAAGTGAGTCAAGTTTCCTCTATTTATATTGCTTCCATAAGGCCAAATTGTCTCTAATAATGTTGAGTTCTCTAGGACGGGGTCAACTTGGTGAGGAGGGAAAAAATTAATATTTTGACTCAAAAATAAATTTCTATACGTGATACAAAAGCCCAAGAAGGGTCTAATAAATATGAAAATGATTCTTTTGACTCTTGAAAATACCTAGAAGCCTTCACAGAGGATATGACCTATAAAATTAATGAAAGAGCATGAAACCCATGCCTCAATAATACTTTTATTTTAAAATAAAGTTTCTTTAGACAAATATAATTATGAATACCAACACTGGTTAGATTCTTCAACACTCCCTTTTAACTAGGGAGGTATTCATAATTACATATATACAAAGGTACATGGAAGATGTAAAATATATGAAGAGTCACAACACACAGTTATATAGATTAGATACCTGACCAGGGTATCTAACCAGGTGCGACTAAGGTGTGTTCCAAGCTTCGGCCTCTCAAGGTAGCATCAGAATTTATCTCTAATACCAACCTAGGGATCTAGGTGTGTATCCAATGTCAGAGCTCCAAGACCAACACCACCCTCCCTACTTTTGGATCTAGACATAATCACAGGATGGCCAAATATCCTCCCAAGCATATTTTCACCCCAATATGCTTCATCTCTCCCTATCAACTAAACCAAATATATCCACCAATCTAAGCATTCTTCAAACAATCAATCTTCTTATGTAGAGATCTGCACAAACACGACCCTGATTAGTAATAAACTTTCACTATTCATATTTAACACAAACCTTCAGGGTCCTTAATCATTCTAATGATACTTATATCATCATCATATCAAACACATCTAGCTAGAAGCTTTACTTATTCAACTTTTCCAACAACACCAAACTCATCCTCAACACTTCTTCCAAAAAAATCCAAGTCTTATTCACAACTCTATCAATCATGAATAACCATCAATTTTGATATATTTATTGTCTAATTACAAATATCCTTAATGCCAATTTTATCACTTCTCTTCAAACTCCCTCTCAACTAGGGATATATACACTTTCATTTATCCAAGTAACTAGGGGATAAGTCCATCAACTATTTTATTCTTCTAGTTACACATGATCTTCCATTTTGCATCAACAATTCATTGGAGAATTTATACCTTCCAAAACTTCATCATTCATTTGCATTGCAAAAAGATAATTTATCAAACTTTAATGTCATCGAGGTTCTCACAGCTCCCTCTTTCCATCATTCTCAACATCATCATCAAATAAACATCAAGTATAAGGTAAGCATTCTCATCATCTTGAAGACTATGTACCTGAAAAATTTCAAAAATAAGTACAACCAAACAAAAATATTTATGTACAAGAGCATGAAGTCAAATTTATCAATATAGGGTTAGCATGTAATTATAATAGAGCATAATAAATCATATTTTATACATTCAAGAACTAAACCTAGTTAGGTTTTTCATCCGTTAGACTTCTTGCAACAACATTTACTAGGGTTTCGTAAAAAATATTAGATTTCATCATCAAAATTAATTCATATCAATAATTGAAAACATTATGCTTCTAGGGTTTTATTATCATTCCTTAGAATATCAATCTTTACTAGGGTTTTGTTACAAACCATAGACCTCAAAAACTAAATCATGAATATCAATAATCAAGTTAGCATACCAACTTTTCATCGCTAGGGTTCCATTATTATTTCTAGAAACTTATATCAGTTTCATACTATGGTTTTATTGTAAACACTAAATACAAACATTAAACTCCAAAATTATATATACAACAAATTTTGGTTGTCTAAGTTTAAAATTATATGAAATAATATATTCCTAGAGATTCATTTCTAAGGTTTTATATTTAATTTTACAAGGGTTTTGTAATAAACCCTAATTTACCAAACCCTAAAAAAAACTTGGGTTTCTAGACATCAATAAAAACCCTAAAAAGCTAAGGTTTTACCATAACATTACCAAAATTATAAACATTAAGAGAGTAGGATTTCGACGAGATATCTAAACTTTATCAATAAAACCTAAGAAGATTAGGGTTTCATCATTAGCATACCCTAAGCATCGAAACGTTAGGGTTTTATAGTGAATCCTAAAGATACGGATTTATCAAAATAAAATTACAAGAGAAAGAATGATAAGAGTAGATTCAATATAGCGATTAATCACCCTAACAAGAATCCTTATGATTCAAAACCCTAGACATGAGATAGTTAGTACTATGAAGCAAATTTCAAAATGAAGAATATTCATACCTTCTTTTGCAACAAGTTAAATGAAATCAAACATACATTGAGTGATTCTTTAAAAAACCTTGTAGAGTTTCTTTAGTAACAAGCATACTTTCATGACAGAATTTTTTTATTGAAGTTTCCTCCATAACCTTTGTGTAATCCTGCAAGCTTTCCTACCAAGGAAAATACAAAGAAAGTTTTATGAGTATATAATAGAAATAAATCTAGATGTGTGGATGAAATCAAAAGTGAGAGAGGAAACAAAGAAAAATATACTTATATTTTGGTAAAATGGTGAAGGCTCCCTCTTAATCCATTATTTTTTAGAGATAGCTATAACTTATTAAAACAATTCAATAAATTATAATAAGACATTGGATATATGAATTATATAAATCAAAACATAAAAGAAAACATTATAAAACATAAGGTAGAAGGATATTCAAGGGATATAATCCCTAAGTGTCTTAAGAAAATAAGTATTTGACTTGGATTCTTCAGTCTTCTTCTTCTTTGGTGGAGCTTCATCAACAAAATTGCATGTTCTCTTTCTCTCTTTTTATTCCTTTGATTTTCAGGACATTAAATCTTATAATGTCCCATCTTATGACAATTGTAGCATTCAATATTTGATAGATCAACCTTATTTTTTGGTCTTTTGAATTTCTTGCATCCCCCCTTCTTCATGTGATTAGCAGAGTATGCATTGGAGGTGTTGTCCTCATCTTCTTACTTCTTATTATTTTATAATAATATTATGCTTCTTCTTAACTGCAAGCATTCCACATTTGTTCAAATCAATGTTGAGAATATCAACATTAGGATAAAATCAGAAAGGGTTCGAAAAACCAAAAAATTGTAAAAAACGGGATAATATCGGTAAAAATTAGCAAACATTGGCAAAATCAAGATACCATAAAAATATCTATAAATTGGAAAACATTAGCTAGGCCAAAAAACTATGATTTCGAGACAAAATCAGGATGTTATCGATATTTTTGCAACACCGGTTCAAAGGATGGTGTGTGCTTCTAACCACTAATAAAATATGCAAAAGAGCTCCATGATTTTGGTGGACCTAATAGTGCAGCAATAACAAGTTCTTTTTTGGTATAACTTCATCAATGGCTTGGAGCTCATCTCTGATTTAGGATATCCTCAGAAAATATGAAGAAACAATATCAAATTTTTTCATCTTCATTTTTCTCAGTTGATTCTAATTGAGAGTGGATGTTTGTCTAATGTTCTTGATGGTGAATAGTTTGGAAAGAGCTTCATACATCCCTTGTGCAATATTCGAGTTGGATATGTAGGGGGTTAGAATTTATTTTACTCCATCCACAATTAGATTCATGGCCAAGATGTTAGTTTCCTTGTACTTTTTTTTTCCTACATCATTTGTTGGTTTCTAAACTTTTCCTTGAACAAATTAGAATACTTTATGTTTTGAAAGGATGACATCCATCCTTTTTTCCATGCTCTATAGTTGGTGGATCCTTATAACTCATTCTTTGTCTTAATTTAAGTTGACATAAACATTTTAATTTTTTTCTTAATAGATAATATGTCTTTCTCTTCTTATATGATCCTTCTCTTTTACCCTTTCAATAAATATTTAAGCTACTTTTTTCTTTCTCCTATTTTACCTTAGATTTGATACCATGTTGAGAAATCATTGCATGTAGGTATTAGGGTTTGTTTCCTCTTTTATTGATAATTAATTGTGATTTATTTCGGCTTCTTTACTTCTTTGTTATGCTTCCTTTCCTCAATAAATTACCAAATTAAATGTATATGAAGATCACAAGAAAAAGAGACAAAATATTTAGGCACTTAGCCAGGGAAAAACCCTTATCTAGGGGAAAACCCAGTCCGAATATTCCACTAATAGATTCAAATCAAGATGAGACAATCCAAGACCCTTTAGACCTAGAAAAATACCTTCTCCAATAACCAAGTTAGCCCTTCCTTCAAGTGGATGACCTGTGCCAATTTTTTGAAGTGTCAGCTCTTCAAATGCAGCTTCAATCCAAAATTTCATCCCCCAGCTTCAGAATTTTAGACCTGCAATTAATTCAAAAATTTCAGCCCCAACTTCAGTCCATAAACCATAGAAAAATTCATGCACATGAGAGAGATGCCTAGAAAAATTGATTTTTCTTCTTTCTTGGATTAGTTCTTCTTTCCCCGCACTTCACTCTCTTTGGTGTCCTCTTTCTCTTTGTATATTGAACTTGTCTAAGTGTGTTTCCAAGTGAGTCGAGTTGCCTCTATTTATATTGCTTCCATAGGGTCTACTTGTCTCCAATAGTGATGAATTGGTGAGGAGGGAAAAAAATTATTTTCTTTACACGATACAAAAGCCCAAGAAGGGCCTAATAAATATGAAAATGCCTCTTTTGGCTCTTCACAAGACCTAGAAACCGTCAATGGGGGCCATGACCTATAAAATAAATGAAAGAGCATGAAACCCATGCATCGATAATAATTTTATTTTACAATAAAATTTCTTTTGAAAAATATAATTATGAAGACCAAGAATAGTTACATTCTTCAACAGATCATGTATGAACTCTTATCACTCAGAAATAACTGCGACTATAGATGGAAATAACTAAGGTAACCTACAATCACTTTGTATTGAAAGTTTTCCCTTCAATATAGAGAGGGATTTATCCTTAAACTCAACTACTCAGTGTCACCTCAACAATTGGTTTCTAATCTCATTGGAAAAATTTAACTTGTAGGATAAAATTGATTTGGAAAGAAGAGAACAAGGACCATTTGGCATGAAGTATGGTGTAGAGGATGCTAGCCACATGATACATAAAAAACCCTTAACAAAGAAAACATATGATATAACTTCTTAGATAGATTACCACCAAGATGTGAAGACAGAGTACAAAAAATAAATATCACAACAGAGAAACGCTAATTCTATTATAAATATTTAAGTATAACTGGGGTTTTCATAAGGAATTCTAGTTCATAATGTTTTATCCAAAATATTGAAAAATTAATGATCAAGATATGTAGCATAAAGAGAAACTAAATACCATGAGGAAAAATAGACAGGAAGTCATACACACATGAATATTTGCGAAATTGTATATGCAACACTGCATATAGCATTATATTGATCAAAACTAACATACAAACTTTCTTCTTCAAAATATTTCCAACCCTTGGTTTTTTCTCATTATCATATTTATAGAGTACTTACAAAACCATAACCAAGTTTTCAGAAACATTAATTAAAATGTACAAAATTAGATAAGTATATCTCTAATTAAAACTACACACATTACATTGTTCAATTATAAAACAAAATTAGTAATATTCTATATCTGATAAATATGTCATTAATGAAGAGCTAGATGAAACTAAGGATCAAAACTAGTGATTGATATCCTTCCTAGATTTTTTGAAATCCCTACCTCATCATCGGGCTTAGTATGGTAATCTATTCCTTAAAATCTTATCTTGATCGACAAAAAAGGGAACCTAGTATGAAAATCCTTCATTCGGGGTTGTATTTGCTCCAAAATGCTCCTTGTTGCCTCCAAAAATAGTTTTCTTCCAAGTGCTGATGGAATAAATAACATACCTCAAATCAGGAGGAAAACTGGGATCGTCGATGGATTAAATGTCAGTGGTCCATAAAAAGAGAGGAAAAATTGTGTTGACAATCTAACTGTCAGCACTCATCCAAAATTAAGCAGAAAAAAATCAAACGAGTTGACTATGAGCGCTCCATCAAAATGCCCCAAAAATTGTTGGAGAAATAAAATCTCTACTATGTATATGTTTAGCTGAGTCTGCTAGCTGCCTCTAACAAAATGTCAATTTCACTTTCTCTTATTTTCCTAGTTTCCTTTATCTCTGCAACAGAACTCATAGGATTTTCTTTGTTAATGATCAGATATTTTTTAGGTGTATCATCCACATCAATTATTTTTTTCCTCGGGATAGGGTTTTTTTTAAGCTTGAATTTTAGCCTCAGTTTGTTTAATGGTCTATTATGTGGCTTTCATCCCCCATAGATATCAGCTAAAGTAGGCTCCTTATCAGCTTCTGTTTTTTCTGTCTCAGGTTCAACAAATTCATCCTCTATTTCCTCTATTGGTTTAATGGTTTCATCATGTTCAAGAGATGGAAAATGGGAAGGAGACAGGTTCTTATTTTCGCAGAGTCTTCCACTTCTTCTCATATAAGCCCTTTCCATTACAGGAACTAGAGGAGGAGGAGGTTCTGTCGTCTTACTTCTCGACTGGATTCTATTTTGGATAGATGACATTCCCTGCTTTAAGGTGTGGGGTGGTTCAATATTTTTATTACTTATTTTCCTTATACTAGTGGCCTTAGGTTTGGGTGAGACAAGCTCTACACATCCCCCCTAAAAGAGAAAATTCTCCCATGTTTTTTTTTATTTTTATTAAATGGTTTTCAATTAATAATTTGATTAATCCTTTGTGATAAATAAAATGGGATGATGTTTTAGGCTTTTCCCTAACCATTTCTGACATCTTTTTTAGAATCATCAATAAAAATAAAGGAGCATTCATCCTTACCTTTCCAACAATGTGAGAAATAAAATGGAAATGATATAGATTGAGTATGTTGAAGCTCCCTTCACAAGTGAAATAATATTGAGTGGTCCTCATGAGGAGGTTTCATTCATCCTTTAGTCAAGGTCTTTGTACATTTACACACCATGGTTTTTCC
Source organism: Pinus albicaulis (assembly GCA_034641835.2). Lineage (NCBI taxonomy): Eukaryota > Viridiplantae > Streptophyta > Pinopsida > Pinales > Pinaceae > Pinus > Pinus albicaulis. Next base: position 237,580,706 of record CM076577.1, read on the forward strand.
TTATATTCATCCTTTAAGGAGAAAGGAATGTAAATTCCAGTCAAAATGTGCCTTTTAAACCAACGTTTTCCATAAATTGGGAGAATTGTAGCCTTTGCAACCACTTCCACTGTGAAAAGGAAGGAAATACCTCCAACAATGACGCCCTAGCCATCAAACCCTTTAGCAAAAGCTCAAGCAATGCCATCATAGTAACCCTTCACCTGAAAAATAGTTCGTCCCAACTAGCCTCTCGAAAATGCTCTCAAACATCTAGATACACTTCGAGGGGGTCCAGTCCCTTAGGTTCCACCCTATGCAATTTGTCAATTTTTCCCATAAATTTCACCATCTAGAAACACATGCAATGAAAACGAGAGTGGGATTTGATTATGAAATAACAAGATAAGTAACTCTTTATCTTGGAGGATAACACAATATAGTGGATTAACCCTGCATGACACTTAACTCTTCATAATATAATTACTTCCACCATCCAGAAAAACTTGAGATTAAATGTGACAGTAAATAAATCATACATAAAATTTATCAATTAAACCATTAAATTACCATGATAATTACCCTTTAGAAGTGGGAATATTCCAATGTGAAATCATGAAACAAGATATCACCATTTGTTTAGCTAACACTAGGTTTGATAGGGGATCCACTCCTTTGATGATATGTGATATGTTAAAAATTTGATTTTGACATTTAAAATTTAAAATTTAAATTCGCATTGATAACCCAACTGTTAGCACCTTTATTCCAGAATTTTAAATTAGCACTGATAATCCAACTGTCAACACCTTTATTCAAAATTTCGAAGTTGGTGTTGACAATCTAACTGTCAATGCCATAATAATTATTTTTTAATAATAAAACAATAAAACTTAAAATGATGAAATTAATACTCTAAAGCTAAATTGAAATAACAAATGGCTCTAGTTGGGATGTTTTCCTCCCTGTGAGGCATCAAAGAACTCACTACTCCAGTGCTTGATACACTGGACCAACTCTTTACTTAATGCCACTACTTCAAGTAACTGTTTTATTGACATGAAATAAAATTGAAATACTATACTGAAACTTCAAATAAAACTTTGAAAAACACTTGTTAGGATATTAGGGCCTTCACTCTAGGCTTCAAAGCTTTTCAATTGTTGTCCACACCTACAACTGCTTTCAAAATGAAAAGGATATATACAAATGGAAAATGGTAATATCTCTCTCAAGACAAGTAAGGATTCTGAAAACACTCGTTTAGTGGGCCTCCACTAATAAGATCACCCTTTAAATCCTGTAGAATGAATTTATTGGTACCATGAAGTGAAACTATTTTATAGGGGCCTTTCCAAAGATGGTAAAACTTCTTGTGCTTCACTTTATATTCAATCCTAACATCCCATCTCAGTACCATTTCTTGAACTTTAAAATTATATGCTTTCACCTTTTTATCAAATAATTTCTTCAATTTTTTCTTAAAAAACTCTTCTTGATTGTATACTTGTTCTCTCAACTCTTCGGCTTTAGTAAGTTGATTTATCCTCCTCTGAAAATTATTAGGTTTTGCATAATGCTATTGTAGAAACCTCGTTACTGGTATACTCAAGAAAACTCAAAAAATGTGTATGTACCATAAACAATTTGAAATGGTGAAGTCTTAATTGATATTTTGGTACTAATTTTTTCTTCCCATAAAGCAAATTTCAGTTTAGCATGCCAGGTTTTTCTATTGTCCTCCAATAAATTCTTAATAATTTTGATTAGGATTTTATTAGATGACTCTGCCAAGCCATTTCCCTAGGGATAGTAAGTTGTACAATAACCCAATTTGACATTATACTCCTCACATAACTTGATCATCTTATGGGATTTGAAGTATTGAGAATTTCCTGCTATAATATTCTTGGGCAGCCAAATCTAGAGAAAATATCTTCTAAAAACTGAATTACCACACTATCTGTAGCTTTCATAGTTAGATGTGCCTCAATCCACTTCGTGAATTAATCTGTGGCAGTATAAATCTACTTATGCTGACCTGAAGAAGTTGGGTGAATCTCTCCTATGAAGTCCAATCACCATTGCTAAAAGGGGGTTTCCACTAAGATAGGTTTTAGAGGTAATGACAATACCTTAGGTTTTCCTTCAAATATTTGACATTTGAAACAAGATGCCACTTTCTTGTGAACATCTAAAAATATAGCCAGCCAATTAAAACCTGCCCCGAGGATTTTATTTGTTGTAGCCTTTGAATAATGGTGTGTTCCACAAACACCCTGATGGAATTCCTTTACAAATTTCTTTGCTTCATTTTCAATCAAATAATTTAGGAAAATTCCTGATGGATCCTTCCAGTACAAATATCCATCAAGACAACATAATTTTATTTCTTTCATTTTCAACGAAGTTGCTTGGGTTTTGGCTCATTTGAGTGGAGCCTCCAAATTCTCCATAGTGTAGATTATATCATTGTACCATGGGATAGTTTTTAGTTCACCAGACACTTTTAAACTCATCCTGTTATCTGTTTCATTCAAACATATTGTTAAGAAATCTATACCAAAGGAATCAAAATTTGTCTTTGTCATCATCTTTGGTAAGCCCTAGCCTTTCATAAACTTTTTTGGATTGATTTCTAAGTCATATTATAATAGCTTAGTGATCCACTTATATTTTCTTACACCACTATCATGCTAACTTAAAATATCTTTAACTATGCCGTTAGGGACAAAAGCTTTAACATGATAATGCAGAATATATACTCTAATGTACTTTAATGTATTAATAAGAGTGAATTATTGCTTCTCCATGATATTTTAGTTAAATTTTGCATCCCTTAATGATCCACTGAATAAAGAAATAAGTTTTTCTTGGTTACCACTATTTTTCTACAATAATACTCTGGAGATGGTATGTTCAAATGCAAAGGAAAAAACTAGAAATTCCTTTGAGAAATATGGATCTATTAGAACAAGTGTCTATGATAATGCATGCTTAATTTCATCAAATTCTTCTCTAGATGTGTCTAACCACTTAATTTCTCTTATCATTTTCAACATATTGGTAATTTCCTTTACAATTTATGTGAAATTCGGAATAAATCTCCTTAGAAAATTAATCTTACCAAGGGAAGACTACATTTCCTTTTTACTTTTGGGAAGTTCTAGACTTTTGATTTCTCCAACTTTGTTTGGATCAATTTTAATTCCCTCTTTAGAAACTATGTGACCTAATAATATACCCTCCTGCATAGCAAAGTGTGAATTATTTGGATTGACATAAGTACCAAATTTTTTTCACTTTAGAAAAAATTGTCTAGGATGTTTAAGATGATCCAAATATGATGGCAAGAAACCTATTATGTCATCCAGATAAACCAATACACACATATTTTTCTTCCGTGAATGCTATGTTCATCGCCCTTTGGAAACTTTCTCCAACATTCATTAGCCCAAAAGAAATTTTAGAGTACATGAAGGTGTCCCATGGCATACTGAATGCTATCTTGTCTTGATCTCTCAGATTCACCAATTTTTGGTTATATCTAGAAAAATCGTCAAGCATGGTGTTGACGGGAAAATATGTCCGGCCAACAGTAGGGGATCTCCCCGGTAGAAAGTCCCAATTAGACTTTAAACCGTTTGGAGTAGGGATCCCGTCCGGGGTGTGGGTCCGGCTACCACTTTAAATGACTATCCCTTCGGTTTCGAGCAACCTGATTGAAACTGCAAACATACACTTATTCACATGATACGGAATACATGACTGATGTATCAAAACTGATATATGACACTGTGCGTAGCAAAGTAATAAAAAAAATGCATGCGCCCAAGAAATGTCGTTAGCAACACATCTATGGGGTAATGCATACAAGATAATCTGACCACCAAAGAAATAGTTCTTTAATGGCGAGAAAATCTCTTAACTTTCCGAAAGATATAACGAAATTCTAATAAAATAGTTCATTAACATTCATCATGAGAATAAATAGCAAACTTGAGCATCATCAACACAATCATAGATAACAATGGAGCATCAATGATACTATTTAACAAAACAGATTCATTAATCAAAAGATATTCTGAAATTATACGCAGAATACACGCAGTGTTGTCACAGCTAGACACATCATCCAATCAAAGGGATTTTAACAAGTATTTGTATTACATATGTCAAGAGTATGATTCTTCAATTACAATGCAATATTTCCTTTCAGTCCACAAAAGAGGAGCCCCTTACTGTGTGCCCCACAGGGGTATTTATAGATTCAAGAGACGCCCTTATGGCTTTAAATGATTCGACTACAGACGTTTCAGCTTCCCTTTTGCCATACTTGCAAGGTCGCAACTGCGACCTGGTCGCAAGTGCGACCCTGCGACACAGTTATTAGGTGCGACCTGCGACGGTTGAACTATGGAACCTAGTGCCCATAATTGAAAACACAGAGCGTCAACTTTCTTGCCCTTGAGGAAATCTCGCCAAGTCTGGTAATCTGCTGTTATAGGGGCGACAAGAGGGCTTTCCTCTTTTATTCGATGCATACATTCTAGGGCATTCGGCACCAGAGTCTCCTTCTTCTGAGAGATCAGCATTGAGAGGGAAGCAAGCTTGGTCTAGATTTGCACTGGAGTGACAAGCAACCGATTCAGGTTCTCTTGTGATGCCTCGAATTCTGGTGCGGCAGCAGCTTGTCTTACGGGCTGCAGAAAAGACTGAATTTCCTGCTCTACCTGCTCCCAGTCTTTAGTTTCATTTAGTGCCCCTAATGACGGAATGTGATGAAGAGCGTTCATGGAGTCAATACCATTGATTAGGTGATTATATGCAGACATCACTTTGTCCAGATCTTTGGACAGCTTGTCTTTGGATTGCATACTCATCCGAATTTGTACTTTGGCTTCTTGCGTATGACTCCAATCCTTCCGAGGCACATGTTCGGGAGCTTGCTGATACTGCGCTGTCCAGTTCATCATTTTGTCCAAGGCTACCGAGGCTTCCCTGAGCTGTTCGTGTTTCTGCCTGGTTTCTTCTCGTGCCCCTGCCAATGGGGCCACTGTTTGTTTCAGGGTGAGCATTTCCTGGTATACTTGCCTCATTGTCATCTCCAACACATCACATTCTTTCCTGACTGCTAGTGGGACCTCATTCACTTGGGCGGGCCTACCCTGGAGCTGGAGCATCTCATTTTCTAGCCTTGATTTCTCCTGCTCTGCCGCTTTTAGCCTGTTCTGTAAAGAAATAATTTCCCTGCTCATCCTAGTGACATTTTCCTCGTAGACACGTGTGGCGGTGCCTGCAGCTATCATACGAGTTAGTCCTTGTGTAGGACTATGTCCTTTCCGGTGTGACACGTAGAGATGGCGGGATGGCCTTCATGACTGAGATTTCCTTTTCTCTTAGTATCTTGAAGAAATTGGTCAAAAGTCAATCTGGTCGTTGAAGAAGACCCTATTGCTTCTTGTTGCGAGAAGTCATCAACATTGAGGTACTTCTGCTGAGGATATTATAGGTGGTGTGTCATCAAATAGCTTCCGTCTTCTTCATCTGCGTTTGACCCTTTTCTTTCTCCTTTTGTGTGCTCTGTTTCATGCTTATCGTGTTCTTCTTTCTTAGGCGATTACTTGCCTTTGCCTACCTTCCCTTTTCCTCTTTTCTCTTTCTCTCTTGCAGCGGCTTGTTCTGTAACTTCCGGTCGACTTTGTCGAGTTCTTCTTTCAGTGCCTTTTCTGCCGCCGCCTGTGCCTCCTTCTCCTGTCTCTCCTTTTCCTCTTCCTTTTTCTTTTTTCGCTCTGTTCTGGCATCTTTCTTACGTTTCTCTTCATCTTCCTTCATCTTCTTCTCCTCTTCCTCCTTTGCTTGGGCTTCTGCTTCCCTTTGCTGATCTGTGGTGTTAGGCCCCGTACCGGTCTGCGTTTTCTTATCTTTGGAGGAAGAAGAGCCTCCTAAATTCTGGTGATCCCCCCCTTCTCGGTCAGAGTCGATCCCTGGAGCTAGATGCCTTTCTGCGTTGTACCAGTTCCTTCTTTCGTCCTCTGCCGGGCGCTCGGTGTGTTGATAACTCCATCTAAAATTTGCCCTTTTACAATGCTCAGGAACTATCCTGACTGGGTCATAAGTTCGGCAATCTAGATTCCTGAAGTGATAACTTTTTACCTCTTCCCCTTCACGCGCTACTTCTCTGGAGTCTTTGACTGTATAGGCACCAATGGTGAGAGGTAGAGCGGGCCAAGGTTTCTTCTTCCCTTTGGAAAGGACGTTCGAGAAGCCCGAGGTCATCTGGAAACATACCTCCTGCATGAGCACCTTATCGGTAATAAACTTGGGCAGAGCATGTGGTGCTTTAAACGAGCCAAATACTCGGATGATTGTGAATTCAGAGAATGGAAACCAGTGTGCCACCTGACCCAGTGTCTCCATTGCACGCCAAGACATACATGGGGTGTCTTGACCGAATAGTTTCTCGTAGAGGGCGGGAATGAATATATGAGAGATTTGCTCGATGTCTGACTTGTACCTGGATTCCCAGAATACCTTGGTCTGCAAATGTATTGCCTGGGTTTGGTCGGAGTCCCAGTTATGCGGCCATCCTTCGACATGCAGCTGGACACAGACAGCATCTAGCAGATACGAAGCCATATAGAATTCCGATGGCGCTCCCTCATCTGGGGCTAAAGCTGAAGCCAAATTTGTGTGCATGGAGCCCATTAATATACTGGCCCAATTGAACCGAGTGCCATATACTGTCACGTGTTCCATGATGGTTGCCCATGTTCCGTTGAAGGTGGTGGCGTCCGAGCGCCCGTAAATTCTGCACAACATGGCGGCCACCAACTTATATACCTTCCTTAGACTGGCCACCGAGTACTCCTGGTCCTTTTTGATTTTGAATTTATCTGGTTCTGCCCACCATTTTCTGATTGTATCAACCATCGGCACTTCATTTGCAGAAAACCATCTTGGGGTGAAGTTCACCTCTGGTTTGGGTAGCGAGTAGTAGACCTGTGCTTTTGAACTCTCCAGTGTTGCGAAGGCTTTTCCTGCACTATCTCAGATTGTGAAGTTCTTCGGATCCGTCTTCTGTATGATCCAGTCCAACATCTCTGGGCACGGAAAGATGGCGGGATGTGACCCTGCTAGGTGCAATTTGGACTTCTTGACTTTCAGGTATACTTCCCAGTCCGGGAGATCTTCTGGAAACTCATCCTCTGGCATGGCGAACTCGCGGTATACTTCATACCACCTAAGGCTGTCCTCCTTTGCGAAGGTGCAAAGGGTGTCTCTGTATATTGGTGGAGGAGAGGTCTGTATGTCTGTGTCTGACTCTTCCTCCACCACCTCCCTGCTTCTCCTTCGGGATACCCGGGGTGCCATATTGCTAGAGTCGAAGAGGACCGGTACTGTGTCTGCTCTGATTTCACCTGCTGCATTCAAAACAGAATCCCAGGATAAGAAAGACATGATGATAATGGCTAAATAGAGTCTACACATGCAAAGGTAAATTGACTATTCACTGGGGGTCGCTGGGTCGCTGATCCACAAAAAGGACTCACACGCGACCTCGCGGCCTTGCGACTAGGTTGCAGGGTCGCAGAGTCGCTGAGAAGGAGTTTTGCGACCTTGCGACCTTGTGACCTGGTCGCTAGGTCGCAGGTCGCACTTGCGCCTGCTGGAGGGTTTCGCGTGCGCGCGACTTCGCGGCCAATCTTTCCCTAACGGGAAAAGTACGCGGCTTGAAAGGGCCTAAACTGACCATAAGGCACAGCCATGAGGAAATAGGTAAGAGACGGGTGACCTTGGGGTTTGTGGGAAACAAAACAATGGTGAAACTCAAAAGAAAAATCCTACATCCTTTCCAGCAAATAAATAAGACCGTGGGGGGGCTCAATAATGGCAAGAAATGCTTAAGAGGGAAACATAGGGAGGAAAAGGCAACTTACCCGGAAGAAAACGCGTTAGTCGACCTGTCAGAGCAATTCCACGGTTTTCGCTGAGAGTCACAAATGCGACCTAGCGACCCGACCTTATATAAAAAGGTCGCACGTGCGGATACTTAATGAGGTCGCAAGTTGCAACTTTGCGACCTTGCGACCTTAAGGTCGCTGGGTCGCAAAGGTCGCTGAGTCGCTAATTTCTTTAAAACTTCACTTTGCGACTTTGTGACCTTGCGACCTTAAGGTCGCTAGGTCGCAAGGTCGCAAATTGATTGACTTCCGACTCTTGCGACCTGGCGACCTATGCGACCTTAGGGCCGCAGAGTCGCATAGGTCGCATGGGTCGCAAATAATGGATGCGCGACTTAGCGACTTGCTCTTAAAACTTTACTTGGCTTTTTTTTTTTCCTTCTTTAGTTTCAAAGGGGGCTCCAAAATTTTTGAAGTGTGTGTTATGATTTTATGTATTTTTGGAGGGTGTTGTAGGAGCTACAACAAATGGCGATTCACTGGATGAATTCAGAGTCTCTGCTGATGAAGGGTCGATGAGGGAGGAGGGAGGGGTCTAATAATAGCTTGTTCTTTTACCTGAGAGTCTACACCTTCCTTCCTTCGCCACCCCGCATAGTTGCCTGGCCTTTTGGCTTTATTGGGTGCAGATCAACCGAATTTTAATTCCTCACGCTTAAGGATCGGGAGGGTTGGGGAAACCTTGGACAACAGCAGGGTCCGGTACATTTATTTCGTCCCCATGGTGTTGCTCCGCTTCCAGCGAACCTCTCGGCTCTGGCGGAGTCACTGCCTAAGGAGTCATGAACGTTGCTCCGCTGCCAGCGAGCCTGGTCAGTACCCCAGCGGAGTCGTTACAACACCTCTCTGCGCAGGAAGCCTTTCTCGATCCTTTACCCTTTATTTGTGTGCGATTGCACTTATTTGAGAATGTGCCTGTAGCACTTATTTAGATGGGCATATTTTGCCTGGGCGGATGAGGGATCCCGACTTATTTTGCTTGCAGAGAGGTTGCTCCTGGTCTCATATGAGGACTCGGGTTTTTTCCAGATGGCCTGCAATTCTCTTGAGTTAGCCCTGTTCCCTCACGATCCGGTTGCGTCTATGCAAGACCTTTCCTGCCTGCACCCTTTAAGCTGCTAGGTGGTTCCTTATGCTTGAAGACTCTGGTAAGACCGTGTATTATCCTTAGGTGCCCATTACAAGCGAGCTTCGACTGCCCCGTGTTTTGCGGGAAGGGCCTTTCATCAGCATAGAACCTCTTCAAGGAGTGAGCCGGTTGCGGGCAGCTTTAGACAAGGTTTTCTTTGAAGAGTTAGAGAAAGAGGTTTTTTTTTTTTTTAACAAAACAAAAACAAGAAACGACTTTTATGATACAGGGGAAAAAACAACCCTTTGAGGGCTATTCAAGTAAAATAGTGTTTGAGGTCATGCCCGTTTACCGGGAGGACCTCGACTTTTCCTTCCAGAGTTTGCAATCGGAAAGTATGGGGACCCACCTTTTCTTTAACCTGAAAGGGACCTATCCATAATGCTTGAAATTTGGAATGTTTTCCTTTTCCTTCGTGTGCTTTATCCCATTTTAGGACAAGATCGCCTACTTCAAATTTTTTATCTCCTGCAGACTTTTTATCGAACCATTTCTTGATCCGACTCTGGTGGATGGCGAATTTCTCCCGGGTTTTCTGCCTTTCCTCTTCTAGTTTCAGCAGGGTGTCAATGCGGGTCTGCAAGGCGGGGCAAGGGGTACCGTGGCACTCTTGAGACAACTGTAGAGCGGGAAGAGAAAAATTGGGTGGGAGGACAGCTTCTTTCCCATACACGAGAAAATATGGTGAGGTACCTATTGAGGACTTAGGGGTGACACGATCGGCCCAAAGTGCATTTTGGAGAGCATTATGCCAGTTGCGTTGGTGAGACAGTAAGGTCTTTTTAATGATGCGAATCAGATTTTTATTGGTTGATTCCGCTAGACCATTTCCTTGAGGATAGTATTTTGCAGAGTGTTTAAGAACGATACCATTTTCTAAAGCAAAATCATATAATTTAAAAGATGAAAAATATGTTGCATTATCGAAAACCAAGGATGTCGGAACGCCAAACCTGGTAATGATGGAATGAGTGACAAATTGCATTACCTCCTAGTCGTTGACTTGGCGTAATGGTACTGCCTCAACCCACCTGGTGAAGTAATCAGTGGCTGTTAGAATGTACCGGTGTTGTTTAGAAGAGTGGGGTAGGATCTCGCCAATGACGTCTAGACCCCATTGTTGGAACGGTTCTTCTACTGATACTGACAACAAAGGAGCAGCCGGACGCGCTTCTCGGTTTGCGAATTTCTGGCATTGAATGCATTTCTGAACATATGCGTGGGCATCTCTAAAAAGGGTTGGCCAATAATAACCTGCACGCATAATTTTATGAGCAGTGGTATCCCCGGCGAAATGACCTCCTGCTGGTCCATCGTGTAGCTCGGTTAAGACTTTCTGAGCTTCATCATGTTCTAGGCAGCGTAACATGACTCCATTGGAATGTTTCTTGAAAAGCTTCCCTTGAATTAACTGGTAAGACGCGGCTTTGAGTCTGATTGCACGTTTCTACCGGGCATCTAGATTTGGATCCAATACACCGTGTGCCAAATACCCCGAGATATCCGAGTACCAAGACGGGTTCCTTTCCTGAGGCATGACGTCAGTTTGGTACATATCAATTTCTTGCTCCCAATTATCTTCTTCACTCTTTTGGGAACTTGCGGCTTCTGCAGCCATTTGGCATAGGCCTTGCCCTTTAACTGTGCGTGCCGGCTTAAACTCTAAATCGTACTCTTGCATACACGCAACCCAGTTTCCTCTTCTCTCGCCCAACTCTTGCTGCATGAACAGCGAGCGAACAGCTGGGTGGGGAACGTAAACTGTGACATGGTTTTTCAAGATGTATGGTCTGAAATGTTTGACCGCTTTGTATACCGCGTAAGCCTGTTTCTTGATTTCAGGATAATTTAATTCAGCTCCCTGCAGACCAGTGCTCATGAACGAAATGGGACGCTCGTCATTATTTCTGTCCTTTTGCGTGAGTACGGCTGCCAGGGATGAGTCCGAAGCAAACGTGTATAAGCTGAAATCTCTGCCGAAATCTGGGCTCTGGAGGGAAGGTGCTTCGGCTATTGCTTTCTTGATCTGGTCGAACGCTTCCTTTTCGGGTTGATTCCATTTGAAAGTAGCATTTTTCTTTATCATTCTCTGCAGCGGTTTCACTATCTGGGCGAAATCGGATATGAACTTACCTACAAAATTGATCTTTCCCAAAAAGGATTGCATTGCTTTCTTACTGCTGGGGGGAGAGATCTGAGCAATGGCTTTCGCACGTTCTGGATCAACGACTATGCCTTGCTTAGTTATGATGTGACCCAGTAGATTTCCTTCTGCTACGGCAAAAACGCTCTTCTTAGGATTGAGCGAGATACCGTATTTTCTGCACCTTTCAAAAATCTGTCTGAGGTGACGTAAATGATCCCCCCGGCGTTTAGAGAATACTGTGACATCATCCAAGTAGACTACCACACTTTGGCCTATCAGACCCCTGAATGCTATATACATGGCTCTTTGGAAAGTTGCCCCTGCGTGGATTAATCCAAAGGGCATACGCCTGTACGCGAAAGTTCCCCACTTAGTCCGAAAGGTAGTCTTTAACCTGTCTGGTTCGGCCACTAGTACTTGATTGTAGCCAGAGAATCCGTCCAACAAAGAGAACATTTCTGAGCCGGACACTGCTTGTAATATCTGCTCCATAGGGGGAACTGGGTAATTATCTTTACTCGAGGCCCAGTTTAAGTTCCGGAAATCTACACATAAGCGAATTTCACCTGACTTCTTCCGTACCGGAACCAAATTGGACACCCATGTGGAATGGCGAACTTTGAAGATAATGCGGGCATCCAAAAGTTTCTTGAGTTCTTTTAGAATCAGTGGCTCCATCGTAGGGTGTACTTTCCTAAGCTTTTGTTGAAATGGTTTTACATTGTCTTTGATCGGTATCACGTGTTGTATGATTCGAGTATCGTATGTGTGTAATTCCTCATATGTCCAAGCGAACACGTCACGATACTTGCGAAACAGCTGAGTGAAATCCTGGGCCTCTTGGGGAGTGCAGTCCTTCCCGAGGTTGATGAATTTAGGATTATCCTCTGATCCTAAATTCACTTGTCGATGAGCTAAAATAGAGCTCTGTACTTTTGCATTTGGGGGCCCACGGAATCGATTTTGCAGATCGAAAAGCTTCTCCAGTGATACCACCCCTTTAGGCATGGGGTTTCCTTTGACTTTCTCGTACTCCTTTTGCATAGCTTGGTCGTGCTCATCTTCATCTATAGCAGCGTCTTTGAATATCTCTGAGTTGCACATAAATTCCAGCACCTGTTGATCATCATCGAAAACACGCAAATTAGTGATATTGTCTGGCACGGATGGTCTATACATAACTTCAATAGAAAACCCGTCCCTCAAAGGGGTAAACCTAGCGGCAGCATTAGCTAGAGTATCTGATGCTGTGTTATGCATTCTTAGAACAGATTTAATTCCAAAAGCGTCAAAAGCAGAAATTAATCGCCATACCTCTTGCTGATACGCCTTCAAATGTGGAGACAAACAGTGGATAGTATTGCGTACCTGCCGAGTGATAATCTCGGAGTCTCCAATGACCCGTAAGCATTTTACTTTTAAATCCAGCGCCTTCTTAAGCCCAAGAATCAAAGCTTCATACTCAGCAGTGTTGTTAGTGCATTGGAACTCAAGTCGACAAGAGACTAAGAATTTTTTCTTATGCGGATCAAGCAAAACGCAGCCAGCGCCAGAACCATCGAGATTCTTGGAACCGTCGTAATACAATGTCCATATATCATTTTCCGAGTCCTTGGGGGCAGTGGGTTGCGGAGGAATTTCGGCTTGGTGTGAGACCGTTTGGGCTTGCTCCTCTGCGACGAGTGTCATTTCAGAGAGGACCTCGGGGCCTACTGCAGACTGGGGAGGTTGGTAACATCCAAAAATGGAATCTAGAAAGCACATACCAAGTTCTTCTTGGGCAAAGCTGATGGGTTCATTTGTGGCATCCAAATCAGTTACAGTGTGTTTCATATATGGTTCACTTTCGACTCTGATTTGGTTGTTCCTCCCTTTGTAGGGTAGCCATAAGTGAGACCAATCTGTGGCGAAGTATCCTTGCAATTTGCTAGACCAGTCTCTACTAAGTAGTACACCATAGGCTTCTGGGATGTCAACAACCACAATGTCAATACATTGATGAACCCTAGAGTCGGATGAGAGGCGGATGACGACATTGTTTAATTCTCCAACTGCTGGTACTTGTGATCTGTCTAGTTGAATGATTTTTGCGTCAGTTTTCTCTGGGAGGATGTTGAGTTTCTTGCACACAGATAGAGGCATGACATTCGTGGATGCACCAGAGTCAACGAGACAATTGTGAATGTTGAAATTAAACATCTCAAAAGATAAGAGAAAAGGAGGGGTGGATCCCCTCGAATTCGTATTGACAGCGTTCACTATAGACTGGATATCTGGACTGGTTTGTGCAGACGTGTTGCTGACGTTCTTCGTATTTTGGTTGTTGGCGAAAGCTTTTAGGATAAGTTCCTTTTGATTTGTGATGCGGGCCAACTCGTAGAGTGAGATATTAGCCCTGGTCTTTTTCATGTCCTCCACTATGTTGTAGCTAGTATCGGTTTGGGGACTAAGTTCGGTGGTGGTTTTCGAAGGTTCCACCGGGAGCTTGGTATTTTGACTTGCTTTGCTATTACTATTTACGGGCTTTTCTGGTGTAGCTGGTCCTTCATTACCAGGAGGAAGAATTTTTCTTAGGAAAGCCCTTTTCTTGTCTTCATATGATTGTTCAGGAACAGAGCCTTTGCTTCTAAGACTATAGTTTCGAGTGGGCTGGGCCTTGGGGCTGCCTGCCATATTGATATCAATGGGAGCAAGACTCTCTCCCCCGCGGATTACATCAAAAGTTAAGACAGAGGCTCCTAATTCCCCATTTAGGAGTGAACCCTCATCTCGATCAGAGACTTCATCCTCTGTCAGGTTTCCTGGAGTTTGGTCATCCAAAAGTTGGTTAACTACCGCGGTCATGCTGCCAATCCATTGCGGGCACGTTTTTTCAGAATGAGCAGCTTGGTGAAAAGAGCAAAAATTGTCTTTCCCTATCTCCTCCACGTTGAGAGCGGCACTGGTGTTTGACGGAGGTCTGCTGGTGTTGGGATTACTTTTCTTAAAAAAGGGTTTCGGAGGTTTATTTGTAGTTGAGGTTTCAATGCCCTTTCTCTTTAAGTCATAGACCTCATTCGTTAGTAGTTTAAGGGTCTTGGCCATACTCTCGAAATCAAAAGTTTCTCTGTCTCTATTAGGGGTGGAAGACTGACCTTTTTTAGTGGTTGGTTTGGGATCATCCTTTCCTTCATGGTCCATGACTCCTATCGACAACATGTCCTTCTTTACTGCGAGGGAAGTAGCGTAATTTGCTGTAAGAGTAGCGCGGGCCTCACGTTTGACGAAAACGGCAATATCCCTAGGGAGAGCTTTAGTATAGTAGTCGATGGTGATAGAATCGTCCAACGCTAAGTTTGGAGGAAATTTTTGCAATATTGTGGCGAAGCGTTGGTTAAAGTCTTTAACTTTCTCTTTTCTATGACACTTGATGGTGCTTAGTTCTGTGAGGAGCATAGAGGGTGTTTTATCTTCTGCAAACTTTTGCAGGAACACACGACGGAACTGGTCCCATGAAGAAATAGAAGCACTGGGTAGGGAACGGTACCAGGTAGCTGCAAGGTTTACAAGAGTGTGCGGGAACAATCGACATGCGACATCATCGGACTGAACTCTCATGATTTGTAGGGACAGATAGAAACTACTAATATGATCTTCCACTGAGGTACCTTTCTCAGGATCAAATTTAGGAAGATGCTTCTCCAGGTGTCTAGGCATATCATGGAGAGGACCTAAAAGAGCCAATGGGGATTGAGCCATCCAGGCTAGGGGCTGCGCCCTCCTGGGGTGCTGATGATATCGAGTTTCGGCCTCGGATTCACTTCCCGTCCCTGACACTGACGCTCCGTCCTGATGACGGGAGTGTTCATCTCGGCGTCTTTCATGGTTATTAATGTTTCTAAGGTATTCCCAGTTGTGGAGGGGGGGTCTATTTTGGTTTCGGTGGTGATGGTGGTTGGTGTGTTGTCTCTGATCACGGACCATATCTCCCCTACCTCCACGTCCGTGACCCCCATTAACCCCACCCTCATTTCTTCGGGGCCTACTGCCTTCTCTTACATTTCTTCGGGCTATGTTAACTTCTCTTTCGTTCCTTCGACCCCCCTCTCTTTCTTCTCGTGGGTCATACACTTGGTTGTTGTTCCACTGATGTAAGTCAGGCTGAGGTTCGGGGAAGGGTTCAGTATCAGGGAAACCTTCACTATCTTGGAGAATAGGGTCGTTCTCTTGGACAGCCCGACCGAGGTCTTCAATCATGGAGTTTACAAGCTCAGGTATGGTGCGGACAAGCACACCATTACGAGTGATGTTCTCAGCAGGAGTTCTAGTGTGAGCTAGAAACTCCATGATAGGGGCATACCGTAAATCCCTGATGAGATTACGGGCAACTGGGCGTAAGGATCTTAACTGTTCGTTAGTGATTTCAAAGTACTGAGCCTCCTCCGCTGGAATATCCTCTAAAGGGGGAAGAGGAGGTTCATTATTCATGACCTCCCGGTGGGGAGTTTGTGATGGAATATCGGTCGTATGCTGGGAGGATGCCATGGCCCTCCTTCTAGCGCCAATTCTGTTGACGGGAAAATATGTCCGGCCAACAGTAGGGGATCTCCCCGGTAGAAAGTCCCAATTAGACTTTAAACCGTTTGGAGTAGGGATCCCGTCCGGGGTGTGGGTCCGGCTACCACTTTAAATGACTATCCCTTCGGTTTCGAGCAACCTGATTGAAACTGCAAACATACACTTATTCACATGATACGGAATACATGACTGATGTATCAAAACTGATATATGACACTGTGCATAGCAAAGTAATAAACAAAATGCATGCGCCCAAGAAATGTCGTTAGCAACACATCTATGGGGTAATGCATACAAGATAATCTGACCACCAAAGAAATAGTTCTTTAATGGCGAGAAAATCTCTTAACTTTCCGAAAGATATAACGAAATGCTAATAAAATAGTTCATTAACATTCATCATGAGAATAAATAGCAAACTTGAGCATCATCAACACAATCATAGATAACAATGGAGCATCAATGATACTATTTAACAAAACAGATTCATTAATCAAAAGATATTCTGAAATTATACGCAGAATACATGCAGCGTTGTCACAGCTGGACACATCATCCAATCAAAGGGATTTTAACAAGTATTTGTATTATATGTCAAGAGTATGATTCTTCAATTACAATGCAATATTGCCTTTCAGTCCACCAAAGAGCAGCCCTTACAATGTTCCCCACAGGGGTATTTATAGATTCAACAGACGCACTTATGGCTTTCCGACGGTTCAGCTTCCCGACGGTTTAGCTTCCCTTTTGCCATACTTGCGACCTACGACCTGGTCGCAAGTGCGACCTGCGACCTGGTCGCAGGTGCGACCTGCGACCCAGCGGTTGAACTATGGAGGTGGTCGCGCAATTGAGGTTTCTGGAACGTCGAATTTCTTGCCCTTGAGGAAATTTCGCCAAGTCTGGTAATCTGCTGTTATAGGAGCGACGAGAGGGCTTTCCTCTTTTATTCGATGCATACATTCTAGGGCATTCGGCACCAGAGTCTCCTTCTTCTGAGAGATCAGCATTGAGAGAGAAGCAAGCTTGGTGTAGATTTGCACTGGAGTGACAAGCAACCGATTCAGGTTCTCTTGTGATGCCTCGAATTCTGGTGCGGCAGCAGCTTGTCTTACGGGCTGCAGAAAAGACTGAATTTCCTGCTCTACCTGCTCCCAGTCTTTAGTTTCATTTAGTGCCCCTAATGACGGAATTTGATGAAGAGCGTTCATGGAGTCAATACCACTAATTAGGTGATTATACGCAGACATCACTTTGTCCAGATCTTTGGACAGCTTGTCTTTGGATTGCATACTCATCCGAATTTGTACTTTGGTTTCTTGCGTATGACTCCAATCCTTCCGAGGCACATGTTCGAGAGCTTGCTGATACTGCGCTGTCCAATTCATCATTTTGTCCAAGGCTGCCGAGGCTTCCCTGAGCTGTTCGTGTTTATGCCTGGTTTCTTCTCGTGCCTCTGCCAATGGGGCCACTGTTTGTTTCAGGGTGAGAATTTCCTGGTATACTTGCCTCATTGTCATCTCCAACACATCACATTCCTTCCCGACCGCCAGTGGGACCTCATTCACTTGGGCGGGCCTACCCTGGAGCTGGAGCATCTCATTTTCTAGCCTTGATTTCTCCTGCTCTGCCGCTTTTAGCCGGTTCTGTAAAGAAATAATTTCCCTACTCATCCTTGTGACATTTTCCTCTGTGGCTGCGGCAAAAGCGGTGCCTGCTGACGCTATCATAACAGGATTAGTCCTTGTGTCTGGGACTATGTCCTTTCCAGTGGCGACCGTAGAGATGGCAGGATGGCCTTGCGCTAAGGATTTCCTTTTCTCTTGCCGTATCTTGAAAGAGAATTGGTCAAAAGTCAATCTGGTCAAGTCGAAGACTTCTTCTTCTTGCTCCCCGGGAAAGTCATCAACATTGAGGGTACTTCTCGCACCACCTGCAGGGATATCCAGGGGAGATAGGTCAATGTCATCTATTAGCTCGTCCTCTTCATCCTGCGTTTGACCCTTTTCTTTCTCCTTTTGCCGGCGCTCTGCTTCCGCCTTGTCGTGTTCTTCTTTCTTCCGGCGTTCTGCCTCTGCCTCTGCTTCTTTTTCCTCTTTTCTCTTTCTCTCTGCCGCGGCGGCTTGTTCTGCCTTTTTCTGACGATCGACTTTGTCGAGTTCTTCTTTCAGTGCCTTTTCTGCCGCTGCCTGTGCCTCCTTTTCCTGTCTTTCTTTCTCCTCTTCCTTTTTCTTCTTTCGCTCTGTCCTGGCATCTTTCTTACGTTTCTCTTCATCTTCCTTCTTCTTCTTCTCCTCTTCAAGTTTGGCTTGGGCTTCTGCTTCCCTTTGCCGATCTGTGGTGTCAGGCCCCGTACTGGTCTGTGTTTTCTTATCTTTGGAGGAAGAAGAGCCTCCTAAATTCTGGTGATCCTCTCCTTCTCGGTCAGAGTCGATCCCTGGAGCTAGATGCCTTTCTGCGTTGTACCAGTTTCTTTTTTCGTTCTCTGCCGGGCGCTCGACGTGTTGATAACTCCATCTAAAATTGGCCCTTTTACAATGCTCAGGAACTATCCTGACTGGGTCATAAGTCCGACAATCCAGATTTCTGAAGTGATAACTTTTTACTTCTTCCCCTTCACGCGCTACTTCTCTGGAGTCTTTGACTGTATAGGCACCAATGGTGAGAGGTAGAGCGGGCCAAGGTTTCTTCTTCCCTTTGGAAAGGACGTTAGAGAAACCCGAGGTCATCTGGAAACATACCTCCTGCATGAGCACCTTATCTGTAATAAACTTGGGCAGAGCATGTGGTGCTTTAAACGAGCCAAATACTCGGATGATTGTGAATTCAGAGAATGGAAACCAGTGTGCCACCTGACCCAGTGTCTCCATTGCTCGCCAAGACATACATGGGGTGTCTTGACCGAATAGTTTCCCGTAGAGGGCTGGAATGAATATATGAGAGATTTTCTCAATGTCTGACTTGTACCTGGATTCCCAGAATACCTTGGTCTGCAAATGTATTTCCTGGGTCTGTTCGGAGTCCCAGTTATGCGGCCATCCTTCGACATGCAGCTGGGCACAGACAGCATCTAGCAGATACGAAGCCATATAGAATTCTGATGGCGCTCCCTCATTTGGGGCTAAAGCTGAAGCCAAATTTGTGTGCATGGAGCCCATTAATATACCGGCCCAATTGAACCGAGTGCCATATACTGTCACGTGTTCCATGATGGTTGCCCATGTTCCGTTGAAGGTGGTGGCGTCCGAACGCCCGTAAATTCTGCACAGCATGGCGGCCACTAACTTATACACCTTCCTCAGACTGGCCACCGGGTACTCCTGGTCCTTCTTCATTTTGAATTTATCTGGCTCTGCCCACCATTTTCTGATTGTATCAACCATAGGCATTTCATTTGCAGAAAACCATCTTGGGTTGAAGTTCACCTCCGGTTTGGGTAGCGAGTAGTAGACCTGTGCTTTTGAACTCTCCAGTGTTGCGAAGGTTTTTCCTGCACTATCTCGGATTGTGAAGTTCTTCGGATCCGTCTTCTGTATGATCCAGTCCAACATCTCTGGGCACGGGAAGATGGCGGGATGTGACCCTGCTAGGTGCAATTTGGACTTCTTGACTTTCAGGTATACTTCTCGGTCTGGGAGATCTTCTGGAAACTCATCCTCTGGCATGGCGAACTCACGGTATACTTCATACCACCTGAGGCTATCCTCCTTTGCGAAGGTGCAAAGGGTGTCTCTGTATATTGGTGGCGGGGATGTTTGTATGTCTGTATCTGACTCTTCCTCCACCACCTGCCTACTTCTCCTTCAGGATATCCGGGGTGCCATATCGCTAGAGTCGGGGAGAACCGGTACTGTGTCTGCTCCGAATTCACCTGCTGCATCCAAGACAGAATCCCATGATAAGAAAGACATGATGATAACCGCTAAAATGAAATCCACACAAACAACGTTTAATTGACTGTTCTCTGGGAGTCGCTGGGTCGCTGATCCACAAAAGGACTGACACGCGACCTCGCGACCTTGCGACTAGGTCGCAGGGTCGCAGAGTCGTTGAGAAGGAGTTTTGCGACCTTGCGACCTTGCGACCTAGTCGCTAGGTCGCAGGTCACACTAACGCCTGCCGGAGGGTTTCGCGCGCGCGTGACTTCGCGGCCAATATTTCCCTAACGGGAAAAGTATGCGGCTTGAAAGGGCCTAAACTGACCATAAGGCGCAGCCATGAGGAAATAGGTAAGAGACGGGTGACCTTGGGGTTTGTGGGAAACAAAACAACGGTGAAACTTAAAAGAAAACCCTACATCCTTACCAGCAAATAAATAAGACCGTGGGGAGGCTTAAAAATGGCAAGAAATGCTCAAGAGGGAAACATAGGGAGGAAAAGGCAACTTACCCGGAAGAAAACGCGCCAGTCGACCTGTCAGAGCAATTCCACGGTTTTCGCTGAAAGCTACAAATGCGACCTAGCGACCCGACCTTATATAAAAAGGTCGCACGTGCGAATACTTAATGAGGTCGCAAGCTGCAAGTTTGCGACCTTGCGACCTTGCGACCCTAAGGTCGCTGGGTCGCAAGGGTCGTTGAGTCGCTAATTTCTTTAAAACTTCATTTTGCGACTTTGCGACCTTGCGACCTTAAGGTCGCTAGGTCGCAAGGTCGCAAATTGATCGACTTCTGACAATTGCGACCTGGCGACCTCTGCGACCTTAGGGTCGCTGAGTCGCGTAGGTCGCATGAGTCGCAAATTATGGATCTGCGACTTATGCGACTTGCTCTTAAAGACTTTACTTGGCATTTTCCTTCTTTTAGTTTCAAGGGGGCTCCAAAAAATTTTGAAGTGTGTGCTATGATTTTATGTATTTTTGGAGGGTGTTGTAGGAGCTACAACACATGGAAATCCTCTCAAACCCAATTAATTTCTTCAATATATATTCCATCTTGGGTAATGGATAGTTGTCTTTCAAAGAAACCTTATTCATATTTCTGAAATATACACAAATTTTTATTTATCCACTCTTTTTTCTTATTGGAACCAGATTGGAAATCCAAATAGAAAATCTTAATGGGATAATAATCTTAGCAGCAAGTAATCTCTTAACTTTCTTTTCTATTAATGGTAAATTTTTTTGATTAATTCTTCTAAGCTTCTTTTTAAATGGTTTCTCATTTTCTTTGAGTAGGTTAGTGTGTTAAATGGTTCCTTTGTTATAAACCTTTAAATCTTCGCACCTCCAAGAAAAAAAATCTAAAAATTCCCTAAATAATTATGGATACTCCTATTCTGCTTTAAAGAATTGGAAACTTTAACTACCTTAGGGTCTTATTTTGTTCCCAAATTGTAATCCTCCAACTCATTATCACTTGGCCGAATTCTAGGTTTTACAGCTACATCATTGTTATCAAGAAGTCTTTCTAAAGGGACCAAACCTCTGGGAATAAAAATGTTTCTTAGAGGAATATTTTCTTTTCCAGCTATATAATTCATAAAAACATATGATTCTACATCCAAATCTGGTTCCTCATCTCCATTCTGATCAACAGGGGTATTTGCAAATTCATCTATCATCTCTAAAAATCTCTGTATTTGTGGATCATCCTCAAAAAACTACCAATGCTTGATGTTGTCTTGGACAGAGGGCCAATGCCTTACAAGAATATCATATTTTCTATTTGGATAAATGGGAATTTTAAAAGCACTAGCTGCAGTAGCTAAGGAATCTACTATATCATTTTCTTCTCTAAAAACAACAAAAATTTTATGTTCTAATAAATTTTCAAATATATCCCATACCTCATTTCGATAAGCCCTCATCATCAGATGTTTAGTTTGATAAGTTCTCAGGACCAAATTCATAACAAAATTTGAGTCGCTGAAGACATGAATCCGTTTTTCTTTCTATTCTTTCAAAACATTTAGTCTGATGATGAGAGCCTCATATTCATCAATGTTATTGGTGCATTAAAAATATAGTTTGAAGGAATGTAGTTGACTACCAAGATCTGGTGGAATAATCTAGATAAATTTCCCTGAACCATATTGCAAGTGGAATCACAAAAATTCATGCTCTTCATATGATTTTACTTTACCCTCCTGAACTTTGTCTTCAATTTATTGTTGTTTATCCTCTTCAAAGTAAAAATAATTATATAAAATTTGAGAACCAAGATCAATGTCAACCACATAAAAAGGATGATTCTCTGGTTCAGCCTTGCTACTCACCACATACTTCATCTGGACTTCCCTGTAAATTCCCCTTAGTTTTCCAAACAATGGGATGGATGCATAAGACATATCCATCTGAAGGGTGCCTCCAAACATAGCTGACCAAGACCATGAAAGCACATGCCAAATCTGGGTGAGATATCCACTACTACCACCCATAATGATACTTTTTGTAGGAACTTGGGTCATATATATCACAAGATATTTGATTAATCCCAAGCACTTGAGCTTTCTTGAATCGAAGGAAAACAAATCTTTGTAGGGCCTTGAAATCTCCAATCCCAAATTGTCCATGACTGACTTAGGAAGAAAGTTGTGTGATGCTCCAGAATCAACATGGAAATATGAAGGATTCTTTCATTGATATTTAAACTAACATAAAAAGGAGAAAAATCATCATTTACACTAGTTACATGGGGACAAAATACAAACTCAGGAGCATCAACATTTATATTGAGAGAATATTTTGCATTAATATTTGTTTGATCAGTCTCTGAAACCTTCACCATTGTAATGATTTTTTTCCTATACTTCTCATTCTTCAACAGTTCAAAAAAAGGAATAATTTTTTTTATTTGAAAATTTTCATTCTCCAAATTGAATGATATCTGAGCTTTCTCCACCTCTTTTACATCCTTCTTGGCGTCATCAACCTTTTTCAGAGCATCCTTTTTTGGGTCATCAACTTTCTTAAGTATGTCCCTTTTTGGCTTGGCTTGTTGATGTCCTGTTGTAGGTTTTGGTGGTGGAGTTTTAATTGGAACCTTTGAGCCCCTGAGATGGTACTATCTCTGAAAATCAACCATTGCATTATTGTAACCCTACTGATAGATTTATGAATCAAACATCATTTGAGTGCTATATTTTTCTTATGAAGACTCATTAGATTTATCATGTTCATATTTAGTAAAAAACACCTGAGTTCATTCATCATCGAAACAATTAATTTGTTGATATTCTTCCTTAGTTATCTCTTCATCAATAAAATTCTCAGGGAAAGGAGGTCTTATAGCCTGCTAATCTCTGAGGCCTTTCTACTCTCTTTAAAAAATTTGAGGGCCTTGAGGTCTCCTAAAATTAGGATTTCAGACTTGAGGTTAAGGCTCAACCCTAAGAGGAGTTAACTTAACAGCTAATTTTTCTTATTTCTTCAACATACCATCAAAGTTGACATCTGATGAAGAAGAGCGTTCAAATTTAATCACTTTCCTTCCAATCCTCATTTTCTCCTTTTTGGCCAACGAATTAGTGTCCACTCCAATGGAATTATTTTTCATGTTTTCCAATGTAGAAGGATTCCTTTATCTTAATTGAAAAGAAAAATCAACATCAACTACGTATAGATAATGAATTAAAGCTAATCCTGGAGGTGGCTTAATTTCAACTGAAATTGAATAATAGACTTTATTAAACCTAGCAGAAAATTCCTGCATTATTTCACGTAGGTTTCTCTTAAAATTTTCATAAGCATCCAATATTTGTAAAGTATTTTTCTAAAACTCCCATCTTGCAAGAAAAATATATTCAAACTATTGAAAGTTTGAAATACCTCCTGCTGGCAGTCCTTTGAACTATTTTTTAACCTCTCCTGAGAATCTTTGTGCAAATATACTCATGTTTACATCATCATCATCTACCTCTTCTAGATATATAAAATCATTAAACTTATCCAAATTTTGATGAGGAGTGAAACCTCCTTATCCATAAAATTGTATCAAGTGTTGGCCATAATTATGTGGGAGGTCATGTAGTTGACCTGGTAGGGTGAGAGGGGCATATCTAGCAACCATGAGCAGTACGAGATGAGGTTGAAGAAACAAAAAAACTAGTCATTTGGAAGGGAGATGACAAAGGAAATGAAGCTATTGTTGTGACAAATGATGAAGTAGGAATATGAGATCCAAAAAAAATAAATGGAGTGGAAAAAGATGGAATATTGTTGGGAAAAATACTGAGAGGGGGGGGGGGTGAATCAGTATTTACTGCATATTCAAAACTTTTTACTCTTTCTTGCTTCTAAAACCCATACGCTACTTTCCTGAAGCAGACTCGCGTATATACGCGGATACCCTTTATGAAACTCGCGTATACACAGATATCTAATTATGTCAATAGTTCTTCACTTAAATCATTCCATCATTTATTCATCAGATGTTTAATAAACAGTAAACATGTGCAGTAAGAACAGAGTAAACCATCACACAAAGCATCACACATGAACACCAGGATTTTTAGGTGGAAACCCAAGTCGGGAGAAAACCACCGCTGCAGTTGCTCAGCCTTCAATATTTTATTATAGAGAAAAACATCTTACAACATATGTGCTGGCGCAGACTTGACCAGCACGCAGGCACCCACCTGCGCTCATTTACCAGCCTCTCCTGGAAGGGAGCTCCAACCCCCTGACTCGTTTACCAGCCTCTCCTGGAAGGGAGCTACGACCCCCGATCTCGTTTACCAGCCTCACCTGGAAGGGAGCTACAACCCCCTGACTGAAGGCTACAACCTTCAGCACCACCTTGGACCACGTTTCATTAATTTTCACACTGGATCCAACAACTTCAATAGAACACCACTTGCAGGCCACATTTCATCATACTTTTAGACTGGACCCTTTCCATACTTTTAAGCACAAACATACATCACCAACAGATACTTATCAACACAGATCAGATAGCACAAACACAGCAGAACAGATTAGATATTTCATACCCCTTGCTTCAGCAAACCCTAGTTTTCATACGCGCTTTACCTTCACCGATGTCGCGTATATACGTGCTTCCGTCTACACAAACTAGCGTATACCTCTGTATGTATTTCATTGCGCATACGCGCTTTATCTTAAGCGAAGCCGCGTATATACGCGCTTCCTCCGCTGCTAAGTAGCGTATATATCTTCAATCATTATAGAGCAGCATACTTCTTCGCATCATATTCAATCTCGATTACCCCTTACTTCCTACGTATGTTCGCCTTATTTCATATCTAATCTGGGTCTTCCATAAGCAGATCTAGCAGATACAAGCACATTTCAGATCTAGATCTTCCTCATCATTTCTTTCATAGAAAATTATAGATTCAGATCTTATTACCAAACCTTACCCTTTCCATACGTATATACTTCATAGAGAAGTATTCATTCAAGTCAGACATCTTGCTCCCACACCTATGATGTGCATATGAATTTCATCTTTATATAGGTTTATCCTCTTTTTCACACCATGAGCCCAAAACTACATTACTTCCGATAAACTACTCGGACGGGGTCAATTAGGCGGATCATTACCCAATACAATGGGCCATGGTGGTTACCCCTGGTTTTGCACTTTTTGAGCGCTTTTGCCCATACGTGACTTGGAACGTTTATTCCCGCATGCATACGCTACTTCCCCTAGGCAAATCCGCGTATGCCTAGAGACATACTCTTTTTCATCATAGAATTAGCACATGCTGAATTCCTTTCTTCATTGCCTTCTGTACACACTGTAGATACATCATATTTAGTTCATCAAGACATATTCTATCAAGCACAACTTCATCAAGTAAGTTGCCATTATCTTCATCAGGTGAGTTGCCATTCAAGGACAACACTCAGCATCAGATTGCTTAACAAACATCATTTCATATCAGATTTACATCATCTACCAAGTCCAACAAGTCAAGAATAACTTCATCAGGTGGATTTCCATCAAGGACAACACATGTCAACAGTCGCATGTCTTCATCTTCATTCAGTGGGTTGCCATCAAGGACAACACTCTGCATCATATTGCCAACAATCTCCCCCTTTGGACTTGATGGCAACCATGATGGTGTTTGGTTACCACAATAGATAGGTACATTAAGAATACAATGACACCATGTCACTCTCTCCATTTTTGACACCATTCAAACACCATGTCACTCTCCCCCTTTGACATCAAGGGCAAAGGGCGGACCAAAACCAACATACTCTCCCCATTTTCTCCTCATGTGGAAGAAGCGTTTTGCAGATCTGACATATACTGAAAGTGACCAAGCTCCCCCTGAGTTCATGCTGAATCTTCAAGCATATTTTTCAATGAAGTACATGACTCTATGAACTTCCTATCACCAATGACTCATACTTACATCAAAGATCCATCCAGGTGGATTTACATATGAGACTCAACTACCCAACCAAGTGGGTTTACAAATTTGACTCAGCTACCCAACCAAGTGGGTTTACAAATTCGACAAGTCCTTACATGACTGAATATTACAATTTTACATCATGGGTCTTAACAAGACCTTTTCATCAAATTACAAATATGACTTTAAGACCAACACCAGAAAGTCCTCAAGAAAGAGAACAAATTTCAGAACCATCATAATGCCAACAATGCATTATACTCAGCAAAGCTAATGCTCCCCCTGAATCTGTGCATCCAAGAATCCTTTCCATATGACTAAGGCTCCCCCTTTGTTTGTGCATCCTGAACACTTTCACCAACAGATCATCAAGGCATCTTTATCAAAACATCAGAGATCGAAACAATGTTATAAGAACTGGAACACTACCAAACAGTATCAGAGATAACAAACAGCACTGCAGCTGTGCTGAAGAGAGCTGACTCCAAGCAGAATTGTCATCAATCAGACATACGCAGTTTTATGTGCAAGAACTCGCGTATATACGCGACTGTGTTTCAGGAAACCCGCGTATCCAATATCATCTTCTATATTTTAACCAGATCTGATCCTCTATGAGAAAAAGACAGTGTTCAGCTTCTTTCTGAGATATTTGAATGCTTCCCTAGAATATAGATAGATAAAACAATATAGTTGTTTCTTCAAGCATCATCCAATGGTTGTTGCATAAGCACATTAGTAACCAAGCCTTCAGATTCTTTGCAGCATCAATACAATCTTTCCAAGAGAGATTATCATATCAGAACAGCATCTTCAAATACGTTTCAATTATCCATGTGGTCCAATATTACCATGATCTTTAAGATTTAACAAGAAGTAACATATGTAGGCAAAAGATCTTAACCATAGTAACAAACTCTGCATGTTCTATACTTATTTCTGAATCAAACGACTTCCAACTCATCCATGTGTGAGCACAAAAGATACATTTCAGAAAACAGGGCTCAAAATATCATCATAAAAAACCATGAACCAAGTCATCATCATAAAAAAACCAAAGAATAAGAAGTCATATTGCCAACAATGCAATCATTAGTATTCAACCTGCTGCTCCCCCTGAACCAGTGCTCCTTCTTAACTTGTGCAACCTGAATACGTTCATCAGCAAGTCATCAGCAACAATCTCTGCATGAACTGCCCTTATCTCCGAATTATAAGACTTTCATCTCAACAATGAATACTCTTCATCAAAAGGCAAACAGGACTCATCCACAATCTTCAACATAAGAAACCATGTATCATATCATCATTATTTAGAACTGAGAAACTAAGCTGATATTGAGTCAATAATACAGTTATTAATAGTCAGACTGATGCTCCCCCTGAACCTCTGCTCCAGATCTTCAGCTATCACATAAATTCTCTTATCATCAATGCATACGCGACTATGTCTGCTGGAACTCGCGTGTATACGCGACTTTTGTTAATAGAACCCACGTATGGAAAGTGAAGCATAGAAATTTTCTTCACATTCCTTCATCTCCCCCTGAACTTGTACTTCCTGTACCTGTCTTCTTCATATCAGATGCTCTGTCAGAAATACATATAACCAGAATAATCAAAGTAATCATGAGAGTCATCAAACATTGCTCCCCCTATGACGATACATTACTAAATCCCACAATGTATCCCACATCATTCCTGCAGTCAATAAGAAAAGTCAGCTTCAGAAGTGGATGACTGCAGTAGGGTCAGAATTCCCTACGTTTCTGATTGGTCCTCCTTTTTCCAAATTTGCTTGAACTTCCTAACTGTGTGCTGAAAATTGTCCACTTCCTCAGATCTGTTCAACCTGCATTCCTTTTCTACATGTCCATACTTGTTACAAGAATAACATCTCATGTGTTCAGAGAGATAAGCATAAGAATCATAATGAGTATTTCCAATCTTCCTCCTTTTACAATCAGCTGCTTTATGTCCATACTTATTACATGAGAAACAATATCCCTTGAAGAAACCAGAGTACCTTTCTATGTAGGAACTGTTTGTTTGAGGCTGAAATGATCTGCTCCTGCAATTTGCTGCAACATGCCCATAATTATGACATTTAAAGCATTCAACATTATTGATTGATTTCCTTTGAGATTTCATCATTGTTGGTTGACCTTTTGTCTCTTTCACCACTTCAGGTTTTGCATTGACATCCTCTGAATTTTTTGCACTTCCTTGTGAGCTAGATTCTCCTTTAACAGTTTCATGGAAACCAAGACCAAGTTTGATAGTAGGAGACCTTTGATTACTCAGAATATTGTCCAAAATATTAGTACTATCTTGAAACCTCAAAAGTTTAACCTTTTCTTCTAATTTACCTTTGAGAATGTTTACCTCAACCTCCAAGGCTTGAAATTGCTTTGTCATGCTTTCTTCTTTCCTTCTTCCATCTTCTACTTGATCCTTCAGATTTAGAATCTCTTCTTTCAACCAATTTTCGTTTTCTTCACATGTTTGTTGCAGCTCTTCATTCTTCTTCTTTGATTTTACCAGATCTTCCTTGAGAGAGATGATTTCAAATGGTTGTAGAAGTTCCTCATTCTTCTTACTTGATGCTTCAAGATTTACTTTTAGAGATATGTTTTCTGCTTCAAGTTCTGCATTCTTCTTATTTGATTTATCCATGTCTTCTTTGAGGGAGATAATTTCAGCTTCAAGGCTTTCACTTCGATTGGCTACTTCATCCTGCAGTCTTTGATGTATTTCTATCTGTCCCTTCATTGTTTCTATCTGTCCATTCATTTTAGAGATCTTCTCTTTGTTGATAGATTCTTGCGTCTTAGATGAACTTTGTAGTTCTTCAACTTTAACCTTGAGAGCTTCTTCTAGATCCACAACTTTACTTTCACTATCTTCACCATTCATTGTACCAATGAGACAATTAGGACCCCAATCACTATCTGATTCATCTTCTTCAATTTCTGCTAACCATGTTTTCTGAGAGATCTCCTTGTTTCGAGTAGGCTTCCTTTTTTGCTTCTTTTCCATGAGCACTTTCAGATCATGGTCAGAATCTTCTTCATCTTCACTGGACACTTCATCATCATCTTCTTTTGCATAATAACTCTTTCTCTTTTCAAATTGTTTCCCTTTACCATGCTTTTCTCTATAAGGACATTTAGCAGCATAATGACCAACCTTTCCACACTCAAAACATTTGAAGGGAAGCTTACCTTTGAATCTTCCAGTACCTAGTTGGAGCTTTCTCACGAAATTCGCTTCTTCTTCATCGGATATATAGCTAGATTCTTTGACAACTTCCTTTTCCTTTCCTTTTGTAGATGCCTTAAAAGCAGCTTCTCTGATTTGGGAAGGACCTCCTTGTCTCATTTCAAAAGCAGTCAGAATACCATGCAATTGAACAATAGAAAGAGTTTGCAGATCTTGCCTTTCTTCAATAGCCGAAACTTTAGAGTCAAATTTAGAAGTCAAGGATCTTAAGACCTTTTCCACCAGAGTAGTATCAGTTATGGTTTCACCCATATTTCTCATTCGATTTACAATATCATCCAGACGAAGAAAGAAAATGGCAACACTCTCATCACTATGCATCTTCAAATTTTCATATTCAATTCTAAGAGTTTGGAGTTTTGCACTTTTTACCTTTGTATCTCCTTCATAGCTCAGAATAATTTTGTCCCATATTTCTTTTGCTGAATGTAGCTGCATCACTTTAGAAAATTCTGATTCAAACATGCTTCCTAACAAGACATTCACTGCTTTGGCATTGATTTCATACTTCTTCCTTTCTGCTGCATCGGTAGGAATACTTGTTGGGTATTGATAACCTTCTTCCACGATTGCCCATACATCTGCACCAATACTTTGCAGATATGATTTTGTTCATACCTTCTAGAATATCAGATTGCTTCCATTGAATAGAGGTGGCTTTATAGACATCACTCCTTCTTGACTTCCCATTGCGACAGATCTCCTTCAAGCGATCAAGCTTCTGCACGAGGACCTCCCTCTGATACCAATTGTTGGGAAAAATACTGAGAGGGGGGGGGGTGTGAATCAGTATTTACTGCATATTCAAAACTTTTTACTCTTTCTTGCTTCTAAAACCCATACGCGACTTTTCTGAAACAGACTCGCGTATATACGCGGATGCCCTTTATGAAACTAGCGTATACACAGATATCTAATTATGTCATTAGATCTTCACTTGAATCATTCCATCATTCATTCATCAGATGTTTAATAAACAGTAAACATGTGCAGTAAGAACAGAGTAAACCATCACACATGAACACCGAGTTTTAATTTAGGTGGGAAACCCAAGTCAGGAGAAAACCACCGCTGCAGTTGCTCAGCCTTCAATATTTTATTATAGAGAAAACATCTTACAACATATGTGCTGGCGCAGACTCTACCAGCACGTAGGCACCCACCTGCGCTCGTTTACCAGCCTCTCCTGGAAGGGAGCTACGATCCCCCGATCTCGTTTACTAGCCTCACCTGGAAGGGAGCTACGACCCCCCGATCTCGTTTACCAGCCTCACCTGGAAGGGAGCTATGACCCCCTGACTGAAGGCTACAGCCCTCAGCACCTTTATGGACCACGTTTCATCAATTTTCATACTGGATCCAAAGCTTCCTCTAGGACACCACTTGCAGGCCACGTTTCATCATATTTTCAGACTGGACCCTTTCCATACTTTTAAGCTCAACCATACATCACCAACAAATACTTATCAATTCAGACAACACAGATCAGATAGTAGTAATACAGCAGAACAGATCAGATGTTTCATACCCCATGCTTCAGCAAACCCTAGTTTGCATACGCACTTTCTCTTCACTGATATCGCGTATATATGCGCTTCCGTTCACACAAACTAGCGTATACCTCTGTACATATTTCATTGCGCATACGTGCTTTCTCTTCAGCGAAGCCGCGTATATACGCGCTTCCTCTGCGGCGAAGTAGCGTATAGATCTTCAATCATTATAGAGTAGCATACTTCTTCAGATCAGATATTCAGTTCAGATTTACCCCTTTACTTCAGACAGATGTTCGCCTTATTTCAGATCTAAGTCTTCCATAAGCAGATCTAGCAGATACAAGCACATTTCAGATCTAGATCTTCCGCTTCATCATTTCTTCATAGGTGCATCATAGATTCAGATCTATTATCAAACCTTTACCCTTTCCATACAAATATACTTCATAGAGAAGTATTCATTCAAGCTCAGACATCTTGCTCCCACACCTATGATGTGCATAATGAATTTCATCTCTTTATATAGGTTTATCCTTTTTCAATACCATGAGCCCAAAACAATACCATGAGCCCAAAACTACATTACTTCCGATGGTATTCCTGGACGGGGTCAATTAGGCGGATCATTACCCAATACAATGGGTCAATACCATGGTGGTTACCCCTGGTTTCGCACTTTTTGAGCGCTTTTGCCCATACGCGACTTGGAACGTTTATTCCCGCGTGCATACGCTACTTCCCCTAGGAAAATCTGCGTATGCCTAGAGACATACTCTTTTTCATCATAGAATTAGCACATGCTGAATTCCTTTCTTCATTGCCTTCTGTACACACTGTAGATACATCATATTTAGTTCATCAAGACATATTCTATCAAGCACAACTTCATCAAGTAAGTTGCCATTACCTTCATCAGGTGAGTTGCCATTCAAGGACAACACTTAGCATCAGATTGCTTAACAAACATCATTTCATATCAGATTTACATCATCTACCAAGTCCAACAAGTCAAGAATAACTTCATCAGGTGGATTGCCATCAAGGACAACACATGTCAACAGTCACATGTCTTCATCTTCATTCAGTGGGTTGCCATCAAGGACAACACTCTGCATCATATTGCCAACAAATATGTTGAGAAGTGGAAAAGGTATGAATTCACTATGTGTTTTCCCATTCTTTTACTTTAAACATAATTCTTTTTACGTTAGAAAGGTGACTTATTACAAGAATTGTGGTAGAATTGTGAAGATTTATGTTTATTGTAAAATGTGACTAAAAACTACCTTTTGTTGCTAAAAACAGGAATCAGGCGAGGTGAAAAGTTATACCATAGGCGAGGCTAAAGTAAATGCAACTGATGTTCCTTCAGTGTTAGACCAAATCCTGCCAAAGACAAGGAAATCTGAACGCATCTCTAAGAAAAGGCAGGGAATAGCTCGGCTTCGGTCAAAGGAAATCAAGTGACAACTAAAGAAAGAAGAGAAGCGAATCCCTCAGGATCCTTCAATCCTGAGGGATCGTTGTTCAAACCTTATCTCATTCCTTGTCTTGTCCGTCGAGTTTGTTATATAAGGCAATGCCTTTAGCGATTGTAGAGAGTCGGATCAGTTGATTAAAAACATTCCTTTTGTAATATTACATTTTATTGACTCTCGTGATTAGAGAGCGGTCACTGTAACACTTTTATGTTCGATTAATATGAAGGCGCGTTTCATTTCATCTTTCAAGCTCTGAAGTAACCCAGCAGTGTTTCACTAGTGCTAAGGGCTCGGCCCTGGTGGATTTTCTTTGCTATTTGTATTTCTATCCTTTGATTACTGTCGTGTGATAATTGCGTTTGGTTTCATTATGATTACAGAGTTATTTTATTATTGTTGAATTGAGTACTGGATTGTTGTGTGCGCTAGTGGATTGCATTGCTATTGTATTTTAGCAGGGATCGTGATTACTATCTTATTTATCTAGCCGTCTCTTATATAGCTTTGCTGTTCCATACTTAATTCTATTTTCTGTTCCATTGGATTATGGTTCATTTCAATTGACTATTTAATAGCGTTTGTTGTCGACAGGGTTGGAGTTTAAGAAGAATTGTTATCTGATCTTGTTAAGTTCACATTGTTGTTAAATTGTTGTTTGCTATTCAATTATTGTTTTCTGTTCATTTCTAATTCGTTAGGTTCAGATTGCAGAGAGATTGTATATAGTTGTTGTGTACTCATATAGATTACAAATTGTTGTTCCTTTCCAGTTTGTGCTTTTATAAGAAGTTCTTCTTAGTTATTTTTATCAGCAAGTATTTCAATTTTGATTTCATTTTGATTGCTTAAAGAGCAGGACTGTCAACTGAGAGAAGATTGGTTACTGCCTCCAAGTTCCCAGATTGATTGCCTTGTCTCAGTGTGATTTTAGTTGCATTGATTTCTAAGGGAATGAGTTATTGCTACTGTATCCCTGATTGATTCTTTGCAGAGTGAGTAGTTAAGATTTCAGAGTATTTTCATTCATGTTACTATAATTATATTTCTTTACAAGCATCCGTTTACTCTTATATCTAGAATACTATACTACATCTCTCATAGCATTACTCTTAGCTAAATTGAAATCTCAGACAGAGTACACTCTTGAAACAAAAATTTGTTCTCGGATTGATAACTAATGTGAGATAATTAGGTGTTAAAAAGATACCTTTTATACCTCAACATTTTGGCGTCGTTGCCAGGGAGGGTGTATGCCATTTCGAAGGAGTGATGCACATCTGATTTTTTTCTGCTTGCAAAAAATTGGGTATTAAAGACGGAAGGTAAGAACCTGCGCACCGGGCAAGAAACATACTTGCTCACAGCCCGCTTCACAGCAAAATTAGGTAAACTTCTTTCTTTAGGTAGGAATGAAGGCTTATTTTCTTGAATGAATAAACCAGCTAAACAAAACAAAATTCCTCCTAAACCCGAAAAACCTAAGGGACCGGTGACCCTTGGGCGAACAACTTTCATTGACAAAATCCTTAAAAATACTAAATCTCAGCCATCAGTATGACCTAGGAAAGTTATCTCTAGATAGCCTACTAGTTCCCTTCAGGCCACAAAGTCACCATCTGAAGCCTTGGCTGAGATACA
Organism: Pinus albicaulis; assembly: GCA_034641835.2. Classification (NCBI taxonomy): domain Eukaryota; kingdom Viridiplantae; phylum Streptophyta; class Pinopsida; order Pinales; family Pinaceae; genus Pinus; species Pinus albicaulis. The sequence continues at coordinate 237,614,707 of CM076577.1, forward strand.
TAGTCCAACAATGGGAATTGAGCAAGATTCCCAAGAAATTGAGAATCCCTACCTAATTTCTCCACAAGAAGGGAACTGTAGTAATCTCCATGAATGAGAAGGGGAAACAGGAGAAGCAGAAGAACAAAAATATCCTCTTGAAATATTCCAAACAGTGAGTAGTCCAGATAAGGGAAGTTCTGTCAAACTTATTCAAAACAAAGGACCTGAATCTCCTCAAACAGTAGGCCAGCAAGGAATAATTATTGTTCCAGATCAAGGGATTGTTGTCAAGGCCATTCCTACTCCTTCCAGTCAGCCTAGGAATTCCCTTGAGATCCCATAAGGATATTGGCACATATTTGATCAAATGGCCCAGAACTAGAACCAAAACCAGAACCAACAAAAAACCCAGCAAACTTCCACACTGCAATATCCTATAGTGGATGCTGCAATTAATGCACCTATGAAAGCCATTCCCCTTCAACATATTTCTACATTTCATGGCTTGACATCGGAAGATCCAGATGCATTTATATTTGAATTCGATGTGTTATGTAGAGGGTATGACTATACCACCAATCCCCAAAAATTAAAACTATTTCCTTCCACATTAAAAGGAGCAGCCTTACGATGGTTTATGGGGCTAGGTCAGGGTGTCATAACTGATTAGGATCAGATGAAAGCTGCGTTTTTAAAGAAATATCAGGATTATTGCAGGTCTTAGGAACTAAAAGATGAAATATTTCAAATGACAGCAAAACCGAATGAAACCCTGGAAGAATATGTCGAACGGTTTCAATAAAATCTACAGAGATCCCCTTATGCATCTTTACCCTTACCTGATAATGTACTGAAAACTACATTAATTAGGGGGATGAAGGATCAATGGTTTGAAACATTGAATATTATGGGAAAAGGTGATATATATCAGGAAAGCTATGGTAACATCATTGATTTGTGTATCAGGAGTTTGAGGGGCAATACAAGGCTAAAATCGGCAGAATGTGACATGATCACAAGGGATAATAAGACCTCAAATGAAGGTGTAACTCGTGTAGAGATTGGAAACCTGCTGAAAGATTTTAAAACAGATATTCTAGGGACTCTAACAATGCAGTTCGACATTATGCAAGCCAAACAAAAGCAAGCAGAAGCAAAACAAAATTTGGCAGTATTCTGTCCGAGATGTAGGAAGAAACACAGCCACAAAGAGTGCTCGCTCGATGTAATTAAATTTTGTGCCATTTGCACGAAAGACCACACCACAGAAGGATGTCCCTTGCTTCCTAGCCTAAAAGTAGCCTATAAAGAGGCAGAAGAAGAATCAGAAGTGGTATGCTTACTTAATCAGCGCTGACAATGGCAGCCACGACAATCAGGTATTCCAACTAATCCATTTTCTTCTTTTCATCCTCCTCAATATAATGCTCAACAATATAATAGAATGTGGAAAAATCAACCACCTTTCCCCAATTGGTCACAACAGCCATTCCCTACATCATCATGGCCAAATCAAACAAATCAAACTAGTTGGCCAAATTTTCCTTTCTGCCCACCATTTTGGCAAAACAATGCTTATCCAACACAATGGTCCCCCTCTACTTCGCAAAGTCAGGCCTGGAAGTCAAACTGGAAAATACCTACAAATCAGCCAGCTGGAACAATTCCCCTCTCTCAACCTACACTGCCAGCTCCCTATACATTACCACAAAACCCCCAGACCAACTTAAGACCACAACTCCTAGCCCAGCCCAACCCAAACCCAAACAATAGGCCAGTTTAGTCTGTCCAAATAATGGAACCACCAAAATTAGAAACTGAACTGAGGGAGTGTAATGACCTTCAATTGAGGTCTGGGCATATAGTAGAAATAGAAAGAGACAAAAATGTTCATACTGAAGATTTGTTATCTATAGAAGAAACATTGCAAAAAGAGAAGGTGGTTCAACAACAAAATCAAGTTCCACAACAAGCAACAACCTCTTCTCCACCATTCCCAGAACGATTAATCATACCTCGCCCATTAGAACATCCTGATTTTGATCTTCTGGGAGAATTAAAAAAATTGTGTATAAAAATCCCTCTCCTCCAAGCTATCCAAGGCATCCCTATTTATGCAAAAACCATTAAGGAACTGTGTATAAAGAAGCCAAAGAGGAGAAAAACCACTAAACCAACTGTCCAAATAGTCGGTACTCTATTTGACTTATTATCAGGAATGGAAACACCTGTAAAATATGAAGACCCAGGAAATCCTATAGTGACGGTGCAAATCAATGGGAAATTGTTCCCAAATGCCTTAGTTGATTTGGGAGCTGCAATCAATATATTAACAACCACCACCTGTCAAAAACTTGGCATTACATCATTAGAACCAACAACAACCTTATTAGATTTGGCTGATCGATCGGTAATCAAACCAGAAGGTAGACTACAAGATGTAATGGTATCCGTAGATTCCTGGGAATACCCTGCTGACTTCCTGGTTATCAACCCAAAGAACCAGCTAGATGGACACCCGTTAATCCTAGGTAGACCTTGGTTGGCAACTGCCGTTGCTTATATTGGTTTCCGACAAGGCAACATGAAAATAACAAGGGGAAACTATGTCAAGAATTTAGCTTTATATCCCCCAGCCCAACCAAGCCTATCAATAATCAAAACAAGAAAGCAACCTATATCATATCTTATGGAAAATATGATATCACCTCTAACTATAGAAGATGCCCTCGATTTTAAAGACCAAACAGAGGATGATATCATTAATAGTTTTATTAATAAACCACAAATCAGATCCCATCTACAATGTCACATGATCAAGGCAGCATTTGATAATAAATAAGAAGAAGACCCTCTGAAATACATCCTTGATCAAGTAATACCCACTACTTCTGTGTACAATAGCAAGATTGTAGAAATTGAGTCGGGAACAACTCTAAACATTAACAAAAATCTGACTGTTGAACAAGAAGAGAAGTTGGTCCAATTACTACGAAAATATAAAGCAGGATTTGCATGGGATTACCCATACATGAAGGGAATTGACCCCTAATTATGCACACACCACATCTATAATGAAAAGGATGCGAGACCCATTCGCCAACCCCAAAGAAGACTAAAACCTCACCTTAAAGATATTGTGAAAGCTGAATTACAAAAACTATTGGATGTCAATTTCATTTACCCAATATCTGATAGCAAGTGGGTCTCTCCATTAGTAGTGGTGCCAAAGAAGAATGGGAAGTGAAGAATATGTGTAGATTATTGAGAACTCAACAAGGCAACCCAGAAAGACCATTTTCCCCTTCCTTTCATTGACCAGGTATTAGACACATTGGCTAGAAAGAAATTCTTTTCTTTCCTTAATGGCTTCAGTGGGTACAATCAAATCCAGATTGCCCCTGGAGACCAAGACAAAACTACTTTTACCTGTCCTTGGGGGACATTTTCCTACCGAGTCTTACCCTTTAACCAATGCAATGCCCCCGCTACATTTCAAAGGGCCATTCTTAGCATCTTTTCAGATTTAATAAATGAAGGGCTCGAAGTAAATATGGATGACTTCACACCTTACGGAGATGATTTTGAGCCAGCATTAGAAAATTTATAAAAGGTGTTGCAAAGATGTATTGACACTAGGCTTTGTTTAAGCCATGAAAAGTGTCGTATGATGATGACCAAAGGACTTATCATAGGACATTACATTTCAGCAACTGGAATTCAGGTGGATCCAGCCAAAATTCAGATAATTTTGTTAATACCCACACCCACCACACAAATAGAGGTACGTAGCTTTCTTGGATTTTTTGGTTATTATAGGATATTTATAGAACATTATTCTCGAATAGCTGCACCTTTATATGCACTAACAGGAGATTTTTATTTTATTTGGACAGATAAATGTGACAATGCCTTCAATGATCTGAAAAATCTTGTATCAACAGCCCCAGTGCTGAGGGGCCCAAATTGAAATTTGCCATTCCAAATTTCATTTGATTCCTTAGACACAACGATTGGAGCAGTGCTTGGGTAGGAAGAAGATAAAAAACCACATGCAATATATTATATCAACAAAAATCTATCTCCTGTTGAACTAAATTATACTGTGACTGAGAAGGAATTTTTAGTTGTAGTACATGCTGTAAATAAGTTTAGACATTATATAACTGGGTATCCTATAGTTCTATATACTGATCACTCTGCCATTAAATTTTTAGCAAATAAACCTGTTACAAATGGAAGAGGGACAAGATGGTTGATTTTACTGCAGGAATTTGACATTACAATCAAAGATCGACCTGGAAAAGAGAACCCTATAGCTGATTTTCTATCAAGAATGCCAAAGCCAACAGATGCAGTAGCAGTTGAAGACCACTTCCCAGATGAAAATTTGTTCGCTGTTACTATTAGAAACCCATGGTATGCTGATATAGAAAATTATTTGGCAATAGTTAAATTACCTAAACATCTAACCCTTAATGAACTAAAGCAGATAATACATCGTAGTACCCGATTCTCTTGGATTGCGGGCTACCTGTTTCATACAGGGCCAGATATGCAAATTAGGAAATGCGTCCGGGAGGATGAAGTATTTGATATTTTGAAAGCATGCCATGACAGGCTGTGTGGCAGACATTTTTCAGATCGTAGAACCGCCCATAAGGTTTTACGGACAGGCTATTATTGGCCTACCATTTTTAAAGATGCCAAAAAATTTGTGCAGGCCTGTGATAGCTGCAAAAGGGCAGGTCGCCCTGGACAGTCCAACGAAATGCCTTTGAACCCACAACTAGTAATTGAGCCATTTGAATGCTAGGCGCTCGATTTTTTTGGCCCCATTAACCCCCCATCAAACAAAAAAACATACATCCTAGTTGCAACCGAGTATATCACTAAATGGGTTGAAGTAGAGGCACTTTCGAAAGCTACAAAGGACTCTGTAATACAATTTCTTTTCCAAATCTTTGTGCGATATGGCCTCCCAAGGGACATAATCATAGATGGAGGATTGCAGTTTGTAGGTAATAAACTCACTGAAACATTACAAAATTACCACATTCAGCACAAGATTACAACCCCATACCACCCATAGGCAAACAGCCAAGTAGAGCGCACGAATAAAGTGATCGAGTCCATATTGACAAAAATTGTTGCCTCACACAGACGTGACTGGGCCTACAAATTTCCAAAAGCCTTGTGGGCATACCGAACAACATGGAGGGCTACTACAGGATATTCACCATATCAATTGGTATTTGGAAAAGAGCCCATCTTTCCAATAGAGTTTGAAATTCAAACACTTAGAACAACCCAAAAGGTGGGTCTAGAATTAAATGAAGCCCAGACCAAAATATTGTAGCAAATTAATGAGTTAGATGAAATTAGGCTCTTTTCTCTTTAGCACATTGCGTTAACTCAACAACAGAAAGAAAAATGGCACGATGCCCTCATCAAAGAAAAGATCTTCCACGAAGGAGATTAGGCACTCCTATATGACTCCAGGTTTCAGGATTTTCCAGGGAAACTCTAGACACGATGGATTGGACCTTATGAGATACAAAAATTCCATGATAATGGCACCATTACATTAACCACCATTGATGGATCAGGACATTCCTTCAAATTAAACAGTCATCGAGTACGACTGTACCATAAACCGCTTACTCGAGAATCCTTATACCAATAATTACGGGAAGATTCTACCATGCAAATTTTGGCTGAAGGGGATAACTCCTCCTCGGCACCCATTCATTAAATCATTTCTTTCCTTTGAAATTTGTACATAAAGATTGTTCATTTATTTTGTTTGTTGGTTTTATGGAATTCTGTTTCTTGAAACTCTATTTATTTCGCTTATTTTGAGTTTTTTCCGTTCCTTTCCAAAGGAACAACATTTTTGTTGTTCCTTTCGAAATGAACAACAGCTTTTCTGAGAGTTTTTTCGCTATTCCTTTTGAAAGGAACAACAGTTGTGCTATTTATTTTTGTTGTTTCACAGATTGTTTTGTTGTTCCTTTCGAAAGGAACAAAAGTTTCGCAGATTTTTTTTGTTGTTCCTTTCGAAAGGAACAACATTTTTCACAGATTGTTTTTGCTATTCCTTTCCAGAGGAATAACATTTCCATAGATTGTTTCTGCTATTCCTTTCCAAAGGAACAACACTTTTTGAGTGTGTTATTTTTCTTGTTTTAGACCAGCATTTTGAGGATTTCTGATGACTCTTCTAAAGGCGAACATACTATTTATACAAAATCACACAAATTAAAGCTTACTGGAATCAGCAAATCAAAAGAAATTGTCATTTTTTTTAAGAAATTGTTTGCTAATGATAAGAAAAAGGAAAAAGGACATAATCAATAACATGACTTTGTTGTCTTACTATCACTAAAATTAATATGATCAATCATTTTTATCATGTTGGTTCTTCCCCAAATCTTTATAACTTTCTTTGATTTTTACTTATGGAGTAGGAATAAGGGCATATTATTTTCTATTGAGATGTTTAGACTTCTTCCACCATCCCTACTCTTAAGGAGTGCTGAGCCATCCTTTATATATAAGTAGGAAAGTTCTATATGAAAAAGAAGAAAAAATATTTATATATTTCACTAACAATCTTATAATATGGCAGATGGAGGATAGGGGGTCTCATCAAGAGCCAACCTACCATGATCATAAGGAAGCAAGTAAAGTGACATTTCCATCATGGCCACCACACCAGGGATATGGTCCAATGGAAAATTGAAAAAAAACTAAGAAGTCCTTGGAACAGGAGGTCTCATCACGAGCCAACCTGCCCACTTTTCACTTCTTCCCGGTGAATGGAATTGTGATTCATCTGGTCCCCAAGCCAGCACAATGGCCTTCGTTATGACATTAAACAACACTTTACTAGGCATAAATAAAGGGCAATGGTTCCAAGGGTGAGAAAGAAACTTTGTCAAGGTTATGGACACCTTTGGGCAACAGAGCTCTGCTGATGGTATTGGAGTCACATTTCTACAAATCAATAGTAATATTAAACCCTTTTTCCTATATCTCTATCTAAATATCAAATGAAAGTATGAATCTTAAACCATTGATTTCGAACCTATTATACATGAAAATCATCATAAATCGATCACATTAGTTTGAGTGGGTAATAAACGCATTAGTACTTGTGTTCACCTTAGCTGTCCCTTTTCCTTATCTTTGAATCATTACAAACGTTTTTATATCTATTGACGATTTAATCACATGCATCGATTTCAGTAAATGCAATAATTTGATTGATTGTATCATACTTATGCATGCTTTTTCCTACTGTACAACTGTTGTGCAGTACTTTCCTCTCTTATTTGACGGTCAAGGACGACCTATCATCTTCCAGGGGGGGCATGGATGCCTCTTAAACACTGCATGCAGATCAAATCCCTATATTTTTTTACCTGTATGCAAATCAAATCCCTACATTCTAGGGAATAACAAAAACTTAACGATATTATTCCAATTCACCGTGTTGTGTTGTTCCATTACATTACTATGTGTTTGGAAAGAAGTAACAGTGTGCAGAGAATATGGGAGGTCGACCAATTCGTAGCGAGCCGCAAGTACTAGTTGTTTCTGATGCTGCACGAGAGATTCTGGAAAAATTGGGATGGATTACATACTTCACAAGGCTACAACAACCCCATGAAACAGTGGCTACCGAGTTTCTACATAATTTGCAGGAAGGATACTCCATGGTTAGAGGAAGATAGATAGCAGTAACAGATGAAATAATTGCAGAGGTGTCTGTCTACCATCGCAAGGAACCGTATGGAATCATAAGAAGGTTAGGTTTCAAGAGGCCATGAATATTTTCCAGGATGAAAAACAGATATTGGTCATCAAAGGCAAAGGATTTCAACCGGCATCATTGGGAGAACCATGGATGGAATTGGCAAAGGTGATGCAGGCCTATATAACATGCGATGGAAGGAAAGACGTGGTAAGACCTCGCCACCTTAAGTTATTGGCAGTATTAAAACAAAAATGTACTGTAAATTTGCCTACATTTTTAAATTCCTTACTGCATGATGTTGCTCATAGTATAAGAAAATCTCGGCACACAAACATGGTGGTAAGCTACCATTGCCTAATCAGATTAATATTAAGTCATAGTCTCACCCAACAACAGACCAGTTGGGAAGAATTGATATTTTTTATTGATGCAGGATTAGCCTTACCTGCCCCAAAACAAAAGAGAATGACTAGCTCGGCAGCTGAGCCATCAAAACATAGAAAATCCTCCCATTCAAAAAGAAGTAGGGGAATGATAGAAGGCCCTCCGAGTAGCAGTAGCCAGCCCATGGAATTTCCCAGCTCGGAGGATGAAAAACCTCCACAATTGGAAGGAGGGAGTCCTCGTACTGATGAGGGTGAAGAAGAAATGAGTCACCACACTAGTGGTGAGAAACAAACTAGCACAGAAGAAGGAAATAATGAAGAAGAGGAATTGAGGGAGAAGAAGGAATCCCTCATACTAGTGTAGAGAGAGAAATTCGCTACTCTGATGAGGAAGAAGGTAGTTACCATACTTGCGAGGAGGACGAAGATAATCACAGCAGTGAAAGAGAAGGAACAGAGCCTCCCGAAAACACTACTGCAAGTTCACCACGAAGCCCTTTGCAAGAAGACCAATTGGCCCAAATTCTGGCCAATAAGAGTGAATATGTGCAGCCTCATAGCCCTCTGGACCTTAATGTTGATATCAAACAATTGCAGGAGAAATATGTTGTCAATAAAGAAAAGGTTGAGGGAGTGCCGAATGAAACAAAAGGAGAAAACCCTAACGAAATGGTAAACTCAGCTGGGGTTGCTTCCCCTGAGAAATATGGACAGGAAAAGGGGAACACTGAAGTATTGTCCCAAGCTGAAAGTTCTCAGGGGATTGCAGAGTCAATTGAGGATATAACCCCTGTAGAATTCAGCCGAGGGCCTATGAACAATGAAGAAGAACCCCAAGAAGAAAACATAGAAGCGAGCCCAACTGAAGGCACAGCTGGTGAGGAGAAAAACCCCGTTGAGCAAGTAGGTCCAGAAAAATGAACATCTGTTCCATCAAGGAAAAGGAAGAAAGTAACTGAGCTTGAAAAACTTCAGAGGGAACGACTGAAGCTTCAGAGACTAGTGGAACAACTCAGGAAGACCATTAGGGTTCTTAAAATGAAACAAATGCCCAAAAAAACCCCAAAGAAAAGAAGCATAGTCACCAAACGAGCCTCGAAAAAGAGGAAATTGGCCACTAAAATAAAGCCCCAAGTTGCAGAAACTATGGCTAAGCCTAATTATTAAGATATGGAATAGCAGGTAGTTGTTCCAGAAGCAGCTGTTCCAAATGGAGCAACTTCAAGTGAAAATATGCAAGCCACTAGTCAAAACACTTTTAGTGACCCTACATTAGCCAGACTCCAAGAGGATTTGGCACAGGCTCGATAGGAAAGGGAAAAACTAGAAGAAGACACTGTTCCTAGAAGGAAATATCAAGATTTGCAGCAGCAGATGAAGATCATCCATGCAGCAGAGGCTGAATCCATCCCATGAGAAGTGTCAAAAGGTAGAAGAGAAGGCTGAAAAGGTAATGAATCAATTAAAATTAGCCCAGAATCGAATGGACACTCTCTGCTCATTATACGCAGATGTTTTAGCTTGTAGATGCCCTACCAAGAATTATGCTTTATTTTTATTAGAGAGATATTTACAGTTAAAGATTAAAGCAGTTAGGGCAGGAAAATCTATAGAGTTAAAAACTATAGATGATTTTTTAACATGCTGCAAACTCTATGGGGTAAGGTACAACGTCTGTTGTGTGAGTTCTATTTGCACAACCTCATATTGGAAAATGATAGTGAGACAAATCCTAGCCCTTTTGTGGGTGACATCCAATACCAAGCGTTTATTTCCTTTGCTATTAATTAGTTAAAATGGCTTAAAGCCTATAATGTTTTTCAAAGGCAGGAAAATGAGTTATACTTGTGGGTTAGGAGTGAACCTAAGCACCTGTTACAATTGTGGGCTAGGCAGAAGAATTTGATGACAAGAGAAGGTGTTATCCAAGCATTGGGGCATATCCATAAAGCAATTGTCTTGAATGGGATAGAATATTTCCTATCTATTAGAAACTAGGCCTACATAGCAACTAAGGTCCGATGGGGAATTTCCAATCGGAATATTCAAAATAGAGAACCATTTAACTATAAAAATTTTGGATTAGCTGCAGACTACTTGGTTCTCTATAGAAACCTCATTTTGAGGGAAGGTCCATTCTGGTTAGGGTGTAGGTTTCGAAGCCCCATTTCATGGTAACCTGCTACAGACTATAAATCCATTTATGAAATACCCGAAGGACAGACAGGGCATGTCTTCGAAGCATTAGCTGCAATGCATGGTTTTAGGCCTTTTGATGAAAAACCTTCTCCAGCTTATTATTTAACTACTTTGCATGTGAACTATGGTTTTCATGAGGACATGAAAAAGGGTAAGCAGGGGGTATGCTGAGCAGTGGAAAAGGTATGAATTCACTATGTGTTTTCCCATTTTTTTACTTTAAACATAATTCTTTTTACGTTAGAAAGGTGACTTATTACAAGAATTGTGGTAGAATTGTGAAGATTTATGTTTATTGTACAATGTGACTAAAAACTGCCTTTTGTTGCTAAAAATAGGAATCAAGCGAGGTGAACAGCTATACCAAAGGTGAGGCTAAAGTAAATGCAACTGATATTCCTCTAGCGTTAGACCAAATCCTGCCAAAGACAAGGAAATCCAAACGCATCGCTAAGAAAAGGCAGGAGACAGCTCAACTTCGGTCAAAGTAAATCAAGTGACAACTAAAGAAAGAAGAGAAGCGAATCCCTCAGGATCCTTCGATCCTGAGGGATCGATGTTCAAACCTCATCTCGTTCCTTGTCTTGTCCGTCGAGTTTGTTATATAAGGCAACACCTTTAGCGATTGTAGAGAGTCGGATCAGTTGATTAAAAACATTCCTTTTGTAATATTACATTTTATTGACTCTCGTGATCAGAGAATGGTCACTGTAACACTTTTATGTATGATTAATACAAAGGCGCATTTCATTTCATCTTTCAAGCTCTGAAGTAACCCAGCAGTGTTTCACTGGTGCTAAGGGCCCGGCCCTGGTGGAATTGCTCTGCTGTTTGTATTTCTATCCTTTGATTACTGTCGTGTGATAATTGCGTTTGGTTTCATTATGATTACAGATTTATTTGATTACTGTTGAATTGAGTACTAGATTTTTGTGTGCGCTAGTGGATTGCATTGCTATTCTATTTTAGCAGGGATCGTGATTACTGCCTTATTTATCTGGCCGTCTCTTATACAACTTTGTTGTTCCATACTTAATTCTGTTTGTTGTTCCATTGGATTATGGTTCATTTCGATTGAATATTTAATAGTGTTTACTGTGGACAGGGTTGGAGTTTAAGAAGACTTATTATCTGATCTTGTTAAGTTCACATTGTTGTTCAATTGTTGTTTGCTGTTCAATTACTGTTTGTTGTTCATTTCTAATTCGTTAGGTTCAGATTGCAGAGAGATTGTTTACAGTTGTTGTGTACTCATATAGATTATGAATTGTTGTTCCTTTCCAGTTCGTGCTTTTAGAAGAAGTTCTTCTTTGTTATTTTTATCAGCAAGTAGTTCAATTTCGATTTCACTTTGATTTCTTAAAGAGAATGACTGTCAACTGTAGAGAAGATTGGTTACTGCCTCCAAGTTCCCAGATTGATTGCCTTGTCTCAGTGTGATTTCAGTTGCATCGATTTCTAAGGGAATGAGTTATTGCTACTGTATCCCTGATTGATGCTTTGCAGAGTGAGTAGTTAATATTTTAGAGTATTTGAATTCATTTTACTATAATTAGATTTCTTTACAAGCATCTGTTTACTCTTGTATCTAGAATACTATATTGCATCTCTCATAGCATTACTCTTAGCTAAATTGCAGTCTCAGACAGAGTACACTCTTGAAACAAAAAGACGTTCTCAGATTGATAATTAATGTGAGATAATTAGGTGTTAAAAATATACCTTTTATACCTCAACAGAATAGAGAATGGGAAAGTAGTGGACCTAGATACAACTATCTAAAACTTATGAACCAAATGTTCCAATTTATGAAAATGGAGCCAAATATTCTTATCTTCTTATGATAAACTTAGTTCTTGAGAAGAAACACTTGGAATATAAGTTTTAAATATTGTCTCATCAATAACTACTTTAGAAAAATAAAACTCTGATTTTGAGCTAAATAAAGTATGCTCAAACTTGAGATCAAATTTGATGTCTTCAATGGATTTAATATCTTTAGGTAGAGATAAATGCCTATCTAGGTAAATCTTACCTAAATCTCCTGCAAAAAAAAAAAATCCTGGGATTTTTTTCTGGACTTGATAAGATCTCTAATGGATTAGGATCTGGATTCCTCTGTGTGTAGACTCCCTTATGAACTAGAACTCCCCTAGTGAAATCACCCTAAATATTCAATAATGGATTTGCGAGAGCAAAAAATTGCAGCCAAAAACTGATGTAAAAATCTATGTTTGCTCTAAGAGATATGACCTAAACAATCAAATCGTTCGGGGAGAATGTACCTTTCATTCCTTGAAAATGACACAAAATGTTATCACTCAGAAATAACCCTGGTTTTAGAGAGAAATAACTAAGGTAACCTATAACCACTTTGGATTGAAAGTTTTCCCTTTAATCTGGAGAGGGATTTCTCCTTACCTAGTGTCACCTCAGTAGTTTGTTTCTAAGCTCATTGGCCAGATTTAACGTGTAAGATGAAATTGGTTTGGAAAGAAGAGAACAAGGACCATTGAGCATGGAGTTTGGTGTAGAGGATTCTAACAACATGATACATAAACAACCCACAACAGAGGAAAGATAGGATAAAACTTCTTAGATATATTACCATCAAGGTGTGGAGACAAAGTATGGAAAATAAATATCACAACATAGCAATAAAAATTTTGTTATAAATATTTAAGTATAAAACATGAAAATTATTTGGATAACATGGATCAGAGAATTCATAAGGAATTCTAGTTCATAACGTTTTATTCAATATACTGAAGACTTAATGATCAAGAGATGCAACATAAAGAGAAACTAAATACCTTGAGGAAAAACAAACAAGAATTCATACACACATGAATCTCTGCAAAACTGTAGATGTAACGCTACATATAGCAATATATTGATCAAAACTAACAAATCATTTCTTCTTCAAGAAATTTAGAACCCTTGGTTTTTTCTCATTATTAGATTTATAGAGTACTTATAAAACCATAACCAATTTTTTAGAAACTTTAATTACAAGGTCCAAAATAGATAAGCATATCTCTAATTAAAACTACATACATTACATGGTTCAACCATAAAATGAAAATACTAATATTATGTATATGATAAATATGTCATTATTCAAGAGCTACCTAAAACTAAGGATCAAAGTTGATGAGTGATATATTACCCGGATTTTTTGAAATCCCTACCTCATTATCATGCTTAGTGTGGTAATATCTTCCTTGAAATTTGGTCTTGATCCACAAAAAAGGGGATCTCATATGAAAATCCTTCAATTGGGGCTTTATTTGCTCCAAAATACTCCTTGCTTCCTCCAAAAATAGTTTTCTCCCGAGTGTTGATGGACTAACTGACATACCTCAAACCGAGAGAAAAATTGGGATTGTCGATGTATTACATGTCATCGCTCCATAAAAATAGAGGAAAAGCACACTAAAAATCTATGTGTCAGTTCTCATCCACAATGAAGCAGAAAAAAAATTGACGAGTTCGTATTGTTAGAACTCCATCAAAATTCCCCCAAAATTGTTTGGAAAAACAAAAACTCTAATTTGTAGATGTTTAGTTGAGTCTGTTAGTTTCCTCTAACAAAATGGCAATTTCACTTTGTCTCCTTTTACTAGTTTTCTTGGTCTCTGCAACATGCTTCTTTCTTTTACCATTAGGATTATTAGAACTTGCAAGTTTTTCTTTGTCTATGATTAGGTATTTTTGAGGTGTATCATCTACCTTAATGATTTATTTTTCCAAGCTAGGGTTTTGTTTAAGATTGAATTTTAGCCTCAATTTTTTCAGTGGTCTAGTATGCAACCTTCTTCCCCCATAGATCTCAGCTAAAATAGGCTCCCTATCAACTTTTGTTTTCTATTTCTTAGATTTAACAACTTTAGCATCTATTTCCTTTTTTGGTTTAGTGGTTTCAGCCTGTTCAAGAGATCGAATATGGGAATGATACAAGTTATCATTTTCCCAGAGTCTTCCACTTCTTCTCGTATAAACCCTTTCCATTAGAGGAACTAGAGGAGAATTTTTTCATTGTACTTATCCTCTAGCTTCTAGTTTGGATAGATGAAGTCCCCTAATGTAAGTTCTTAGGTGGTTCAAAAATTTTCTTGCTTCTTTTCCTTTTGCTAGTGGCCTTAGGTTTGGGTAAGACAGGCTCTACAAAACCCCTCCAAAAGAGAAAATGTTCCCATGTTCTGTTGATTTTTATTAAATGGTTTTCAATTAATAATTTGATTAATCCCTTGTGATAAATGAAGTGGGATTATGCATCAGGCTTTTCCCTAACTCTTGTTTACAACTATTTGAGACTCATCAATAAAAATAAAGGAGCATTCATCCTTAATTTTCCAACAAATTGAGCAAGAAAACAAAAATGATAAAGATTAAGTCTGTTGAAGTACCCTTCAGAAGTGGAATAAAGTTGAGTGATCCTCAGGAGGAGTAGGTGATCCCCGCACGACTCTCCTAACTGCGCTATTACTATTTTTTATTACAGATACTGGCCTTAGCTCTTGCAATCTCACACTACTTCCATCGCCTTTCATCTCCAACAAATTTAGAGCTCACCACTTGTTGACAGAGATCTAATTATCCCTCCAGGTACCATCCACACTAAGGCTCTATCACTTGTTATCTTCCCCAAACTCTTCAAACATGGCACCAAAGGGAAAGGGTAAATCCACCAATGGAAAACCAGACACCGATGATAACCCTAAGAATTATGCCACCCCAAACCTCGACCATATGCCCCTGGCAGACTAGTATTACAAGATCACCAATACCAAGTGTGAATTTGGCTTGTTCGAATTACACCAATGGTTAAAACTAACTTATTTAGACCAAGTGGATGAAATCAAGATTTGGGAATCCTTGTTACCTATGTTTGCATCTCTACATACTGACCATTTCCCTTACTTTTTCATGTGGTGTCAAGCTAGATATAATCCTATTCAGAGAACCATTGCAACCCAAAATGGAGACATTCTAGTCACAATTTCACCTTAAACCATCAATCAGATGTTACTCATTCCTAAAAATGGGTCCCTCGACTATTTTTCTGCAGCCACCCTTATGGATTTGTACCAGAAGCTCACCTCCCCTGAAAGAGCCCAAATTTTCGAGATTTTCCTCCCAAAAGATGCTCAACTCCCCAAGAAAAACCCCCCCTATCTAGCTTCCATGTTCCTAGCGAAAGGCAAATAGATTATTGCTTTAGTTTCTTGTCTTTTAGGATACCAAATGGGTGGATGAGTCTATTCTAGTCTTTCTATCAATTTTTTCCAAAGAGCATAAGCCAACATTCACGTTTAATTTCAGTCACTTTTTGGCTGATAATATGCATGAGAAAATGATGAATATCACTACATAAGGCATATTTAAATATGCATCTATATTAGTCTACATGTTTATTTTTTAGCAGGGTGAAAATTTTCCAATAACACTGCATAAACAAGATGATCAAGGAGTCAACTAATTAGTGATACAATGGACCTCATTAGTGAAAATACATTCAACAGAGTTTAATTTTTTAGAATTCATACACAATTTTATTCATACAACTGCAGGGCTTCTTAATAGCCAAAGTGAGGCCAAAATCAGTTCAGAGATCAAAATAATTGTAAACCTAAGTGAGTAGACCAAGATTAGAGACTAGTACCTATACTATAATTATATTGAAATAAGAGTGTATGGGTGTGAACTGGCTCCTTACAAGCTGCCCAAATATCTTCCAATGAGGATTTTTCTCTAGAATATATAAGGAAAATGATTAATATGGATGAAATCCACTTTGTTTCAAGTAAAAGGAAGTCACGGCTTAAAATAAAGACACAAGAGGGATGTTTTATATGCAATTCCAGAGAAGTAGGAAATGAGGCAGATTTAGTCACCAAAAAGATGAATTTCTAGCCAAGTTTCACTTGGTCATATGACCCATTCATCATAGTATCTAATTTAAGGGTGGAACACAAAACCACACATTACAATTATACTCCTAGACCATATATTGATAAATTTATGAATCGATACCAATGGGAGGAGAATACATTACACAAAGTAGAGGAGAAAATTATATCAACAACCACCTCCCAAACTCCAGTGCCTCAAGAGAAGCAGGACAAAAGACCAAGGGAAGAAACATATTCATCACTTACAAAAATTAGGGACAAAGGATTCATAATTTATCATAAAATGCAGAAGACAAACCCTAAATAAGTCATCATTTAGAACGAAGAAGTACAAGACACCATTTTCATGGTTGGTTCACAAGTTTCGACATGGTCAGAAAATATTTTTCCTAATACTCCATCCTCCTCAGCCTCGCAGGATCCTTCAAAAATAGTGCAGTTAACAGAATTGGGTGACAACCAAGATGAACCCAACATCTTCAATAATTTTTTTAAAATTAAATAGAAAAACGAAGTACTCAAGGTCAACACAAATGCACAATTACGGAAGCAGACCTCTACTTCCCAGCATAGATTATTAACAACATTTGACAGTGAGAAAGGAAAAATTCAAATGGAATTATTGCAGGCTCCATTTCCAAAAACCCCTTCAGATTACAAGAAAACTATTTTCTCATTTGATGCAATACAAATACATCCTATAGATCAAATGGATATACATAGATAGTCTGGAGAAACAATTTTCTCCACCGTGACAAACACTATAATGGCAACTTCAAAACTAAGGACATCACTCAGTAATTTTCAGACACAATTAAAGCTAGATAAAATCTCCTCATTGGCAAAGGAAAACAAAATTAAATCATTAGAGGACTTGGTGATCAGATTGGGATATGATCCCAATGATGTCAAAGTAGTGGAAGAAATTCTGAAGAGGAAGAATGCAGAGATGTCAGAACTTAGGAAACATATTAAGTTACCATCTATAAAGGATCCACAAGAAAAGGAAATAGAAGAAAATGAGCAACACAAAGAAGACATGCTCAAACTGAGTATTGAGAAAAATGTACAGATTAAGGAGATGGAGGATCAAATAAAAAAATTACTGAAGGAAAAATAACAGGTTGCACAATCAGCCCTAGCTCCAGTGACAACCATTCCAATTATAGTTGCAGGAACAATTGGAGATTCCACATCAGCATAAAGTGATTTGAGAAAATTTATACAGGACTTGACTATTCAAAGACAGGAGAATGAAAAACTAAAGGATAAGCTAAAAAATTTGGAAGGACAGAAGATAAAAAATGACACCCTCTATGTAGTTGAGATGAATAAATCTCACCAACTTGCCAAGAAAGTTGAGAAACTAGAAAATGAGTCACTAATAATGGCTCAAAATTTTCCACAATTCAAAGAGAATGTTTGGCTGGAAATTGATCAAGCCATAACTAAAATTTGGCCATCCATTCAGATAAATTTTTATCAAGAAGAGTTAATTGACAGGTGAAAGAGAACAAGTCATAACGACACTGGGACAAAAACCAGGGGAGGCCTCAACAATGATTAAAGTATTGAATTTAAAGACTAGATCAGAAGTAGAATAGATCTAGATTGCAGATAGGACAGATACTATTTTAGATATAAAAAAAGGTATTTCAAAAGATGAATTTGATGACCCAATTGAAAACTAAGTGTCAGAATCTGGAAGTTGTTGTCCAGTGATTTCATATTAAGTTCAATTTTTTGAACCAGAGAATATTTCCAGGGTTAGTAGCACCAAATGACAGATTAATCATCCTGGAATATTACTGTCAAAAGATCTACACTATTGCAACAGACAAATCCAAATTTGTAGGCATCAAAGGGAATATCATAGGGAAATCTTTCTTAGAATCTTTGGAGTTTGATTTAACTATCAAACATGAAATTAAACACATTTTCATCAACAAACCAACCTTTGAAAAATATACTGAAGTAGATGAATTCTGTAGAAAGTTAATTAATATTTCTATACCCAATGATGAAATATGATCAATTGTGTGACAACATTGAGTAAAACAATTTCATCTCCAACAGACAGATAGCAAGGAAACATATTTTTGGGCCAAGTCATCAACAATTTTCCTCGAAGTTAGTTCTATTAGTCAGAATAGTTTAAGCGCTCCTATATTTGTGTATTCATTGATGCAATTAGTTGTTAGAGTGTTATAAACTTTATCCTGATATTTAGATCAAGATATTTTTTTTGTACAAAGCTTATAAATACTTCTTAGTTCGAAGTAGAAGAGGTTGATTTCTTGCACCAAGGAAGACTATTGTAAATTTTTTCCACCAAGTTCTAGTGGAAATTCCAGTAATAAAGACAGCTCTTTCACAGGATTCTTGTGTCAAGTTACTGGTGAAGTGATTCTCTTTTGTGTTTATGTATTTCCAAAGTTATTCATCATTGTTTTCTATTCTGTTTTATTCAAAATAAAATTAAGAACAATTTTTTTTTAGTGGACACTCTGATTCTGGCTTTGAATAATTTTGATGTTTTCAACTAAAGTTAAGTAAATGAATTCTTAATTTCTCTTTACTTAGTGAATTCTCTAAATATTCTTCTTTTCCATCTCATTTATCTTACAGGATCCAATTGATTTGGCTACCTTGCTCTATGAAATGTACCTTTAAAGAATGAAATAGATACATATTTAAGTATTTGACTCCATATCCCAATGGTAAATTCTGGCATTAATCAACCAAAAAATCTCAAAACAAACCATCAAAACACTAGATAACTAGCCTAATATCTTAAACAAAGAAAGCTAAATCATAAAGAGAGATCCCTCTCTGAAACTGGAAGGGATAGATTCCCAGTTTCCAAAGTGGTTTTGTGTTTATCTCTGTGATGTTTTCTGCAACCTCAAAAATTATAGGGTGATAACACAACCTGTCACTTGTTCCAGGCTCATTTCATGAATCAGAATGCATCATCTTAGGCTAGGGATTTCTCGAATTGATGTCATCCTGTCATAAGTTAATTGGAGGAAGAGATACTCTATCATGTTATGGTGAGATGATGAAGGAAGAGAAGGAGGAGGGAAGCATGCTCAAAGACACTCTTGCAGCTAAAATCACATGATGATTGATCAAGAGAAAGAAAAAGGACACTATTTTATGACCACTATCCAATAATTGAGATATTTAAAGACTCCTTATCACTAAGGCATGAAGTGGAAAAAAGGAAATCTATTTCATGAAGACACTCAACTCTCAGCAACAACAGTGGCTTGACATTACCATGTCATAAAGAAGTCCATGTCAGCAGTGTCATGTCATTTAATGAGTGGTCATATACCACAGCACTATTGTATACCATGTATATTGTAATAAAAATTCATTGTAAAGTGGAAGTCCAAAGGACACACATGAATGTAAAGAGTCATGTAAGTTTAAAATTCATGGGAATTCAAACAGTCATGAGGGTATTCAAAGGGTCAGCCTTGGTTATATATATTCCCTCATTGTATGAGAAAAATAATTTTCACCTTGGCTCCACCAACAAAGAATTATAGAGATAATATAGTTCTTTTATGGAGAAAGGAGTGGTCCCAATGCTCCACTATTGGAGATAGTGATGTTAATTATACATATGTGTCTTGGAACTTTTACTTAATATCAGAATCCCTATGCGCCAACACGCTCTTCATGCATCGATTAAAGATATCTGTAAGCTTATTTTGTGAATGTTTGTAATTCATGTTTTCTTTCATCTATGCTAAATTAGTTTAACTATTTAGTTTATTTTGGTACTTATCTTATTGGGAATGTGTTGTAATGGCTGTTATTATTGTTGCACCTGTGTGGAGTGTGTTTTAACATATTTTGACACACCTAAAATTTAAAAAAAAATCAGTGAAAAATTGTCAACTTCCTACTAAGCTTAAAACACCGAGAGATAATTTTCTATGTTGTTGAATAGTTTATTCATTTTATATATTAATTTTGATTTAAATATGTTATTTTTATAAAAAAAATATAATTATATATTTTTATGAAAATATTTGTTTTAAACTAAAATTATATTATAAAATTAGTAAAATTTTAAAGCTTAAGTCAAAGTCATTGAAGGGACTAACATTCAAGTAGTTTTGAATGGCCGATATTGTCAAAAGAAAAAGAACGGTCTCCATTGATTTTGGACCCCCTCAAGCTCTTCGACATTTTGTTGATGAGGGGGGTCCAAAATCTTGTTTTGTCAAAACTATTTTTGGGGCACGTGCCATCATTTAAAATAATTTTCACCCCCCTGGCGCAAAACTAGAAACCATTGTAGACCCCCACCAAAAATCTGTTTATGGTTTTCATGACATATGATTCAAGGTGTTTGTGGGTAATGATGTGGTCACGGCTTCTGAAAACATTAAATAAGCGCGAGAAGTGAAGGATAAATTGCTCTCCTATTGCATTGCAGATATACCTACAATCGCATTGTCATCACATGGCTTTTTGTAGACATTTTGGTGCTACACACTGGTCTAAATTGAATTCTTATCACTCAAATGGATTTGGGACTTGTGCAAGTAGCCATTAGATCTTATATATCCTGGAGACTACGCAGAGAAAGGAAGAGGAGATCTGGTAACCTACTATTGCAGAAATGGTAAACATAAAGGCATCCATACTGGTGATTCTAATTCTTGTAGTGCTTCATCTCATTTCATTCGGATTCACTATAGCTGCTGAACAAAGACAAAGAACTAAGATTTATATCATGGCGGTAAAAAAATGTCTAAGCTGTGGAAGTTCGTTGACACCAGGGGTTGGGGATTTTCTACGTCAGAAAATGAGGAGGTTATCAAAGTTTTCATAATTTTAGACAGAAATTCAAATGTTATCCAAGCTTCGACACCGCCATTTTGTTTCTTTGATATTTTATTGTGAAGATAAATCAGAGATGATTCTAGTCTATGAACACATGGCCAATGGGCCTCTACGAAGTCATTTGTACACGAAAAGCCTTCCTATCCTGTCATGGAAAAAGAGGCTCTAGATATTGTTAGGGGCTACTAGAGGTCTCCATTATCTTCATACTGGCGCAACACAGGGAATTATACATCAAGATGTGAAGACATCAAACGTTTTCCTAGATGATAACCTTCTGGCCAAGGTCTCAGATTTTGGACTTTCAAAGATTGGGCCTACTTTGGATTAGACTCATGTGAGTACTACAGTAAAGGGTAGCTTTGGATATCTAGATTTTCAATGCCAATCTAAGTCTAGGATCCACAATTTTTCAGTGGAATCTTCCTCTGTCTTGCGTTCTGTGGAGTGCGCTGACAACTTTGGGCAGTAGCATAGAGAATCCTATGTGTTCAAGATGCAGGACATGACTAGCCTCATCTCTTTTACACCATGGAAAGGAAATCCTACAAATACATCGGTTGTTGACTGCTCTTATTTATTCTCGACATAAAAAGAGCTATAAAGTCAAAAAAGACATTAAAAATACTGATCCATAAAGAAAAGGCTCTTGAACAAAGAATCTGAAGTAAGATTTATATGAGGAAAAACTGAAAGATTTTCATATAGTGATGCAGGACGCAGAAAATATTGAATGGTCAACCTTTTGAAGATATAGGTCGCTATGTCTTTGCATTTGGTAATCTTCCTGAAAGATGCAAATATCAATTCCTTGACATATGCTTCTATTTTAATGGATGAGAAAGGGACAAATATCAGATAGGTGGTAGAGCATGCCTTGTTTAAAGGACATTTAACAGATCTTCAGGGAACAACATCAATAGCTCCAAATTTAAAGGAGGAGGATCAGTAAGTCAAGAATTCTACCAGCATTTCCAGGAAGTCTTGAAGGACACAGGTGGAAAAATATTCAACACTCAAATATTTTAATCAATATCTTCAGGCAAAAGAACAACATATCAAAAGGGCCAATTTCAGATCGAAAGAGCATTTGGCATCGACAGCTCCAACATTTCCGAATTCTTTGCAATCAATTTCTTATATTTAGTTTATTTGATTTTATTTCTAGGAAGTTTGTAATAAATTAGATTTTATTTTTAGTATATTTTGTTTTATCTCTTAAAATCTAGCAATAGGTAGCTTATTATGATTTCTATATATTTTATCATTTGTAATAAGAAAGTGAGGGATTTTGAGGCCAAGACCTTTTCAACTTTGTAAAAATTTTCTCCTAAAATTCTAATTAAATTATTTCAGCTCTGGCTTTGACAGAATTTGTGTTTCTCGTCCGTTTTTCCAGTATCTCCATATCTTTTTTCTTTATATGATTTAATTCATGTACAATTATCCAATTGGAAATTTAATTGAATTTCAATTTCGTTTCTAATTCATTGTGAAGTTGTAATTGGATTAAGAGATTAATTTATAGGGCTATCTGTTATTGTAAATTCCTCTGGAAATATTAATTACACACGGTTTCTATAATGAATTGGTCATATTTTGTTTATTATGAAAACATAGATTTCATAATTTCTGAAAACTATAATTGTTTAAAGAGATTGGTATATCAGAATGTCTATCTTATCAAGCTCCTCTTTACAACTGGTTATTGTTTATCTCCCTAGTGGTTAAGTGGTCAATATGGATGCTCCATTATTAGGGATCTCCTTACATTCTTATGTCAAAATTCTTATACAAATCAAGTTGTTTTGTCAGGATGGAAGCTGACACTTTGAGAACGAACTCTGTGAAGGAGGGATTTATTCATGAATAGGGATTGTCATTGATAGCCAACCACCCCCAATTAAAACCATAAATCTGGCCATTTTTCTTCAAAGGTTTTTGTTTAGTGATAGTGAACAATGTTAAACAAGGCCTTGTAACAACTGAGGGAGCCCCCTCTGGTTCAAGGGCTAGCTTGAACCTAAAGCCGATTGAGTTGGTTTCCTGGCGTAGTTTTTGCAACCATGGACTGCCTACGGGAAGCAGGAACAACATTTGGAGTTGTTTCCTGGAAGAAAAGTAACAAATATATTTTCCCCGGAGTACGATAACGACTAGATCGATTCGTTGCTGGTGAACAAGGAGTGGGCATTTATAATTGGTTGCATCTCTTTCACCTAGCGACTCCACTTTGTCGAATGGCAATTCCACTCGGAAATCGATCCCACTATTTTGAAATTTCAGTTTCCTTTATTGCTCTGCAAGGTTTGTTGATACTTGCAGTCAACAATATATGTTTTCTCCTCTCATCC
Organism: Pinus albicaulis; assembly: GCA_034641835.2. NCBI lineage: Eukaryota > Viridiplantae > Streptophyta > Pinopsida > Pinales > Pinaceae > Pinus > Pinus albicaulis. Next base: position 237,638,171 of record CM076577.1, read on the forward strand.
ATGATCAAAAAATTTTCATGTCAGAAGAGCACGCAACTTTTAAAGAACACATGTGAGTATAAGTTTTCCATCAAAATTTATGTTCATATTGTATATATTCTTTATATTTTCAGCTATTGGAAATGTGGTTTGTCAGTAAATCCACTCTGCACTTGGTTACATTGGAAAAAATATTACACCTAACATTGCAGCATTTTTCCAGTTCAGTTAGATAGAAGTGTGGGGATTGAATATATATTCATAGTTTTAGTATGCAGTAGATCAGTGTGTTCATTGTTTAATGAATGGTGTGATTTGAAGAGTATATTATAGCTCAAATTATATTTTCAGTCTATAATTTTTCATTTTTCAGTATGAAAGAGTATCCGGATTAGTGCTGGTATATGGTTGCATTTCACAGTTGCAGGTTGCAGTCTGCACTAGAAAGATATTCAAATGACAGGGTTGATCCAGGAGAGTTGGTTATGGAAGATGATGGTTGATGATCAAGTTTACAATATGAATCCATGCCCAACACTAAAGGAATATGATCTACTTGTTCTCAGCATCCCACAGGGGGAAGCAGTCCCCATTGGAGCCGATGTTGTAACATATTTTGACACACCTAATATTATAAAAAAATTCGGTGAGAAATTTTCAATTTCCTACTAAGCTTAAAATACTGAGAGATAATTTTCCATGATATCGAATGGTTTATTCATCTTATATATTAATTTTGATTTAAATATGTTATTTTTATAAAAATATAATTACATATTTTTTATGAAAATATTTGTTTTAAATAAAAATTATATGATAAAATTAATAAAATTTAAAGCTTAAGTCAAAGTCATTGAAGGGACTAATGTTCGGGCAGTTTTGAATGGTCGAGATTTTCAAAAGAAAAATGACGGTCTCCATTGATTTCGGACCCCCTTGAGCTTTTTGACATTTTGTTGAGGAGGGAGGTCCGAAATCTTGTTTTTTAAAAACTACTTTTGGGGCATGTGGCATCATTTAAAATAATTTGCACCCCCTTGGCGTGAAACTAGAAACCATTGCAGACCCCCTCTGAAAATATGTTTATGATTTTCATGACATATGCTCCAAGGTGTTTGTGGGTAACAGTGTGGTAATGGCTTCTGCAAATGTTAAATCAGTGTGAGAAGTGAAGGAGAATTTGCTCTCCTATTGCATTGCAGAGATGCTTACAATAGCATGGTCATCACATGGCTTTTTGAAGCTATTTTGGTGCTACACACTGGTCTAAATTGAATACTTATAACTCAGATGGATTTGGGACTTGTGCAAGTAGCCATTTAATCTGGTATATCCTGGAGACTGTGCAAAGAAAGGAAGAGGATATATGGTATCCTACTATTGCAGAAATGGAAGACAGAAATCCATCCACACTGGTGATTCTACTTCTTGTAGTGCTTCATCTCATTGCATTCAGGTTCACTGTAGCTGCCAAACGAAAACAAAGCACCGAGATTTTATCATGGTGGTAACAAAATGTATAGGCTGCGGAAGTTCTTTGACACCAGGGGTTGGGGATTTTCTACATCAGAAAATGAGAAGGTTATCTAAGTTTGCAAAATTTCGGACATAAATTCAAATGTTATCCAAGCTTTGGCACTGCTATTTGGTTTCTTTTATTGGGTATTATGAAGAGAAATCGAAGATGATTCTAGTCTATGAACACATGGCCAATGGACCTCTATGAAGTCATTTGTACGCGACAGTTATTCCTATACTGTCATGGAAAAAGAGGCTCCAGATATTGTTAGGGGCTTATATAGGTCTCCATTATCTTGATACTAGCGTAGCACAGGGAATTATACATCGAGATGTGAAGACATCAAATATTTTGTTGGATGATAACCTTTTGGCTAAGGTCTCATATTTTGGACTTTCAAATACTAGGCCTACTTTGGATCAGACTCATGTGAGTACTACAGTAAAGGGTAGCTTTGGATATCTGGATCGTCAATGCCAATCTAAGTCTAGGATCCACATTTTTGCTGCAGAATCTTCCTCTGTATTGCGTTCTGTGGAGTGTGCTAACATCTCTGGTGTTAGGTCCCTATATTACTAGTATAGTCCCTTATTGTTGTTATTGTAACCCCCTTATTATTATTATTATTGTACCCCTGTAACCCCCATATTGTTATTATTGTGCCCTTAAATTATTATTTTTAGGTCGGCTAGGATTACATTGGGCCCCACTAGGATTACATTATGGCCCCATGGACTCCTATATATAGAAAGGAGGTTTTGTAATTTGTATCATCCAATAAGTTTTCATTCATGTAATGTATTGGAGGTTTCCCCCTCTAAGTGGCTTATTTCTAAGGCGTTTATATCTCTTTTCTTCTATTTTTGGAGCTGGTTTCACAACATTTGGTATCATAGCTTTGGATTCTAGGGTTTCGCTGCTCCAAACAGGTCATCGTGGAATTTTCGCTATAATTTTTTTTCTGCAAAGGTTCAGAAGCTGAAATTTTTAGAGTGCGAAGAAAAAATCCTGAGGAACATTGTCACAACATTTTAGAGCTTGGTTCACAATATTTTCGGAGATATGATCTGTGGAAGTTAGGTCTTTTTGCAGGCTCCTGAATTTCACCTAAAAGGTCATCGCGAAATTTTAGCTCTAACGTTTTTGCTACGAAGGTTCAGAAGCTGAAATATTTCTAGAATGAAGCTAAAATACTAAGGAACATCATTGCAAATTTTTAGATCTTGGTTCACAATATTTTTGAGATATGATCTGTGGAAGTTAGGTCATTTTCATGCCCCTGAATTTCATCTCAAAGAGGTTATTGTGGGAAAAGCTTCATAACTCTCTCTCTGAGCATCGGATTGGAATTCTGTAAAAAGTGATTGGAAGTACACGGATTGCAGTTTCCTTTCTATAAATTTCAGAGCCAAAGGAGCAAACAGTGACACATTGCAAGTCATACAAGTTCGCTCTACTGAACCAGTCCATAATTAGGTCATTGTGGGAGATTGGACATAACTTTGTCTTGAAGAATCCAAATCAAGTTAGACCTGTGGCATTTGAAAGAAGCTTTAGAGGAATATTACAGGGCCAAATTTCAAATATTGAGGATCTTCAAGTATATAGATAAGTCAATTTCAATATTGAGCTCCTTAAAAGCAAATAAAAGGTGCGTATTTTTTTTCCAAATTGCATAAGTCTTGTTTGAAGAATCAAGTTGAATTGATTCCAAGGGAATATTATAGAATAGATATCAGTATTGGATTCTCAAATGGCCCCTAAAAATAATTCAACACCCATTAAGCCTTTAGAAGGCTCTACTATGACTCATGAATATGAAGAATGGCAACATGACATATCAAAATTACAAGATCAAATGCAAAAAATCTCGCTCTCGCAAAGAGCAACAAAAAATGACATGGAAGTTTTGAAGAAAGGCGTGGAAACTAAGATGGATGGTTTGAATAAATGAGTGGAATCTAAGATGGATGGTTTGAAGAATGGCATGGAATCTAAGATGGATGGCATGGAAGCTGGCATGGAATCTAAGATGGATGACATGGAAGCTAAGATGGAAAACATGAGGAATGATCTAAAAGAAGACATGGAAGGTTTGACAAACTTGATACAAGAAATTTTTCCTAATGGTTAAAATATAGTAGAGGAAACTCATGATGAGAACAAAGTAAATGTTAATCGTGATTTCATAAACTCTGATGTTGGAGGGAAGAACCACCATATTCCAAAAATGGATATGAGGAAGTTTGATGCAAAGGATCCTATAACATGGATACTATAGATGGAGCAATATTTTGATCTCAATAATGTGCAAAACACACAAAAGGTACGCATTGCAACTTTACATTTAGAAAAAAATACATTTGTATGGTATCGATGGCTTTGCTCCCGTAAAAAAATTGTCACTTGGTCAACTTTTATAGAGGAAATGATAGCACATTATGAGGATACAAAGAGCAACACTTTCTTTGGCCAATTGATAAATCTCAAACAAAAGTGTTCAGTGGGGGAGCACATTGAGGACTTCCAAAAATTGAATATAAGGGTAACTGATATTTCAGAGGAACACATGATTGATCTCTTCATAGGTACTTTAAAGGATAACATCCAACATGAAGTTTGCATTTTGGAACCTGATTCATTGGAGAAGGCATTCAGGTTGGTAAGAAAAATTGAATGTAAAATTATGGCGACAAGGAAGCCTACCACTCACTTCTATAAAGATGGAAGTGTTGCTACTCCAAGATTTCCACAACCCACAAGGTTGACACCACAAAAATTGGAAGAAAAAGAGCAAAAGGGCTTTGCTACAATTGTGATAGGAAATACACTAAAGGTCATAAACGTGCTTAGAAGAAATTATTTTACATAGATTGTGAAGAGGAAGAAGAAAATGAACAAGAAGAGGATATACATCAGGAACCAGCCCTAGAAGAGGAAGAAATGAGTCTAACCATATTGTGTAATGCATTGGCAGGAATTACCACTCCTCAAAATCTCAAGATAAAATGACATATCAAGAAGAAAAAGGTAATAGTGTTGATTGATTCAAGTAGCACCCATAATTTTATTCATTGTAAGGTAGCCAAGGAATTGAATTGTTTCCTATACCCAGCACCAGAATGTCAAGTGATGGTTGCAAATGGAAGAAATATAAATTGCTCTAGAAAATTCCATAATATCAAGCTAACCATGGGGGAATATGTATTGAATAGTCCAATGCTTTCCATTCCTATGGGAGGTGCCAATGTTGAACTAGGAGTACAATGGTTACAATCTTTGGGGACGATAGCTTTTAATTTTCAAGAAATTTTCTTGAAATTTTTTTCAGAAGGAAAGGAAGTCAAATTACGGGGTATTGCAAGGAAGCCAGGAAAGATAATAAGCTCTAATGTCATGACAAAGCTTCTAAATAAATAACAATTAGGCATAATTGCACAATTATGCTCACTAGAAGTTCCAACATCAAAATCATCTATTTCTGCAGTTCTCCAAAAAGTCTTGGAAAATCATTCCAAGGTGTTTGAAACTCCCAAAGGGCTCCCACCTATTCGTGATCATGATCATGCTATTCATTTGATTCCAGGAAGTGTTACTCACATCAGGCCTTATAGATATCCTTATGTCCAAAAGAGTGAAATTGAACGTATGATTGCAGAAATGTTAGAGGCGGGTATAATTTAACCTAGTAAAAGTTCTTTCTTTGCTCCTGTAGTATTGGTACACAAGAAGGATGGATCATGGCGCATGTGTCTGGATTATAGGGAGCTCAATAAGCTCACCATTAAAGATAAATTTCCCATTCCTGTGATTGATGAATTATTGGATGAATTACATGGAGCAATTTATTTTACCAAGTTGGATCTTGGTTCAGGATATCATCAAATTAGAATGAAGACTGAAGATATTCCAAAAACAGCATTTCGAACTCATGAGGGTCATTATGAATTTTTGGTCATGCCTTTTGGCCTTACCAATGCACCTTCTACATTTCAAGGGTTGATGAATTCCTTTTTCAAACCCTTCCTTAGAAAATTTGTGCTAGTATTTTTTGATGATATACTAATCTACAATAGGTCTTGGAAGGATCATGTTCAACATGTTGACAGGGTGCTCAAACTATTGCAGGAGAAACAATTATATGAAAAACATCCAAATGTTTCTTTGGAGTACAAGAGGTGGAATATCTGGGTCATATTGTATCTCACGAGGGTGTTAAAGTAGACCCTAACAAAATTAAAGCCATTAAGGAATGGAAAGTCCCCACAACCATAAAGTAGTTGCGAGGATTTCTCGGGTTAACGGGGTATTATCGCAAGTTTGTTAAGAATTATGGGAGAATAGTAGCACCTCTAACAACATTATTGAAGAAAGATGCATTTTCATGGACTCCTGAAGCAACTAAGGCCTTTCAACATCTTAAAGAGGCAATGTGCCTAGCACCAGTCTTAGCTACGCCAGACTTCACAAAAACCTTTATTGTGGAATGTGATGCCTCAGGAAATGGAATTGGTGCAGTTTTAATGCAGGAAGGAAGAACCATTTCTTTTGAAAGTCGTCCAATCAAAGGAAAGTATTTACAGAAACCTATTTATGAGAAGGAAATGTTAGCAATACTGCATGCACTAAAGAAATGGCGAACTTACCTAATGGGAAGACACTTCAAGGTAAAAACTGATCATGATAGTCTTAAACACTTTTTGGAATAAAGAATATCTTCAGAAGAGTAGCAAAAATGGGTCACAAAGATGTTGGGTTATGACTTTGAAATAATCTACAAAAAAGGAAAGCTTAATGTTGTTGCAGATGCACTCTCAAGAAAGAATGAAGAGGTGGAAGCATTGCTTTGTGCCATTTCTATTATCAAACCAGATTGGATAACCGAAGCAAGAGATGAATGGAAGAAGGACAAAGATGTATGGACACTCATTCAAAAGTTGCAGCAAGATCCTAGTACATCTGATACATTTAGTTGGAAAAATGATTCCTTTTGGTACAAAGATCGCTTATATCTTTGTAAGAATTCCCAACTAAAACAAAAGATTCTTCTGGAATTGCACACTTCTCCTTTAGGAGGACACTCAGGATTTTTAAAAACTTACCACAGGGTGAAGAAAGAATTTTTTTGGGATGGCCTTAAATCTGATATTCAAAAGTTTGTGACGGAATATTTGGTTTTCCAGCAGAATAAAGTTGATACAATTAAGACCCCGGGACTTCTACAACCTTTATCCATTCCAAGTCAACGTTGGGAGGAGATTTCAATGGATTTTATCACAGGTTTACCTAAGTCCGAAGAAAAGAGTGTCATCATGGTGGTAGTTGATAGACTTACCAAGTATGCACACTTTTGTGCATTATCTCATCCATTTAAAGCAAGTACAGTTGCTACTACATTTATGGACAGAATTCAAAAGCTACATGGAAGCCCAAGGGTTATTGTGAGCGACGAAGATCCCATTTTTACTGGAAATTTTTGGACGGAGTTATTTTCTTGTTTGGGTACTCAATTAGCTCATAGCTCATCTTATCATCCTCAATCTGATGGTCAAACTGAGATCGTAAATAAATGTTTGGAAGAATATCTTCGTTGTTTTGTATCTGATAAACAAACACAATGGGTCAAGTGGTTACCTCTTGCTGAATGGTGGTATAACACTTCCTTCCATACTGCAGCAAAAATGACCCCATTTATGGCACTTTATGGATATCATCCACCATCCATCGCATCATCTTTAAGGGAAAATTCGAAGGTTCAAGCAGTGGAAGATCACATCGAGCATCAGCAAGAAGTTCTCCAACTCTTAAAGGATAACCTGAATTTGGCACAAAATCGAATGAAACAACAGGCAGATCAACATCGCAGCGAGAGAAGATTTGATGTAGGAGATTGGGTATTTTTACGGCTACAACCATACAAACAAATGTCCCTCAAGCAAGCTAAGAAGGATAATAAATTATCACCAAAGTACTATGGTCCTTACAAGGTGTTGCAAAAGATTGGTACTATGGCATACAAATTGGAGCTTCCTGCTTCTTCACGAGTGCATCCGATTTTCCATGTTTCATGCTTAAAGAAGGTTATAGGTGAAAATCTTCCAGTTCAAACAATATTGCCAGAACTTGATGAGGAAGGAAAAATCATATTGGAACCTGAAGCGGTCACGGAAACAAGAACTTGACAGCTACAGTATCGATCAATTTCAGAGTATCTCATCAAGTGGAAGAACTTACCCACTGAAGATTCTACATGGGAGGATGAGAATTTTATGCAGAAGCACCCAGAGCTACTCAAGCATTGAGGACAACACTTTTTTGAAGGAGAGGGGCATGTTAGGTCCCTATATTACTAGTATAGTCCCTTATTGTTGTTATTTTAACCCCCTTATTGTTATTATTGTACCCTTTTAACCCCCATATTGTTATTATTGTTCCCTTAAATTATTATTGTTAGGTCGGATAGGATCACATTGTGGCCCACTAGGATTACATTGTGGCCCCATGGACTCCTATATATGGAAAGGAGGTTTTGTAATTTGTATCATCCAAGAATTGTTCATTCATGTAATGTATTGGAGGTTGCCCCCTCAAAGTGGCTTATTTCTAAGGCGTTGATATCTCTTTTCTTCTATTTTTGGAGTTGGTTTCACAACATCTAGGTAGCAGCATGGAGAATCCTATGTGTTCAAGATGCAAGACATGACCGGGCTCATCGATTTTTACGCAATGGAAAGGAAATCCTACAAATACATCGGTTGTTGACTACTCTTGTGGATTCTCAACATAAAAAGAGATATAAAGTAAAAAATGTCATTACAAATACTGATCCAGAAAGAAAAGGATATTGAACAAAGAATCTGAAGTAAGATTCATAAGAGGAAAAACTGAAAGCTTTTCATATAGTGATGCAGGACGCATAAAATATTGAATGGTCAACCGTTTGAAGATATAGGTCGCTATGTCTTTGCATTTGACAATCTTCTTGAAAGATGCAAAGATCAATTCCTTGACATCTGCTTCTACTTTAATGGATGAGAAATGGACAGATATCAGATATGTGGCAGAGCTTGCCTTGTTTAAAGGAAATTTGACAGGTCTTCAAGGAATGACATCAATAGTTCCAGATTTAAAGGAGGATGATCAGTAGGTAAAGAATTCAACCAACATTTCCAGGAAGTCTTGAATGACACATGTGGCAGAGTGTTCAACACTCAAATATTTTAATCAATATCTTCAGGCAAAATATCAACATATCAAAAGGGCTAATTTCATATTGAAAGAGAATTTGGCATCGGTAGCTCTAGCATTTCCAAATTATTTGCAATCAGTTTCTTATATTTAGTTTATTTTATTTTATTTCTAGGACGTTTGTAATAAATTAGATTTTATTTTTAGTATATTTTGTTTTATTTTCCTAAAATATAGCAATAGCTAGCTTATTATAATTTCTACATATTTTATCATTTGTAATAAGAAAGTGTGGGTTTCAAGGTCGAGACCTTTTCAACTTTGTAAAAATTTTCTCCAGAAATCCTAATTAAGGTATTTAAGCTCTGGCTTTGAAAGAATTTGTGTTTCTCGTCAGTTTTTCCAGTATTTCCATATATGTTTCTTCATATGATTTAATTCATGTACAGTTATCCAATTGGAAATTCAATTGAATTTCAGTTTTGTTTCTGATTTGTTGTGAGGTTGTAATTGGATTAAGAGATTAATTTACAGGGCTATGTGTTATTGTAAATTCCTCTTGAAATCTTAATTACACAAGTTTTCTATAATGACTTGATCATATTTTGTTTATTATGAAAACATAGTTTTCATAATTTATGAAAACTATAATTGTTTAAAGAGATTAGTATATCAGACTGTCTGTCTGATCAAGCTCCTCTTTACAACTGGTTATTGTTTATCTCCCTAGTGGTTAAGTGGTTAGTCTGGCTGCTCCATTATTAGGGATCTCCTTACATTCTTCTGTCAAATTCTTATACAAATCAAGTTGTTCTATTAGGCTGGAAGCTAACACTTTGAGAACAAACTCTGTGAAGGAGGGATTTATTCATGAATAGGGATTGTCATTGATAGCCAACCACCCCCAATTAAAACCATAAATCTGGCCATTGTGCTTCAAAGGATGTTGTTTGGTGACAGTGAACACCGTTAAACAAGGCCTCGTAACAATTGAGGGAGCCCCCTCTGGTTCAAGGGCCAACTTGAACCTAAATCCGGTTGAGTTGGTTTGCTGGCGTACTTTTTGTAGCCAAGGACTGCCTAAGGGAAATAGGAACAACATTTGGTGTCGTTGTCGGGGAGCAAAGTAACAGAGATGTTTTCCCCGAAGTACGATAATGACTAGATCGATTCCTTGCCAGTGAACAAGGAGTGGGCATTTATATTTGGTTGCATCTCTTTCACCTAGCGACTCCACTTTGTCGGATGGTGATTCCACTGGGAAACCGATCTTGTTGTTTTGAAACTTCAGCTGCCTTTACTACTAGGCAAGGTTTGTTGATACTTGAAATCAACAGTATATGTTTTCTCCTCTTAGCCATGATCAGAAATTTTGCATGTCAGCAGAGGATGCAACTTTTAAAGAACACATGTGAGTATAAGTTTTCCATCAGAGTTTATGTTCATATTGTATATATTCTTCAAATTTTCAGCTGTTGGAAATGTGGTTTGTCAATAAATCCACTCCGCATTTGGTTACATTGGAAAACATATTACACCTAACAATGCATCATTTTTCCAGTTCAGTTAGACATAAGTGTGGGGATTGAATAGATATTCATAGTTTCAGTATGTAGTCGATCAGCATGTTCATTGTTTAATGAATGGTGTGATTTGAAGAGTATATGATAGATCATCTTATATTTTCATTCTAGAATTTTTAAGTTTTCAGTTTTTAGTATGAAAGAGTATCCAAATTACTGCTGGTATATCGTTGCATTTCACAGTTGCAGGTTGCAGTCTGCACTAGCAGGATATTCAAATGACAGGTTTGATCCAGGAGAGTTGGTTATGGCAGATGATGGTTGATGATCAGGTTTATCGTATGACTCGATTCCCAATGCTAAAGGCATTTGATCTTCTTGTTCTCTACATCCCACAGGGGGAAGTAGTCCCCATTGGAGCCGATGTTGTAACATATTTTGACACACCTAAAATTTAAAAAAAATCGGTGAGAAATTGTCGATTTCCTACTAAGCTTAAAATACCAAGAGATAATTTTCTATGTTTTCGAATGTTTTATTCATTTTATATATTAATCTTGATTTAAATATGAGATTTTTATAAAAAATATAATTATATATTTTTATGAAAATATTTGTTTTAAATAAAAATTATATTATAAAATTAAAATAATTTTAAAGTGTAATTCAAAGTCCTTGAAGGGACTAATGTTCAGGAAGTTTTGAACAACCGAGATTGTCAAAAGCAAAAGGATGGTCTCCATTGATTTTGGACCCCCTCGATATTTTTGACATTTTGTTGAGGAGGGGGGTCTGAAATCTTGTTTTTTCAAAAATACTTTTGGGGCACATGGCATCATTTAAAATAATTTGCACCCCCATGGCACGAAACCAGATTCCATTGCAAACCCACTCCGAAAATCTGTTTATGGTTTTCATGACATACGCTCCAAGGTTTTTGTGGGTAATGATGTGGTCACGGCTTCTACAAATGTTAAATCAGTGCGAGAAGTGAAGGAGAATTTGCTTTCCTATTGCATTGCAGAGATACCTACAATCGCATGGTCATCACGTTGCTTTTTGTAGCCATTTTGGTGCTACACACTGGTCTAAAATGAATTCTTATCACTCAGATGGATTTGGGACTTGTGCAAGCATCCATTACATCTGGTATATCTTGGAGACTGCGGAGAGAAAGGAAGAGGAGATCTGGTATCCTACTGTTGCAAAAATTGCAGATGGAAAGCCATCCACACTGGTGATTCTGCTTCTTGTAGTGCTTCATCTCATTGCATTCGAGTTCGCTGTAGCTGCCAAACAAAGACAAAGAACCGATATTTGTATCATGGTGGTAACAAAATTTCTAGGCTGCGGAATTTCGTTGACACCAAGGGTTGGGGATTTTCCGCATTCGAAAATGAGGAGGTTATCTAATTTTGCAGAATTTCAAACAGAAATTCAAATTTTATCCAAGTTTCAACACCGCCATTTGGTTTCTTTGATTGGGTATTTTGAAGAGCAATCAGATATTATTCTAGTCTATGAACACATGGCCAATGGGCCTCTACGAAGTCTTTTGTATGCGGTAGGTCTTCCTTTCCTTTCATGGAAAAAGAGGCTCCAGATATTGTTAGGGGATGCTATAGATCTCCATTATCTTCATACTGGCACAACACAGGGAATTATACATCGAGATGTGAAGACATCAAACATTTTCCTGGATGATAACATTCTGGCTAAGGTCTCAGATTTTGGACTTTCAAAGACTGGACCTACTTTGGATCAGACTCATATGAGTACTGCAGTAAAGGGTAGCTATAGATATATGGATTTTCGATGCCAATATAAGTCTAGGATCTACAGTCTTGCTATGGAATTTTCCTTTGTATTGCATTCTATTGAGTGTGCTAACAGCTCTGGGCAGAAGCATGGAGAATCCTATGTTTTCAAGATGCAATACATGACCAGCCTCATATATTTTTATGCCATGGAAATTAAATCATAAAAACACATCGGTTGCTGACTACTCTTGTTGATTCTCGACATAAAAAGAGCTATAAATTCAAAAATGTCATTAAAAATATTGATCAGAAAGAAAAGGCTCTTGAAGAAAAAAATCCAAAGTAGGATTCATATGAGGACAAACTGAAAGCTTTTCATATAGCGATGCAGGATGCACAAAATATTGAATGGTAAAATTTTTGAAGATACAGATTTCTATGTCTTTACATTTGACAATCTTCCTGAAATATGCAAAGATCCATTCCTTGACATCTGCTTCTATTTTAATGGATGAGAAAGGGAAAAAAATCAGATAGGTGGCAAAGCTTGCCTTTTATAAAGGAAATTTGACAGATCCTAAAGGAATGACATCAATAGCTCCAGATTTAAAGGAGGAGGATCAACAGGTCAAGAATTCAACCAACATTTCCAGGAAGTCTTGAAGGACACAGGTGGCAGAGTATTCAACACTCAAAGATTTTAATCAATATCTTCAGGCAAAAGATCAACATATCAAAAGGGATAATTTTATATTGAAAGAGCATTTGGCACCAGCAGCTCTAGCATTTCCAAATTTTTTGCAAAAATTTCTTATATTTAGTTTATTTGATTTTATTTCCAGGAATTTTGTAATAAATTAGATTTTATTTTCAATATATTTTGTTTTATTTTCCTAAAATCTAGCAACAACTAGCTTATTATAATTTCTATATATTTGATCATTTGTAATAAGAAGGTGTGGAATTTTAAGGTCGAGACCTTTTTAGCTTTGTAAAACTTTTCTCCAGATATTCTAAATAAAGTATTTCAGCTCTGGCTTTGACATAATTTTTGTTTCTCGTCCATTTTTCCAGTATTTCCATATTTGTTTTCTTCATATGATTTAATTCATCTACAAGTATCCAATTGGAAATTTAATTGAATTTCAGTTTCGTTTATGATTCGTTGTGAAGTTGTAATTGGATTAAGATATTAATTTATAGGGCTATCTGTTATTGTAAATTCCTCTTGAAATATTGATTACACAAGGTTTCTGTAATGACTTGATCATATTTTGTTTATTATGAAAACATAGTTTTCATAATTTCTGAAAAATATAATTGTTTAAAGAGATTAGTATATCATACTTTATGTTTGATCAAGCTCCTCTTTACAACTGTTTATTGTTTATCTCCCTAGTGGTTAAGTGGTCAGTCTAGTTGCTCCATTATTAGGTATCTCCTTACATTCTTCTATCAAATTCTTATACAAATCAAGTCGTTCTTTCAGGTTGGAAGATGACGCTTTGAGAACGAACTCTATGAAGGAGGGATTTATTCATGAAAAAGGATAGTCATTGATAGCCAGCCACCCCCAATTAAAACCATAAATCTGGCCATTGTGCTTCAAAGGCTGTTGTTCGGTGACAGTGAACAACGTTAAACAAGGACTCGTAATAACTGAGGGATCCCCCTCTAATTAAAGGGCCAAATTGAACTTAAAGCCAGTTGAGTTAGTTTCCTAATGTAGTTTTTGCAGCCAAGGATTGCCCATGGGAAACAAGAACAACAGACTATTCCGCAAGATATTAGACAAACCTTTCTCATTCATTAGTTGTAATGACCATCACATCCGTTGTGGATTATTCTGATGGATGCTAGAAGGCTCTTGTTTTTTTTTGTGTCTCTTCTTGGCTGGTACTATCACCTCTCTCTTAGAGGCTCACCTTTTTATCTCCCCTGTAGTAGAAGGACTTTGACACACATATGATCGATCAAACACTCACCAGGAACACTCCTCTTTCTTTTTGAAGGTGCATGTGCACTCCTATCTCTTGCTAAACAATTAGAGTAAAGGAAAATATATAAGAATACATGGAAACCAAACCGATATTACAGATTGGGCTCCTACTCCAAACAGTGTGAGGTCTATTTGGGACTTCAAATCGGGGAGACCCCTTAGTTGACGTATTTCCAGCACCATCAATAATGGCACTAGAAGGAGGGCTAGATGACAAGCTAAGCCCGTTAAGTCTATTTTGAATCTCCTGTCATAAATGGATATTTCCAAAATCACAATCCCGAGATGTTTTTATAACCTTCCTCCTACAAAAATTTCAATCCCCACGGAACTTTTTCATGCCTTGTCTCAGTTCAAGTTTAATGGCAAGGGTGTTATATTTTTATCCAGACACATAAATCATTTTCTTGGATTTTGTAAAATGGTTCAAATCGATGATGAAATGTTATGTTTCTTCTATTCACCATCATTCTATAAGGTCATGTTATGCATTGGTGTCATGCCTTACCATCCTCTTCCATTCATTCTCTTCATCACTTTACTAATAAGATTCATTAAGATTTCGGTTGGTATGATAACCGAGATGTTCACAAAAGAATCAATCAACTCGAAATGGAGCCTGATGAATAAATTTAGGATTTTTCTGATAGATTCCTTCATTTATGTTATGAGTTTCCTGAAGAAGATATGGATCAGGATTTCTGTGCAAAATAATTTCAATATGTGGTCTAGATTTCTTTGAATCAGTTTGAATCTATACCACATGATGTTTATTCATCCCCAAATCTTGTAAACCAGGAGATACCCCTAATTTTAGAGGAGGAAACTATTATTCTTTTTGTTCCTTGTCCTCCTCCTTTTATTATCCCGATGCAGGTTCCTCCTTAAGGTGATTGTAAATTTGGGAAATATGCAAATCTAATTCCTAATCCACATTCTCATTCTTCTTCCATTTTTCACGATTCAGGTTCAATGGAGGAAATTCCAAATTGGCCCATGGAGCCCATGGTGAATACTAACAGCTCCATTCCGCAATATGGTGTTGTTATTCGTAACTATAATATAGAATATAATTCACATTTCTGTTATCCTCTACCATTTACATGCCATGAATCTTTGTACCATGATACACTTGAATAATCTATTCCACCAACCCGCTTTCTACACTCTCTTGATTTTCGCAATGTTGGTTCAAATTGCGATCGGATACAAGACAGTGACATTACATAGGTAGGGGAGAAGGAAGGAAAGGATGCTTTAAATATTTCTTATATTTCCCAAAATCCTCCATGTGAAGGTGGTGGGCTACCATTCTTGGATTATTTTCAATCGAATAATCTCGGCAGTGAATCAAATGCAATCAGTTCTTTCAAGCAATCTGCAATATTTGGAAATATTCATTCTAATGAAGATTTCTATTGATGTATGCGATGAGGAATGCCCAATTGTATTAGTTGATATTTTTATTTCTCATGAATATTTTAATTCAAATCTAGAATACGATTTAGTCAAATAATATGTACTTATTGAAACTTCCTCTTAATCTCACTATCCCTTGTGTTCTACTATTTGTGATGCAGTTTCTTGCGACAAAGATACTCCATGTTGTTCAGGTTCTCAATCTGATGAGTTATATTCTCAATTGACACAAGGTGGTGAGATTATCCATGATGAAAATTAAACCAGTGAAACCATTGAGTACTCTTCCCATCCCTTGCCATCTCTTGTTTTGCATGAAGACAAATCTTTAAATCAACTTTCTCACGAAATTTACCCGATTCATTCACATTTGAATTTGCAATCAAAAGAATATTTTGACTTGAGTAATCTGGTTGTTGAAGTTGGAAAATCCGATAAAATAACTGACAGAGTTGGATGTCATCAGGTGAGCAGTGGCCTTATTGAAAATAGTGGCAGCAACTATCCCCAAACCATGCATGATCTGGTACAATATTCAATATGCAACTTTATCATCCTCGAAATTTCCTAGACCTACCAGGGAGTCGAGGCACTTCAAATTCCGTTGATGGTTATGTTAGTATCTCGCGACTCTAGTAAGCCCCTCGAACTAAACCATATTTGGTTTCTACCTCTCAATCCTTCTCTTTGCATGGTCTAACTCAATGAAAATTTCTTCTTGAAAAATGTTTGGTATTCTAGGTGTGATCTTTCAATTTTTCAAGATTTTACTTCTGACGGGATTCAAGAATATTTTTCAATTCAATCATCTTCATGCAAATATCTCACATTAAACTTGTGTTTGGAATGTGTATCTCTCATAGAGTCATGGAATTATGAATTTGATCATTCTGAGGACTATCTTTGGCCATAGGAACCATGTTTATCGATTTCATTTCTTAATAGTCAGCTCTCGGTTCTTTTTGCGAATTTTATATCGCAAATCTGTCCTCTCGTCGCAGCAAAAATCCTTTTGAGTGATAATGAATGCACAAGTTATCACCCGAATCAAGTTCATATATGTTCACCATTTCCTAATCGGTCTCTTTTATTTGTTGTGATGGCATCCATTTTAAATTATTTTAATGATTACGATGCTTGCACAGTTTTTCACCAGTTACAAGAAAATGGTTTGTCACATGTGACTTACGAGGAAGCTGGTATGATTGTTCAGAGAATTCGCATAACTGTTCATCTTTGTTTATTACAAATTAGGAATATGATGCATTAATTAGCTCATCTGATAATTATTTTTTCCTTCATGACTATCATTAGTTTTATCATTTTCTCATCACCACATCCAATCACAATTGTTTTACATCCCTTGATCTTCATTGTTAAATATCCCACTATTTGGATTTTTGTCGATCTGTTGAGGCACTTCAGCCTTCGCTGATGGTTAAGTCAGGTCCTCACTATCTCGACATCACTGCTGAATATGATCAGATTTATTCTCCCTCACAATATTCCCATTGTAATCCCTTTCCTATAAATAAAAATTCATATTTTCAAATATTTCGAGGTTATCAAGATGATTATCATGGATTTCAGGATCCAATCGTTGAATGGTTGGAACAGTTTTACTTGGAAAGATTTGTCGCAAATAAAAATTTTCGATATTCCCTCGCACTTGCTAAGGAGTTCGAAGTAGATGGAGACACATCCCTGAGAAGCTTCCAAGGTTTGTTAAAATATGGTATTCATAAAAAAAGGTAAGGATGTGAATTGAATGAAAGTAGTGGCTATGACACATATTTACGCCCACAGGCAATACCTTCGAAATTCTATCCAAGTTATTCAAGTTTTTATCTTTTTTGTTGTACATTATTTTTTATCTGTTTTAATTGTTCGTATATTTGTGGATGGAGGTCGAGAACAACTACGGTGGTTTCATTGGAAATTTAATTATACGTAACCCCTACCCTATAGTTTTTAGGTTAGGAGCAGGATTAACTTGATCTTAGTCTTCCATCTCTTACACCCATACCGTCTTACTCTTCTAGCCTTTCTTGTCTTTTATTACTTCTGTCATGCATCATGTTTGGTTTGGCTTCTTTTTCTTGTCTTCTGGTTTCGTTTCCTTGTTGTGTGTTATCTTTCCTTTCATTTTGTTTCTTGTTATTTTTCTCCTATTGTTTTCATCATGTGAATAAGTGTTGTTCCTGGACCTGTTTTGGCTTCTTATCATATGTGTGGCTGAAGTCTAAAGAGTCTCGTGACACTTCAAAATTGGTTTATATTTTGGTCAATATTCCTTGTGTTGGTTATGTATTTTGGCTGATGAAGTTCTCGTAGAAAATACGATCTATCCGTAAGGAGAGTTTTGGGAAAACCATGAACTCATGTCGATCCTAGAAACCTTGTGCCCATATTCGGTTCTTTTTTTTTCATTTTTCATGCTTATCAAATCAGTAAAAAAGGAGAAGGGGAAAATATAAACGAGAAAAACTAAATAAGAGGAACCTATATACTTCTCTCAAGGGATAACCTCTCTTTCTATAAATAAGTCGGGGTCCCTCTTCCACCCAAAATGAATAAGTACCAATGCATAGTCCTCTTTTAAAAAAATAAATAAAAGAAAAAGAAGAGAAAGGATTCCTATGTAAAGAGGTAAAGCAATCAACTCCGTCAGGGTACTGTTCAGGATCATTGGAAGCGAAGCCATTTTTGTGTTCCTGAAGTGACTTCGTCAGGGTACTATCTAGGCATGCTAGCAGCAACGCAACACTAGAGATGAAAAACATATACTCTAAAAATCTTAAACTCGTGAGCCTCACTACGCTTCCCTACTTGAAACATTGTGATAAGGCTGAATCTTTGTTGATTTAAACTGAAATGGCATGATTGGGACTTATTCTATTCAAGGGTAAGTGGGGAAACCAAAGTGATCTACACGATGAATAAATACTCCCCGAAGAACCATGACCCTGCACAAGATAAGTTAACCGAGACAGAGACACTAGAATTTTACTAATGTGTCGCCAAGTGTTGTAGCCATTAGGGGAATTTTGAGGTATAAAATGGGCCTCCTAAGGAAATTATAAAATAATAATGGAAATAATAAAAATATTAGATTACATAATCAAATTTTAGAGGGAAAAAAGAAAAAAATACTTTTTCAACTCATATTTTCAACTCATATTTTCAACTTATCTCTCTATGGGCTTACTCAAATTTCGAGAGGGAAAACTCTTTGGATGAAAAATTTGATTCCTAATCCAAGGAGTACCCATGTTGCATAATTTGAATGGACCTTGCTACATGAAAAATGAGAAATACATGAAAAATTTGATTGCAATCAATTTTTTCATGTATTTCTCATTTTTTTGTGTAGCAGGGTCCATCAAAAGTATGCAACATGGGTACTCCTTGGATGAGGAATTAACTTTTGCATCCAAAGAGTACTCCCACTTGAAATTTGAGTAAAATATTAGGGAGATAAATTGAAAATACAAGTTGAAAATGTAGTTTTATTATTTTTTTATATTTTTACTTTTTTTCCCCAAAAATAGTGAATCATCCCCCATGGTTGACATCATTATCTTGAATCCTATTGGTTCTTATAAAGTCTATTTTGGTTGTACATTTTTCTTAGGAGGCCCATTTTAGACCTCAAAATTTCTCTAATAGTGCTACAACCCTCTCCAAAATTATGGCCTGTACCAAATTTTGGAGCCTTCCTTGCCTTGTTCATTATTGTCGCAAACTTTGAAGTTCATTTTATTGGTTTTCTTGCAATGTTGTGATCCCTTTCGCAAGATAAGAAAAGTGTTGTCTTTTGACATGTTGGTTGTCACATTGTATGTATGAGATTGTTCTAGTGGTTCCAAGAGGTCACATTTGTGAAAATGATTTTTTCTAAGCTTGTAAGTACATGTCGCACTCATTTCCAAAGTTTTGAGCACTGTCACATAAGTGTCGTCACGATCATTGTAAAGTGTATATTTGGTGTCACACTTGTCATAACCGGTCGAAAAGTTATCACACAAGGGGAAATTATTTATTTTTATGTCATGGATGGTCTAGGTTGTTTGAGTCATCAAATATGCTAAGTGTGTGATCAAAGTCAAATTTCACCATTGTTCACACCAAGCTCAACGATCTCACACTTAGTCATTTTTCATAAAAATTCTTGATCGATCAACTTAGCTTCACCTGGCCTCCCCTGAGATGCGCATTGCACATTCTCAGTCCTCTAGTTGTGACATTTCTGGTTGGAACCGTGTAGTGTGAAGTATATTCCTCTCAAGATTGCTCCATTGCATATTTTTTATGACCAATCCTTGACCTTGACCTCTGGAATTGTGTAGTCATGGCCTGCAACCTGGCTTGAATTGTGTACTTCAAAACTTTAAGCCTCAATATTATCCCTTAACTCCTAGAAATACACAACTACATAGTCACCTGACCTTCCTTGACTCCCAAAACTATGTAGTAAGCTCTCCCAGTGCCCATTCATGCAGTCTATCCCACTAGCTTCAGAATCTACGCAATCATGTCCTTCACCCAGCTTGAAATATGCACTACACAATCTCAAGGCCTAGGGCTTCCCCTTGCCTTCTTGAAATTCATAGATATGCAGTCACTGAGCCTTTTTTTCGAGCCTGTCACTTGTTCTAGGTTCAGTTCCCTCATTGAATTAGCAAAATAATTTTCAACTTGGCTCTGCCAGCAAAGCATTAGAGAGATAAGTTAATTCTTTTGTGGAGCAAGGAGTGGCTCCAATGATCCACTATTGGAGATAGTGATGTTCATTGTACATATGTGTCTTGAAAATTTTACTTAATATCAAAATCCCTATGGGGCAACATTCTCTTCATGCATGAATTATGGATATTTGTAAGGCTATTACATGAATGTTTATAATTCATGTTTTCTTTCATCTGTGCTAAAGTAGTTGAACTATTTCAGTTATTTTGGTACTTATCTTATTGAGGATGTGTTGTAATGGTTTTTATTGATGATGTATCCTTGTGGACTATTCCACGGGATATTAGACATACCTTTCTCATTTATTGGTTAGAATGATCGTCACATCCATTATGGACTTTTCTCCTGGATGTTAAATGGATCTTGTTGTTTGTATGTGTCTTATTGGTTGGTACTATTAGCTCTCTCTTATAGGCTCACCTTTTTCTCTCCCCACAGTAGATGTAATTTGACACACATACAATCAAACTATCACTAGGCACACCCCCCTTTCTTTTCGAAGGTGCATGTTCAATCCTCTCCATTGCTAAACAGTTAGAGTCAAGGAAAATATATAAGAATACATGGAAATCAGGCTAATATTCTGTATGGGTCTCCTAATCCAGATGATGTGAGGTCTAATTGGGAAATCACATCGGGGAGGACCCTTGGTTGACGGATTTCCAGTACCGTCAACACAAAGCCAAAAAAATAGTTTGGTTTCTCCAGTACATATGAACACAACATATATTGTAAACATCCCATGAATAGTCCTAAAAAATTTGTGATACATGCATGAAAATGTGTTGGCTCATTGAATTTACATTAGGTGAAATATTTAAGTACAAAACTACAATGTTGAGACACTAGTTCTAGTAGTGGAACATTAATTCACTTCTTTCTTATCCAAAGAATAGATTTCTCTCCTATTCCAAATATAGAAGCAAAGACTAACTCTCCAAAGCTTTAGCCTCCAAAATCCCTTTCCTTGATTTATGAGGTTGTCTTTATAACAAGAGGAATAACCTTTCATATCCACAAATTTTGGACTATCCTCATGACTCTTGGAGTTCTAGATAACCTTTGGACTTATACTTAAGAAATTTTCCCCATATATGAATAAGTTACTTTTCATATTCCACATATGACCCTTGGCCTTCCACACATTATATTTTGTCCTTTTCTTGAGAGTACAACATTACATTCCACATGGTGATGTGGCATGAAAAATGGACACACATTGACCATTATGATGACACTTGTACAAGTTCCAACTTGAAAATGATGACATGGACTTCATGATGAGGTGGAAGATCCAAGTTGTCGTTCTTGTTGCTTCATCTTGCACTCTTGATGATAAATCCGATCTATGCTTCATCTTCATGGAAGATTTTTTTTGTTTCTTATATTCACCCTCCAAAGGTTATTTGATCAATATCATAATCCTTTGTGTCATCATGCAATGTTTTCTTTTTTTCTTGGTCCATGATCTACTTCATGTCTTCATGATTTTTCTTCTTTGTGCTTATTCTTTCCAAGTGTTCCTTGTTCATCTTCTTTAATATATTCCTTGAGAATCACCTTGTCATGATGAGATAGTATTCATGTTAATGAATATCATTCATGGTAAGGAAAAATTAGTCTTAAAACATCTATTATATCACTACCTAGCTCATGGAATGATCAACTTATGATAGGACTGTGAGAGGATTAAAATAAGAAGGCTTGATTGGGAGGGCACAATAAAACTTATCAAGGCTCATAGAGGCCTTCATCATGTTATTTTGCACTCAAGAAAGAGAGAGAGAAATAAATGGCATGGGGCATAAGTATAAAGCACAAAGGAGAACCATTCATTGGTTAAATATGCACTCATGCTCTCAAGGAAGCTAATGAGGGCACAAAGGTGCACACCGAAGGGAGGAAGGTGTCATGCTTTAAGCCTTCCATGTGCACTTATGCGCTCTAGAGGAACAAGGAGGGTGTAGGGCACACAATCGAAGGATGAAGGATAACAAAATAATTGGTTTAGGGTGTGCTCATGCTCTCAAAGAACAAAGGAGGGTGCAAGGGCACACACCGAAGGGACAAAGGGGTTAGGCTTCGAGACTTCGCAGTGTGCATGTGTGCTCAAGAGGAAATTGGAGGGCACAATTCTTTGAGTCGAAGGAGTGTGGTTGCACTCAAATGAAGGCTTCATGCTTCATGATTGTGCCATGCACTCTTTAAGAGAAATATGAAGGCTTTTTTCTTTAAGAGTGTGCCATGTGCTTAAATGCTTCAAGCTTCAAGATTCTTCCATGCGATCAAAGGGAAGGATGAAGGATTCATGCTTCAAGAATGTGTTATATGACTTAAGGCTTCATGCTTCATGCATGTGCCATGTTATCTAAGGGAAGTATTCATGCTCCATGAGCGTTCCATGTTCTCAAAAGCTTCAGGCTTCAGGATTGCACCATGCACTCAAGAGGAGACAAGGCTTCGTTGTTTTGAAGTGTGCTTCATTTTTCCAAAGTGTGCCTCATTGTTCCGAAGTGTTCTTCATTGTTTCTAAGTGCACTTCATTATTTATAAGTGTTCTTGGTATTGGTAAGGCACAATTATCTCCAACATTGGTAGCTTGTTCATCTGGAATGTGCTTTTCACTAAGGGAGGTAGTACAAGGCTTGCGTGACTCATCCTTAATAAGTACTAATGCACTATGAGAGGGAGAAAACCTTAGAAAATACTTTGTGCACAGCTATGGGAGGAAATATATTTCAAGGAAGCTCATAAATAATTTTATCTCATCACTTAGTCAGATGGTTAATTCCTTTAGAATTTACACTAGGCTGAAGGACCAAGAAGGGATCCAAAATGGCTAAGTGTGGGATCGATAGAGTAAAATAGAGAAATGAATCCAAAAATGACTCAATCTTGGATCACACACATAAAACAATAAATACAATATAGGAGCTTACACAAGACTCGTGAATAATTATCACACCTTGAAATTACAGCAAAGAAACACTTATTTCTAACTGTGATAGTTGAAACGACACATTACGACACTTAGAACCCAAGTTACGACAACTATGAAGACAATGACCAAAAAGGTGTGATAGGTTGTAGGAATGTGTATGTCACTTATTCTAATGATATTTAAGATTTTCTAATGCATATTAGTGTTCTAGGACTAGCTTTGGTTATGTACAAAGGTGTGACACATGCAGGAGTGAAAACCACAAAAGTGACACCTATAACTGGAGGAAAACATAATACGACACTTGTAAAATGAAAATGACCTTGTAAGTGACACATGATAGAGAAAAGATAAGATAAAAATGCCACTTATTAAAATGAAAACAAGAAGAAGCGACAACCGATGTGTGAAAGAAACACTTGTGAAAGAAAAGTGCACAAAAGATGTCAGTTAAGAAAAATCATCTAAATAAAAGTAAAATTGCAATAAAAGTGAGGGGGAATTTCAACGAAAGTGTGCACTGAATATCAACATGCATTGAACATTTAACTAGCACTATATTGAAGGATAGTGCTATACATATTCAAGCTTTCATAAAGGAAGTGTGCTCATAAACTTGTCGAAGACTGAGCATATGTGTGCAAGCGACTTAGCAGTTAAAAATAGGAAGAATATTTAAATTATTTAGAAAAAATCAAATGATCGTGTAGTAAAAATAGAGTGACAGATCATAAAATCCTCAGTAGGATCCAAAATTCACGTACAGGGAAAATTTTGGATGGTGTTGATCACATCGAAAACACTTGGCGACACACTGTTATAACTCTAGCTTCTAATTTTATGTTTAATTATATCAATGCAAGGCCTCAGACTTTCAGGAGGTATTAATTCATCTTTTATATTACCTTGGATTCCCTACTTAACTCGGTTAGACATATAGTCCTCTCCATTCCCTTACTCGGTTAAACACACATCAAGGCTTGCCAAATCACAATTGTTTCGATCTAGGAAAGGGTAATAGGCGTAGAGATTTTAAGATATTTAGAGTATGAGTTTCATATCCAATGTTCCTCCACTTCCAGCAAACCTATACAGTACTCCGACATAATCACTATAGGATAAAAAAATGTTGCTTCACTTCTAGTGATCCTGGAAAATACCCTGGTGAAGTCACTTGCTTCACCTCCCTGCACAAGAAGAATTTCTCTTATTTCACTCTTTATTTATTATTTAATAAGACTATGCTTCGACACTTATTCTTTTCAACAGGTGAAATAGGGATCCCGATTTGTTGAGAGCAGAGGAGGTTTCCCCTTCAAATAAGTTTTTGTATAACTTATGATATTGGTTTGCTCACTTTATATTTTCCCCTAATCCTTTCTCTACTTTACTGGATCATCGAGAAAAACACTATTTACTTACACTACCGAGTTGAGGAATGGTGATCCTAGAATAGATACAAGCTTTATAGTTCAAGAAAATGATTTTCATTCGATTGTACCACATTTTCCATTCAGACATCATTGCCTTTAAAGATATGTAAACCAAAGATAGAGAAGAGGTAACATATTAGCCAAGAATTGTTCGTCATCACAATTTCCCTTTTCACTTTTTTCCACATTATATTTTGAGCCAAGTAGGATCATATTTCATGCAAAGTCTTATTGAAAAAAGAAACAAAATAAAATACATGACAAAACAACAAACAAAACCAAAAGAACAAAAAAAATGGAGGTAGGACGTAAAAACAATAGGTGGGATGATAAAAAAAACAAATGCAAAGACTCGATGGAGAGAAGGATATAGGGTGGATGCAATGTAATGGAAACTAAATGAAACTAAGCCTAATCCTAACCTAATCAGCTAGAAGGTTAGGGCTAAGTGTAATTATATTTCCAATGAAGCCACCATTGTTGTTCCTGACCTACAAACACAAAGATAAGAGTAATTACAACCGATATATAATAATGTGCAACAGAAAATATATAAGTTTGAAAATGTTTAACTTGAAAAATTTGACGGTAAAAAGATGTGTCACATTACCGGACTTTACCCAACCTTCCACCTTACCTTTTCAATGAAAATCATAAGAAAACAAACCTTGATGGCTCCTTGTGAATATACCTGCACTTGTACTGTCTTCCTTAGCAAAAATCAAGAGAGATTAGAACTTTCTTTTAGAAAATGGGCTTGCTAAGTAAGATGCTTCTAAATAATGACATATTGGATCATGATATTCAAAACATTCCTCTTAATGATCTTGGAACCCTTGAGAGAAATAATTTTCAATGAATGGTTTGGAATCAATATGAGAATATTGTGAGGGAAAATAACTCTAATCATATTCAGAAATCTTGTCCAAATAGTGAGGACCTGACATACTCATCAATAAAGGTTGAAGTTCCTCAACTCTTGACAAGTATATAAATATTGAGATGATAAACTATAAATACCAGTTGATATAAAAGAACCATCATTAGGTACACTAGTGGGATAATGATTGGTGGAATGACAATTTTCATGATCAGATAAATCGAATAAGGTGTAATATTCTTGGTCAACGGAGGATGAAGATAAATAAGTTTGAACTAGATTCAGCAAATAACACCACAATTTATTGACACTGAAAAGGATATCTAGTGCCATGAACAAAATAATTAGTATCATAATATTCACAAGAAGGACTAGGATCTAATTACTTCAAAATCATTTGATAGACATGAATCCTTCGACCAAAGATAATTTTTCGAATGATCAACTTCACGGCTTCGCTCATCTATGAAAGGTGTACATTCCAAACTTGAATTTGATATAAGAGATTTGCATGAAGACAAATCAATTGAAATAAGATCTTCAATCTGATAGGAGACCAAATCTTGAGAGTTAGAAAACCTATGTTCGAAATACCAAACATATTTCAAGAAGGAATTTAAATTGAGTGAAACCATGCAAAGAAAATAATTTTGTGAGAATATCCAAATATTATTTAGTTCGAGGGTGTTGAAATTATGATTTTCTATGCTATAACAATCACTTATTACAAAACTTATTTATGTTGCAATATTAGATAAGAAATTGTATATAGAACATAAATCAAATGCACAATAGAAAACACCCAAGAAAAAAACGAGACACAGATAATTTAGGTCCAATGACCACGGAAAAACCCATAAGGGGGAAGCCCAAAAGGGGAAACCCCAAATATATTCTTCTTCTATTATAAATAAAATTTTCAACAAATATACATAGTATAATGAGAGACCAAGAGAAAGAGTAAGTTCACCCAAATCTGAAAACGTTGTAGCATGAAAATCACTGGTAGTAGCAGCAACAGATGCATACACCAAATCAACCTCCCCTTCAACTGAATCAACACTGAAACACTAAAGCACTGAATCAACCATGGCTTACCATGTTCTGCTCTTACTCTCCAAGTCTCTCTTTCACAATCTTCTTCAACTCTCTCCAGCTCTCTCTCAAGTTCAAATTCTTATTTTCACAATGCACAAGTAGTAAGAAGAGAGGATGGGAGGCACAAATATATAGGAGGAGCAAGGATTTTGAACCATAAAGGAGGAGTAACTCACATGCCTTGAGGGAGAGTTACATATGCCAATTTAGGAGTGTAACTCATGCCATTAAGGAGAGAAATGGAACATATGCATTAAAGAGTGCATAAGAGAAATATTTTATGACATGATATTATTGAATGTAAGAGAACATTATTGAGAGCCATGGTTGAGTGGCTTGATTTTTTTTTAATAATAATAATAATAATAATGATAAAATATTCAATCAGGATTAAAAAAATAGGATTGATTAATGATAATAAGCAATTCATCAACAATTCTTTATTACCAATTGATGCAAGGTGATTTACTATCTTGATACTTTATTGTATACTTTCCATTTTATACTTTCTATTTTTAGAAAATCTATTTTTTAGGCTTTCTAATTTTAGAAATTATATTTTAGACTTTCTGTTTTTATAAATTCATCCCTAAACTGCCAATTTTCAACACTCCCTCTTAGCTAGAGAGGAATTTCTTTCTGCAATAAATATATTTTCTTTCTTTGCTCAACTCTATTCGTCTCATCTCTATATCATCTGAAACAATGATTTCTCACTCTAATGAATAAGAATCATCATAGGGGAGATTCATCCATCACCCTATATTCACTTGGTGGGATTTCCACTTTCCAACATATGAGAAGGATCTCACGCAACCAAGTCTCATCTCTGCTTGGGGGGGATCCACTTGTCAACACATGACAAGGAACTCGTACATCCAAGGCTCATATCTGCTTGGGAGGGTCTACTTTTCAACACATGAAAGGTATCTTGCACAACAAAGTATCATATCTACTTGGGGGGGGGTCCACATCCACTTGTAAACACATGGCAAGAATATCTCACATCCAAGGTTCATCATCCATGACCACGCTCTCTAGGAAGCATCACATCTGTTAATCCAAGCTGCTCTCTGGAAACCAAGAACTTCCCTTTTGATAAAGACTTGGTAAGAATGTCAGCGTAAGATGGTCATAAATGTCTATATAATGGAGTCTTATTGCTCCTCTCTACACCATATCCCAGATATAGTGATATTTGATCTCAATGTGCTTGGACTTGTCATGGAACATATGATTTTCTACAAGTCAAATCCCACTCTTATTGTTATAGTAAATTAATATTATTTCTAGAACATGCTCAAACAACTCTCCAAAGAGATTCCTCATCCATACTGCCTCACAACTATCCATGCTAGCAGAAATGTACTCAACATCAGTCGTACTAAGGGCTACAAACTTTTTCTTTCTTCTCATCCAAGATATCATGGCAAATCCTAAGTTGAAGCAACACCCAAATGTGCTCTATTTCTATCAGTAGATTTACCAACACAATTGACATATGAGTATCCATGTAGTCATATATCATTGGAAGTATATTTCAATCCCAGATTGATGGTCCCTTGCGGGTATCTCAACACATGTTTTGCAACAATCCAGTGTGCATGAGATGGTTTAATCATAAATTGGATCATGGTATTGACCGCAAAACATATGTCTGGTCTAGTTTTTACTAAGAACATCAATGCCCCAATCAGTTGATGATACTCAAAAGGATTTTCCAAATCAGGACCTATAACTTCACCGCACTTCTTGAATTTAATCTCCATTAGAGTATTCATAGATTTACATTTTTTCATACCAAATATTTCTAACAACTTGACAACATATTTTCCTTGAGAAAGGAAAATCTCACTAGGTTTCTTCCATACTTCAAGATCTTGGACTGTCTTGAAGTAACATTAGAGGAAATTTCAGCCTAAAAGTGGCCTCTTAAGGAAAAATTAAGATATTAATCAAAATTTCCATGTAGACAATTTTTTAATATTAGTTTACTTTTATCTATATTCCACAATATTTATTAGCATGAGATTTAATAAAAAAATTTAATATATTATTTCTATTTTTTTTACTTTTATAGAAATTCCTCAATATATGGAACTTTTATTAAAATAATTGTCTATATATATTTTATATTTAACTTTTTTTGTATTTTTTTAACGACATTGCCTAATGAAGCCACAATTTCGCCTATAATATATATTTTTTGCTAGAATATGTAATTTATCCTTTTTGGAATATGTTCTCTAATTATTTAACTTATTTTTAAATATTTAACTATTTTGTATTTAGTTATATTTAATTATTTAACTATATATTCTTTATTTTTGGCTGGAATCCTGTAATTTGTCCTTTTTGGAATATGTTTTTAACGATTTTATATTTAAAATTTTTTAACTATTTAACTATATTTAACTATATATTTTATATTTATGGCATTATTCAGCTATTTTTCCTTTTTGGAATACATTTTTCAACTATTTAAGTATTTTATATTTAACTATAAGTGTCTCTATTTATATTTTATATTTAATCGTCTATGTATATTTTATATTTAAATATTTATGGTCGGAATCCCATGATTTGCATTTTTTGGAATACATTTTTAAACTGTTTAACTATTTTATATTTAACTATAATTGTCTATAATTGTATTTTATATTTAACTATTTTTTGGTGTTTTTTTGGCATATGGTTATTAATGTCAAATGGGCTTACATTTTTAGTTTATATTTTCTCACTAATATGAAGATTTACAGTAAATTAATAATTTTTTCAATATTGTAATTCGTATGGGTAAGGTAGGTAAATAATATTAATAAAATATTTCATAAATACCCAAATTAATAATAAAATATTTCACCAATACCCAAATTAATAATAAAATATTTCCAAAATCAAACAATTTAAAACTATTTAGGACATGTACCTCTTTTTAAATTTAAAGGATTTTGATTGGTTTACAAATCATGAAATGGAAATTATGTGAAAATTTCATGGGCGCTTTTAGGCTGAAATTTCCTCTAAAGAGATTTTGATTAACATTAATTCTAGTAAACCAAGCTTCATCAAGAAGCTATCAATGTGGGCATACCAAGCTCTTGGAGCTTACTTCAAAACATAGAGGGCTTTCTTTAGTTTACACACATGAGTTTTCTGGTCATGTACTTCAAAGCCTTTTGGTTGCTATACAAATACTTCTTCCTTGAGGTATCCACACAGAAAAGTAGTCTTCACATCCATTTGGTGAAGATACCATCCTTGGCTAGTAGCTAGAGCCACAATATATCAGATGGTTTTATAACAGGCAATAGGTGCAAATTTTTCATCATAGTCCATTCACTCTTTCTGAGAGAACCCTTTGGTCAAAAATCTAGCTTTATAAATATATATGTTTTTTTAATAATACTAGCAACAACTTGCTTAATTTTATACATAAATTTAGAAGACGCAACATATTTACCTTGTGATCTTGGAACCACTTCCCATACATCATTATGAATGGTGGACTCATATTCTTCAGCCACTGCATCTTTCCACACTTGATCCTTCACAACTTCTTGAAAAGTGCATGGTTCAACTTGAATAATGTTTCTCATGGCTATAACATATCCTTGGAATTGGCATAATTTCTTGATTTCCTAAAAGGTTCCTCTCGGAGTAGCATGTTTATAAAAATATTGAAAGGTGTCATGAAGCCATAAAGGTCTCCTTCTAGCATATGGAGAAGAATCCAAGGAGTCCATGGGATCCATGGGTTCATCAGCAAGATCAAGCTCAAGCTCGAGATCTTCTTATGCATCCAAAGCATCATCTTATCTTTCAGCATTAGTAGGACGACGAGTGTCTATTGGTTTTCAAAGATTTATATGTCTATCAAATGTTATATCTTTGCTAAGCTCAATAGTTATTTTACCAGACACATATATTTTGTAAGCTTTATAATTTTCACAATAACCAACAATCATAGCTTTATTATCTCAATCCTACAATTTGGTACCCTTTTCCTTTAACACATGAAAGTAGACAGGGCAGTCAAATATCCTTAAGTGACCATTTTGTTCTAGTTTATGTGGTACAATGGTCTCTTTCTTGATTCCAGCTTCCTTCCAGAAGTCTTGAGCTCTTGTCCACTCCATGTCCACTCAAGTCATGGGATGGATCGAATCTTCCTCAATCTTTATACAAAGGACTTGGTTCTCACATTCATCAAATGTACCTATTGATCCTAAAACAAGAGAAAGAGAAATATTAGAAAAGTAAATAAATGTAATGAAAGTAGACATGTGAGGTAGGTCTTTCTTTCTTTTCTAAATGTGACAGAGGCTCATTCATTATCATTACACCATATTCCTCTGGGATTTTACTCTTCCCACATTATTATGCACCTTAATGATCTTCAATATGTGATTTTTTATCACATCCTTGTCAAGAAGTTAGTGAAAGAATCATTCAAATAATTATGCAGGAAGAACAACCAATGATCTATACAGATAAATCTAAATAAGAGTTGTGCCACAAAGAAACAAAATTGAAGGAAGTCATTAGCTCCCTCTTGATATAGCATCTATAGGTTACCATTTTCCATAAGTGATATGTCATTAGCAGAAGAAATGCTTCTTCTTGAACACCACTTGGAAAAATCTATCATGCTCCACTCTAATCTCAGGTATTTTAGAAACCATCTTTCTCACATGAGGTAATGCGTAATAGTGAAGATGAGTGAATTGTTGGTGCAATATTTTATATTGATGACTACATATCATGAATCAATGCATGGATAGGTCTTCTATTGATTTTATAAAGATTTTCAAATCTCGATCCTAGAGTGAATTCATGTAATAATAATTATACATGTTGACTTCAATGCATGTAAGGATACTAGTTATAATCCATCTTTGTTCATTTCAAAAGTGGTTCTTTTAGAAAATTATATTCCATCTTTTGCAAAAGTCATGATTCTTATGTATAACCACTATTTTTATTAAACTCTAATATCAAAATTACCAAAACCCATAAGAATATGAACTTTGTCATATAATGTGAGAGAGTCAAAATCCTCATATCTTCAACATTCAATTTCTATTAGTTATTCTTTCATAACCTTCTATGTATTAAACTTATTTTCAAGACAAAAATTTCTTTCACATGCATAAACAGAAGTAAAACTACTCTTTACTTTTTCATGCATCAACAAGTACCAAAACCACAACTATTAAAAACATGCAACACCTTGATTACTATCTGAAAAATTACTATCATATCTTGGGTTCCTTGAAATCATGGAAGAACAGTAGCAGTAAAATTTTGACAACAAAATTTCAGCAGTAAAATTTCAGCAATAAAATTTCAGTAGTAATATTTCAGTAGTAAAATTCAATGGTAGAATTCAACAGTAAAAAAAAAATCAGCAGTGCATTAAACAAATTTCAGTAGCAAGTGATATTTTAGAAAAAAATAGAAGAATGACATCCCTTGTCTTCTTGGCCTTGTTTTCACCAAAAATATAATACCATGTTGAAATTCTGATGTTCTATGTTGTAACAATCACTTATTGCAAAAATTATTTATGCTACAATATTAGATAAGAAATTGTATATAGAACATAAATCAAATGCACAAGATAAAACAACCAAGAACAAAATGAGGCACTGCAAATTTATGTCCAATGACCAGGGAAAAACCCACAAGGGGAATACCCAACCAAATTCTTCTTCTATTAGAAATCAATTGTTTAGCATAGATACAAAATACAATGAGAAATCAAGAGAATGAGTAAGTTCACCCAAATATGAACAAATTTTAGTATGAAAATCACTAGCATTAGCAACAGATGCACACACTGAATCAACCTTCGCTCCAGCTAAATCTATGATGTAGACTAATCCATCTTGCGAACAAGAGATATCTCCATAGATTCCTAAGGAAAAATATAAAAAAGAGATAATTGAATAACTTTTCCCCTAATCCTACTTCGTTTGAATCATAAATACAAGAGAAGGAGAATGGAACTATTACCTATTTGTGAAATGCTTGATGGATATCCCCTCTTCGTCTCGATGCAACTCCTCAATGCTCGAAAAGATCTGCAATCACATACATAAAAGAGATAAAAGGCATATGCAATATAATAATTCAAACAAGATTAATCTAATGATCAAGGAGATTATAAATTTTCATTGATTCATTTGCGCAGTCTACAGTGGAATAAAAAGCACAATTCTGCATAGGTTTCAATGGTAGAAACCGTGAATGCATGGAAATTGACTAGGAGAAGCACACAGGTCATATCAAATAGGTTATAAAGCCTTGTTACCCAAAATTCATATTTTCTTCAAGGGTTTTAGGTTATTGAGTTGCAAGGGAGCGCTTTGAAACATGTTTATGGATGGCGAGAGATCCATTTTAACTGTCAAGTGTCATGGTGACAAAATGACTTGTAATATATTGCCCCTAAAGTGCGAAGTCAGAAAATTCATTTAAGGATTGAAGCGCTTTATCATGCCAAAGATCAGATCGGAGACCATGGTTGGAAACCTACAACAATCATTCAAGGATTACAATGTAATACATAACCATCATTGAGGTAGGAATTCCCATACTCAGAATACAACTAACTATATGAAAAAGTACGAAAACATCGTAGAATCATATCAATAGTAAGCACAATATGGATGCAACCATAAACTATGAATGTGTCTACAAAATCATGAATAGATAAATCCTTACAGCCTGGATGGATGAAACTAGATCCAGGGTCTCAATATCCATCTCTCGCTCCATAGTACGAACCTGACCATGTAAACAAATATGTTGAAGTCAAACATGGTAGAAACCACTTGATTAATGTTCAATGATGTGAACCATCAAAAAGTGCGAGAGAAACCACCGATGATGACAATGGCTCTCAAGGTACTCTCGGTACAATATATAGAGTGTGAAAAGATGTCCTAAAGTTGAACACTCATAGAATCTTTTGATCAAAGGTCAATGACGAAAACCTATCGTCGAAGGTGATAAAACTGCCATTAAGGCATGCAGGCCTCAAGGTACTAAAAAGGGTTTCTACATCAACTTCCTAGATAGTGAGCTAAATTTGAAAGGAAGTGATCATCGCAGGAGGTCATACAACAAGGAAATTATGTCAAGTTTTGAAGAATAGATTTGCAAGGACTAACTCATGGATGGCTGACACAATTGACGACTAAATTTTGTGAAGGAACATGAACTTAGGTTGAACATCTCTTGAACACATAACGACATTAAAATTGACTTGGCAACATTTGACTCAACAATAATACCCAAAAACAGTTGAAGACTTTCAATGAGGTTCAATTAACTATAAGAAAAATGAATTTCCCAATCTGGACATATGTGTGATGGAGTGTTGTGTTCAAGAGAGAAATACTGCTTTATAATGAATGCAAAAATGAATACATTTTCCCAATTTCCCCCACCATTACTGGAAAGTACCTCTTTATTTTTTCAAGCTTGAGGATGATAAAATTTTCTTGTGTTGTAAACTCATCCTTTGGATGAGTCCTTTAAAGTATTTTTAACGAACCCTAGGAAGGAGTGGTTTGGTCTCGTCATGATTGACGAGTCTTGCACTGTTTATATTTTGCGAGTCCAGTGTAGGGTTAACTCGATGTCATTTTCATGTTTAAAGAGTTTGAGAAGAAAAAGAAAAAAAACTCATTCAATTATTTCAACATAGATTTTTAACGAGCCCGAAGAAATTAAAGCTCAATGTTTTTCAGTTTTAGGGAGTCAAGATAAAAACATAAGTAAACTCCACAATGTTATTTTTCATACATTTGGTCTCTCAAGCCTAAAAAAGGGTAAAATTATGCGGGAGAGAACTCTATTGACCATGATTAGTCAACGTATACATTTTCGTAAATATTCTAATTCAGTCTAGAAAAGGGGTAAACTTATACTGAATAGAGGATTTTTCATTTACTTTTTCGAGTTTGAATAGTCAAGTACTCGATGATATTTTCATGTTTAGAGAGTATGAAAAGGGCTTAAAAGATAAC
Source organism: Pinus albicaulis (assembly GCA_034641835.2). Lineage (NCBI taxonomy): Eukaryota > Viridiplantae > Streptophyta > Pinopsida > Pinales > Pinaceae > Pinus > Pinus albicaulis. The sequence continues at coordinate 237,672,698 of CM076577.1, forward strand.
TCCTTGGTTTCGTTTTTTCGTAATTTTCAAGAGCCCAAAAAATTGAATTTTTTTTTCTCACAATCAAAATGATCCATTTTTATGCTGTAACCTATGTTCAACACATTATACTCATTAAATTATCATAACTTCTCAAAATTGTAGTAAAAAACATCAAAAATTGACTTTTAAAAGGTCAAAGGAATAAAAAAAAATTAATGAACTAAAAACTTATAAAAGTTGAAAAAGTAATTTTAGTTTTACCATTTTGAGTTTTAACCAATTTGAGAGCAGAAGCGAGGGTTTTTACCACAAAACTTCAGAGGCTGATTCCGAGAAAAATTGTGGACGAAATCATGAATGGTCTTCTCCAGGTAAGAGATATTTTCATTATATTTGTTTTCATCTGATTAATTTTTTATTTTAAATATTCATTTTATTTTTTAGGGGGGCTTAACTTTTGAAAATGCACACTCAAATGTGCGCGGTTTCTCTTCATTGGGACTGCGCACATCAATAATTTTTTACACATAGAGAAACTCATTCTGCGTGATTTCTCTACTAATAAATTGCACAAATATGCTCTGTCTACTAAAGAGTAGTCACATAAGCACTGGAGGTTGTCAAAAATAACAAAAAATATGCCCCAAAACTTTCAAATTTATCTCAAGTATTCATCTAACTATCCTCAAATGTCATTTTTCAAGACTTTTGATCATTCCCAATGGAGTGGAGAGAGAGATAACATGAAAAAAAAGATGCAGAAGCTTTGGATGATCCAAAAAATCTACAAGCATTGAAAATTTTGGACTCTACAAATATTGGATAACTCTGGGAATAAAAGCTCAGCTAGATCCCATGACATGGATGGTGAGGATCTGTGATGTCCAGGATTAGTGTTTCATGATAGGGGATCATCACCTCACCATAGATGTTGATGACATGTATTTCTTGATTGGGCTCTCCTGTATAGGACTCAACCTTTCTTTATTTGGCCAAAGACTAGGTGGAGAGACTACTGCTTCTTATTTGAGGTGATATTGTGTTGTTGGGGCTCAGCTCAAGGATGATAGGATTGACATCAAAACCATTGAGAAACTTGATTTGATAACCATCTCTTTTAAAATCACTAAACTATGCAAAAGCACAACGCTTCACTTAGCCACAAAGACCTAGATGCAGATTAGTGTGGAGTGTTCACAGTCCGTTATTTTCAACTAGTGTGAAGGAGTAGTTTCCAACATCAAAGGGCAACTGACTAGAGCCCAGAATGGTAAACTGAAGCATTTTGGTTATGGTTCCATTCTCATTTCATTTCTCTAGATAGGATTCCACTCCTTATCCCATAGCATATTCTAGTATATGAGGCACAACCTTGAGATCCACGTATGTTGCGGTGGGTTTCGTTGATGGCTCGTCATGGAGGCATTGAACTGGTGGTAAAATATACTCTTGATTTATTTGTGTGGCTGGGAAACTAGATCATCATGATCGAGGATTTCCCATGCAGGGATAGATTATAGATTTCACCCAGATATCCCACTCCTAGCACGGATGCAGTGGGGTGATCTAGATAAAGGCTTCTCATTTTGATGTTTTTATCTTTTTAAATTTTTTATTTCTTTTTTAACATCCAAAGCTAATTATCTGAAATGTTTATGCAGATGTGTGCCTAGTTCGATCAGAAGGGCTATGATGTTTTGACAGGTGAGGGGAACAACCTGTATTTGTTGTAGTACCACACTCAGATGCAACAAATGCCTTGACCAAGATGGAGCACAAACTGGAGAGGTTCACTATAGATATCCCAGAGACTGGGACTAATTATTTTCCTCTCTGGTACTAGAGGCACGTGGTTGGGGTTCCAGGACTAATCAGATGACTACTACGTCGAGTAGTCCATGCTATAGTATGTTATCATGACCATCATCGTGGATATTTTATGGTATTTTAGGGCTACATTTTGATTTTTGGTATCAGCATATTCAAACAATAAAGGCCATGGGGCCTCATGTCTTTGGATGATATTTTTTTTATGACACACTTTCTATAGACATTACCTAATGGGAACTACTACTTTTGATTTCAGTTTATCCTTTTCAATATATGGATGAATAATGTTTTTTATTTACAAATGTTGCAAATGTCTATTTAACACGTGATTGGATAATGCATCAGTTGATTTTTTTAATTTCTTGGAATGTGTTTATATTCAATGTAATCAAACTATCTTTCCAAGATATAGACCAGTAAAAAAATTCTTAACATTGATGAAATTTTTACTGTACAACCACCATTTAAATGTAATACTATGAGTTGTGAATCTAACCTAATGATCAAACATCAAATTCCAAATGTGATGGCATTAGATAATAGTTCAATGACTACACTATATTCTTCTATGTTGTTCGATGTTCGACCAAGTCATATCCCTTGAATAGAATCTAACTCATCAATGGATGAATAAATGACCCAAGCCGCGGAAGAAAAATTCTGAGTACTACGATTAGCACCATCAACAAAGCCAATGTAACTCTGAGGGAGCGTCGACATATGCAAATCAATTATAATATGAGATAAGTAGGAGAAGTAGCAGGAAATCATAAAAAATAGAAAACCTAATACACATGCTCATAAAAATATGATAGAATTAATGTACAAAAAATATTCCCGAGATAAATCAAGCATAATATTTCTTTAGGTAGAGACCATTTCTGGGTTCTCCCAAAGAAACACCGTCATAGTCAACTAATTCATATGAAACTTTGGCTAGTACACATTTTACAATGTAATGACCATGCCACATAGGTTAAAATTTATCAATGCCTAGCTTATCATGCACTTAATCATAGACCAAGACTAGGTCACCTTCTGAATATGAACGAGGATTCATGTTTCGATCAAACTGAGCCTTAACAAGTTTCTTAGGAGCCTCACTAGCTAGTGAAACATCACAACGAGTCTCATCTAGTCGTGCTAAGTATAAAAAATTTTCCTCCTCTACAGAGGTAGCTAGTAAAAACTCAATGGCTAGTTTCAATGACGGAATTCCACATTCAATTGGCAAAAATGCCTCCAAATCGTAAAAAAGTTGGAAGGGAGTAGAGCGAGTCGATGTTTTTGTAGAGGTACGGTATTACCACAAGGCTGAAAATCCATAGTATGCCAGTTTCATTTATGAATACCGACAATCCATTTGATCATATTGGGAAAAAACTTGCTAACAAATTCTACTTGGCCATTCGCTTGTGGATAATAAGAAGTACAGTTGTCATGGCACAAGCCTAGCTATGCAGAAAGTTTAGTCATCATAAAGTTTTAAAAGTCGCTACCATGGTCTGTAACGATGGATTGTGGTACGTCAAACCTAGCAATTACATGATTGAATATGAAAATGGTTGCAGTTTCACCATCATCCTTAAATGTAGGAATCACCACGGCCCATTTTGTAAAATAATCTACTGCTTGAATAATATACCCATGCCCCTCATCCGAGTGAGGGTTACATGTAACAAAATCAATGCCCCATTTATAAAATGGACCGAAAGCTATGATTGGGTGAAGAGGAGCTTGAGGCTCATGCATCTCGCGATCAAAAACTTGGAAATTATGGTAGTTATGAATAACAACTATGCAATATTTAAACATTGAGGGCCATAAATAGCTAGCATGCTATATGTTTTGGGAAGTAGAACACCCTGACATATGACCACCACAAGCTCCATGATTTTTTCAACCAGGGAAAATTCCACCTGTCAATATTTTTTCATCAATCAATATGCAGTTCTGTTATCTTCATGCATCATCATGTATCATCACTGATCATCCGTTTCATGTAGTCATCATGCTGTAAACCTTTCTCATTACAAGTCATTAATTCCCTTCTCATGCTTATTTTTTCTTATCTCTTGATTGTTCCTGCTCGTATGCTGAACATTCTCAAATCTATAAGAAGAATAATTTGTCACCAGACGGGAGCTTAGGCTGCCACCCTTCGTCTATCAGGCTTCAATCAGAACCTCTACCATTTTTTTACTACCCAAAATATCATCATAAATCAACATCGGAGAGAATATCTTCAAGGAGCACACCTCAACCTATAACTGCATCGGGGAACGCATATCTACCTATAATCTCATGGGGGAGCTATACCTATACAACCCCATATCTAGAAATAGGATATTCATCCACGTAGGGGAGCCCATATTGAACTTGGTATCACACCGGGGAGCTCACTCTCAACCTGAAACCACATAGGGTTATCTCAACCCATCCTATTTCCTACTGATATTCTCATTGATGACCCTAAATATTCATGTGGTAGAACACATGAATCATAATATACTTGGGTTTTACACCCCAAGTACATTCTCAACTCGTTGGCCAAACGAGGAGTGGTATTCCTGACAAGCCCTGCTTGTGGGTATGATGCCAACTGGGGTATACTCTGCTAAGACAAATCAGGGGAGCATCATTCTCTAACCCTACGAAGATAGGGGAGAAAAATCCCAACCCTATTTGTAACAGATAGGGAATACACCCTATTTTCCAGAGTTCCCTCAACCCCAGGAGCCCTCTATCTCAATTATTCATCTTGGGAGCTAAAACAAGGTGGAAGAGTTAGCTCAGTGTCCTTGATCAACGCTGCTCTTATCTGCTGATTATTTTTCATATAGGACATCAAATCAAATTTTATGTTAGAACATACATAATCATGAAAATAACAACAAGATACCAATCATAACAAGATACCATAATCATCCTCCCTCTCACGAAGGTGTTAATCACAAGTCTAGGCTTGTCTCGAACAACTTCATTGTCTCAATAAATGGATAAATCACAGTCCCAAATATATGTATATAGGATTCTATGTCATCATAGTGTATCCATGTCTTATCCATATCATTCCCAAACAACTCTCTAAGGAGATTCTACATCATGCCTCACAACTAGCCTTGTTAGCATCATTTTACCTGACCTTAGTCGTGTTATGGACCTCTCATCTAAGATATCATGATAGATCTCATATTAAGACAACATCCAATTGTTCTCATAAATAATAATCCCAAACATCGTCGGTTCATTCATGCAGCTAAATATCATGGGAGAAATATCTCAACCTTTTCATGCAGGTATTTCAAAAGATGTCCAAGGGAAATTCTGACTAAATTGGCTCAATCATGAATTTAATCATGTTCTATACACATCATATAAGGATGGATGTGCAAAATGAAACATCAATTCTTCAATAAACTAACATATGCCATGTCACATCCAACAACATTTGAACTTTAAATCAGCGTGTCCAAGGATTTATATTACACAAAGACATTTCAACAACTTTTCAACATGGAATTTATTTCCCAAATTCCAAAAATAGATTCTTCATGCCATGATACATCTTTATGATATTCAAAAGCCATATCCAAATAAATTAGATTGTAAGAGGCTCATCACATGTCAAGGGTCGACTATCAGTATGTATAATCAAAGCAATAGTCAAAGTCAAGGCCATTCCTTGGAACTCACTATCCTAACTTCACTAGATAACTGTCAAATATAAAAAAATACGAATCGAGTAGCTTGCCTCCCGCAATTATCTCTACAAGGATAATGCCTTACCATGCCAACATAACCATCCTTACATAAATTAATGTTGTGTCAACGACGTTATTTCATCATAGTTTAGAAGCCAAAACAAAACTATTATCAAAGACGTGGATTTCAAAGTATAAATTCTTTTAGCCAATGATAGTTAGAGCTCATATCAAGTCTTGAATTCATTTACTATCAAGTCAACAGGTCAATCATGCCATTACAAGTCATTTTCATTACTAGGTGCTAGTGCATACATCAAGGTTAAGTCATGCATGTTCCATGTTCATACTAAGTCACAATAACCAATGTGTTAGGAACAAGGATGCCAATATAGAACCATACTTCTGAATACTCACATACGAAACTAAAGGTCAGTATGTCCAAAAAGAATTGTCATCTGGGAAAATCAACTTTCGCTAGATCAAATCATGTCAAATCAAAATGTATGATTGTGGTGAGATCTATAATTCTAGACATATATCAATAATTAAGCATCATGCCAAAAGTTCCAAACACAGTTTATCAATATCAATAAGCTAAAAACATGTAGCACAATCCTTAAACATAATGAAATATCCATATGAATGTCTCAGTCACCTGCAATCACAAGTTCGACTCAAACATATAAAATTTTCCAGCTTACATATCTTTCTGGTGTCTACAACACATATAAAGAACTGACATCTTTCAAGTGACCCTTTGATATCATGCTCAATTCCAAAAATTCCATAAATTAGTTTACGATTGCAATACATTTCATAGATCCCTTGATTTAGATTATATACTGAATTCATTGTACGAAACTTCAATTTTGTGTCTATTATTCATAGTTACATCTATGGGCCTTACTTTGCGGGAGAGAGGCTCAGACCTCTATTGTAGATCAACAATGTCAAACACTCATAAATAAAACAAGAGAATGTGACTTAATTTTCATTCATGTCATAATTATATCTTTACTAGAGTCATGCAACAAAAAATATGCTATATCATAAACACATATCTATCATGATAATCAACATCATGTCATCAATCTTTCATCAAGGGCTAGACTTGAAAATATTAGGGTAGTAGGATGATGTGAAAATAAAACCTAAATACAACCTTATGAACAATACATCCAGCTAAAGCATTTAATTTCACCATATTCTATAACCACATGAAGTCAGAGATCTGAAATATCAATCTCATAGATAAGCCTCTATCATCGTGGTTGTTAATTCCACACGTATCATGTTTAATAGGATCAAGCTAGATTATTCAATAAACCAACAAAGTGCAATATCTCTTTCCATGATCGTCCATCATGCTTTCACAAGAATTATCAATGCCATATCAATGAGGTAAACTTCTCCAACATATCTTATGCATATCATGAGTTAAGAGTACCATTTAGTAGAGTCAGGATTAGGATCTCAAAACAATAGATGTTAACTAAACATCAAGCTATGCCACTATATCCAAGATCAACAATAAGTATCTATGCATAATAAACAAGATCAACATGATCAAAGCATTCAATACCAGGTGCACCATTTCATCATAGGAAACATAAATCTAAATCACTTTCATATGCATGCATGAGCCATTTGTGAAGGAAACATTCTCAACATATCATAGGGCTTACCTATCCATCCGATGTTATAGCTTAAACATAACATTAAAACAATATATTGTGCATGCCTTGTGGTATTACCTGTGCACCTTCACATAGGAAACTTGTGGGGTTCAAGTGCCTCTTTACCTTTTCCAGATCTGGCCATATTTCCTTAATTTCGAAAGATCCTCAAAAGGGATCCACTCATCACATCTCATCAAGGAGGTTAGAAATATCCAGGTGCTCAAATATACATGCAGGAATTAATGACTAGAAACAATATCATAGTAATCAAATCCATAAGTATAAACAAGAGTAAGGTCATAAGTCAAGGAATGCGTATCTTCAATGAGAGATGATCCTCTCCCTCTTGAACCAACTGTCAAGAGCCATCCATAGACCATAAAACAATGTTGCCTTCAATCAACAACTTTATTAATAACCAGGTCATTTTTCAAATCAATCCCAAGTGTTTCACATAGATTACATCTCAAGACTCTTACCATAAACCATTATTTCTCTCAAACCCTCACGGTCACATCCTTATCCACTAAATACCTAGGGTTTTATTCATACCCTATAATTATTTTAGCTATATACCATCCTCTGCTTTCTTCCATAATCTCCATGGGGGTGATCTTCATGGATTTCCTTCAACCCAACTCTAATTCCATATTAATTTTTCATAGAGCTACATTGTTCTTTACTTTAATAGTTGCATTTCATCAATACCATGTTAAATTCACCCCAAATCAATATATCATTATTTATATCTACATTATTAACCATTATCATATGCAAAAGAAAAACTACATCATCATAATCTATGCAGCAGAATGTAAAGGAATAATGGAAGAGAAGCATGAACACATAGAGACACTAGGATTGGTACGAGACTAGGGAAAAAACCTTGTAAATTATTCTTCTTAGATCATCATCAAATGATTCAAAAAACAAGAGTACAATGATCCATAGATCCATATATTCATCACGTCAAAAAAAAATAACATATGCACAATAAAACCATAACCACACTTCTTTTGAAGGAGCCTGAATCTGAGAACTGAAATGCAACGACACTGGTTGTAGCATACTGATGAATAATTTTGAAACTAATTGGGAACTGTAGATACATCTTGCAGTAGAAATACATAGATCAGATCTACATATCTGTAGATCTACAACATCAAGAGCACGAATATGATGGATCACCAAGTGATTTCAACTACCAAGTCCTAGATCTTAATCCAAGATACTGACAAATATTGATCTGAAGTGACTGTGACTGAGCGAAATTTTTTTGAAGGCAATGTGCAAGCAACTGAATGTGATCCAACTCAAATATGCTCATAAAATCCCATAGTCGTACCTTGACACACTTAGACCGTGGTTGAAACCTCCTTAGTCACGACCTGGACACTCGGTGTCTGCGGCTGAGGTCCTAATCAACCCGAAACCCTAGCCACGCCTTGAACACGGTCTTCCCACAACTATACCAGCTCAGCCACAACCTTAACACAACCTTCCCATGGCTCTAGCCCAAAAGCTACAGTACTGTGCCTGCGGCTCAGGCTCAGAAGACCCAAATCTATGTGAGCCTCTCACATGTAATCCCGAACCCTTGCACGATATTCTCTCGACTAACCTTGCGAGCCAAGACAAAAAGGAAGAAACAAACCAATGGATGTAAATCGAAGATCGCTTGAACAAGTGTTAGAATGAGCAAATAGAGCTTTTGTGTGAGACTGCTTAGGGTTAAGGATAACTCCACATGTGGTTAGGCCGACCCATTCCATTTCACTTTAATAAATTAATTAATTCATAATTTAACTCTATCTTCACTGATTGGGGCAATCTATAGGTCGATTTTGGTCCTATCTAAAAGAGGAATCTAATGTAATTATAATCGCGTTCATCTAAGTTGTCCATATTGGAATTTAACCTCAGTTGTGTAATTTTAACAAGAAGTAATTATCAATTTAGAGGATTCCTTACAAATCACTAGTTCTAACATAGTTAGGCCCTGCAAGTACTATAGTGGATGGTGATTTATGTGGATGACATTCTCCTTACCCATTAGATAATGTTTCCAATTTTTGACAACTTGTACAAGGGAATAGGGCTCCTTGTCATATGTACAGTAGTTGAGGACTACCCCATGAAATAATTCATAATGGGAGCATATTAGCCTTCCTCCATAAATCATGATTTCTCCCATGGCATACCTGTTAATTTTTCTTAGGGCTATATTGTTCTTTGCTTTGATAATTTCATTTCTTCATTTACACATTAAATTCACCCCATAACATCATTTTTTTTTTGGTATGTTTAGAATAATCCTACTCTTTCCATTTTTTCTCCTCCCATCCCACCCACGGGTTTTGAACCGGTGACCTTGTAGACAGAGTGCCCTAAGAGTACACCCCATCACCAACTGCTCTACACCACGTGGGCCACCCCATAATATCATTACACTATTCAAATTTACATCATTATTCAGTATCATATGAAATTATTTAGAAATAAAACTATCATAATCGTTAATGCAACAAAACATAAAGGAACAATAGAAGAAAAACATTCACACATAGAGACACCGAGATTGGTCAGAGACTAGGGAAAAACCTACTATGGAGAAAACCCTTTCAAATTATTCTTCCTATTATATTTTCATTGAATGATTCAACAAAAGAGAGTACAATGATCCACATTTTCATCTATGCAACTATCCAACAAAAAAAAAATACAACATTCATGAAATGAAACCATCAAATCTTACACTCAAAACCCTAACTCTAAAGTTTGTAATGAACTATCAATATCTATGTTCAACTTCCAAACCCTACGGTCAATGAGCAAAAACTTCGGTCAACAGAAAAATGCAACCTTATGTCACAGTCGTAGAGAGGAAGTGGGTATGCAAGCGAGTGGGAGCTTTCAGTCACTCCCTTGAGGTTTCAAGGTGGAAAACGGTCGAATCTATCCTTTGGTAAGCCTGTGACTGAGAAAAAAAACCCTAGAAAATACGCGTGAGCTTTAGACCCTGTAATATCGGACCTATGCTGAACACTTTCCGCGAACTTGCCTCAGACCCATGCAAGCCAAAGCCAAAGAAGAGAATACAATAATGCTCCATGATGATTTCCTAATGACGTAGAGGTCACTTGTATTTATAGCCTTCCAAGGGTGTCCACTTTTATTTAGGGCCGACCTAATAAAATGTGCACATGTGGGCTTATAATTCAAAAATACACTTTCCTAGTATCCAAATTAGATGATCTTTAGGTCAATTTTGGTCCTCTCAAAAAGAGGAATTCAATGAAATCTTCATCTCCATCAAACGAGTCGTCCAAAGTGTAATTTTACTGCAGTTGCATATTTCAACACTCCCTCTCAACTAGGGATAATTCCACTTTCATTATACTATGTGTATCTTGTCATCAATCTCAAGTATCTCATCGTCAATTATCATCATTGTTCATTTCAATTAATCTCTTGATTATTCCTGCTTATCTCTTGATTCTCCCTACTCATATGATGAACATTCTTAAATCTAAAATAAGAATAATTTGACATCGAATGGGATCCTAAGCTACCATCCTCTATCCATCAGGGAGCCACTTCTACCACCCAGAATCACTGCCAGTGGGGAGCCCAATGCTACCACCCAAGAAGAATCAAGGAGAATCCACATCTACGACTTGCGTCCACATCGAATATCACATCCAAAAATCACATTGGGGAGCATATATCAACCCAAAATCTCATGGGGGATCTAAACATATACTAACCCATATCGAGCAATAGGTGATAAAGGGGAGCACATCTCAACCCATCCTATTTCCTACTGATCTTCCCAAAAATGAACCTCGAGAATCATGTGGTAGAACACATACATCAAAATCTAAGCTTGGGTGAGATACCTGACTTACCAAAAGGTAAGGATCACCTGCCCCCAAGCCTCCTCAAGCTTGTGGGTATGATTTTAGCCTGAGCAGGCTTGGGGCGTGTGATATGTAGGTTCAACAATGTATCTTCATAACTTCTTTAAATTCAATCAGAGTGTCTAGGGATTTTCATTTACACTTTCCAAAATCTCTCCAATAGATTTGCAATATATATTTTCTTTTCCAAACTTCAGAAATCGATTCATCATTCCATGATTCATTATTTCGAGTTTTAGAAGCCAACTCCCTCTTACTATGACCATCATAAGATCATTATCTATCAATAGTAGACCATGAGTATACCATAAGTATATAAAACCAAAATCAAAGCCATACCTTGGACCCATTTTGAAGTAGAGGTATGGATCGACACATCTTCTTGACTTCACCAGATAACTGTCAATGTAGACATATCAAAATTGGGTAGCTTGCTTCATATATTTTTTTCTACAAACATAAAACTTGACCAAATCAATATTCTTAGCCTTACACAAATCAATATTGTGCAATCAAATCAACTAAGTGAACTTATCAAAGTTTACAATCCATATCAAAACTAAAGTAAAAATCATCAATATCATTGTAACAAGTTATTTAGACCATGTGACAGGTAAAACTCTCATTCAAATATAAAGTTATGAATTCATCTATTTTCATGCCAACAAATTTTCATTTACCAACTAATATCAAACCAAAATTCATCAATTCATCCTCATGATCATAATATAAATCATTTTTGTCACTAGATGAAAATGCATACAACAAGGATAAGTCATGGAGGTCCCATCCATTTATTGTGAGATTAATTCATACTGAATCAAAACTATTAATACTTCAACCATTGTGCTAAGGACAATGAGGCCAATAAGAAACCCATATTGAATACCAATATTAGTCACTGAAAGATACTATGACCACATAGCATTGTTATCAAGGAAATTATCAATTTTCAGATCAAATCATTATTCATCATGTAATATCCCAAATTTTCTATCACAGTGAGATATATAGCCCAAAACATATCACAATCATCAATTCAAAGTTCTAAATAATTATCAAACATCATATCAAAACTCCAAACACTGCTTATCTATATCAATCAGCCAAATCTAGTCAAACCCTTGAAACTATTATCAAATTCCATCATATAAAAGCTTCAATGATTAAATCATGACATATTGATATGCATAGCTTGGTCACCTACAAACACAATTTTAGTCAATATATTCATATTCTCTATAGTAAGTCAAATATTCAAACTTCCCTGGTCATAGAAAGCTCTGTTGTATGCTCCATGTCTGTAGGGCTACCATCCTTCAGGTGGACTTCTGATTTCATGCACAAAGCTTCACTTTTGGGGCCTAAATGCATAACCGCACCCATAGTCTTTCTTCTATGTAGTTAAGAGGCTACATTCATACCCTTAACCTTGCACCTATGCAACTGAGGCTTAGAGTAAGGGAAAACTCTCTCTTCTTAGATCATAACTTTGGTGCAGACCAATACTATCAAATATTTGTCTATTCATGCCCATAAATCATACTTCAACAATAAATAATATTTGATAATAGGAATAAGGATCTGAATGGGAATTCATTTTAGTTATCTTCATTCAAGTCATCAACATTTCTATAATACTTTCATGCATCAGTAGATATATTAGATCATAAAGTCAGACTATATCACATATTTATCATGGTCATATCATGTTAGCATCAACTACTTCACCATTACATCATGACATCAATCTTTCATCAAGTTTTAGTATCAAATAACTAATAGGAGTATATTTCAAGAATCATGATCACAACATTACTTCCTTTTCATAACCCAATTCATCAAGTCAGGGCATCCAATTTTTCCATATACCATAATTACTAAGAACATAAAAACATAACCATCGTGAATAAAAGACATTGAATATTAATTTCACTGTTATACTTATATCATCATGGCTACCTTGCTTTTCACAAATATTATCAATAATATTAGGTTACCATTTATTAGAATCAAGGTGCTAGCTTTCTTTATGGGATCAATATGTCCAAAATGATAGGAGTTAGATAAGCATCAAGTATAGAAAAATATCAAAATTAAATATTTCCAAGTAGCTTCATAGAATCAAGAAATTCATCATATCTAAATTGAAGTATGCTTTCCAAATATCAATAATATAAAAAACCAGTTTCTCTATGTAGCTCTACCATGACTTAATAGAATGTAAGTTACTTTCTCAATACTAAATACATAATCTCATCATGAGTATCATGAATCAAAATTTCATATGCATGAGTCATTTTTTAAGGTTACATTCATCATACTTTGGGGCTTACCTTGCCATCCAACATTACCATTGAAACAATAATATATGTACCTTATAGTATTCAAATACCCACGTACATTCTTATTTTTCATAGGAAACTTGTAATACTTTGTCACCTTTACATTTACCTTTTCCAACACTGGTTCTTCTTTACTAGCCATCTTTCTTGCATCTTAGATTACCCTTAAGAAGGATCCACTTTTCACAACTCATTGGGAGGTTAGGAGCATCCAAATATACATGCAGGAAGTATAAGTAATATACATGCATGAAGTATAAGTAATGATCAAAACAATAATCAAATCAATAATTATAAAAAAAAGTAAAGACATAAAGGAGCACTATAAATCAAAAGATACTTATATATAATGAGAGCTGATTATCTCCCTCTTGAACCAACCTTTAAGGGCCATCATTGTCCATTCATCAATTTCATCATCAACCAAGCCTAATAGAAACTATCCCATCTAGGTATTCATTAAATTTGTCGCAAGTGCTTAAGAATATTCACATTGACCATGCTAGGGTTTCTAGATTTCATTTCTCAAATATTTTCCATAAAATAGGGTTTCTTTCAAACACTAACCTCATAATATCCATTAAACCCTAGTACAAAAATTTCCTAAGGTTTTCTTCAAACCTTAGAATTATTTTAGGTCTCCACCATCCTCTCTTGCATCCATCAATGGTGTCATCATAAGGGTGATCTCCATGAATTTTCTTCAACCCAGCTCTCATACCATGTTAATTTTTCTTAGGTATATATTGTTATTTTCTTTGATAATTGCATTTATTCATTTACACATTAAATTTGCCCCATAACATCATTACATTATTCAGATTTTCATCATTATTCAAGAGCATATGAAACTATGTAGAAAGAACAATATCATCATCATCAATGCAGAAAAACATAAAGTCTCAATAGAAGAAACACATTCACACATAGAGAGATAAGGATTGGTCGAAGACCAGGGGAAAACCCACTATGGGGAAAACCCTTTCAAATTCTTCTTCTTATTAGATTTTCATTGAATGATTCAACAAAAGAGAGTACAATGATCCATATTTTCATCTATGGAACTATCCAACAAAAACAATTAAAACATCCATGAAATGACCGCATCAAAGCTTATACTAAAAACCTTGATTCTGAAGCTTGTAATGAACTGCCACTGTTTGTAGTCAACTATTGAACCCTAAGGTCAACGAGTGAAAACTTTGGTCAATAGATAAATGAAACATTATGTCACAATTGCATGGAGGAAGTGGGAATGTGAGCGAATGGGAGCTTTCAGTCACTCCCTTGAGCCTGCAAGCCAGCAACGAATCGAATATGTCATCTGGTAAGCCTGCGATTGAGAAACAAAACCCTACAAAACACGCATGAGATTCAGACCCTGTAATCTCTTATGCCAAACACTTTTCGCGAACCTACCTTATACCTGTGCAAGACAAAACCAAAGAAGATAATAGAAGAATGGTCCATGATGATTTCCAAATGAGGTAAATGTCATTAGTATTTATAGCCTTCCAAGGGTGTCCACTTTGCTTTAGGGCTGACCTGATCAAATGTGCACATGTGGAATTATAACTCAAAAATACACATACCCTTATCCAAATTTGATGATCTTTAGGTCTATTTTAGTCCTCTCGAAAAGAGGAATTCAATGCAATCATCATATCCATCAAATGAGATTTCCAAAGTGGAATTTGACCATAGTTTCATATTTTAACAATACCCACTTACATTTTTCTCGACTTCAAAATTTTGTTGGAGGTTTGGTAATGTGATAAATGGTGCTTGAATTATTTTTATTTTCAACTATTCAAAGGAATTATCTTTACCCTTCCACAATTGGAGACTCTTTCCACTCACTATTATGGTGTGGAGTGGTGTGACTACTGCTAAAAATAAAACTATTAATTTTCTTAGGAACCATGCTACCCCAATAAAAATCCTAACCTCTAAAACATACATAGGCACAAACCACTTCATGATGGCCTCCATATTCGTAGGATCTATCTTAAGCTCCCCTCCACCAATCACATAGCCTAAGTAAACCAAATACCACTATGCAAAATCACACTTCTTGATATCTTCCAACAATTGGTGCTTCTTCAATGTATCTAACACTTACAGAAAATCTAATATGTGTCCCTCTTAGGTAGCACCATATACTAATATATCTTCCAAATAAAAAATAAAAAAAATGAATCTATATATGGGTGAAATATGTCATTAATTAATCTAATGAATGTAGCTAGTGCATTGCATAGACAAAATGGAATTAATAAAAACTCATAGAAACGTTATATAGTTTTGAAGGCAGTCTTCTAAGTATTTTTTTCTTTGACTCCAACTTGGTGATAAATTGATTTCAAATCCATACAAATTATCCAATAGATCATCAATCCTAGATATAGGATACTTTTTTTTAAGCATAATCATGTTTAACACTATGTATTCAATGACATTCACCAAGTCCCATCCTTATTTGGCACAATTATGATGGGTGACCCACATGGTGAGGTACATGGTCGAATAATCATTTACTCCAACAATTGCTACGACTACTTCTTCACTTCACCAACTTATAGAACTAACTACTTGTACAACTCAATGATTGGAAATTGAGAGTCTAAAAACAATTGGATCTTTTGCTTTACTTCCCTCTTGGGTGGTATCCCTTTAGGCTCTTGAAACACTCACTTGTATGCTTGTAGCAACTCCTTTAGGTCTTGTAGATATTCCTTGGTATACTCCTCCAGGGATTCCTTTGCTCTCATTGACTCTTATACATAATTATTTTCTCTTAAGAATAATAAAACATACTTATTTCTAGAAATGATCAATTTATTACCTTGGTTGGTACTTACTAGTGAAATATTTGACTTTCCCTTGTGCTCATTGATGACGAAGTATTTTTCGTCCTTGATGAGGTGATACTGGTTAGATGTCTACATGAAGATTGAACCCTGCATGTACATCTAGGGAATCCTAATCATAACCGCACATACATCTAGTGGAACTAGATCCAATTCTACTTCATCAATAAAATCCACACTGATAGAAAAATCAATTTTACATGGTTTGGCTACCTATATCTCTACCTCCTTGTTGACCCATATTAAAAAATATTTTCTAGGATGTTCATGAACCTCCAATCCAAGTTTTTTTACTAGATTTGATGCTATGAGATTTTCCTGTGAACTTGAGTTGAACTAAAAATCAATCTTTGTCTTTTTGACCTATATCTGTATATGGAATATTTTTCTCATCTCCTTCTCTTCCTGTTGATGAAGGATACTCAGATTAACCTCCTTCTACACTAATGTGTAGATAATACTTTTATCCACCTCAAAGTTTCTTTCCACCTAAATTCTTGCATCTATGGAAATACGATTGTTTCTCTTCCCATCCTCCTTTTGGTTCTTTAGGTTTAGATAGAGATGCAATTTCCAACACTTCTTCTATGTGTGACCATTAATGTTGTAGTGGGTGCTAGGATCTTTGCACTGATGTGTGGTAATTTTTGTCTACTTTTCCTTCACCCTTTTCCACTGCTTATTCCCCTCGAAATCTTTCTGATGTTCCTTCTACATTGAACCACTTGACTACCTTTTTTTCTAGACTATGTTTTCCAAGTACTAGACCTGCACACAAGCCTCATCCACCATTATGGGTTTGAACAACATCATTTTTATTGTATATGTAGACCCCCCAAATACTTTGTTTTGGTTATTGGGAGAGATACCCAACATTATTTCCATATTCTTGAATTTAGTGGTGTACTTCTATACACTTTCCCTTATCTTTGCCTCAAGTAATACCACTAGATCCATTAATACTCTACACACCTGATAAGGTATAATTAGGACTTTGTGAGAGTTTTAAAAATGTGGAGGACATCCCTCTAGCCTAAGGGTTTCAGTGTGCCTTTCCCACCAATTTATACCATGACTCTCTAATTTCAAATGAGAAAATAAAGTTTTCTATTTCTCATCTATATGGTGAACAATAAAGTAATATTTTAACTACTGCAACAATTTATTTAATTCCAAAGAATTGATCTCACCTTGATATGGATTGATGTACAGCTTTGCTTCCATATTGAGAAGGGATCATGAATGGTTCACAACACTCAAACTCAACTGCTCTTTTTCAGTTTCTTTCTTGGACTCCATTGAATCTTCACGATCATCTGATTTTCCATAATATTTGACCTCTTAGTTGTAACCTTCATCTTATTTTATTTCAAACTTGTTTTCCAAAACTGCGTTAAGGAATATCATATTATGATTGGTATTTGGAATGTTTTCCATCCTTAAGGATCTCTACTCTATTATATCTTGATGGTTATTATAAACATATTCGTTGGACATGGTCACAGTTTTATGACTTATTACTCAAACCATTTCCTATATCCCTCGCAACTTCCCACAAAATTCCGAAATAATCTCTTTCTGATACCAATATGATCTACAAAATATTGTGGATATTCCACAGTAAATTTTGTTATAATATATATGCGAAAAATAAACCAAAATCTATACTATGAAGGGTTAATTCATTCACAAACCACAATGAACACCAAAATATGCTTTAGAAAACCCTTATGAGAGAAAAACCCAACTGGAAGGTGAGGTTTTTTTAATCTATATCATATAGAATGGAGATGATGAAAGTACAAAGGAGAAGGCACTCTATAATGAGTTTCTTGAGACTCTTGGTCCATGGGCTGGTATGGAAAACAAACATGCTATGTTATTGTCTCTATATATATCCACACTTAACTACTCTACTCTACCATGGAACAAAATGCAAGAAAATAGAATGGAATTCCTTTTCCTCCTAGTAGCTTGGTTATAACATAGCCCGATAACCAACAAGGGGTTTAATTTGACCCATTCAAATTTTAACACGAGTTACACTTCAAACCTTTTAGAGTCTTCTTCATAGTATTCATATGTGTCACCACTTTTCCATAAGTAACAAGGGCCAATGTGGCATCTTCTCAAATTACGGTCATAAATCATGATAGGTCAAATCCCCAAAGGAATTACTTTGTCATACGAGCTCTTATTAAGGTTATTCTTGTGTTGTTAGAAAGATAGCAATGTGTAAATTATGGAATCTAGGTCCGTAGTAAGACTGGGACCACATAAAATGGTCATTTAAGGCCTCAAAATGGCCTCTAAATTTTTTCACCCCTAATTTTCCAAATTGGGATTGTTGAAAAAAATGACCTTGCAAGCTAATTCTTTCAAAAATTCCACTCTAAAATCATTGATATGGATGAAAGTGATATGATGATCCCTTTGAGATAAAAAGAGGAGGTTCAAAATATTAAGATACTATCTTAGTGTGTTGAAGAACCTTAGATGAAATCACTGAGTGATTTTATGAATCCAACAAATACACATGGGAAAAAGGAAAGTTCAATAGAGGAGGAATAATCTTGTTGTTGGTGAAAACACTTTATTCATGAGGAGGAATTGTTAACTTTTGGGTTGACCCAAAAGTGTTTACACCATGGTAGGGTGTGCTTCATATGATATGTGGTGCATGGTAAAACCATAACCCCTTATATATTAGAATTATTTGTTTGATTAACATTTGAAGTGTTTACTATATATATATGCTCATTATTAGGATATATGCTTGATATTTAAACTATTATGATAAATTATTATGGGTATTCCACTAAGATAGTTAGACATATTTTATAATGTTCAACCTTTTACTGTGTGTGTGTATTTTGTTTATTGTATCGGAGATCGATTCTAGCTACATCCATGGAAAACCCACCCATGTCTAGGTGAGTCGATTATCTTTCATGTAGAAATGACTCCCAAGGAGAAAGCATGCCAATCTCTATGGGACTAGAACCTGGGTGGGGAGGAAAATAATGACTCCTGCTACCACCCAAGCTATGCCCACTTAAAAACCTTTGGTTATGCAATTCTTTACTTTAGATTGCAAATTTAATATTACTAGTTAAACATAGAAATTATTGAAATAAACTGAAACTACAATGAAAGAAACTAAGAAAGTAACACATTATCCACACAGATAACACATGATGCACCCTAGGAAAACCCAATATGAGAAAAAATTAATGTTAGCATATTTATGCAGTTTAGATTCTTAGATTGAGTGGTCGGAAATTACTCCACAGTAGACATGTTTAAATGTCGACGTTTTGAGTCTACAACAAGATCCATCGTCAGGACAAAGGTCGAGGAAGAGAAACAGGGAGTGGGAGCTATAAATATGAATGAAGAGAAAAAAGAAGAATAGGCCGACAAAAAAGTTGACCTATAAACTATTATGATAAATTATTATGGATATTCCACCGAGATAGTTACATAGCTTTTATAATGTTCAACCTTTTACTATATGTGTGTGTGTGTGTGTATTTGGTTCATTGTCTCGGAGATCGATTCTAGCTACATCCATGGAAAACCCACTCATGTCTAAGTGAGTCGATTATCTTTCATGTAGAAATGACTCCCAAGGAGAAAAAATGCCAATATCTATGGGACTAGAACTTGGGTGGGGAGGATAATAATGACTCCTCCTACCAACCAAGCTACACCCACTTGAAAACCTTTTTTATGTAATGCTTTACTTTAGATTGCAAATTTAATATTACTAGTTAAACATAGAAATTATTGAAATAAATTGAAACTAAAATGAAAGAAACTAAGAAAGTAACACATTATCCACAAAGATAACACATGATGCACTCTAGGAAAACCCAATATGAAAAATAATTAATGTTTGCAGATTTATGTGGGTTATATTCTTAGATTGAGTGGTCGGAAATTATTCCACAGTGAACATGTCTAAATGTCGATGTTTTGAGTCTACAACAAGATCCATCGCCGGGACAAAGGTCGAGGAAGAGCAGAAGCGAGAGAGAGCTATAAATATGAATGAAGAGAAAAAATAAGAATAAGTCATCAGAAAAGAATGCTACAAAAAGAAATTATTAATTTATTAACTAATTAATTTAAATTCATTATCTATAATACCTTGATTTTAATGTGTTGATTCTAGATTATATAAATATGTCTTATTTATAGATGAAGTGAATATTGTAATTTATATTAACAATAAGTGAATTTTTATTAAATTATAATTTTTATTTTTATTTATCAATATCTTAAATTAAATTTTAATTAGAATATATCAAAATATTAAATCTAATTGAATATATTAATTCTAATTTAAATGTATTAATAAAAAACAAATTATTTAATTGTAAAAAGCATATTTTACGAAAGGTTTAAGTTTAATTAATGTTAAAAATTAATTATAATTTAATTTAATATACATTTAATTCAGATCTTAATTTAATTTTTATTTAAATTGTAAAATTATATATTAGGAATAGAGGGGTTAATATCAAATATCAATTAATTTATTTTAATTAATATACCTTCATTTCAAAAGATTTATTCGTTTTTTTTATTTCAATTATATATTTAATAATAATTTAATTTAATTTATATATAATTTATAATTAATTTAAATTTATATTTCAATTTGTTTTTAATTTTAATTTTATTTATATTTTCTTCTCTTATGTTATTATTGTTAATTTTATTAATTATATTAAGGGAGAGGTATCCAACTCTTTGTTGACCTTGATTCAACTCCTGCTGAAGAAGAGGTTATTATTATTGTGCTTAAGAAGAGGTATCCAACTCCTGCTAACCTCGATCCCATCATCTTTGTTGAGATTGTTGGGATGCTTTATGATCTCCATGAACTCCCTTATATTCTTTTTTAGTAATGGTTTTCTGTAGAGATTAATTCAACGTCCTCATTGCATATGTGATGAATTGACTTTAAAGAATGTTCTACAAGAGCTGAGGACTCAATTCTTCCATTTCTGATGTCAGTGATATGCTCCTTGTGTCTAGTTTTGAAGGCTCACCAAGTTTCCCCGATGACAAAAACAATTACTTAGAAGGTGAGGTTTATGCACTACTCTTTTATTTTCAGTTATGAAATGAAAATACAAAGAAAGGGGCTCTCACTATGGAGTTTCTATGGACTTTGTGGCTAATATCATTACCACGTGATCTTCTACTTCCTGTTTCTTTCTTTAATATCACACTCCCAAGTAACATGTTCAATTACATTACAATAATAATACAATATGAATGAAACCCCTTTATATCCTAGTGGGATAGTATTTAACATGACAGTTATTCAGGGTTAAGATTAGGACTTTTAAATGTCTTGACCCCCATTAATGTTAGGTTTTTAAACCCTCTAGAATCTTATTGAAATCCCATGCATGAATAACTCTACATGTGTAAGTAATGTGAGTATATGTGGAATCCACTCGAAACCATGTTGGTCATAAAGAAGTCGATTTTTGGGAGGTGTTGCGCCAATTTTTTCAACATACCAATGAAGTAGGATTTCAGGACTTCAAGGATTTTTTTCAAACTTAGAATCATTAGCCAACAACATGTTTTATGTCATTGTAAACTCATTTTGTAAAATTATAATGTAAATGATGTTAGTACGACTGTTTTATTATGTAACAACCTAGGTAAGCCTATGATTTTGATCACAGGTTTCATCCTAGGAGGTTTTTCATCTCATTGATTTATCTGTGTTTCTTAACACGGATAATTATCAGATTTTTTCCCTCCAACATCACCCCAAAGTTAGGGTGGAATTTATCGTCGAAGTTTTAGGCGAGTCCTAGTGTTTTAGTCGATTCTATTATAAAAGTGATTTGGGAATAATTTCAACTATTTGACTAAATTATTTTATTACAAAACACTTGGTCTACTAGATCATATTGTGTCTCAGAATTGAATAAATATTATGAGGGTCTATGACGAACAAGTATTCCCCCTTTTAGGGTTGAATTTGTAAAATCTTATGTAAAAAATATTTTAGCGCATGGTTTGTCTTACTTAGACACCATGGCTAAAATATTTGAGGGTGGAAAAATAATTAATCCCCTCACGTGTCAATCAATTAATTTTTTTGGAAAAATAAAATTAAATCCTAAACCAAAAAATTAATTAATTTAGAGTCAAAATTAAAATGTTAGAGAAATTAATTTCTCCAATTGGAAAAATTCGTGAGTCTAAAAGAAATTAATTTTTGGACGTCCTCCACCAAGGAAATATTGGAAATTTCAAGTAAAATTGGACCCTTGAACCTTGGTAGTTAAGTCAAGGTCAGTTTTTTGAGGAAATTAGCTCAAAATAATTATTTCTAAGATAATAAAAAATTGTTTTAATGATAAATTCGAAAATTCCTCAAAAAATAAATATTTTCGATGACAGAGATTAAAATATCATCAAATATCTATTTACGGTCGAGATTGTTTTGATGGGGATCAAACCAACTAGTTGCTATTTTCCACTTGGAGAGATTTCTCTATAAATAGAAGGCATTTTGCTTCTATTTTCACAATAATCACGACTCTGGTCTAAATGTAATATTGTAATGCTCGTGTGAAGCCACTGTTTTGTTGTGAACATTTGAAATCTATAATAAAAGTGTTGGAGGTTTAGTTCATGGTGCCTTTGTCTCATTGATTTGTGGTACGTGTTGGGTGCTTTCTTGTTGTGTGCTTTCTTATATCATGTTTCAATACTATATAATTGTTATTTCATTTGTAGATGATGGGAACATTCTATTGGTAAGTTTTGGGCTTAATCTTAAGTGATATTATTCATTGTATGATCTAACGATTTTTTATTAAGAAATATATAGAGTTTGCAGGTTGCCCGACCCTTGGGCTCTAAGTTCATAGACTGTAGGCATAGGCTGACCTTCTTTGGGCACTAGGAATTTTATTTGGTTGTTTTAATTTGCTGAGGTTGTGGTTAACATCCATTTTTCGAAATACATCAAGCTATTGTCATTATCATAAGAAAATTTTCTTCAAAAAATTTCTCAAACTTTGTATATTTGTATATAATTTGTAAAATATTTTTGTAAGATAAATTTTCTAAATAAATTTTTCCAACAACTGGGGTTTGGAGTTTTTATTTTATTTTTATATATATTGGGTTTTTGGGGATTTTTTTTTTTTTTTTTTTTTTGTACATGTGAAATCTCTCAAGGGATCAAAGAAGGGAGTAAACTTTTGAAGTTTCCAACCCTTAAAAACCCTAGACGTCTAGGGTTTTTTAGCCCATTTTTGCAAGCTTCTTATTTTCAAATTGGGGAATAAACCCATTTTTGAAGGTTGTAGCCCTTACCCAACCTAAAAGGCTAGTGTTTGGTACCTATTTTGCAATCATTAAGAAGGTCGTAAGCCCTACAAGGGTTAGATATCATTGCAAACAAAGTTTTCTTCAAGGTATTGACATTTTATCTCTAATAATTTGTGATTGCAACAATCATAAAGGTCTGATATTTGGGTTTTAAGCTAATGTTTTGTGAGTGCAAGTGTTGAGGATTTATTTCTGTCACATCACCAAACTTGGCATAGGCCATTAGGCCTTGGGGTTTGTTTCTATTTCCTTCATCTCTCATTTTAATTGACTCCATAATTTAGATCAGATCTGATATATTGATATAATAGTAGCATAATCATCTTAATACAAGCCTAAATAACCCACACATTAATCTAATAACTCATACAAGATATCAAAATAAATTACAAGGGTTTGATCTATCAATTTTATTGTTTTATGTTGGTTGTCATATAATTTTCAAGGTTTGATTTGAAATTGCAGAGGTCTGATCTGAAAGTTTTAGGTTTGATATAATTGTTACAACAGTGTATTCAAGGCAGAAACACACATAACTAAGCCTAAATTCATTAAAAAGTCACTTAAGGCATTGAACATTAATCTTGTGGTTAAATTGATTGCATATAAGTTATTTTTTTAGGACTGTTGGGAAATTTCTAGATCTGATATGTTTTCTACAGCGATTTAAGCAGTTATATAAACTAAATAATAATCATCAAAATTTACTAAAGATCATATAAAAATCACTCAAATTCATTAGCTAATCGTTGGAGCTTATTTGGAATTAATATTTAGGCACCTTGTTGGTTTATTAAGGACCAAATCACTGATTAGGGGAATTTTGAGGTCTAAAATGGGCCTCCTAAGGAAATATTAAAATAATAACTAATCCAATAAAATAATATTTATGAATTTGAAATTCACTTTTTGCACCAAAATCCATGTAATCATGGTTAAATTCAATTCAAAAGTTATACCAAAATAAAATTAATAAAACAATTGTATTGAGATGATTATAAATAAGAATGAACTTTTCAAGAAAAAATCATTATCATTGCACAACTAATGCATTTGTCCTTTGTACTTAAATAACTTAAAATAAAATATAAATATAAATTCATAAATTCTTAATTATAGAATATACTATTAATTAAAATTTGTATTATTTAAATTATATAATAACGTGTAATTAATATACTATATAAAAATAAAATAATATAATATAATGTTTTATGTATGAATTTTATATTACATATTGAATTGATTTTATTTATAAATAAATATTTGAAAATATACAAATATAATATTTATTGAAAAGTGTGTAAATACACAAAGATTGTGTAAGGATATGCATTGTTTCTTTTGAAAAATATGAAATGACAATAATAATATTTTATTCAAAATGTGTGAAATAACATTTATTATGAGTACTTTACTTTATGACTTTAAAAGTACTTATATCACTACCATGGTTAACCATGAGCTTTTATCCACCATTGAGAATGTGACAAGTAAGTACCTTTAACTCAAGCAATGCCACCTCAACCATCAGGGATGATGGCATCCCCTAAAATGTGATTAATTCTCATAAAGTGAATTTTGATTGTACATTTTCCTTACGAGGCCCATTTTAGACTTCAAAATTCTCCTAATGCTTATTTTCTTAGTTATTACAGATTTGATATACATCATTTTGAGATATGATCTAAGCATAGTAAATCTGATCTATAACGTCTAAGAAGTCTTACAGTCAAGTGAATATCATTGGAAGTTTAATTCATTTATTTATAGCTTATATTTGACATCTTGCATCACTTCTTGATCGCAGATATAAAATTGCAGACCTATGAATACAAGGTTGCAACGATAATGAATCACATATAAGTCTCTAAAATTGTGTAAGGAAATTTTACAATTCATAATCATTCATGGTTGAAGTGATTTGGGCTTAATTTTAGGCATTGACATCTTTTACACTCTTGCATTCACACAAGTGCTCTAATCAAGTTGATAAGTGTTTAATTGGATAATTTCTCTAAGTGACATTGTGGATTAATGCTCTTAATTTCTCATTGCAATTACAGTCATTGAGTGAATTAATTGCTCATTGTTAAATTGGAAATCTCTTGTAGATGCTATTCTGATCATGATTGTGATAAGAGATTTAAATTTTGTCTCTAGTGTCTAAGTAGTATATTGGTGATTTATTGATTATAATCTTGGAGATTGTTAATTGTCTTAAGTAACACTAATCTTGTCTTTGAGCAATTGTCTATTTATATTACTGATGCATTTCTCTAGAATGGTTAAGCTTGAACACTTTCTCTTGTGATTGAGATTTTAATAATTTCTTGTTTAAGTACTTTATTTTTCTTAATTGAAAATAATTTCCATTAAGTACTTAACAAATTAAGTAGTCTCACCTTAAGACCACTCGTCCATCTTGCATATAATTCTAAAAATATTCTTTCATATAATAATTTACCTCCAAGCATAAGCTTGGTTGATAGAAATATATGAACATCTTTCTCATCAAGCTTGATGAGCCTAACACCTCTTTAGTGGTTAACATGGTGACCTTGCACTTATTAGATCTGTTATCACTCCCCCCAACTTCCCAAGTCTAAAAATGGGATTGAAGGAAGATAACCACAAACTAGTATTTAGGTTAGGTAGCTAGCCCTACCAAGACCAGAGAGGGCTCTCTCGTTGTCACTTTGTAGTCAATGGATTTACTGAATATCTATTTATCTTAGGTTATGTATGTAGGCTCAGTAAATAGGATTTTTTTTGATATTTTAAGTGCTGGATAGAAAGGTGAGTGAGAAGGCTAGGTCTAGGATTTTAGGTCTGAATTACAAGGTCAATTTCCAGAGAATGTGTGATGCTAGATAGGTAGTTTGAAAGAATGTTTAATAGGTCATTGATGTATAGGATAAAATAAGAGAGAGTATTAATGATCACTGAGGTGAATTCATTCATTTAGAAGTGAATAGACATATCATGTAAACCTTACCTAAAACAAAGCATGATCATACATGATTTATGCTTATAAAATTACATGATAAACATATGGAAAGATTTATTTGAAATAAGACTATATATCATTTATCATGAATATATAAACATGCATAATAATAACAAATACTCCAATGCATACCACAAGATTCCCAACACAAGTTCTGCAAATTTGCCTTTGATTTCATTCCAAAATGATGGTTACAAAAGGTCCACAGAAAAATAAGATTATCCAACCCAACAAAAGACTAAAGAGAGTCTGATATAGAAAATATGGACTATTAAACCTCATCAAGTCGAAATCCCATCCAAAATGGATCATAAATACACAAGATGAGTCATTTCCTAGATTCTAGGGAGGTTATAAACCATTCCCTGAATTTCAGCTATGAACTAGGATTGTTTGTCCCTTACATTAAATTACATATTCCCTCGTGATAGGAGGAAAAAACCAACTCAATAACTCTAATTCCAACTCATAGGACAAAAAAACCTCAAATTTGTGACATTTTCTAAGCTTGAAAAGTGTCCTGAGGAATCCAATGTTGATTTGTAACATTTTTGATAGAAGGGTAACATATATTTTCAGAAGCATAATAGATGCTTTCAAGCACTTTTGAGGCACTTTTAGGAGTTAAAATTCACTTTTGAAAGAACGGTCAACTAGCCTTGTGTGTCTAGTTTCCATAACATCTTGAATTTTTCAAATTGACCCATGGGAAGGCCTCCAAAAATCGATTCTCCCAAGGTTACTTCAAAAGTGTAGTAGAGGCTTTTAAAAGGTGGAAGAAACATGAAAAATGAGTAGTTTTTTGGCCTTTTCTTAAAAATTAAAGCTTTTCATGCCAAGGGGGTTCCTGATATATAATTTACTCATCAAAATGCATCCATACGTGTAAATAAATCATCATTTGGATGCCCCCAAAATAAGCGTAACAAAAGTTTGCTACGCTTCTGTGAGGAGGAATTTCTAGAATTGTGCAAAAATCGCAAAAAATATCAAAATTGTTCAAAAATTCTCAAAATTGGTTTTGTAGTACCTTTGAGTGATGGGCTAAATAGACAAGGAAGCTTCAGCCAACAAAACCAATCTATCCTTCTCTTTAAGCTTCATTGGAGCTTCTCACAGAACCTCAAACACTCATTCCTCTCAAAACATATGTTGGCCAAGGGTGAAGCATTGATTTCATGCATGGTGAAGGGTTATAACCTAAGGTGATGCCCTCCCTTGAAGCTCTTCTTCTCACTCTCTATCTTTTTTATCACTGAAATGATAAAAACCCTAGCTGTTGTTGGGATGGGTATATGTAGTGAAATCTAGAAAAAATAGAGTGTAGGGATGGGGTAGGTTTAGAGGGTGAGATGGAGGGTTATGGAGTTAGGAAAAATTATAAAAAAAAATCAGTAGATAAGGTGGCATGTTAGCTCCATGTTGTGGTTGGAATGAAGTGAAATGGGTGTTAGGAAGGTGGTGAAATGATGAAAACACAGGAAATTTCGAATTTTAACACTGTGAAAATAGCTATTGTTTAGGGTTTCATGAAAATGGTTGTTAGGGATGATATGGATGGTGGGAGATGTGAGGATGAGGTATATGAGAGGTGTAGAATAGTGTTTAGGTACCAGATTTAGGGTTTATTTAGCTGGAGTAGGTTAGGGTTTATTCAAATTGAGTCTTTCATTGACATGAAGAAGTGATGACATAGTGAAATATGGAGTGAGCATGAAAATGATTTGAAAACTCAATAACTTGACCAAGTGAGGGTATGAGAGTAGTGACTTGTTGTTTGTGAGAGGACCAAAAAGTAGTGGTCACAATCCTTGATCATGTTTGAAGATATTTGAAGCCAAAAATCTAATTCTAGACCCTTTTTGGAGGTGTAATACCAAATTACAGAAGTGTAACAACTGAATCTATAAATGTAACAAAGGAATTGCCAAAAAACTACAAAAATAGGGCTTAAATTTGGATCATTATCTCTCTAATTATAACGATTTTGCAAACATGAGAGAGGTTTTTGTTGTTTGGCATGATATGAACACAAACCACCTCCATGTTTCCAAATTATGTTCCTATTTTCTCAAAATCCAAGTTTAAAGTTGATCTCTCAAAATTTGCAGAAGCATGGTTCACTCTGAGCATAAGCATAGCGCCTACTTTGAGAGGGATTTTTGAGCCCTTCCCAGAGGATTTTGGGGCTGCAAGTGGTATGGTTGGAAATATTAGGATGTCTGATACAAAATGGAGTCATCAAGCACTAAAAACCCTTCTCCAAATCCATGAAAAATTGATTTGAAGACAACCTCTCCAAAAGTGCAAAAAATAACCTGGAGAAACTGTATTTTGAGCATTTATATAAAACCATAATAGTTGTGCATAAACTGAAGGAAACTTTTTTTATTTGTCCTATGGTTGACAAAATCCTCTTTCACTTTTTTAAAATTCATCTCCATTACTTCAAAAACTGATTTTGAAGCCAAATTGTTCATGTGTGCAATGTAAGCCCTAGTTGATCACAAAGCCCTAAAAATTATGCCATGGGTCTAAGTTGGCTCAAATATAGAATGGTGACCTCCCTTATGGACCTTATTCTCACCCTCCATATTTTTTTTCAACAAGGAAATCCCTAGCTTGATGTAGTGGATAGGGAACGTGGAAAATTAGGAAAACAGGGGATAGTGGTAGAGTGGTTTTAGGGACATAAATGAAGTGGAAGGAAGTTAGGGAAAAATCCATAAAAATTTGGGGAGGTAGGGTGATGATTTGGCTACATGATTCAAGTGGAATTTTTTAGAATGGGCATGTGAAAGGTGCCCAAAAGGTCAAAACACATGGTTTCCCTAGTTTTTCTGCCAAAATGTAGTGAAAATTTGGGTTTAAATGAAATTGATGGAAAAGAGGGTAGTGAGTGATAGCATATGTTAGGATATGGTGTAATAAGGTTGTAGATGGATATATTAGGGTTTTATCAGCTGAAACAAGAAAAATATGAAAAACACCAAAACGTAGTGGAGGTAACCTAATGAAGGAAACCACTCATTTTCTGATAAATTTTGATTTGAGAGAGGTATGGAGGGTGTCCGCTTACTGTTTAGGAAGTGTATGAACCTTTGTGCAGTGGTTTAGAACCTTGGAGAACTGATTGGTGCTCAGACACCAAAAGTGTAGCACCTGCGCAACACACCCAGAAGCGTAGCACAAGTAGTGTTGGCACAAATTTGCTTATTTTTCTTCAACCCATGGTAGCTATGGAGTATGATGGTGAGAAGAGAGGAGCTCTTTACTTATTTCCCTATCTTTGCTAACTCCCTATGCAAATGACTTGTGTGGTGAAAATGATATTTTTCTTTCTTTCTTTTATGACATAATTGACTCTTATGGTGGTGAAACAAATGAGACCTAGACTCTAACCTAAATGAAGGTGTGGTGAATGACCTCAGACCCAAGATGATTGATGGATGGCATGACCTCTGAATGTTAAATTTTGGGTACAAGGAAAAGTGGTTCCCCATGGATTTGATATGTTGCCTAGGGAAAAGTGTCCACTCTATTGTACCTCTTCTTCTAAAAGTGACTTTATAAGTGGTAAAGTTAGTCTAATTTAAAAGTGACTTTATAAGTGATAAAATTACGTTCTAGTTTGAAAGTGACTTTATTAAAGTCAATGAAGAATTAGAAAGTGAGAAGTGACTATGGAAATAAAAGGCTAAGTGGGTCTTTATTTAAGTGGATGAGTGATTAAATAGAAAAAGTGAAAATAATGCACATTTATTTTCAGCCCTTGATCTAAAGCTTTCTCAGCCATTAGATCTAGGGATCACTAAAAAGTAACTTACGTTAGGGTAAAAGGAGAAAATAAGAGGAAAAGATAACATTATTCTTTCATGAGCATTTGAGAGGAAGCAAGAGAGAGCAAAGGATAAATTTCTAATTTCTGAGCAGGGAGGAAGTGAAGAAGAACAATAGGAGTTTAGCGCGCATCTCAAGAAAATAGAAACATACAACTGAACTTTGGCACGCATCCCAAGGAGTAGCACATACAACAAAACTGTACAATAGTGTTTGGCATGCTTTCCAAGGAGGGTGACGACACAGATTTCGAGGAAAAACAAAAACAAGTTGAAGGCACGATTTCGAGAAGAGGACCTGTTGTACATTTCTGTATAGTCCATACAATCCATACAGGTCATATGCTGTTTTTCTAGGCACATTTCTTGAGGCAGTTTGTACAACAGTTATTGTTGTTTTCTATTTGAACTGTGGCACAGTTTTCGAGGTGGAGCTTTGCACTGAAACCGAGATAATTCTATTTGTGTAAATGCTAGAATATTTCTTGTATATTTCATTTTCTGTGTAAAATATTTTCAAAAATAAAGAAGAGCTCTCAAACTAGTTTTCCCCAAGAGTTGTAGGGGGTTTTCCCAGGGTCACATTGACCAAAAATCTCTGTGTTATTTTTTTTGTGTGGTTGTTATAATTTTCTATGCATTTATTTCCAGTATTTCCAGCAGTAGTGAAATATCCTAATTTGTATTTTCAGAAATAAATAAATTTCTAGATTTTAGTGTTTTTTTTTTTTTTTTGTAAGTAAGTAGTATCTTTATATTATGATATGAACAGAGGTTACAGCATTGGTGCTCGAAGACTTATGGCTTTGAAAACGCAAGGCCTGCTTCGCTTTGATCAATCAAAAGACTGATTTTCTACCTAGCTGAGTAGTCGCTTGAGCATGGACCATATCGGTCTTTAAAACAAAACTACAGGGCTGCCACGCAAGGACACCCGTTGATTGCAAAAATGGACTAACATACTGCTGAAGGCCATAGAGGCCTTTTACAAGCTGAGAGTTGACTATTAGAAGACTGAAAAGAAAACCAGGACACAAGACAGAGGTTAACCAGTTGACAGAAAAGCATAGGAAAAGCCGAGCCATTAGATAGTTGGAGTAGAAGCACCCGAGTGACCTCCTTCGACCGAAGTAACGCCTTCCCCACCAGTGGTTGGAGCCCTTGGCTTGAATCGTCTGATCACGGTGGCCTGCGCATCGTCAGAAGGGAGCTCAATGGAGACATGGTGAACGTGGCGGAGATAGATTTCAAAGCGGCGGACGAACTTTTCCAGGGCTGTGCCATGCTGCTTTAATTCCGCAGTTAGCGAATTGAATGCAATCTCCAGCTTGTCGAGGTGGGCAGTGTTTTGAGCCGACGCCATGGAAGTCGCCGCAAATGTTTCTTTTACTGCTGCCCCTTGCATGGCGATGGCTTTGGCCAACATCGTTTTCATTTGCCAAGCGACGACTTGCGTTTGCAGAAATTGGGTCTGATGGGTGGACGGTGTTCCAGGGTCCACGAGCCAATCAACCTCTTCACTGATGCTGGTGTCGTCCGTGTGTGTTCGAGCTAGTTCTACTTCTTCCTCCAGCACCTCAATATTCTGCTTGCTGTGTTTGGAGACCGAAGCCTCATAACAGTCCATAGCCCTCTTGAGGGCTTGCGAGGCTTTGATGCTTCTTGGATTCGTTTCCGCCATAGCACTGGAGAATGTTCTTGCACCTGTCACGATAAGAGCAGAAGAGGAGCCTGCAGAAAGAGACTTCAGCGCAGGAAAGATACATAAAAGGTGCGGGGAAGGGCTGATATAGGGAAAGGAGAAGGGTTGAAGCGTGTTGCGGGGAGGCCATTTAAGGCTATAATTGAGGGCAAGTTGCCCAAACGTGCTGCCGCCAAGGCTGGGTGAATGATCGGAGTCGTCCGTTCTGCCATGAAGTCCTTCACACGCTGTTAACCTGCACTTAAAGCGCTTAGTGGAGCTTTTTCCTTTTCCATACTTCCTCCTCATTAAAGACGGTGGCTTCCGATGGCTGCTCGTTAACCTCTCCTGCATGTGCCGCCCGACTTGTGCAATCATTATACCGTTAAGCCTGATTTTCTGATGACGACTGGCTCGCCGTCCGTCCCACGGAATCACCTGCATTCAAGTCCTTCCTTGATATTGCATTGCACTGATCCTGCAGTTTATCATCCATGAGCTCGTGCCAACACGTGTCCCATGCAAGAGTCGGGTTGTCAACCGCGTAATTAGCGATGTGGTCCGCAAGCGAATTTGCTTGTCTTCGCACCGATTGCAAGATTATTCCCCTGAGGGAAGGCAAATTCTCTGCTATTCTTTCCATGATCGCGGCCAACCTCCAATGCTTGATCGCTTTGGCTGGTTGCGTTCCATGTTGGACTTTTTTTACTGTAGTAATGGCCACCTGAGAGTCGCCTTCCACAATAGCTTTCCTTTTACCCAGCTGAACTAGGAGTCGAAGACCCTGTTCCAGAGCTGTGAATTCGGCGAAGTTGTTTGTGGTTTCTCCCAGATTTTTGCTTAGGATGTGAATGATGCTTCCATTTTCATCACGTAGAACCCCTCCTGCCCCAGCTGGGCTGGGGTTTCCCTTTGCTGCACCGTCGAAGTTCAACTTGCAGAAACCATGGGGCGGACGCTGCCAGATAACAGGAGGAGGAATTGGTCGGAGAGTCGTTTTCGTCAGGAGATGTTCCGCTGAATCGATGAGCCCGAAGATACCCAGAATTCTTCTGTCATTGGGAGAGATTGTGTCCACCTTTTCCTCTGTGCACCAGGTATGAGTGGTTTCCGTGAGCCCTTGCATTATGATTATTTTTAAATCCTCAAGTTGCCGAATGCCTCGCTTTTGGAAGATGCGGTTATTTCTTTCCTTCCATACATTCCATATAAGAAAACCGGGACTGTTCTTCCATAGTGAGTTTACCATAACGCTATTGGAGTATTGAGTTCGCCAATTGGTTATGGTCTCCTGAATAGAATTGTGTTGTCTGTCAGTCTGCTGGAAAATATCTTGAAGCCATTCCCAGAGCTTGCTGGTCCAGTTACAACTGTTGAAGAGATGGTTGGTGGTTTCCTCCTGCTGCTCACATAAAGGGCAGCGGGAAGGTCCTATAAACCCTCTTTTGGTTAGATTTTCCGATGTCAGGACTTTCTTGTTTTGCACGAGCCATAGGAACAGTTTAATTTTGGGCCATAGAATCCCGTCCCAGACATTTTCATACCAAGCTACCTTGTCCTGTTCCGCCCTGTTATCCAAATAGTGCCTGGCTTCTTTCATGTTGAAGGAGCCTCCCGCCAACATGCCCCATCGGAGTTTGTCTGGACCGTGCATTTCTCTGAGAACTCTTTTACTTAGAGTATCATTGAGGGTGTTGTTTAAGTTCTGCAGTAGTTCCTCCGTGGGGGGGGGGGTCAGTTGCCAACTTCTCCATTGCTGTGGTTCACTGTTTTGCACCCAGTAGTGCTGGACTTTTATTTTTCCTTTTTCCTGATACCATTGCTGCAAAGGATGAAAATTAGGGCTTTCCAAAATTGGGAGCTGCTGCCAAGCATCTTCCCAGAAGAGAGCCAACTGCCCATTTCTTATTTCCCAGAAGCAGTGATTTTGAATAATGTGTCGATTGGCTCGAGCTAAGTTCCAAATGGGGGAGCCTGTCGGGACCTCGGTGATTCTGATAAGCTCATCGTGCTGCCAGTGAGCTGCATATTTTTCCTTCCACAGCTTAGCCCACGGAGTATGTGGCTCTGTTAACCATCTCCACCATAGCTTGGCTCCATTGGCTTTATTGATGGTTCCAGGATCCTGCAAACCAATCCCTCCAAAGGTTTTGGGTCTGCAAAGTTTATCCCAAGCCACCAAAGCCCATTTTTGCTTGCCAGAGTTACCCGACCACAGAAATCTTCGCTGGATGGTTCTGATTTTCTGGAGGATTCCTTGCGGTGCAGGGAGAATTGAAAGCATGTAGTGAGGAATTGCTTGAAGAACCGCTTTGGTCATTACCATACGCCCTGCCAAATTAAGGACTCTGTTGGTCCAGTGGTTGCATTTGTCAGCAAGCTTGTTTGTCATATTTTCCCAATGAGACTTGTGCCAAGGCTTATCAGTGAGGGGAATCCCTAAATACTTGGAAGGGAGAGGGCATCGCTTAAAACCGAGGATTGCAGTTAAATGTCTTTGAACCGCTAGATGGGTATTAAAAAAGAAGACCATGGATTTATCAAAGTTGAAATCCATCCCAGAAGCCTGACTGAACAAGGTGAGAATTTTCTTAAAACCTTTTGCTTCTTTAACAGTAGGCGTGCCATGCAGCATAGTGTCATCCACGAACTGCTGGTGTGTTGTGGCTGGAAAATTGATTAAAGGCTTCAAACCCTTTATAAGATTGTTCTCCTGAGTAGACTTAATGAGACGGCTGAGCCCTTCCATTAGAATAAAAAAAAGGAAAGGGGAGATTGGGTCTCCCTGCCTGATACCCCTGGAAGGGTAGAAAGGTTGAGAAGGGGCACCATTGATCAGAATTGAGTGGTTAGTCGTTTTGATTAGAGCTGAGATCCAGGTTATCCATCTAGAGCTGAAGCCAAAAGCTTTGAGGACAGCCTCGAGATAGGCCCAACTCACTTTATCATACGCTTTTGAGAGGTCCAATTGAATTATCATGCCTGCCTTTCTTAGCGTTTTTAGAGTATGAACCATTTCATGGGCTAACAGGACGTTATCCATGATCTGTCGCCCCTCCACGTACCCTGATTGTTCTTCTGAAATGATTAGGGGTAGGATGGGTTTAAGTCTGTTGGCTATGACCTTCGAAATAATCTTATAAACCACATTGCAAAGGGCAATGGGCCTAAATTTGGACGGAGTACAGGCATCTTTTTCCTTGGGGATCAAAGCAATGAAGGTGGAGTTTAGTGACTTTAAGATGGAAGAAGATAGTCTAGAATCTTCCACCACTTCCCAAATGTCTTCTTTCACAATGTCCCAGCAGGCTTTGAAGAAGTCCACTGTGAATCCATCAGGTCCTGGAGCCTTCCCATTGGCCATCTCTCTGACTGCCACCTCCACCTCCTGGAGAGATACTGGTCGTTCCAGGGCACTGTTTTGCTCCTCGGTGATGAGTTTGGGAATGGTTGAGGTCACCCTATCGATGGCCTCCCTTCGATTGCATTCTGGTTCAGTAGCAATGGATTGAAAATGTCTGTGAAGTTGATTGGAGATTTCCTGGTGTGAACTGATAATTGCCCCATGCTCTCCTTGTAATCTC
Source organism: Pinus albicaulis (assembly GCA_034641835.2). Taxonomy (NCBI): domain Eukaryota; kingdom Viridiplantae; phylum Streptophyta; class Pinopsida; order Pinales; family Pinaceae; genus Pinus; species Pinus albicaulis. The sequence goes on from CM076577.1 coordinate 237,708,522, forward strand.
GTGATTCTATTGCTGCATCTGTAGTCAATAGCAGACCTGTGGAAGAACTTAGTGTTCCTTTCTCCCTCCTTCAGCCATTGATTGCGCGATTTTTGCTTCCATAATATTTCTTCCTACTCGCACCTTTCATTCCATTTTGTCATGAGCTGCTTTTCCTTCTCGATGGATTCTCGTGAAGTATTACCTTGAATCCATTCATTGTGGATTTCCTCCAATTGCTGCTCCAGATGGCGTTTGTCCGCAAATATGTCTCCAAAGACCTCTCGATTCCAGATTTTTAGTTGTGCTTTGATATACTTGAGCCTTGCTTGTAAGTTAAACATTTTTGTACCCGTTACAGGCAAAGGAGTCTTCCACCAGGCTTTGATGCGGTTGAAAAAGTCTTTGTGGGTGAGCCAAAATCTTTCGAAGCGGAAAGGCCTGTTTTTGGGAGTGCCTGAGATCGATATTTGCAGAGTGATGGGCCAATGTTCTGAGCCCCCGGAAGGAAGGATTTCAGAGCTTATAATATTTCCATCAAGGAGAAGGCTTTCGGAGACTAGAAAGCGATCCAATCGGGACGCTATAAGCCTATCTCCGCCTTGTTTATTGGTCCAAGTGAACATTCCATTACTAGGCTTTATGTCGACTAGGCTTTGATCTTGAATAAAGGTATTAAAAGCTTGGGCATCATTGCTGAGAATCCTGATGCCTCCTTTCTTCTCCTCAAGTGAGGTTATCATGTTGAAATCCCCACCATATACGGCCTGAGAGGTGTTGTGCCAGCGATACAGGCTGGTTAATTGACGTAGCAGCTGTAACTTGTCCTCCAGATGTTGGGGGCTGTAGATGTTGACAAATAAGAAGGTCCCTCTTTCTCCTATAATTTTCATTTGCAGGGCTAGGAAGTGCTTTGAAGCTTCAGCATTAATGAGATGGAAGACATTAGGGTTCCAGAGGATGGCTAAGCCTCCACTCATTCCTGTTCCTTCCACAGCCATATGCTCAAGATGTCTGCTCAGACGTTTAGTTAGCTCATCCTGCTTCTGAATAATACATTTGGTTTCCTGAAGGAAGACCATATCCAGTTTTTCTTGTGTTATTTTCTTTTTCAGGAGCCTCTGTTTCCTGAGGCTTCCCAGTCCTCTTGCATTCCATGAGAGGACTTTCATAGTTAACTGGGATTAGGATAGGAAGGAAAAAGCCTCAAGGGCTTTCATCTTTCCCGAGTTTATCAACAGCTGACCTAATTCAAAGAGTGCATCTTTGTCTGATCTTCTTCCTCGTTTCTTTTTGTATTGGCTGCTAGCTTGCGTGTGGTGTAGGGTTTGTGATTTAATGCCCAGGCTCTTGGTGGCACCACGACCCCGTTTCGCACCTTTTGAAATCGCATCCTGTCTGGCCAAGAATAGATGGTTGATTCGGTTGATTTCTTCTTTTGGTACTTTGTCTATCCCTTTTTGTTTCCATTGTTCCACAATTGAGTTAAGATCTAGCCCTTCTTTTTCCAAAATCTCATCCAGTTCTAGGTCTTCCATGCCCTGTTCACTAAGGGCCATGTCCTCATCTCCTTCTTGGTTCTTGTCTTCCGAGTTTGCTGCAATGAGATCCCTCGAATCGAGGGTATCTTTAGCCTGATCATTGATTGTTGTTAGTGTCTGAGCTGCTGGATTTGGATCTTCCTTATCTTTTTTAGAGTCTTCGCCCAGTATCTCAAAAGGATTAGTGGTTCCAGTGTTTGGATCTGCTGTTTTAGGATGATTTCTGCGATTGGCTCTGTGCCTTCCTGTGGGTCGAGTGAACCCATCCGAGGACGAACAGGGTTTCCCTTTGGGGAGTTCCTCCATTTTGTTTAGAGGACATTCTCTGATTAGATGCCCATGCTCATGGCATTTTCGGCATCTGAAAGGTATTTGCTCATAGTCTATTGTTTGAAAGTAGGAATCATCTCTGTAGTCTAACCAAAGCCCCTCGTGCAGAGGTCCAGACACATCCATTTCAACACAAATACGAGCATAAGTTGTGTACCTTTTTTGAAGAGTGGCTTCAGAAGCCCGGACAAAAGTGCCCAGAGTGTTGCCGATTTGTTCCAGCACTGTTGGTCTCCAATAGTCAATTGGCAGGGAGAAGAGTCTGATCCAGACTGGTACTTGGGTGAAGGTCTCCTGCTCAGGTGCGAAGTTAGGTTTCCATGGCTGCATGTAGAGGCCCGCAGAAGCATAGAAGTAGGGGCCCCCTTCAAAGATCTGGTCTTTGTCGTCCAGATTAGTAAACACCACCGTGAAAAAGCCTTTGGCTCCTAGGTGGAGCTGAACATCCCCTCGCGGTTTCCATACTTGCTTGATCCATTGACAGAGAGTTTTTTCGCTGGGCCATAATCCCATAAATTTGCAGATTACCGCATAGATTTACATATGATCCTGGTATTCTTGTAGATCTGGGTCATTAATGTTTACCCTAAGGCTATCGAGAGCCTTTGGTTTGCATCGCCCTTGCAATTTAGATTAAACATCGTTTCCTCTAGAATTTTCAGATCGCCCAAGATGTGCGTTCAGGTCGACATTACCATTCAGATCTGCAACTTTCCCTTGCGGATCTACCTCTTGCGAGGATTGATTAAGACAGATTCTTTCTTTGTTGGTGGATCCCTTCACTGTTCCCGCCGTGAGGCTGTTTGAAGGTATTTCAGTGTGGCCTGCGTGATTCTGAGATGCTGAAGAGCCCGGGATCTTCGAACCCTCGGCCATCTTCTTCCCTTTGTCTATGATTACTTGTTTGAAAGTGGGGGCACCAGGGGCCCCCGGCCATCCCATCTTTTGCGCCAGTTTCAGTCCTTGTTGCCGCAGATCCTGGAGGCGATCTCGGCTTTTTGCCAGCGTTCTGGCTCTGGATCAGAGAATGATCCTCAAAACCCTAGATCTTTTGCATCCTCGTTCCGCAGCAGAGCTCCCCCTCGACTTGGCCGATCCCGGTAACCACTATCCTAGATTTTAGTGTTTTAATCATACTTGGATTTCACATTAAATGAGTGGAGTGATAATGGAAAAATGATAATCAAAGTGGGGTCTAAATTTCTACATGGTATCAGAGCAAAGTTGGCTAGAAAGTGTTATTTGGGACAACAGTGTGTAAATTACAGCAGTCTGATTTTTACACAGAAAATATTTATTACAGAGTGTGATAGGTTGCTTTTACCCAGATTTGAAACTTCAGTTTTATAGGACAGTGAATAATGAATTTGGGATTGAGGTTTGAAGACAGGTTAGATGGGCAGAGTAAATATAATGCATGGAAGGAGAGAATCCAATGTATCTTTGAGGAAGCAGAGGTCTGGGACATTATGGTACATACCACCCAACACCTAGTAGCGGGACCTATTGATCCAGCATAGTTAAAAGAGTTCACTAAAAATAATGCTAAGGCCAAAAGACTGATTTTGGACAGAGTCAAAGATCATGTCATTCCTCATGTGAGAGGAAACACTTATGCAAATAAAATGTAGACTGCCTTGACTGGGCTTTACCAGAGCTAAAATGAGAACTGTAAGATGGTCCTAAAGGAGAAATTGAATGCCATAAGAATGGCTAAGGTTGACAATGCTACAACATACCTCACCAAGATCACTTCGGTGAGAGATGAGTTGGCAGTTGTAGGAGAGACCATTGCACCCACTGAGTTGGCGAGGATAGCTTTTCATGGTCTTCAAAAGACTTGGGAGAGTTTTGTAGATGGTATTATCACACGGGAGAACCTTCCTGGATGGGAAAGGTTTTGGGACGATTAAATTCAGAATGAGATCAGGAAGAACCATCTAGTGGCAACCAAACAGGGGGATGAGGATGATAATGTGGCATTGTTGGCAAGAGGCAAGAAAGGAAAATCAAAGAAGTGAGCTTCCACTAGTGGAGGAAAATGAAAAGATAAAGGAAAACAACAGAGAAAAGAAAAGGACTATTCCAAAGTCAAATGTTGGAATTGTCAAAATATGGGACACTATGTTGTTGTGTCTCCAGAGAAGAAAAATAAGAAAGGGAAAGAGACAACCATGGTAGCTTCTACAGAGATATAGGACTTGTCAGAGAGTTTTGATCAAGAGTTTGGATTCATAGCTTGTGAGTCCTCCTCTACAGTGTCACCTGCCATACAGGTTCAGAGGGAGTATGCACTCACCTCTATTAGCAGAGAATCTTCTAGCATTTGGTATGTTGATAGTGGCACTTCTCGCCATATGACAGGAGTCAGGGAGTACTTCTCATAGCTATCAGAGAGTGATATTGATATTGAGGTAGTACTTGGTGATGACAGCATTGTTAGAGCAGTCGGTGTTGGAACATTACCATTTGATAGGGAGCCCAAACCTCCCTTGAAAGGGTCAAATGTTCTATATGTGCCTGGAATGAAGAAGAACTTGATATCCATATCAACACTTGAGGAAAAATGGTATGAGGTGTTGTTCAGGAGTGGACAGGTGCTTATATACCCTAAGGGAACTCCATCTGCTTCAGCTAGAGTGATTGGAGTGCGCCATGCTAAGGTGTACAAGTTCTCATTCCAGCAACTGATGGAATTGAGTAGCAATACTAGGGACAAGACCGATAGTAGTTCTATCAGTTCAGAGTTGTGTGAGATCTAGCATGGCAGGATGGGTCACATGTATCATGGAGCCTTGAGGATATTGTGGGAGATCACCATTGGTGTGCCAAATTTTAGTTCTGGTCACCTTGATGTATGTAGAGGATGTGTTATGGGGAAGTTTACAAAATCTCCTTTTCCCAGTAGTGGAAGGAGGATGACAGGGATCCTTGAATTGATTCATTCTGATGTGAGTGGTCGAATGTCTCATGTGTGCTTGAGTGGATTTGAGTATTATGTCTTATTCATTGATGACCACTCCAAGAATACCTGTATTTATTTCTTGAAGACCAAGGGTGAGGTATTTAAGCGGTTTCGAGAGTTCAAAGCTCTCGTGGAAACCCAGACAGGTAGAAATATCAAGGTACTAAGGTTGTAAAATGAAGGTGAGCATACTCTTGGTGAGTTTGTGTACTTTTGTGACGAGGCAGGAATTAAGAGGGACTTCAATGTTCCTTACAACCCCCAGAAGAATGGGGTGTGAGAGGAAGAACAAATCCATTGTAGGGGTTGCCAAAGCCATGCTTCATGATAAGGGGTTACCTTTATTTTTGTGGGCAGAGGCCTACAATGTTGTTGTTTACTTACAAAACAGGATTCCACATCATGCCTTGGGGAATGTGACTCCTGAGGAGGCTTTCTCAAGGAAGAAGCCTGATGTTGGGCACTTTCGTATCTTTGGGTGCCTTACATATTCTTATGTCCCCAAGGAGAGTAGGACCAAGCTAGAACCTACTGCATACAAGGAAATATTTGTGGGTTATAGCGAGACCTCGAAAGCCTAGTGGATTTATATTCCTGCGAAGAGGAAAGTGGTTGTCAGGAGCGATGTAAAGTTCGAGGAGGAGAGAGATTTAAGGAGGTCACGGGAGTTACAATATATAGAGTCACTAAACACTCAGCAGCAGCTGAGTCAGTCACAGGGATCTAGTACACAGAGTGCAAAAGATCAAGGATCGTGAAGTACATCTATTATAGTTATAGGTCCATCAGTGAGTAGTGGCTCTTAGAGTCAGGGGAGTGGACCTTCGAACAAATTACAGGGTAGTTTGCAGGATAGTCCATTCATGGAAAACTTGCATGGTACATCAGGTTCTATAGGCATAGGTACATGTTTGGGGTCAGTTGGAAGGCCTTCAGGACTTCAAGCTTCTGATGATGATGAGGATTCTTTCATTCCGGTGGAAGAAGTGGTTTCAGGGAAGAGGAAGCCAAAGTGGCTTCAAGACACCCTACGCAAGGCCACATCAGTTGCTATTCCAAAGAGACCGATCAGAGAGATTATACCACCTAAGTGGTTATGTAGTTACATGGCATTAGTAACAAGAATTTTTGATATTGAGCCTTGTAGTTATGAGGATGCAGCCTGCCAGCAGGTCTGGAGAGAGTCCATGATGGAGGAGTATTCTTCTATTATTCATAATGATGTTTGGGAGGTTGTTCCTAGGCCTAAAGGTAAATCAGTTGTTACTTCCAGATGGTTCTACAAGATAAAGCATGCTACATATGGAAACATAGAGAAGTTCAAGGCTCGGTTTGTGGCGATAGGGTTCTCACAAGTAGAGGGAGTTGACTATGAGGAGACCTTCGCTCCCATAGCTCGGTATACATCTATTCACTCCATTATATCAATTGTAGTAGAGATGGGTTGGAAGATCTACCAGATGGATGTGAAGACCACCTTTCTCAATGGCTTCATTCAGGAGGAAGTTTATATTGAGCAGTCGTAGGGCTTTGAGGTGCATGGGAGGGAGACCCATGCATGCAAATTGAAAAAGATACTCTATGGCTTGAAGCAAACTCCTAGAGCTTGGTACTCTCGTATTAATGCATACTTGCAGCAGTTGGGTTTCACTAAGAGTGAGGTTGATTTGAAACTATACTTCATTGTGGTAGGAAAGGAGCCTCTCATTTTGGTTTTGTATGTTGATGACTTGTTCATTACTGGAGCAGAGAGACTCATTAACGAACGTAAGAGAGATCTTCCTTCAGAGTTTGAGATGAAATATATAAACTTGATGCATTATTTTCTGGGATAGGAGGCGTGGCAGTAGGAGGGGCATATCTTCCTAGGATAGGGGAAGTACACAGTGGATATTCTTAGAATATGTCACATGGAGGACTGCAAACCCATGTCTACACCTATGATCACTAACTGGAAGAAGCTTCACGCTTCCGATTTTGAGTTGGTGGATCCTACACTATACAAGCAGCTAATTGGATCACTGATGTATTTGGTCAACACTCAACCAAATATATGTTTTTCAGTTAACACTATGAGTCAGTTCAAGTGTGAGCCCAGGAGATTGCATTGGGTGGCGCAAAAAACATTCTTCGTTACTTGAAAGGTACTATGGATTATGGTCTAGACTATAGATAGGGTGATGGAGTGAGACTGGAAGGATACACAGATTCAGAGTGGTCAGGATGTGCTTCAGATAGGAAGAGCACTTCAGGGTGTTATTTTGGGTTGGGTTCGGCAGTTGTGTCGTGGTTCAGCTGGAAACAACATCCAGTTGCATTGAGCTCAGCTGAGGCAGAGTATATGGCTTCACAAGATGTTGTATGGTTTATTCAGTCATGCATTGAGACCTTCTATGATTCAATGCAATAATCAAAGTTTCATAAGACTCATAGAGAATATAGTTTTCCATGACAAGTCAAAACATATTGGGATCAAGTATCACTTCATTTGAGACTATGTCCAAAAGGGAGAAGTCAAGCTTGAGTACATCTCCACAAATGATCAGGTAGCAGACATCTTCACCAAATCCTTACCATGGGGAAAACATGTCTACTTCAGAGACAAGATGGGAGTGGTGAGTAACACTTTTCTTGGTAAGAGGGAGTGTTAATTTTGGGTACCAAGAACAAGTGGTTCCCCATGGCTTTGATATTTTTCCTAGGGAAAAGTGTCCACTCTATTGTACCTCTTATTCTAAAAGTGACTTTATAAGTGGTAAAGTCAGTCTAATTTAAAAGTGACTTTATAAGTGATAAAGTTACGTTCAATTTTGAAAGAGACTTTATTAAAGTCAATGAAGAATTAGAAAGTGAAAAGTGACTATGGAAATAAAAGGCTAAGTGGGTCTTTATTTAAGTGCGTGAGTGATTAAATAGAAAAAGTGAAAATAATGCACATTTATTTTCAACCATTGATGTTAGTATGAATCCCTTGTCGAAGTGTACGAAAAAGGACCACTTTAGCTACGCATAACTAATAGCCCTAACAACAAAAGTGGCTGCCAATATCTTCATATCAGCGGTTAGTTAGACAAGAAAAGAGCTGCAAAACACCAGATCTATGCATGGAAAGACATTAAGCAGTAAAAATAAGGGTTTGCTCCATATACCAATAGACAAGACAAGAACAATTTTTGAAAGATTTTTTGTATTAATGGGGCACCTGGGAGGAAAACCAAAAGGAGTATCCAATTCCCCTCAGTGGGATGGGTTCTTGGAAGTCCTCAGCACTTCAGATCTAAGATTTCTCTCTCTAGTTGATGTAGAAAACCCAATGCAAAGAGTAGAGCTCAATGGGAGCAAATAATGGAGATGTGTGACCAAGTGTATAGATCCAGAGTGATCTAATAGGCAACAAAAGGTGAAGAATGGTAGGAAAAACCCTCCTATTTATAACAAAATATTGGGTCATTCTAGATCTTGGTGCATGATTAAAATAATGTTAACCAAATCTAGATCCACCTTTTATGGAATATTTTATTATATTTTTTGGAGGGAAAAGGTATTTGACTTGGGTCAAATCCCTTTATTTGTCAAAAATAAATAAATAAATGATTTATTTATCTTTTTAAGGAAGCGGTTAGAAGATAATCAAATAAATAATGATTTATTTAATTATTTGTGGGTGATTTGGTCATATTTAACAAGGAATATTATCTAAATAAGGTTTAAATAATTATTCCTAGAAAATAATAATATAAATAAAGGTTTATCTAATTAATTTCTTTGATTTTGGGTTAAACATGACTGGGAATAATAATTGAATTATGGTTTAATTAATTATTCCATGAGGAAAATCAAACAAATATGGGTTTGTTTAATATTTCCTTTTGGGGTTTCCTGTTTTAACATAGTGAAAGCATTTTTACTTAGGGTAAAACTGGTCTTACATGGTGTACTTGGGTCCATCTAATGATAATAGGTTAGATGACCAAAAAATGGTGTAACAGATTGCCCCCCAGCGTGCGAGTGTCAGGAGCAAATCGTATGACCGAAGTACGTTGTAAGAACACAATCACTAGACACCAAAAAGGGGTGTCAGAGAGAGAACTGTGAGGTAGATAGTGTGCTGAAGGACTAGACCCTGAGGAGACGAGACTCGCAGGTGCAACAAGTCTCTTTTATGAGAGGGTACCTGTGCTGAAGGCGGCGGGGGAGGCATACCTATGCCCGCCGAGACAAAGTACAAAAGAATAGTGTGTCCAGTAAACAAGGGACCGAACCATAAATTACAGCTGGCATAATCATGAGCCAAATAAAAATACAATGAGGAATCCCACATACATGCTGTGCCTGGGATAACAGCCAGGACTTGTACAATAATATCTGAGTACATGAGATACAAATACAACCCAAATGCCCCCTGTAAATGGGGAAGGGCTCGCAAAATCTGACTGATACATGAAAATCAAAGAGGCGCTGCAAGTGGCTACGGCCAACATCATCAAATATCTGGAGCTGCATCGAAGGCTGCAAGGAAGATGTCATCCGGGCATGTGGGGGGCTACCTGTAGGGCCACCCCCTCATGAGGGTTGAGACATCTCACACACACCCGGGAATCATCAAGAGCTGCTGCTGGATCACTAGACCATCAGGTATACGGATCTCGATCATGCTGAAAGGAGCTGGAGAAACAATCAAGTCAAAGGGAAAGGAGAGATCCCTTTGCCTGATCCGAGGCACCGAACAGGAGTGGAAGCTGGAACCAAGGTACACTGCCCTCTAGACCTGGCTTCTAGAATGAATGAGCTGATGTCGACAGAAGGAGGTCCGCCATAGGTGAGGTGATGAGAGATCCTCAACGAAGGCACGAGAGAGAATAGTAGAGCGACGAACATACTGAAACTAATGATGATGGTGAAATGGAAAGGACTGAGTAGCGAATGGACGACTACCCTTGTTAGAGCATAAAGGGCATGAATGACATGGCAGCGACTGACACAATATCGGAAGGGATAGGGAACAATGGGACTGAAGGTCATAATATGCGACACAAGAGAGATACCAAGCAATGAGGGATGGAGGGCTATAGTGGGGTACAAAGGGACTCGGGATAGACTCCATGAATGCGATGATGACTCAACTTGGATGCTCTAAACAAGGGCGACTCTATGGTGCTGCCACACAGTAAAAGGCCCAATGGGGGACCATAAAAAAATGAGTACAAGGTGGGGACTCATGACGAAAATCGTCACGAACATGGACAAGTAATGAGGCAAGATGGTGCCCCAAGTACAAGTGTTGTAAGTGAGGAAATTCGATTTTAAGGAGAGGTGAAGGGACCCTTCTTTGAAAAGATGTGTCCTGGTGAAGTATCCGATCACAAACATGAAAAAACAGATGCTGGCTATCTAAAAGAAAATAAAACATGCATTTCAGAAGGGAAATGCTAAGGGTAATATTTCTTAAGATAGAGTGCATTGTGAGGATTAGGAAGGGGATGGCCTTCGAAATCTTCTAAGAGGTATGCCCCCTTACCGAGATCCTTACTAATGATGTAAGGGCCTAGCCATAATGAGTCAAACTTCCCATGACCAAGGACATCATGGGCCTGGTCATATACTAGAACAAGGTCGCCTTCGTGAAAAGTGCGAGGTTGGACTTTTCGGTCATACTGAGCTTTGGTGCACTTTTTGGATGCTTCCATGGTTTGCAAGGCAACACGGCGGTCTTCAGAGGCGCACTCGAGCATGATAAGTCGTTGTTCTAGAGGTTGGGTGTCAGGGAGAAGTTCAACGGCCAGATTTAGGGAAGGAATTTCACACTCGATCGATAAGACTGCCTCCTCTCCAAAGACCAGGTGGAAAGGAGTAAACCCGGTGGCGGTTTTAACAGAATTTCGATAGGCCCACAAAGCAGGGAAGAGCATGAGATGCCAGTTGGTTTTGTTCTTATTCACCGTTCGTTGAAGCATAGTTTTGAGGATTTTGTTGACTGCTTCAACTTGGCCATTACCTTGGGGGTAATAGGAGGAGGAATATTGGTGCTCAAAACCTAACAGTGAGCATAGCTCACGCCATATCTCATCTTCAAAATGTTTGCCATGGTCAGAGACCAGTTTTTTGGGAACCCCGAATCTAGCTATAACATGGTTGAAGAAAAAGAGGGCCGCGGTAGCTGCCGTGTTGTTGAACGTTGGCATGGCCTCGGCGTGAAATAGTCGACCGCAACGATGATATACTTATGGTTACCAACGGATGGCGGGCGACACTCCATAAAGTCAATGGCCCATTTACAGAAGGGGCCGGTTGAGATGACCGGATGGAGGGGAGCTGGTGGAGCTCGCGCCTTAGGGGCGAAATGTTCGCAACTGGGACAGTGTTTGACTGCCTCAATGCAATCACTAAAGAGGGAAGGCCAAAAATACCTAGTGCGCATGAATTTTTGGGCAGTAGCAAGACCGGAGAGGTGGCCACCGCAAGCACCGCTGTGGCAGGCATTAAGGACTTGTTCAGCTTCAGCGTGTGTGAGGCAACGACGAAGGACGGTATCAACCCCGCGACGATATAGATCATCACCGATAAGGAGGTACCGGGGGGCTTGGTGTCGGATACGTCGGCGAGCCTCACGATCAAGGTGAAGGGTGAACTTTTGGGTTCGCAAGTAAGTAAGAATGTCGCCATACCATGGGTCGTCGGCAGTAATGGAAAATAAGTGTTCATCAGGAAAATCATCATTAACTGGGGTATCTGGCGCTTTGGTAGGTAATTCAGAAATGAGCTCAGCGAGGGCTAAGCCTTTCTTACTCTTTGGTGTGACGAATTCGAGGTCGAATTCTTGAAGAATAACGACCCAACGGGCATATTTCCCAGTGAGGATACGACGACTCAATAGGAAAGCCAAGGGGTTGGAATTAGTCACAACCTTGGTGGAGCGCATAAGGATATAATGACGAAGTTTTTGGACTGAGAACACTACAGCCAGTGCTAATTTTTCTTCAAGTGAGTAGGAAACAGGGGGTCCTACAAGGTTCTTATTGACGTAGTAGATCACATGCTCAATACCATTGTCATCTTCCTGGATAAGGACTCCAGCGACCGAATAGGTGGAAGCGGAGATATACAGGATGAAGTCCCGATCAAAGTCGGGAGGGCGGATCAAGGGAGCAGATGTGAGAGCCTGCTTGAGGGCATCGAAAGACTCGTGAGCATGGGAATCCCAAACAAAAGGGATAGAAGATCGGAGGAGTCTAAGGAACCCATGTGCAGTGGTGGCGTAGTCAGGGACGAACCGTCGAAGAAAATTAGCTTTGCCTTGGAGACTTTGGAGCTGGCGAAGGGTACGTGGAATGGGAAGTTCAAGAATGGCTTGAACTTTCAAAGGGTCAAGAGTGATACCATCTTTAGACATGATGAAGCCTAAGAGACTGCCGGCAGGGACGCAAAAAATGCATTTCAACGGGTTAAGTTGGATATTATACTTGCGACATCGGAGAAAAATGGTATGCAAATCGTGGAGGTGTTGCGCCCGATGTTTAGAACACGTAGTGAGGTCGTCTAAATAAGCAAGGATAATGTGAGCTAAGTCATGGAAACAATAAGACATGGCCCGTTGAAAAGTGGCGCCGGCGTTTTTTAGGCTGAACAGCATGACCCGGTAAGCAAAAGTTCCCCACGGACTAATGAACGCGGTTTTGAGTTGATCGGCAGGACGGATAGCGATTTGGTTGTATCCGGAGAAACCATCCATAAAGGATAGAACCTCATGCCCCGCACACTCGTCAATGATTTGGTCAATGAACGGTGTGGGGAAGTTGTCTTTGGGACAAGCTTGGTTCAAGTCGCGAAAGTCCGTGCAGACACGGATGGTGCTTTGTTTCTTGAGAACGGGAACTGGGTTGGACACCCAAGTGGTGTATTCAATGGGGTAAATAAAACCAGCCTGCTTGAGCTTATCGATTCCGGCTTTGATAGCGTCACGTCTGGAAGGATGAATGGGTCTCAACTTTTGACGGACTGGTTTGGCATCAGGCCATGTGTCGATATGGTGTTCGACAATGGTGGGATCGAGTCCGGGCATTTCAGAATAGGACCAGGCGAAAATATCACGGAATTCTTTGAAAATCTTGGTGTAAGCTTCGATTTCTTCCGAGGTGCAGTGGGCGCCTAAGGTGATATATTCTTCGATACCTGGTGTGACTGAAATGTCAATTTTGATGGTAGGAGAGATATTGGCCATGTTTCCTTCTTCGAAAGCATCAGGTGTAGGGATGGGGTTTTTGAACCAATCGACTGCATTGGGGATGAAGTCTTTGGTTTCCACAGCAAATTGGTCATGGGACTACTGCGGGAGGAAGTATGCGCGATGGTGCATATCGTCCCATGGAAAGTCCAGGTTAGTCATGGCTTCCATAATGTCTTCATCAGACTGGAAGATGGGAAGACTGGAGGAAGAAAGGTCACCCGAGGGGGTAGTGGTATGGGACGGGTCATCAAGAGGAGAAGGGCTCATATGTGCGATATCGACAGATCCAAGGTCGGCTGAGGGGCCGGGAGGATCGACAGGTTGAAGGGCAGGTGAACTATCTCGCAAGGATGATGACAGGTACAAAATGGTAGTTGACGGCTTTGTTGGCTCGATGGCGGGAGGAGGAATGTTAATGGGAGTAGGAAGGTCCTCTGGTCCTATCGAAGTGGCCTTGAATTGGCGGTACATGTCCAATGAGGAACGATACTCGTCAAGGCGGGGACAGAGGTGGGTGTAGTGGCCGTGGAAATCGCACAAGGCACAAGGGTGGTTTGTGCGCAAGTTTTTGAGTTTTGGGATAGAGTCTGGGATAGTGACGTAGACTTCTGGGATGTCGGAGTCAGGAAACGTCTCATTGACCAGAATCTTGAGGTGCAGCAAGTCAGGACACATGTGGGTGGCGTGACCGACTATATCACACAAAGCGCATTGGATGGCGGGCTTTGGTGGTTGCAGAGGGGTAGGGGTTGTCGAGGCGGCCTGGTCCTGATAGGTTTCCCCCTTACGAGCTTTGCCTTTCTTTTCGGGGGCTGGCACTACAGGGGTAGGGTCCTGTGGAGGTGCTGGGGGCCCGGAGGAGGTGAGGGGGACCGGTTGAACCGGTGTCAAAGCAAGGTAAGGTTTGGGGTGACTGGGAGTGGTAGCGGTTGGAGGGTCAATGTACCAGACAGGTATGCCGAGGGTCAGGTTAGGGAGAGAGAGGGTGGCCAAGACGGGGATAGAAAATACTCCGGGAGGGGGAGCCAGGAAAGGTATCTGCCCAGCAGGGTAATGACCAGGAGGGACAGCTCCGAGGTGGTTAAGGCCAGGAGGAACCGTTCCGGGAGGAAAAAGGGGTTCAGGAATACCAGCTGTAAGGGGAGGGCCAGAAGGAGGAGGTCCGGCTAGCTGAGAGGAATGGCTAGGAGCGGGGTGTGGAGGGCCATGTGGAGGTTGCTGACTAGCCGAGGCAGGCCGCTTAAGGGCAGCCTGAGACGATTGCATCATGCAAATAGATGATAAGCTAGGATCGGTGACAGGAGGAGAGGGGAGGTTAGGGAAAGTTCCAAGCAGGGAGGAATCTTTGAAAACGCCGGGGGAGACACTGGTCAAGGAATCAACGGTTTGCTTGTTGGCTACAGAAGAGATGGTCGTCTCAGGGGAGGTCTGAGATTTTGGCTCATGATATGTCAACTGGTCAATGGTGACTATCTTTCCATTATGGGGGAAAGGCATCTTGCGAAAGACCGCGGATGGGACAGCAGACATAGCATAGGTGTAGCTTCGCCCCAATAGAATGTTGTAATCTAGCGGGGCGTCGATGACTTCGACGTCAACGCAAACAGTCTTACCGGCGAGGGTGATAGGACAATTACGAAACAGGCCAATGGGCTGGGAGGCATGACCGTCCCACACTCGAAGGGTGATCGTGGAAGGGGCCAGTTCAGGAGATCCGAGTTGCTTCCAAACCGAAGCGGACATCACGCATGTGGATGCCCCCTCATCAATGATACATCGGGACACGTTGGCGTTCCGGATTTTGACTAGGATTTGGAAGGCGACGGAAGGAGGGAGAGGAGGATGGTCCGATTGAGTGGTGTCGAAAACAATCATTTGGTCATCAGCAGGATCTACAGCGCCCACGGCAGATAGTAGAGCCTTCTTTTGGGAAGGGCACGACTGGAGGAGTTCCAGTGTGGAAATGGCAGCAGGGGATTGCGCCAAATCGTCTACTATACTATACGAATGAGCAGCTCAACCAGAAGCAGCATTTCGACGTAATGGTCCCTTAGGAATCTTGGTATGGACCTCAACTTTGGGTTGAGGGATATGTAAGGGGCCGCTGGATGTCGAAAGAGGCTCTGTAGAACCTGAAGAAGGAGGCTCGAGGGCAGACTGAGCAGGAGGCTTGGGGTACTGACGAGACTGAGTTTGAAGGTGAAGATCGACGGGCGGGTTAGGATCGGAGTGCATCATGAGGATCTGGTAATCGGAGGAACCAGAAATGGAAGGGGGAGTGGCGACCTAGTTATCAGGCGGTTGGGTAGCCACGAATCCTTGCTGAGGGAAGGGATTAGTAAACACAGCTGGTTGAGTAGTGGCCACATTAGGAGGAACATGAGGGGAGGTGTGTTGTCCGCGCAATGTGGCTTGAGACTCCCACATCTGCCGCATCTGGGGTAAAAGGGGACAATCGTGGGTGTAATGACCATAAACACCGCAACACGAACAGGGCTTGTTTGTGCGAAGCGGCCTATCCGGATTGGGCTGAATGCCCTGTTGCTGGTTGCCAGTGTTAGGGTCCACACCAAAATTGGGTCCTCGGGTACCAGGGGCAGATTGGTTTTGGTTGCCTCTCTACCTTCTTTGAGAAGAAGGGGGATTAATCGCGCCCTGCTGTGCAAATACTTCCCCTGAAGGGGGCTGTAAGTGCTGTTGCGGATTTGGAGGAGGAAAGGGAGATGGAAGCGCATATGCTGGAGGAGCTGGCACACCAGGCTGTGGATAAAGGTAAGGGTTGGGTTGGGAAACATTGAGGTAAGCAGGAGGTTGGGCAAAAGGAGGAGGCATGTCGTATCCTGGATACATGCTGCCGGGAGGGGGAAGAGTGCTTGAGGTGCTGGCCCCTCCCTGAGGGAGACCATAGCCCACAGGAGGTTGGGCATACGGATGGGAAAGAGCTCCAACGATACCGTCGGCGGAATGAGATGCCCCCGGGGCGTTAGCGCCACCGAGCCTGGGGAGGTCAGGAAGAACGGTATAAACATAACCAGATTGAGCGTAGATCAGGTCATATTTCAAGGCTATTTGGAGGGCGACTTATTCAGTTTGAGGAAAGTGAGAGGCGACATCTTTGCCGATGGGAGCGGGAAGCGTGCGAAGGAACCAGTCCATATAAACCCGATCTTCAAAGGGAGGGGCTCGACATAAGCTCCGTCTTCGTCGCCATTCCTGAACATGGGCGGAAAGGCGTGTTGAAGAGAATTGCTTGAAGGAATTCAAGAGCTCCGTGCCAGTATCATATCGGAGAGGGAGCTGGAAATACGAAAAAAAGGCTTGGGCAAGAGTCTCAAAGGTGGTATGGGTAGAGGTGGCTTGTTCAACATACCATTTAGAAGCTTCGCCGGTAAGCATGCGTTGGAACAAACGAAGACGGATGGAGTCATCGGTAATGGAATTGGAGGAACACCACATGTGGAAAGATCGGACGTGATTGGTTGGATCTTCTCCATTAAGGCCCTCAAACTTAGGGATGTCGGAGGGGAGCTTGGTTGGCATAGCGAGCCAATTAGCATTGTGGTGAATGGGGTCATTGATCAACTGATGGAAATCGGGGAGGCTGAGGCCTGCAATGTACGGCAGCACGGGGGTGGCCGGGGTAGTTCCTGTGGCGATTCTGCTAGTAGTAGGGCCAGCATTGGGGCCGGGAGAACCACTAGCGTTAGGCCCTGGACCAGACATAGTGAAGGTGACAGGGGGAGAACCAGGAGGAGAAGGAGGACCCGATGAATCAGGAGAGGAGTCGGAGTGTGGACTCGAAGGTGGAATGGCTCGACGACGGCGGTACGGAGCAGGTCGATCAACCGGAAACTGAGGGTGAAGGCCAAGAAGTCTCCGGGAAAGGCACCTTGGGGGCGCAATGATGACAGGAAGAAGGAAACCGACAAGGGCAGAAAGGGACAGAATCAAGTAATGTCAAGAGGCAGATGAGGTGCGGTGACAATTGATTTAAGTCTTTGCCAGGCGGTGTTAACAGGCGCTTCTTCACTTGAGGTCGGTGTGTGATGTCGCATTCTTTATTTTTAAACCCTTTTCGTTTTGAGAGCAAGAAAAAGTGTGCTGCGTAACTGAAAAGAAATCTGCAGAGAACAATATAGATTGTTGAAATAACAGAACATTTAACAGTTAACTATGCATCGATCTAACCCAAGAAGGTGGGTCTCTCAAAACTACTCTAAAAGAGGGCAAAAATCTATTCGAAACACACATAAAAATAGGCCAATAGATCTAGGGTCAAAAGGGACAGGGATCTAGAGGATAAAACTGCTGGAAAGAGGTGTAGATCACAGCCAAGAGACAGAGGCAAGGTGGCTGGAAAAAGGGAGGTAATCAGCAAAAGCGGAGGGGGAAAGGAGGGGGCCCTAGAAAGAGGTCCAAACAAAATGACAAGAGGTGATTTGAAAGGAAGAAAGGTTGATTACAATGGATCTGAAAGGGAGGTAACAGATTTGGAAAAAGGGAGGTTGGGGCTATGAAAAACAGACGGCTGAAACAGCTAAAACTCTTCTACAAAAAATGGAGGGTACTAAAGCCCTAAGGGGCTAGGTTCCCACTTAGATGAGTAAAAACAGATCAGAACTTGGTCAAGGCGGGCTGAGACAGAGCCTGGAAGACCCTGATAGAAGCTGCAGCAAAACCTAGAAAAATTGCAGAAAAATCACTGAAAAAATGGCAGGTCGCAGTTTCTGACCTGATTTCAGTGCAGGTCGCAGGAAACAGGCTGAAAAGTGCGACTTGGAGGTCCAGGTCGTAGGTTTAGGGCAAAAAAGTGCGACCCCCCGTTCTGGTTGTCTCGGCAGTAGATTTTCAGAAAAGTTGCCGTCTCAGTTGCAGCTGGTGTCGCTTACCTGCGCAATAGGGCCAAAAACACACGGAAGTTAGAAATTTTGATGTTTTAGGGTTTTATGTGAGAAAAACAACATGAAAATAGGAAAAATAAACAGCTGAAAAGAAACCCTAGGGTCTGAAGTAGCTGGATATGCAGGAATATGAAAAACGACAGCGGTCGTAATTTAAAAACCCGTGTGGAGTTTCCATTTGTTAGTATGAATCCTTTGTCGAAGTGTACGAAAAAGGACCACTTTAGCTACGCATAACTAATAGCCCTAACAACAAAAGTGGTTGCCAATATCTTCAGATCTGCGGTTAGTTAAACAAGAAAAGAGCTGCAAAACACCAGATCTATGCATGGAAAGACATTAAGCAGTAAAAATAAGGGTTTGCTCCATATACCAATAGACAAGACAAGAACAATTTTTGAAAGAATTTTTGTATTAATGGGGCACTTGGGAGGAAAACTAGAAGGAGTATCCAATTCCCCTCAGTGGGATGGGTTCTTGAAAGTCCTCATCACTTCAGATCTAAGATTTCTCTCTCTAGTTGATGTAGAAAACCTAATGCAAAGAGTAGAGCTCAATGGGAGCAAATGATGGAGATATGTGACCAAGTGTATAGATCCAGAGTGATCTAATAGGCAACAAAAGGTGAAGAATGGTAGGAAAACCCCTCCTATTTATAACAAAATATTGGGTCATTCTAGATCTTGGTGCATGATTAAAATAATTTTAACCAAATCTAGATCCACCTTTTATGGAATATTTTATTATATTTGTTTGAGGGAAAAAGTGTTTGACTTGGGTCAAATCCCTTTATTTGTTAATAATAAATAAATAAATGATTTATTTATCTTTTTAAAGAAGTGGTTAAAGGATAATCAAATAAATAATGATTTATTTAATTATTTGTGGGTGATTTGGTCATATTTAACAAGGAATATTATCTAAATAAGATTTAAATAATTATTCCTAGAAAATAATAAGATAAATAAAGGTTTATCTAATTAATTTCTTTGTTTTTGGGTTAAACATGACCGGGAATAATAATTAAATTATGGTTTAATTAATTATTCCATGAGGAAAATCAAACAAATATAGGTTTGTTTAATATTTCCTTTTGGGGTTTCCTGTTTTAACATAGTGAAAGCAGTTTTACTTAGGGTAAAACTGGTCTTACATGGTGTACTTGGGTTCATCTAATGATAAAAGGTTAGATGACCAAAAAATGGTGTAACAATTGATCTAAAGCTTTCTCAGCCATTGGATCTAGGGATCACTCAAAAGTCACTTAGGTTATGGTAAAAGGAGAGAAGAAGAGGAAAATATCACATTATTCTTTCATGAGCATTTGAGAGAAAGCAAGAGAGATCAAAAAAGAAATTTCTAAGCAGGGAGGAAGTGAAGAAGACAACAGGAGTTTGGTACGCATCCCAAGATAGTAGAATCATACAACTAAACTTTGGCACACATCCCAAGGAGCAGCACATACAACAGAATTGTACAATAGTGTTTGGCACACTTTCCAAGGAGGGTGACGGCATTGATTTTGAGGAGAAACAACAACAAGTTGAAGGCACAAAAATCAAGGCATCTGGGCACGTTTTTTGAGAAGAGGACCTATTGTGCATTTCTGTACAATCCATGCAGGCCATACATTGTTTTTATTGGCACATTTCCCAAGGTATTTCATACAACATTTATTGTTGTTTTATGTCTAAAATGTAGCACAGTTTTCGAGGTGGAGTTTTGCATGGAAACCGAGATAAGTTTGTTTTTGTAAATGCTGGTATATTTCCTATGTATTTCATTTTCTCTGTAAAAAAATTTCAGAAATAAAGAAGAGCTCTCAAACTTTTTTTCCCCAAGAGTTGTAGGGAGGTTTTCCAAGGTCACATTGACCAAAATTCACTTGTGTTATTTTCTGTGTGTGGCTGTTATTATTTTTGTGCATTTATTTCCAATATTTCCAGTAGTAGTGAAATCTCCTAATTTGTATTTTCAGAAATAAATTTCATTTCCAGATTTTAGTGTTTTAATCATGCTTGGATTTCACATTAAATGAGTGGAGTGATAAGGGAAAACTGATAATCGAAGTGGGGTCTAAATTTCTACACTGAAATGATGATGACCATGAATGGAGTTAAGGGAGTAGCATTTCAGACCTAGACATATTCTTTGAACAAAATTTTATTTGAAAACTGACTTGAAACATGAAATTTTGACCTAGGACCACTAGTAAGTAAGCCTGAAAGAGTACTTTTGATCACTAAAAATTTGTACACCAACATTGGCTCTAGCTGGGGATGGAAGCTCCTTCAGGAGGTGTCAAGAACACCATAGACCAAGTAGCCTCATCCATTAAGCAATGGAGTCACTGCAACTACAATCCTCAAATTGATTCAAATCAAATTGAAAACTGAACTATACATCATCAACTGCAAACTCTATTGGAAACCGAGGCTGAAAAATATGTTCAGAAAGTTGAGGTTATTCATTGCACCTTACCTACTCTAACTGATCCATAAATCACTTGATCAAGTGAAGTCGAAAATCCAATGTAACCAATCAAGTAAATGACTACTTGACCGATGCTTGTATTCAGCTCCCCCAGGCATAAAGAAAGATTGAGTAAATGGGAACTCAAAATGAAATCTGAGCCCAAAACCTGTGTTGGTGAACAAAACAAACTCCACCTTTTCTGATGCTTCCAAAAGACTACCCAAGGGATCTTGAAAATCATGAAACATTACGTCTTGTTGATCAGCAAAAATAAGGTGATGCTTTCAGATATAACGGATGATTGTTCTTTTTCATTTTGCTGATTTGCAGCAATGGTATATTCAATATCATCCATATCAGAGACAAGATTTGTATTTTCTTCCAAATATTCAATTGAGGTAGCCAAATTATCATCAACAAAAATATCTTCAAGTGGCTTTTAATGTATATCAGAAAGAGAATTGTCTCGACTATGAAAAAATTCTATATCTTAATCATTTGAAGGTCGTTGAACATGTTCATCAAACTCAAGAAAAAAAACCTGTTGTACATTGTTTTTGACCTTAATGGATAAATCATGACTCTCTAGGGTCTCTATACATGCAAACCCAAAATTCTGACTGGCACATATTTCTTCCTGAATTAAAAACTCAGAAGAGGAAAGGGATGGGGATAGCTGAACAAAACATCTTCATATATATATATATATATATATATATATATATATATATATATATATTGATCACTTGAATATTGGAAAGACTGCTGAAAATTAGCATGAACTTCGAAAGATGGAAGATCAATGTCATCCTTTGAATAATTCTACTCAAGTTTGATGTCATCCATGGAAGAATCCATGATCTTCTCATGGCGGTGAAAAGGGTTTTCAATCAAAGCATCCAAAAGTTCATCATCCATAAACTCTTCATCGCCATAAGCACTTTCTAGCTCTTGAATAAAATTCTCAAAGTGATCACAACAATCCTCAGTCAAAAGTAAAGAATGATAGGGTTCTCTATACTTCTCAAAAAATACTGAGTGAAAATCCTTGAGAGAATAAATACAAGCAGGAGCCAAGATTTCGTACCAAAACTGTGATTTTTCTTATAATGTGATCATGAACATATTCATTAAACAATTTTCATGAAAATTAATCTTTAGCTTACACACATGCATATGAAATCTTATTAAATGAAGTGTAGCATCATCACCTTTTCCATCTCTGAATTTTGGAAAGTATGTTTGTCAATCTACCTGAGCCATATGGTTTTGAAACCCTGAAACGTGATCTCGATGTATATGAGCATAACTAGAATTATTTATTGCAGTTGAATCCATCTTGGAAACAATGAAGTCACCAAAAATTTCTTCAAGATCCCGATTTTTGAACAGGGGAGTCACCATGAAAACTCTTAACTTTTGGATTCTTCGTCACTAGAGTCACCAAGTGAAATATGCACAACCTTTCTTGTGCCTAACCATTGTTCACCATTAGCAATCAAAGCTAATATTTGTCGTTCTTTCCTGGGAAAAATTTAACCTTCACTCCCTGGAAACGACACCAATAATGTTATCACTCCCCCCAACTTCCTAAGGCTAAAAGTGGGATTGAAGGAAGGTAACCATAGACCAAGCTTTAGGTCAGGTAGCTAGCCCTACCTGGACCAGAGAGGGCTCTCTCGTTGTCACTTTGCAGTCAATGGATTGACTTAATATATATTGATCTTAGTCTAGGTATGTAGGCTCAGTAAATAGGATTTTGTTTGATATTTTATGTGCTAGTAGAAAGGTCAGTGACAAGGCTAGGTCTAGGGTTTTTAGGTCTGAATTCCAAGGTCAATTTGTAGAGAATGTGTGAGGCTAGATAGGTAGTTTGAAAGCATGTTTAGTTGGTCATTGATGTATAGGATGAAGTAAGAGAGAGTCTGAATGAAAAATGAGGTGAATTTCATTCATTTAGAAGTGAATATACATATCATGTAAACCTTTCCTAAAACAGAGCATGAACAGACATGATTTATGCTTATATGCTTACAAGATAAACATATGGAAAGATGTATACGAAAGAGGAAGATATATCATTTAGCCTAGAACATGATATCGATGCATAAGAGCATACCTAGCATTCCTTATTGTAGTTGAATCCATCTTGAAAACAATGAAGTCACCAAAAATGTCTTCAAGCTACTAGTTTTTGAACAGTGGATTTGCCATGAAAACACTGAACTTTTGGATTCTTTTCCATTGGAGTCACCAGGTGAAAGATGCATAGCCTTTCTTGTGCCTGACCATTGTTCACCATTAGCAATCAAAGCTAATCTTTGTCGTTATTTCCCAGGAAAAAATTAACCTTCGCTCCCCGGGAATGACACCAAGAATGTTATCAGTCCCCCCAACTTCCCAAGGCTAAAAGTGGGATTGAAGGAAGGTAACCTTAGACTAGGCTTTAGGTCAGGTAGCTAGCCCTACTAGGACCAGAGACGGCTCTCTCATTGTCACTTTGAATTCAATGGATTGATTGAATATCTATTGATCTTAGGCTAGGTATGTAGGCCCAATAAATAGGAAATTTTTTTTTTTAAGTGTTGGATAGAAAGGTCAGTGAGAAGGCTAGGTCTATGGTTTTAGGTCTAAATTCCAAGACAATTTGTAGAGAATGTGTGAGTATATATAGGTATTTTTAAATCATGTTTAATAGGTCATTGATGTATAGGATAAAGTAAGAGAGAATCTGAATTATCACTGAGGTGAATTCATTCATTTAAAACTGAATAGACATATCATGTAAACCTTGCCTAAAACAGAGCATGAACAGACATGATTTATGCTTATAAACGTACAAGATAAACATTTGGAAAGATGTATATGAAAGAAGAAGATATATCATTTAGCATGAATATATAAACATACATAAGAAGAAAAAATGCTCCAATGCATACCACAAGATTCTCAACACAAGTTCTACAAATCTATCTCTGATTTCATTCCAAAATGTTGATTACAAAATCTCCACTGCAAAATAAGACTATCCAACCCAAAAAAAGACTAAAGAGAGTCTACTTATAGAAAATATGGACTATCAAACCTCAACAGGTCGAAATCCCATCGAAAATGGATCATAAATACACAAGATGAGTCATTTCCTATATTTTAGGGAGGTTAGAAACCATTCCCTGAATTTCAACTATGAACTAGGAGTGTTTGTACCTTACATTAAATTACATATTCCCTCATGATAGGAGGAAAATTCCAACTCAATAAATATAATGCCAACTCATAGGACAAAAACCTCGAATTTGTGACATTTTCTGAGCTTGATAAGTGTCCCGAGGAATCCAATGCTGATTTGTAACATTTCTGACATAAGGGTAACATAAATTTGTAGAAGCATATCAAACGTTCGCAGGCACTTTTAGGAGTCCAAATCCACTTCTGGAAGACCGGTCAACTAGCCCTGTATTTCTAGTTTCCATAACATCTTGTATTTTTCAAAATTACCCACAGGAAGGCATCCAACAATCAATTATCCAAAGGTTACTCCAAAAGCATAGCAAAGGCTTCAAAAATGTGGCATAAACATGAAAAATGAGCAGTTTTTTCGCCTTTTCTTCTAAATTTAAGCTTTTCATGCCAAGGGGGTTCCTGATCTGTAATTTAATCATAAAAATGCATCCATACATGTAAATAAATAATCATTTGGATGCCCCAAAATTAAGCGTAACAAAATTTTTCTACACTTCTGTGAGGAGGAATTTCCACAATTGTGAAAAAATCACAAAAAATACCAAAATTGTTCAACACTTCTCAAAATGGGTTATGTATAACCTATGAGTGATGGGATAAACAACCAAGGAAGCTTCAACCAACAAGTCCAAGCTATCCTTCTCTTTAAGCTTCATTTGAGCTTCTCAAAGAACCTAAAACATCCAGTCCTCTAAAAACATCTTTTGGCCAAGGGTGAAGCATTGATTTCATGCATGGTGAAGGGTTCTAACCTAAGTTGGAGCCCTCCCTTGAAGCTCTTATTCTCACTCTCTATCTTTTTTATCAATGAAATGATGAAAATCCTAGTATGTTGATGGGATGGGTATATGTAGTGAAATCTGGAAAAAATAGAGTGTATGGATGGGGTAGGTTTAGAGGGTGAGATGGAGGGTTATGGAGCTAGGGAAAATTATACAAAAAATTCATGAGATAAGGTGGTATGTTAGCTCCATGTTGTGGGTGGAATGAAGTGAAATTGGTGTGAGGAAGGTGGTGAAATGAAAACACGGGAAATTTCCAATTTTAACACTCTGAAAATAGCTAGTGTTTAGGGTTTCATGAAAATATTTGTTAGGGATGATATGGATGGTGAGAGATGTGAGGATGAGGTATATGAGAGGTGTAGAATAATGTTTAGGTACTAGGGTTATGGTTTATTTAGCTGGAGTAGGCTAGGGTTTATTCGAATAAATTTGTTCATTGACATGAAGAAGTGATGACATAGTAAAATTGGAGTGAGCATGAAAATGATTTTAAAACTCAATAACTTGACCAAGGGAGGGTATGAGAGTAGTGACTTGTTGTTTGTGAGAGGTCCAAGGATTAGTCGTCACAAGCCTTGAGCTTGTTTGAATATATTTGAAGCCAAAAACCTAATTATGGACCCTTTCTAGAGGTATAATACCAAATTACTGAAGTGTAACAACACTTCCTAGAAGCGTAACAACTGATTCCAGAAACGTAACAAAGGAATTGCCAAAAAACTGCAAAAACAGGGCTTAAAGATGGATCAATATCTCTCTAACCATAATGGTCTTTGAAAAAATGAGAGAGGTTTTTTTTCATTGGCATGTTATAAACACAAACCACCTCCTTTTTTTCCAAAATATGTTCCCATTTTCTTAGAATCCAAGTTTAAAGTTGATCTCAAATTTTGAGGAAGTGTGGCACACTCTAAGAAGAAGTGCAATGCCTACATTGAGAGGGATTTTGGAGGCATTCCTAGATTATTTTGGGGCTTCAAGTGGTATGGTTGGAAATCTTAGGATTTCTGATACAAAATGGAGTCATCAAGCACTACAAACCCCTGCTCCAAACCCCTGAAAATTTGATTTTATGACAACTTGTCCAAAAGTGCAGAAAATGACCCGGAGCAACTGTATTTTGATCATTTCTCTCAAACCACAACACTTGTGCATAAAATGAAGGATTTTTTTGTTCTTTGGCCTATTATCGACAAACACCTCTTTCATGTTTGTAAAATTCATCTCCATTACTTCATAAACTGATTTTGAATCCAAACTGTCCTTGTGTGTAATGTAAACCCTAGCTTGATCACGAAGCTCTAAAAATGATGCCATGGGTCTGAGTTGGCTCAAACCTGAAATTTTGACCTCCCTTATGGACCTTCTTCTCACCCTCCATGGTGTTTTTCAACAAGGAAAGCCCTAGCTTGATGTAGTGGATAGGGAAGGTGGAAAATTAGGAAAACAGGGGATAGTGGTAGAGTGGTTTTAGGGACATAAATGAAGTGGAAGGAAGTTAAGGAAAAATCCCTAAAAAATTGGGGGTGGTATGGTGATGAGTTTGTTGCAGGATTCAAGTGGCATTTTTTGGAATGGGCATGTGAAACATGCCCAAAAGGTCAAAACACAGGGTTTCACTAGTTTTTCTGCCAGAATGTAGTGAAAATTAGGGTTTTAATGAAATTGATGGAAAATAGGGTAGTGAGTGATAGGATATGTTAGGGTATGGTGTATCAAGGTTATATGAAGGTTTTATATGGTTATATTAGGTTTTTATCAACTAAAACAAGAAAAATATGAAAAACGCCAAAACATAGTGGAGGTAACCTAATGAAGGAAACCACTCATTTGCTCATGAATTTTGACTTAAGAGAGGTATGGAGGCTATCCACTTACCGTTTAGGAAGTGTATGAACCTTTGTGCAATTGTTTTGAATCTTGGAGTACTGATTTGGGGCTCAAACACCAAAAGCACAACACCTGCACAATGCACCCAGAAGCATAGCACAGGTAGTGTTGGCACAAATTTTCTTATTTTTATTCAACCCATGGCAACTGTGGAGTATGATGGTGAGAAGAGAGGATTTATTTACTTATTTCCCTATCTTTGCTAACTCCCTATCCAAATGACTTGTATGGTGAAAATGAGATTTTGTTTGCTTTCTTTTATGACATAATTGACTCTTATGGTGGAAAAACAAATGAGACCTAGACTTTGACCTAAATGAAGGTGTGGTGAATGACCTCAGACCCTAGACGATTGATAGATGAAATGACCTATTAAATGATGATGACCATGAATGGAGTGAAGGGAGTAGCATTTCAAACCTAGACATATTCAATGAACAAAATTTTCTTTGAAAACTGACTTGAAACATGAAATTTTGACTTTGGACCACTACTAAGTAAACTTGAAATAGTAAATTTGATCATGGAAAATTTTGACACCAACATTGGCTCCAGCTGGGGATGGAAGCTCCTTTAGGAGGTGTCAATAACACTGTAGACCAAGTAGCCCCATCCATTGGGCAATGGATTCACTGCAACTACAATCCTCAAACCGATTCAAATCAAACTGAAAACTAAATTGTACATCATCAACTGCAAACTCTACTAGAAACTGACACTAAAAAATATGCTCAGAATATTGAGCTTATTCATCGCACCTTACCTACTTTAACTGATCCATAAATCACTTGATCAAGTGAAGTCGAAAATCCAATGTAACCAATCAAGTAAATGGCTACCTAATCGATGCTTGTATTAAGCTCCACCAGGCACAAAAAAAGATTGAGTAAATGGCAACTCAAAATGAAATCTAAGCCCAAACCTTATGTTGGTGAACAAAACAAACTCCACCTTTTCTAATTCTTCCAAAAGACTACCCAAGGGGTCATGAAAATCATGAAACATTACCTCTTGTTGATTAGCAAAAATAAGGTTGATGCTTTCATATATAATGGATGATTGTTCTTTTTCATTTGGTTGATTTGCAACAATGTTATATTCCATAACATCCATATCAGAGATAAGATTTGTATGTTCTTGCAAATCTTCAATTGAGGTAGCCAAATTAGCATCAACAAAAATATCTACAAGTGGATTTTCATGTATATCAGAAAGAGAATTGTCTTGGCTCTGAAAAAATTCTTTATCTTAATCATTTAAAGGTTGTTGAACATGTTCATCAAACTCAAGACAACAAACCTGTCGTACATTGTTTTTGACCTCAACGGATAAATCATGACTCTCTAGGGTATCTATACAAGCAAACTCAAAAATTTTATCTGCACATATTTCTTCCTGAATTAAAAATTCAGAAGAGGAAAGGGATGAAGGGTAGTTGGACAAAACATCTTCATATATATCTTGATCGCTTGAAGATTTTTAAGATTGCTGAAAATTATCATCAACTTCGAAACATGGAAGATCAATTTCATCCTTTGAATAATTCTATCTCAAGTTTGATGTCATCCATGGAAGAATCCATGATCTACTCATGGCAGTGAAAATATTTTTCATTCAAAGCATACAAAAGTTCATCATCCATAAACTCTTCATCGCCATAAGCACTTTCTATATCTTTAATAAAATTCTCAAAGTGATCACAACAATCCTCAATCAAAAGCAAAGAAGGATAGGTTTATCTATACTTCTCAAAAAATACTGATTCAAAATCCTTGAGAGAATAAATACAAGCAGGAGGCAAGCTTTCATACCAAAACCGTGCTTTTTCTTCTAATGTGATCATGAACATCTTCATTAAACAATATTCATAAAAATTAATCTTCAGCTTACGCACATGCATATGAAATCTTATTAAATGAAGTGTAGCATCATCTCCTTTTCCATCTCTGAATTTTGGCAAGTATGTTTGCCAATCTACCTGAGCCATAGGATTTGGAAACCCTGGAACATGATCTCGATGCATAGGAGCATACCTAGCATTCCTTCTTGTAGTTGAATCCATCTTGGAAATAATGAAGTCACCAAAAATTTCTTCAAGCTACTGGTTTTATAATAGTGGAGTCACCATGAAAACTCTAAACTTTTGGATTCTTTGCCACTGGAGTCACCAAGTGAAAGATGCACAACCTTTCTTGTGCCTGACCATTGTTCTCCATTAGCAATTAGAGCTAATATTTGTCTTTCTTTCCCAATAAAAATTTAACCTTCGCTCCCCGGAAACGGCTCCAAGAATCTTATCACTCCCCCCAACTTCCCAAGTTTGAAAGTGGGATTGAAGGAAGGTAACCATAGACCAGGCTTTAGGTTAGGTAGCTAGCCCTACCATGACTAGAGAGGGATCTCTCGTTGTCACTTTGCAATCAATGGGTTGACTGAATATCTATTGATCTTAGGCTAGGTATGTAGGCTCAGTAAATAGGATTTTTTTTTATATTTTAAGTACTGGATAGAAAGGCCAGTGAGAAGGCTAGGTCTAGGGTTTTTAGGTCTGAATTCAAAGATCAAATTGTAGAGAATGTGTGAGGCTAGATAGGTAGTTTGAAAGCATGTGTAATAGGTCATTGATGTATAGGATGAAGTAAGAGAGAGTATGAATGAGCACTAAGGTGAATTCATTCATTTAAAAGTGAATAGACATATCATGTAAACCTTTCCTAAAACAAAGCATGAACAAAAATGATTTCTGCTTATATACTTACAAAATAAACATATGAAAAGATGTATATGAAAGAAGAAGATATATCATTTAGCCTGGAACATGATCTCGATGCATAAGAGCATATCTAGCATTCCTTCTTGCATTTAAATCCATCTTGAAAACAATGAAGTCACCAAAAAGTTCTTCAAGCTAGCGGTTTTTGAACAACAGAGTCGCCATGAAAACTCTAATCTTTTGGATTCTTTGCCAATGGAGTCTCCAAGTGAAATATGCACAACCTTTCTTGTGCCTGACCACTGTCCACCATTAGCAATTAGAGCTAATATTTGTCGTTCTTTCCTTGGAAAAATTTAACCTTTGCTCCCTTGTAATGGTGCCAAGAATGTTATCACTCCCCCCAAATTCCCAAGGCTAAAAGTGGGATTGAAGGAAGGTAACCACAAACCATGCTTTAGGTCAGGTAGCTAGCCCTACTAGGACCAGAGAGGGCTCTCTCGTTGTCACTTTGTAGCCAATGGATTGACTGAATATCTATTGATCTTAGGCTAGGTATGTAGGCTCAGTAAATAGGATTTTTTTTTTATATTTTAAGTGTTCGATAGAAAGGTCAGTGAGAAGGCTAGGTCTAGGAGTTTTAGGTCTGAATTCCAAGGTTAATTTGTAGAGAATGTGTGAGGCTAGATAGGTAGTTTGAAAGAATGTTTAATAGGTCATTGATGTATACGATGAAGTAAGAGAGATTTTGAATGAGCACTGAGGTGAATTCTGGAAAAAATTGTGTGGGGATGGGGTAGGTTTAGAGGGTGAGATGGTGGGTTACAGAGCTAGGGAAAACTATACAAAAAAATCAGTATATAAGGTGGCATGTTAGCTCCATGTTGTGGGTGGAATGAAGTGAAATTCATGTGAGGACGATGGTGAAATGACGAAAACACAGAAATTTCCAATTTTAACACTGTGAAAATAGCTAGTGTTTAGGGTTTCATGAAAATGGTTGTTAGGGGTGATATGGATGGTGGGAGATGTGAGGATGAGGTATATGAGAGGTGTAGGAAAGTGTTTAGGTACTAGGGTTAGGGTTTATTTAGGTGGAGTAGGTTAGGGTTTATTCAAATGGAGTCTTTCATTGACTTGAAGAAGTGATGACATAGTGAAATATGGAGTGAGC
Source organism: Pinus albicaulis (assembly GCA_034641835.2). Taxonomy (NCBI): domain Eukaryota; kingdom Viridiplantae; phylum Streptophyta; class Pinopsida; order Pinales; family Pinaceae; genus Pinus; species Pinus albicaulis. Next base: position 237,738,742 of record CM076577.1, read on the forward strand.
ATGAAAATTATTTGAAAACTCAATAACTTGACCAAGGGAGGGTATGAGAGTAGTGACTTACTATTTGTGAGAGGTCCAAGAAGTAGTGGTCACAAGACTTGAGCTTGTTTGAAGATATTTTAAGCCAAAAAATTAATTCTAGACCCTTTCTGGAGGTGTAATACCAAATTACAGAAGTGTAACAACACTTCCCATAAGCGTAACAATAATTCCTAGAAGCGTAACAACTGATTCCAGAAACGTAACAAAGAAATTGCCAAAAATATGCAAAAATAGGGCTTAAAGATGGATCAATATCTCTCTAAACATAACGGTTTTTGAAAAACTATGAGAGGTTTTTTTTCTTTGGCATGTTATGAACAAAAACCTCCTCCATGTTTCCAAAATATGTTCCCATTTGCTCAGAATCCAAGTTTAAATTTGATCGCTCAAAATTTGCAGAAGCGTGGCACCTACTTTGAGAGGGATTTTGGAGGCCTTCCCAAAGGATTTTGGGGCTAAAAGTGCTATGGTTGGAAATATTAGGATGTCTTCCATAGAATGTAGTCATCAAGAACTGCAAACCCCTGCTCCAAACCCCTGAAAAATTGATTTGAAGACAACTTGTCCAAAAGTGCAGAAAATGACCTGGAGCAAATATATTTTGAGAATTTATCTCAAACCATAAAAACTGTGCATAAAATAAAGGATTTTTTTTTTCTTTTTCCTATGATTGACAAAAACCTCTTTCATGTTTTTAAAATTCATCTCCATTACTTCAGAAACTAATTTTGAAGCAAAATTGTCCCTGTGTGCAATGTAAACCATGCCTTGATCACGAAGCTCTAAAAATGATGCCAACAGTCTGAGTTGACTCAAATATGGAATGATTACCTCCCTTATGGAACTTATTCTCACTCTCCATGGTGTTTTTCAACAAGGAAACCCCTAGCTTGATGTAGTGGATAGGAAGGTGGAAAATTAGGAAGGATATAAATGAAGTGGAAGGAAGTTAGGGAAAAATCCCTAAAAGTTTTTGGAGGTAGGGTGATGAGTTGGCTATAGGATGCAAGTGAAATTTTGGTAATGGGCATGTGAAAGGTGCCCAAAAGGTAAAAACACAGGGTTTCACTAGTTTCTCTGCGAAAATGTAGTGAAAATTAGGGTTTTAATGAAATTGATGGAAAAGGGGGTTGTGAGTGAGAGGAAATTTTAGGTATGGTGTATGAAATTTATATGAAAGTTGTAGATGTTTATATTAGGGTTTTATCATCTGAAACAAACAAAATATGAAAAACACCAAAACGTAGTGGAGGTAACCTAATGAAGGAAGCCACTCATTTGTTGATGAATTTTGACTTTAGAGAGGTATGGAGGGTGTCCACTTAATGTTTAGGAAGTGTATGAACCTTTGTGTAGTTTTTTTGAATATCGGAGAATGGATTTGGGGCTCAAACACCAAAATTGCAGCAGCTGCGCAGCATACCTAGAAGCATAGCACATGTAGTGTTGGCACAAATTTGATTATTTTGCTTCAACCCACGGCAACTTTGGAGTATGGTGGTGAGAAGAGAGGAGATCTTTATTTATTTCCATATCTTTTCTAACTCTATATGAAAATGACTTGTATGGTGAAAATGAGTTTTTGTTCGCTTTCTTTTGTGACATAATAGACTCTTATGGTGGTGAAACAAATGACACCTAGACTCTGACCTAAATGAAGGTGTGGTGAATGACCTCAGACCCCAGATGATTGATGGATGACATGACCTCTGAAATGATGATGATGATTAATGGAGTGAAGGGAGTAACATTTCAGACCTAGACATATTTAGTGAACAAAAGCTTATTTGAAAACTGACTTCAAACATGAAATTTTGACCTAGGACCACTACTAAGTAAACCTGAAAGAGTACATTTGATCACTGAACATTTGGAAACTAACAAGTTCCATAGTCTCAGCAGCGCCGGAGCCACCGTGTGGTTAGTACCTAATGGGAGGTATCATTAATCAAGTCTATTCTTGCTTCTCCTTGGCCTCCGTCTCACATCCTACTCTAGAGACTAGCTTCAAAATAGTTAAGAGGAAGGATACATCTAGAATAGGCATTTAAGCAACCAACATTTTGCATTTCACCTAGTTGATAGGATTTTCATTTAATTTGGGTTAGTGAAGTATTTAAGCAATGATTTTTCATCTGGTTACTTGGCATATAATTAATAATAATTAAGCATTTTAATCCATACGACACTAATCTCACATTTGAATTTAATCTAATCTTTAAGTCTTGCTAAAATTAACCAAGTAGCTAGGTCATTCAATCATATCTCTTGGACTTGTTGATTTCCATCTTGTCCTTCATCTTCACATTTCCATAGGGACTACCCCCCATATATTTCTATTGGAAGACAACTAGAATGGAGAGGTCATGGATCAAAGTGACAACCCCTTTGAATTTAATCTAATCTTTAAGTCTTTCTAAAATTAACCAAGTAGCTAGGTCATTCAATCGTATCTCTTGGACTTGTTGGTTGCCATATTTTCCTTCATCTTCACATTTCCATAGGGACTACCCCCCATAGCTTTCTATTGGAATACAACTAGAACGGAGAGGTCATGGATCAAAGTGACAACCCATGACCCGATTCTTTGTCACATTGCATGCACAATCTGAGCGACAACAATTTTTGGCGTCATTTTCGGGGACCAATTTATTGGAATTTGGTATTGACGACATTCTCATCAATCCTCTTAATCCTATAACCTTTCATCATTCCTTATTCCATCAACGCCACATTTTTTAGCGTCATTGATATCCCTTATTATTTTCATCACCTTATCCTTTTCCCTCTCACTAATCTGTTCATCTTCTCTACCCACACCTTTAGCACCTGGTCATTTCTGTTGGTTTCATGTTTCTGTGGCATCTCCATTGATTCATTTGTTCATAAGAGCTTACACTATAAGAAATCCTAGTAGCTTGGTCAACCTCGCTCTCAGAACTTGGTTGAAAAAATTGCATTATAGTGAGCATTCATTTTCTCGGACAGGTTTCCCTCCCTAAAATCCATCTACTTTTCCTCACTAAATTTTTAGTTTTTTTTTTCCCTTTTGAATATTGAAGTTAGATTCATGTTGAAGTGGTGACTCCACTTCTTTCATTTGTTTCAAGAATTTATGTTGGAAGCTTGCTTCTTCTAGATCTCTTGATTTTCTTGAACAAGGATATCTCTCTCTGACATCCATTTACCCCTTTTCCCCTTAAGAAAGTCATCATTGATGACTTGTTCACCCCTTTTTTTTTTACAAACATTCCTCATGATATTACAGAAAGGGCTATTAACAAATTATCTTCTTTCACGGGTAATGATGCAACCACTATTATATATCACATCAGAAGTTTCACTACTTTTCCAACAATATATGATCATGCAACTACATACAATCATGAGGACGCCAAGATTCAACTCTTTGTCCTTTCTTTGGAAGGTGATGCTAGAAATTGGCTCTTTGATTCTCCTGAAAATTATTTTTATTCCTTACAAGCCATCGTCAATGCTTTCAAAATTAGATATGGGGATCAAAAGTTTCGTCTAATACTATAAATAAGGATGAAAATTATCCTATAAAAAGGACCCAAGTATCATAGAAATATGTCAAGAAAATGTGCCATATTGTAAACATTGTGACCATTCTCACGATGAATCCACTTGTGTCATTGCAAGAAGAATACATGATAGTGGAAGGGCAGGGACGAAGGATCTAATTAATATTGATGACGAAAAGGAAAATGATAAGCATATTATATAGGAATTAAAGAAAATGATTAAATACATGCAATTCATTCAAGCACAATTGATGAAAAACATGGAACTTAATCAAGAGAAATTGGTAGCAGATCACACCAGGGATATGAGAGCCATGTACACCAAATTGTTAACCATAGAATAAAAACACGATGAGTAGCTAAAAATCAAGGAAGCAAATAATGAGGAAATGAGTTTTATTCAATAAAATCATGATAAGTTGATAAAGGACATGAAATACAGTCAGATATATCTGTAGAAATTTAATACAAAATGCATGTATATCCTAGATTCTCCTCATCTAACAGTATTCTGTTGTTAAATACAGAATCTCTTCTACTAATCTTTGTGAAAAATTAAAACACAATTGCCAATTACAATATCATGAAGAAAGATCAATCACACATAACATAAATAATTTACCCAGGGAAAGCTTATATATAAAAACCCCACTATCTTCTATTATGTATTATATCATGGATCATGAAACAAAGCTCTAATCTAAGAGCTCTCAGTACATGAGCTAATTGTCTCACACTGCCATACAAAAATTGGCAATTTCCTTAGCCAATTTATTGTCTCTAGAAAGCCTGCCTCCATTACGCAATCCTAGCTGATAGAAATCGCTGAAATGAATTGAATCCTACTTGCCTTGACTGTGCAATCCTCATGGGCACATCCAATGTGTGTGTGGTTTCATGTGTGCAACCGGATAATGTCACAACTAATAGTTATCTTCCCTTTCACCTAGAACTCAACTGGGTCTCCACTGGATCTGACATGCATGCAGTTAATAGTAGTAAATCTTCAGTTGCATGTGAGCGCATTGATTGTGAATTAATTAAATATTAAATCGCTTGATTTCTCACTAGTGTATCTTCAGTTACAACTAGCACAACTGATTTTAACTCACTTAACTGAGTTAAACTACTTCACAACTTTCATAACTGCACTTCCAACTTTGTTACAACTTCAAATCACTCAGTTACAACTAAGTCCACTTGCATGTCCCACCAACAAACCTCTTAACTTAAAACTACTTTAGCTAACTGATTTTCCACTTCAGTTAACTATTTCCAAGTGCCCATTGAGAATAGAATATTGTTTATTGTCCAACTAATATTAAGGGATAATATTAGTCGAAATGCATCTATAAATAGGACTTGCACATACATCTATAAATATACAAGCATCTATAAATATAATTTTCTCATGCATCTATAAATAGACATCCACCTAGAAATAGTCTGAGGCTCCATCCTAGTGTAGGTGCTTAATTTTCACTAGGATATTCTTGTTGAATCTCAACACTCCCTCTCAACAAGAAAGGGATTATCCTTCACCCCGATCCTGTCTCTATGGTATTCGAATTTTCTCCTAGTGAGTGCCTTCATAAAAATATCTACATCTTGATCTTCCGTAAGAATGTACTGAAGAAACATGATCCTCCTCTGCACACAATCTCCGAGATGATAGTACCATATATCTATATGCTTAGATCTATCATGAAACACAGGATTAATCGAGAGTTTAATGCAACTCTGATTATCACAATGAATCACTGTTAGATCTAAATGAGAACCAAAAAAACCAACCAAGATCTTTCTCATCCAGATAGTCGAACATGCAGCTTGACTTGCTGCCATGTATTCCACTTCCGCTAAAATGAGTGCCTCGGATCTCTGCTTCATGTTGTACCAAGAAACAACTGTAGATCCGATACTAAAGATCCCCCCTAATTTTCTCTTTCTTTCCATTGGACTTCCAACCCAATCTGCATCCGTGAAGCCATGCAACTTCACTCCATCCATTTGTCTGTACCATAAACCATACTTTGATGTGCCCCTTAGGTATCTCAAGACATGTTTACCCTCCTTCCAAAAGAGCTTGGTAGGCTTAACCATAGGTTGACTCAGATGGTTAACCACATAGCAAATGTTTGGTCTCGTGTTCACTAGATACATTTGCAAACCCACTAACTGTCAATAGACAATAGCATCCACTACCTCTCCAAAAGTAGCATCCTCTTTCCTCCAGTTTTCTGGAAGAGGAGTATCCATGGGTTTGCAACCCTCCGTGTGAAACTTACCTGGTATCTCCCTTGCATACTTTCCTTGAGACACAAAAATCTCACCATCTCGTTGCCATATTTCCAATCCAAGGAAATAATGAAGGAGGCCCATATCCTTCATCTCGAACTCCTTTGCGAGATCCTCCTTGCATGAGTGTATCAGTTGCTCATCACCAGTCAATATTAAATCATCAACATAAAGAAAAATGATTAAAATATTACCCTCCGCCACAATTTGGTATAGGTTTGCATCTGCTTCACTTTTGGTGAAGCCCAGTTCAGTGAAATAGTTGTCTATCCGAGTGTACCAAGCATGGGGTGCTTGCTTCAGCCGATGCAATTCTCTTTTGAGTCAGTACAGATATGACTCACTATTGAAGTTCTCAAAACCTTCAGGCTGCTCTATGTACACCTCTTCCTCAATGATCCCATTGAGAAACACAGTCTTCACATCCATCTGATGAATGCGCCAACCCATCCGCGTTGAGAGAGCAAGGATGGTCCTTATGGAAGAATACCTTGCGACATGTGCAAAGGTCTCTTCATAATCTATCCCCTCGATCAGTGAGAAGCCCCGAGCCACAAATCTAACCTTGTATTTCTCAACACTCCCATCAACAACTTTCTTTACCTTGTAGATCCATCTCAAAACTACCACTGATTTATCAACCGGCCTTGGAACAATTTCCCAAGCACTTTTTTTTACAATAGAGTCATACTCCTCCACCATTGCATCTACCCATGTGGGCTCCTGCACTACTTCCTGGAAGGAAGATGGTTCAGTCTCAATACATTTTCTCATGAGAGCCATGTATCCAATAAATCAGTCAAGATACTATCTTTGTCTGCGCTATGAAGTAGGGACTCCTACATTTTGTGCAACATCAAGTCTCAGCCTATCAGCTTCTGTGGTACGCCTTCTGCCAGTTCTGATGGTTTTCTCTGTGTGAGTGGACTTCTCCACTCCATGAACCTCCTCCTGTGGCTGATCCACATTGAGAGACTTGTATTTTGGAACCAACAGTTCCTCCTCCGCATGCAAGTCTAGCTCCCTCTCAAGTGAGAACTGCATGGCTTTCCCCTCATCAAATTTTATATCCTGTCACACCACAGTCATTCAACTGTTTGGAAAATACACACGATAATTATGGGGTGTTTCTTTGTACCCCACAAAAATCCCAACTTTAAAAATCTACTCCAGCTTCTTCCTCGCGTCCTTGGTCACATGCACATAAACGGATGACCCAAAAATCTTATAGTGTGAAACATCCGGTTTCTTACTAATGAAAGCTTCTTCAGGTGTACTCATTCCAAGTACTCTATGAGGACAACAATTTTTCACATAAACCACAGTGTTGCATGCTTCCACCCACAAATGCATTGGTAGGCCCTAATCATGCAACATCGCTCGTGTTTCACGCACGATTGTTTTGTTCTTCCTCCCTGCGATCCCATTTTTTTGTGGGTTATGAGGCACTATGAGTTCTCTTCGAATTCCTTCTTTGCTACAGAAGTTATTGAATTCGTTAGAGATGTATTCTCCACCAGTATCACTCCTCAGAGCCTTCGCTTGCTTCCCCAACTCTTTCTCCACCAATGCCTTAAACTCATAGAACTTTGAGAATGTTTGATCCTTCTTCTGCATGAAGAAGATCCATCATTTATAAGAATAGTCATCAACAAAAATAACATAGTACTTATGTTTTTCTTTTGAAGCAACCGAGAATGGTCCACACACATCTGTGTGAACTCTCTCGAGGATTCCCAAAGCACAGTTCTGCTTCTCATGAAAGGTGGACTTTACATACTTCCCCATGGTGCAAACCTTACACTGATCTAACTGAGCAAGTGTTCCCATTGGAAGTCAAGTAGATATTTTTTGCATGACTTTCAAGGCTCCATGATAAAGATGGCCCAATCGCCTGTGCCATAATTCGCCCTCATCCTAACTCACCACTTTTTCCGCCTTGCCCATCATGGAAGCACAGCCATCTACCTCTAGCTTGTAGAGATTCTTAACTCGAATCCCTATCCTCTTGGCTTGACCTGTTGTTTTATGTCGCAGGAAAGCTTTTCCATCGCTGAAAACAACGTCATAGCCTTTGTCCTCCAACATTGCGACTGAGACCAAATTTTTCTTCAGACCTGGAACATGCATAACATCTTTCAATTGAAATGGTTTACCTGACTCCCTCTGAAAGGTAATGGTACTAATGTCAGTCGCATTGTACTGTATGTCGTCACCCATCTCTATATGCATCTGGAGATCTTTCTCCTCCAAGTCACTAAAAATTTTCTTATCTCCCATCATGTGAAAGGAAGCGCCACTATCCAAATACCACACCGGCCCCAATGCACTTGACACCATGCATGCGATCAAAGAGAAGTAAAGCTCAAATTGCGAGGCAAGGGCCTCCCCACCTGTAGCTCCAGCAGCCTTCTTGTTCTTCTTATTTTGTGGACAGTTAGTAGCAAGATACTCATGTTCGTGACAGTGAAAACACTTCACCTTGGACATATCCAAGATCTTGTCTTTAGACTTAGATTTAGAATGGAATTTCTTCCCCTTCCCCTTCTTTGCCTTGGCAACCAAATCATGATCCTCTTCATCATCATGCTTTGATGAAGAGCCATCTCTGGTGTTCCGCATGAACTCCTCCTACACCAGATCTGACCACAGTCATTCCCAATCCAAAAAAAATTCCCATCTGTTGATAGAGTCTTCATAACTATGCCAACTCTTAGGAAGTCCCAAGAGAGCCAAGCTCACCAAATCATCATCAGCAACAATTATTTCCACTCTCCCCACTTCATCCCAACATTGGACAAACTTTGTGAGATACTTTGGAATGTTGTCACCCTTTTCCATCTTGATCTTTTTGAGTTTATCTTTGAGCGCCAATTTCCTATGGTCGCTGCTACTTTGGAATAGATCCGTCAAAGCATTCCACATAGCATACGATGTGGCTTTTCCATGGAGGCTTGAGACAATGTGGTCTCGTAGTCCCTCCAACAGAACCCTCCTCGCCTTTGCCACTTTCTTTCGTCATGCATCAAGATTTGCAGCATATGCAACATCTGGCTTAGGAACATCTTTTTCAATGAATTCCTTCAAGCCATTGTCTTCGAGTACCGCCTCCATCCTGTCCTCCCAAGAAATGTAGTTCAAGTTTCCCTCGAGTGCATACTCTAACCTCAAGCCATTGAAATCCATTTCGATCTTGAATTAGATGTAGCGCCAAGAAAGTCTTTCTGAAAATTCGAATTCTTTCCACCAACAAACTTAGCTCCTACTTCACAATTGCAATTCCCTATGCTCCGATACCATGTAGAAATTTAATAAAAAATGCATGTATATCCTGGATTCTCCTGATATAACAATATGCTATTGTTAAATACAGAATCTCTTCTACTAATCTTTGCAAAAATTTAAAACACAATCGCCAATTACAATATCATGAATAAAGATCAATCACACATTAACAAGATAATTTACCCGAGGAAAGCTTATAGCTAAAAACCCCACTATCTTCTATTATGTACTATATCATGGATCATGAAAAAATTACATACAAAGCTCTAATTCAAGATCTCTCAGTACATGAACTAACTGTCTCACAATGTCATACAAAAATTGGCAAGTTCCTTAGCCAATTTACTGTCTCCAGACAATCTGCCTCTACTGCACAATTCTAGCTGATAGCAATCCCTGAAATGAATGGAATCCTACTTTCCTTGAATGTGCAATCCTCATGGGCACATCCAATGTGTGTATGGTTGCATGTGTGCAACTGGATAATGTCACAACTGATAATTATCTTCCCTTTCACCTAGAACTCAACTGGGTCTCCACTGGACCTGACATGCATGCAATTAATAGTAGTAAATCTTCAGTTGCATGTGAGACCACTAATTTTGAATTAATTAATAATTAATTCACTTGATCTCTCACTGGTGTATTTTCAGTTACAACTAGAACAACTAAGTTTAACTCACTTAACTGAGTTAAACTACTTTACAACTTTCATAACTGCGCTTCCAACTCTGTTACAACTTCGAATCACTCAGTTACAACTAAGTCCACTTGCATGTCCCACCAACCAACCTCATAAATCGAAATTCCTTTAGCTAACTGATTTGCCACTTCAGTTAACTATTTCCAAGTGCTCATTGAGAATAGATTATTGTTTATTGTCCAACTAATATTAAGGGATAATAATAGTCAACATGCATCTATAAATATACATGCAATCTATAAATAGACATCCACCTAAAAATAGCTCGAGGCTCCATCGTAGTGTAGGTGCTTAATTTTCACTAGGATCTTCTTGTTGAATCTCAACAACCTCTTCATAATAGATTACATGTAATGGAAGTTACTTAGTATAATAAAATAATCACATTTCAGGACATGATAAAGACCATGGAGGAAAATCATACCAGGGAGATAAATTCTATAAAGCATTAACACGCTAATCAAACAAATTCCATGAGAATTAAATATATCACTCTACAAAATAATTTTCAAATAATGGAAGAATCACAAGTCCAACCACAGGGTCTAAAGCACAAGCCTCGTAGTTCATTGAAACAACCTTCATATTATTATGAAGAATTCATTGAATCCATTGAGAAATGGTTCAATAATGATGATTTAGGAAGGAAGGAAACTAAAGGAAATTATATTAATACTTGCAAGATTGATCCATCAGCTTTGACAGAGAAGGGTCATGAAAATAAAGAAGAGCATCTCACAGAAGTCTTGGACGTTCCAAATTTTCTGTATAAAGTGAGAAAACTTATAAAGTGAAAGAGAAGAAGGAAGAGGTTTGATGCATCTGATGGATGGGAGCATCTCGATATTTGGATAAGACATAGTCCTTTGATATGCAGGATCGAACATGGCACATCCGAGAAGCAACCTACAAACTTTCCAAAAAATCGACGAGTGATCAGTATGCACTATGCTAAGGACATCTGACGCCATGAGGCATCTTTTGTATAGTATCTCTAACCCTACTCCCTTATTATTTATGTTATTAGATAGTTTTATTTTATGCGCTTAAATTGTATGTTTTCTCATTCCAGTTTATTAGAGTAGATCTCTTCTATTCCAGTAGTTACTATATATATGCACGATGATTTCGATTTTGAATGGATTTATATTTGATGGATTTCTATTTTCTTGGACATAAGATTCTGGGATTTTCACATTGATCCATTGAAGCAATGTGTCCACATATGGAGCCAGATGTTGCACCCATTTTTTCAACATTCCAAAGAAGCAGGATCCGAGGAATTCAAGGAATTTTTTCAAAGTTAGAATTATCAACCAAGAGTTTTTTTTATGTCATTGTAAACCTATTCTGAAAAATTATAATGTAAATGATGCTAGTACGACTGTTTTATTATGTAAAAACCTAGGTAAGCCTATGATTTTGACGATGGGTTTCATCCTAGGAGGTTTTTTGTCTCACTGATTTATCTTTGTTTCTAAACAAAAACTATTGATAGAGTTTTTCCCTCCAACCTCACCCCAAAGCTAGGGTGGAATTTATCTCCCAAGTCTTAAGTGAGTCTTATTGTTTTAGTCGAGTCTATTGTAAAATTGATTTAGGAATAATTTAAGCTATTTGCCTAAATTATTTTATTACAAATCACTTGATCTACTAGATCTTATTGTGTCGCAGAATTGGGTATCACAGAATTGGGTAAATATTATGAGGGTTTATGACGAATGGGTATTCCCCCTTTGAGGGTTGAATTTGTAAAATATTATGTAAAAAATATTTTTGTGCATGGTCGCTCATACTTAGACACTATGACTAAGATATTTGAGGGTGGAAAAATAATTAATCCCCTCGTGAGACAATTAATTGATTTTTCTTTTAAAATAAAATTAAATCCTAAGTCAGAAAATTAATTAATTTATTGTCAAAATTAAAATAAGTGGAAAAAATTGTGGGTATAAAAGAAATTAAATTTTGGAAGGGAATATTGGAAATTTCAAGAAAAATTCGACCCTTGGACCTTGGTGGTTAAGTCAAAGTCAAAATTTTGAAGAAATTAACTCAAATTAATTATTTTTGAGCTAATAAAAAATGGTTTTAATAAGAAATTTGAAAATTCCTCAAAAAATTTATTTATGACGGTAGAGATTAAAAGAACATAAAAAAGTTATCGACGATCGAGATTATTTTGACAAAGATCAAGCCAACTGGCCATTATTTTCCACTTGGAGGGATTTTTCTATAAATAGAAGACATTTTGCTTCTATTTTCACAATGATTGTGACTATGGTCTAAACATCATTTTATAATGATGGTGTGAAGCTACTGTTCTGCTGGGAACATTTGAAATCTATAATAAAAGGCTTTGGGGTTCAGTTCATGTTGTCTTTGTCTCATTGATCTGTGGTACGTGTTGGGTATTTGTTTTCTTATATTGCGCTTCAATACTATATAATTGTTATTTTGTTTGTAGATGACAGGAACATTCTAATGGTAAGTTTTGGCCTTATCTTAGGTGATCTGATTCATTGTATGATCTAATGATTTTGTCTTAAAAAATATATAGAGTTTGCAAGTTCCCAAATCCTTGGGCTTCAAGTTCACAGATTGTGGGCACAGACTGACCTTGTTTAGGAACCAGGAATTTTATGTGGTTTTATTACTTCGTTAAAGTTGTGGTTAGCATCTATTTTTTGAAATACATCAAGCTATTGTCATTATCATAAAAAAAAATATTAAAAAATTTTCTCAGGCATTGTATATTTGTATATAATTTGTAAATTATTTTTGTAAGATCAGTTTTGTAAATAATTTTTTCCAACAACTGGGGTCTGGGGTTTTTATTTAATTTTTGTATATATTAGGTTTTTTTGGTAGAATTTATTTTTATTTGTATAGGTGAAATCTCTCATGGGATAAAAGAAAGGAATAAACTTTTGAAGTTTCCAACCCTTAAAAACCCTAGACATCTAGGGTTTTTGAGCCCATTTTTGTAGGTTGCTTATTTTCAAATTGGGGAAGAAACTCATTTTTTGAAGGCCCTATCCCTTACCCAACCTAAAAGGCTAATGTTTGGGGCCTATTTTGCAAGCATTAAGAAGGTCGTACACCCTACAAGGGCTAGATCTCATTGCAAACAAGGGTTTCTTCAAGGGATTGATATTTTATCTCTAATAATTTTTTATTGCAACAATCATAAAGGTCTAATATTTGGGTTTTGAGTTAACATTTTGTGGGTGTAGGTGTTGATGAGTAATTTCTATAACATCTCCAAACTTGGCATAGGCCATTATTCCTTGGGGTTTGTTTCTATTACCTTTAACTCTCATTTTAATTGATTGCATAATTCATATCAGATCTGATATATTGATATAAAAATGGCATAATCATCATAATACAAGCCTAAAGAACCCACACATTAAGCTAATAACTTATACAAGACATCTAAATAAATTATAAGGCTTTGATCTATCGATTTTATTGTTTTATATTGGCTATCATATAATTTTCAAGGTTTGATTTGAAATTGCAGAGGTCTAATATAAAAGTTTCAAGTCTGATATTATTGTTACAACAGTGTATTAAGGGCATAAACACACCTAAAATAAGCTTAAATTCATTAACAAGTCACTTAAGGGATTGAACATTAATCTTGTGGTTAAAATGATTGCATATAAGTTATTTTTTGAGGATTGTTCAAAAATTTCAAGATATGATATGTTTGCTACAGTCATTTATGCAGTCATATAAACTAAATAAGAATCATCAAAATTGACTAAAGATCATCTAAAAATCACTAAAATTGATTAGTTAATCATTGGAGCTTATTGGACATTAATATTTTGGAATCTTGTTGGTTTATTAAGGACTCAATCAATGATTTTCTGAGTTATTACAAATCTAATATACATAATTTTGGGGTTTGATCTTAGCATAATAAATCTTATATATAATGTCTAAGCAATCCTATAATAAACTAAATATCATTGGAAGTTAAATGCATTGATTTTCTAGGTTATCTTTGGCATCTTGCATCACTTTTTCGCTGCTGATATAAAATTGCAGACCTCTAAATACATAGTTGCAATGATAATAAATCACCTATAAGTCTCTAAAATTGGGTAAGGAAATTTTACAATTCATAATCATTCTTGGTTGAAGTGGTTTGGGTTTAATTTTAGTCATTGCCATATTTTACACTCTTGCATTCACACAAGTGCTCCAATCAAGTGTTTAATTGGCTAATTGCTCTAAGTGACATTGTGGATTAATTCTCTTAATTTCTCATTGCAATTACTGTCATTGAGTGAATTCATTGCTCTTTGTCAAAAAAAAATCTCTTGGTTGAAGTGATTTGGGTTTAATTTTAGTCATTGCCATCTTTTACACTCTTGCATTCACACAAGTGCTTAAATCAAGTGTTTAATTGGCTAATTGCTCTAAGTGACATTGTGGATTAATTCTCTTAATTTCTCATTGCAATTACTGTCATTGAGTGAATTCGCTGCTCATTTCCAAAATAAAATCTCTTATGGATGTTATTCTAATCATAATTGTGATAAGAGATTTAAATTTCTCTCTTGTATCTAAATGGCATGTTGGTGATTGTTAATTTCTTAAGTGGCATTAACTTGTCTTTAAGCAATTGTCTATTTATATTACTTCCACATTTCTCTAGCACTATTAAGTTTGAACACTTTCTCTTATGGTTGAGATTTTATTCATTTCTTGTTTAGGTACTTTACTATTTTTAATTGAAAATCATTGCCATTAAGTACTTAAAAAATTAAGTAATCTCACTTTAAGCCCACTCATCCATCTTACATATCATTCTAAAAGTAGACTTTCATTTAATAATTTACCTCCAAGCATAAGTTTGGTTGATATAAATATAGGAACATCTTTTTCATCTAGCTTGAGGATCCTAGCACCTCTTTAGTGGTTAACACAGTGACCTTGCAGTCGTCAAAGCCATAGTCTCTACAACACAAGAGGCACTGGGTGGTAAATACCTAAGGGAATGTATTGTTAATCAAGCCTTTTCTTGCTCCCCCTTGGCCTCTTTCTCACAACCTACTCCAGAGACTAGCTTCAAAATAGTTAAGAGGAAGGATACATCTAGAATAGGCATTTAAGCAACCAAGATTTTTCATTTCTCCTAGTTGATAGGATTTTCATTTCATTAAGGTTAGTATAGAATTTAAACCACGATTTTTCATCCAGTTACTTAGCATCTAATCAATAATAAGAAATAAATTGACTCCATAACGCACTAGTCTCACATTTGAATTTAATCTAATCCTTAAGTCTTACTAAAATTAATCAAGTAGTTAGGCCTTCAATCGTGTCTCCCAGACTTGTTGGTTGCCAACTTGTCCTCCATATTCACATTTCCCTAGGGACTACCCCCATAGCCTGCTATTGGGAGACAACTAGAATAGAGAGGTCAGGGATCAAAGTGGCATCCCATGACCTAAGTCTTTGTCGCAGTCCATGTATAATATGAGTGACAACAAGAGGCATAAATTATGCATATGAACATCGATTGAGGCAATATTCATGTCATTAAAAATATCTCAGAGGTTAGAATAACTTCATAACATTTGAAACTTTGTTCCATAATTCTTAACCCAAAAGATTCCCATATAAGGCCTCAAATGAGCTCTAAAGCGCTTTATATGCCAAATATTCGTTGGGATTTGCACCTAAAATGGGCTCTACAAGCCAATAGCTCCAATTGTTTTACCCAAAATGTACCAATTTTCTTTTTATGTAAATCCACTTTGGATCACATCCCCATTTAGATAGGATTTTGGTCCCCAAAAACATTCATTTAAAAAGGTGAGATTTTTCCTCGACCTTCTCCTTAGAGGACCATTTGGCCTTGCCTCTAAGTTTCCCTTTCAACCCACACCACCAAAATTCATATTTCCCCATCTATTTTTATGGACTTCTTTTGCACAATTATATCTTCAACTCTACCTAAGTTTTAATGCTAACTTCTCTATGGTATGTAGGATTTGTCATGGAAGGCTCATGGAGTGTTAGAATTTCCACATTCTCTACCAAGAAAATGTAGATAAAAGGAGGTAGAATGATTTTGTAGGTTTTATTGGCTACCTTTTTCAACACTTCAAAATCACCATCCTATAGAGCCTTAATATCCTTACTAGGACCTTATAATATTTCTTTGTTTATGTACAATCGATATCTATCTCCTACCTTGAATGTTTCTCAATTATGTGTTGGCATGTCGTGCCTTGTAATTTTCTTGCGACTTCTTTAATGTATCATGTACTTGCAAATGGGTTTATATGATATTATCAATGGGTTTTTTAGCCTTTAATACTTGTGGTGTCTTCTATCATTCCTTGATGTCCATATTCTAAGGGAAAAGGTGGAAAATGTCCAAAGCAAGTTTTAATAGTGGATTGATTGGTAGAAAGTATGGACAACTATATTGCAAGTGTTGAATATAAGTCAAATTTTCTTCATATGTCCTTGCATGCTTCTATTTGTAACCCTTCAAAAGCTGAAATGATGCCCTGTACCGATGTCCTATTCACTACTTCTGTTTTCCCATTTGTTTTTAGATGGAAAATTGGAGATCTTTTCAACTTTGTTTCATTTTCTCCCAACGTGTAGTCCAAAAGGCACGAGGAAATCTAGTATCTCTATTTTATATGATGCTACTTGGTATTCCAAAGTGCATTCAAACCTTTTCGAAAACAATGTGTATTGCATCTTGTCCCTTGAATGCCTCTTTATAAGGCATGATATGTTGGAGAATGTAGTAGGGTGTTACAAATATAATTTATATAAAATAGAATAAATATAGACAAAAGAATAATAAATCATAATTGTAGTTAATTAATGATTATTTAATGAAAAGACATGTCTTAATGGACATGATCATTCATGAAAGGGCATATGCCTAGGTATATAAGCAGATTCTCATTGTAACATTCAATCATCTTGTACATTATATATATATAATAAATTATTATTACAAATACCTTTTGTGTATTTTTACATTAAAGTCAACAGGCTATAATTTTTTTGTTTCAGTGGTATTAGAGTCATGTGAGACTTTGAAAGTTATCCACCACACAATATAACCATGCGAGTCTTTAAACGTTTTGAATGTTCCATTACATTTACATGGTGAACGCATTGAACAATTTAGTAAAATTCAAGAAAAGCTCCAACAATGAAAAAAATCATATGCAAAAGTTAAAACATGTCTAAAGGAAATCAATATTAAGGAAGACGATAAAGACAGTGAAGAAACGGAACAAGGTGAAGCAAGAAAAGAATATTATAATAATGAGAATGAAGATATAATAGATAATGTTACATATCAAAATGATATCGATCAAGATGAAAATAGAGATGAAGTTGATCTTAATGTGGATGAAGTTGTTGATGTAGAGGGTAGTCTTGACCATAATGAAATTGGCACCAGGACATCGACGATTGCTGTTGAGATAGATTATGTTTTTGCCAGTAGACTTCCTGTTTTGACCACTTACTCTGAATTAATACGTCACAAAGCTTCACTGTGTTCCCAGTAATATTATTAATCATCCCCAAAAAGGAACAACTTAAGTGGGGAAAATGTGAAACCGACATATTTGAAGTTGCAGTGGACCAAGTGATTATTGCACTCTCTGATGCAACTGTTACGGAAAAACCTCCAAAATCCAAAGGAGACTTGAAGTAGCAAAGTATTGCCCTCCAATTTTCCACAGATCAATCGAAACCCACAATGATACGCAAAAGAATCTGATTAAGAAGACGAAAATTCCATTGCAGGAAATTGGGGTTATTAGTTCTTTACTTGTGGAGTCCAATCTCAATGAAGTACATAAATACACAGTGGGTATTATGTAGAGAAGCAACAAAGTTATATCCAAGCTTATGGATGAGATACTAGACTTTTCAAGGACACAGTTCGATAACCTTCGCTAGAACTCTGTCAAATTTCTCCTCCCAGAACTCATTCGTGTAGCTAAAATTTTGCTTAAGCGCATTGCCACTTCTAAGGCCCTTCAACTAACCTTCATGGCACATCAGAACCTGCTCGGGACTGTTGTAGGAGACGAGATTCATATTCTTCACGTTTTTCTCAACATTGTAGGTAATTATATCAGGTTCACAGAGAAAGGGAACGTAAGAGTAGATATTTCCAGCAAGCTTATAGATGACAAGGATCATACTGAACCAAAAATGTGCAAACTGACTTCTTGTGCTAATATTCACTTTGTGGTTAAAGAAATGAGCGGTGCAATAAGTTCTACTATTATACCACAACTATTTAACAAATTTGATGAAGTGCATAATGGCATAGTAGGCAGTGGCCTTAGATGGCCAATCTCAAAGGAATTTACAGAGCTTATGAAAGGGAAAATCTGGATTGAGAGTGAAAATCTAGATTGAGAGTGAAGCTGCAAAGCACAGTACGACATGCCATTTTATTTTCCCAGTCGAGATTTTTCATAATTACGAGCGCGAACCTTCCCTTTGTGGTATTGATTATGAGCTCTTCACTTTCGAAGACACATATACCATCAACGACATTGAAGTTGCAGTGTTGCAATCTGGAAGACCACCATCCTCATTGCCTAGTTATCATAGTCCCCAAAATCTAAGACCCACAAATTACCAAATTCTTGCAAGTACTATGACACCATAATCGATCAACAAGACACCATCCAAACGACCCAGTTTTCACAGTCCACCATTAAAAAAAATATTGGACACCTAATCCTCTATGGGTAGGTGTGGAAGCAGAACAGTGAAAGAAGAGTCCAAGTAACCTTGGAATGTGGAATCCAAGAGTCACACCAATGTAATATAAATGTATATTTATGGTTAATCCAAGAGTCCTATGTGTGTTCACCATGCCATTTTTTAACATGGTATCAGAGCCAAGTTAATTCCTGCCCTGCTCATATATGAGCCACTGGTTTTTGTGGCCATTCTCTGTGTGCCAATGCATCAAACTTGTCCTGCTACAACTTGGATTTTCCTAGCCCTATTATGCTCACAGTTGTGTTTAGGAATATTTACATGTATAAATGCTCATACGTGAGTGTTAGTCTTTCCTACATTGCATTTATTTACTGCAAATAGTTTTGGTGCCTACTCGAATAATCTGCTAGAGGCCATTTCTTTGTCAATGTGTTAGGCCTTATCTTGGTGGCCTCCAAAATGTGTCTCTATTGTTCTCTAAGCAAATTTTCTCTACCAACATGGCTCAACATTTATCCAGTCAGTTTGTACTATGTTGCATTAACTCTCTCTCTAATACCTCACTGGTTTCCTCCACAATCATACGCACCTCCAATGCTCGTCCAGACCTCCTATGCTCATTCATACCTCCATGCACCATACTTCTCACACCAAAATTGGCTCTGCGGCATACCGGTCCTACCTACACTCTCATCTGTTAGTGGTAATACCTCTCCACATGGTTAATACCACTGTCCAACAGTCAAACCACTATATTTCACCCTCGGCCCTTTGTAGTTCAACCCACGACAACACCAAAGCCAACTCCTTTCGGTCCCCCTGTGTGCAGAGATCTCTTGATTGTTTGCGTCTCTCTGCATAGTCGACCTCCATTCATAACCTGACTCTTCATACAGTCAAGGATCCCTCCATGCACTCCCACAACTCGGTTATATTGGCAAGAAATCTGTTAATTCTCTTCACATAAATCTCTACTTCCTGCAATTTTTCTTCTAAAATCATACACTTGACAACCAAATACCTTGCTTACCATTCTTTGTCAACTTCTACATTTCCCACAATCTGATTGAGACGGTGTAATTCATCTTGAGCAACAGCAATTTCTCATTGCAAATCCACGTGTTGCAACAAGTCACCTGTTCTCTGCAAGAAGGCTTTGGCCACTGCGCAATTTGATCACCATGCTGCCTACATCCCCTCACAGCGCTCCTCAATTACGTAGCCTCCACCTGCATCTAGCCTCCACCTCTCAGCTCCTGCACATCTCCCTCACCGCGGCCACAGCTCACCTACTCCTGCTCCTTCATGCCCTTCCCTCCTCGGCCTCCCACCACTGCCTACTCCCACAGCCTCCGACCCTTTCACCTCCCTCCTCCCGCTAACCCCGCACCCCTCCACCTCCCACTCCGGCCAGCTCTTCCACTCCCCATCCCCACTCACTCCTCACGGCTATCCTCCCTGCTCTCCTCCCTGCTACCACTACCTCCCTCCGCTCACCCTCTCGCTCCCACTGTATGTCGCTCCATACGAACCATCACCATTCCACCCCACTCGAATGACTCCTCTCCCAATCAGCTCACCTCCACTCTCTACTTTCGCCAACCCTTCCACTTCGCCGACTCCCTCACATCCACCGCCTTCAAACCCTCATCGTCCTCATTATTCTTGGTGGAACCGTGGCTCAGCAAAAAAAACTATAAGGGTTGATTTACGATAGTCCTGTACAAACAACAAATATGGAACTCAATATAGCATTGGAGTATTGAAATTGGTTGACGGATACAAACCCATGTCCCAGATGAGTGGGAACTTAGCAGCAATGAAATTTCGGAGTTTAATAACAGGATTGAGGTCTTACGATTAGGTCAAGGATGAAATTTCATGGATTGATGTGAACTTAGCAGCATTGAATCCCCTATGTTTATTTTATTTTATTTTTATTTTGGTTTTTTTCTGGGATTGATCTCCTAGAGTGTTAATCATGGTGGTCCTAGTTGTTGGAGTTTTGTGGTGTTGGCTAAATTATTATTCATCTCCAAGAAAGATCAACAAAAACTTGGGGCATTGTTTCAAATATTAGAAAAGTTTCCAATAATCTCAAGGACATGGCTTTAAATAAAAGAAAAAAGGTACGTAAAGCACCTGCTGCTAGTTACACCTTGTCATTGGATGATTGAAATTGTAAACGGAGTTGCGATTCCACTTACAGTTCTCCAATCTTCATAGATTTTGTTGGTACCCAAACAACAACAATTTTGGGTGTCACTGCAAATAATTATCTTGCTACAGTGGATTTTGATTAAGGTCGATGTTTTTACAGCTTGTGGCGTTTTGAATATTTTGAACAGTGCATACCATTGAGGTTGAATATTTATTCATTTTAAGAGAGTTCACAAAACTTTTTTGAGGCCTTTATGTTCCATAGTCTTTTTCACTGAGGATATTTTATGTCACTTTCTACTTCATTTTGAAAGGAAAAGATCTATTTCAAATTTACTTGAGAACTTGAAGCCAACGCTTTTATTTTCCGAAGTTTGATTCTTGAGATTGAAAAATGGTTAAACTTGATAATATATTAGAATTGTTGAATACCCTAATACATTCTACTGTAGATGAGATGATAAAAATCAGCAAAGACTCTCTCAGAAATTCGAACTTGTCTGCAAAATGCATAAGAAAACATTGAATTATTGCAACTTGAATCTCAGCTACATCAAGAGGAGTTACATAAATGTATTCATCATTGTGAACTTGTCTTTGTTCAGAACGTTGAGACAATCTCCCGTCAATAGCAAGAATATAAAGTTGATATGAATTCAGATTCAGTGCCCAGTTCAAGAGCAGATTTGAATGTAGAGGCAAAAAATACAACTTGCACTTCCCAAGCCCATCATCAGACCTTGGGAAGAGCTTGTCCACAACAAGCACATAACTGGTCTTGGATATGACAAGGAGTTGTCCTTTCATATTCCGGACTACTCCAAGCCCATAAAATTTCAGAGTGCTAGATTTATTTATGACAGTTCACCTTCAGTTGTTCCAGATACTGCTCCTCTTCCATAACAGCAACAACAGATTGTAAAATGCCAACACTGTGATCAAGTTGGCCATATGAAATATCATTGTTTTGATCTTCACTCATGCAAGCACTGTGGTCGCCACGCCAACTCTTCACATAGATGCTTTAGAAACAAGCCTCCTGCAAGAACAAAGATTCATCTTAGATGGATCACTTCTTGGCAATGGGTATCAACAACCAAGAAGATGTTTAAGTCATATGTCAGAACTTGTTCTAGAATATTGAACAATCATGAAGTTGAGTTTTCACCATCATTTCACCTTGTATCTGACAGGGGGGGAAATGGTGGTCAGCTACAAGCTTCGAAGCCACATCAAGCAAACCTTAGACATAACCTGTCATTCCAGATTCAGAGTTGTATCAAGAGACACAACAATTCAAGTGAGCCTAAGCCACAATCTCTCATTCCAGATTCATATTTGTAGCCACAGACACAACAGTTCAAGTGAGCTTGAGCCACAATCTGTCATTCCAGATTCAGAGTTGTAGCCAGAGACATGAATGCCCATGAGCATGCCTTTGGTTGATGTTCAGCCTTAAACCATATATGTGAGGTTGATATTCTTCCTCTTCAAAGAATTCGGGACACTTCCTCTAGCAGAAGACTTTAGCTTCTTGCCAGTTTTGGAAGAGTTCCAATAAATGTATCAAGCATTCCAGAGTTGGTGGTCATCCTTAAACCATTGTAGGTTGTAGACCTCCCTTCTTCTAGGTTGAAGGTCTCCCTCTTCAACATATGAGGAGCACTTCCTCTAGCAGGAGACCTCAACTTCTTGCCACATTTGGAAGAGTTCTGGGAACTGCACTAAGCATTCCAGTGTTGGTGGTCATCCTTAAACCACCTCTTTATGCCAACATTTCAAAGAGCTCATTCAGCCTAAGTGCTGCCATGTATACTTTGAAAATTTGTATTACAACTCTCTTTTTCGACTCACATATACCTCTTCAGATTAAGGGGGGGGAATATTGGACACCTAATCCTCTATGGGTAGGTGTGGAAGCCAAACAGTCAAAGAGGAGTCCAAGTGACCTTGGAATGTGGAATCCAAGAGTCACACCAATGTAATATAAATGTACATCTATGGTTAATGGAAATGAAATCTCATGCATATCTTTCATGTGTGTGTTCACCATGCCATTGTTTAACAAAAAAAAATTAAAAAAAAATTGTTCATCCACCACCAAAGCGTCGTGTCCTCTGGTCAAATGGTCAAAGGGTGTGACGTCCATACATTGTGGTCAATATACACTTGTCGATATATTGGCTCCACCATATAGTTACAATAAATCAATTATATAACTAAAATAATATAATTGATTTAATGGAATGGTTGATGAAGGTTTGGGCAGACCTCCTGGGCTATTCGCCAACAGTGAGTAAGTTGGATAAAGGTTGGTTTTGTTTTCACCTACAAAAATATGAGGACATGGGGATAATTCTCAGTCGCACTTGGGTAAATGGACGTAGTTTTCTCGTCGTCCATCGATGGACTGCAAAATTTCACCCTCGTGATAATTCTCCCATTAATCACTTGGTTTGGGTTAAGTTGTTCGGGTTGCCTTTGCATTTTTAGCAGTTTCGAGTGTTGAAGGCCATTGGTGATAGTCTTGGGCGATGTTGTTTCGTTGACCCAAAATGCCATGAATCATATGATAAACGTGAGGCATGGATCTTGGTTGAAATGGCATTTGCGGGTGGCCTTCCGGCCAATATTGATCTTCAATGGGAGGGTGTTGTCTATCGACAACAAATTGATTATTGGCACGTCCCATATCGGTGCCACTTATGCCATGAGACGAGACATCTCATGCGAAGATGTGCAATGTAGACTGCTGGCACATCTCGGAATAATCCTCGAAGCTGTTCGGCTGCTCAACAAGATAGAGTCGAATTGGAAGCTGGGGTTGACTGGAAACGGTTGTCCGACGGGACGAATGTTTTGGGTAAGTCAAAAAATTTCCCACAGTTCTCTTCTGATCATTGTGTGAATGACATTGTTATTGTTTTGAATGTTCAATGCGTCGATTCTATGCCTGGGTCTATTTTGGTCGGGGAATCTGTTGCGGTGAATTGTGTTTCGAACCCTTGTGACCATTCAAAACACGTGCCGCTGGAAGATGTTCCGGGGAGTGTCTGTAATAGGTTTATCCCCTCCCCTGCTCATATGGGTATTCCCTCATACAAGTCGGGTCTGTTCCTTTTGTCCATTGTTTCTTCCGATTCCCGGGGGGTTAATATTGGACTTGACTCTCGGCCTTCTTCTGATGATATTGGAGTTTCGGCTAGGGTTATTCGAATGCTTATAATTACCCCTTGTTATGGTGTGATGAATAGGGCCCGGATGCCTTTGGGTGTCGTTAGTACTGGATCTGTTGCATCTGATGGGGTTCCTAAATCTGATTTCCCCTTTCTTCTTCCTTTTCGCCTCAGAAAAATGACGATCTTTCTCCCTGAAATACTGTCGGGAGAGAAATTGAATTGTTATTATGCAATTCAGATGCGGGACTTGCCCCTTTATCTGTGGATTTTGGACTCCAAAACCCTCATGGTAAAGCCTTAGGTGCTCCGGTGAATGGTCCTTCTTCCCCTCCGATTGTGATCAGTCCATCTTCTCTCTCAAATGTTACTGTTCGCCGAGTTAGGGGAAATCAGAAGCACAAGAAGAAGTTGATGTCCATGTCTGGACTGCAGTCTGATTTGTTTGATGGGAACTTTCGTGATATTCTGATGTATTTGGCATTAGGATGGGTCCTTAGAGCGGTGACCCCTAGCTCTGAGTTACCCCCATGAAGATTGTATCTCTTAACATTCGGGGGTTGGGGGGTCACGATAAATTTTTATCTTTAAATTTTTTTTTTCATTTTGTTATGTCGTCTATCATTCTCATACAAGAGTCAATGGTGAGCGCTGATTGTTCCATTCAATATTTTCGGTCCATGTTTCTAGGATGGTCTATTTCTACATCTGATGCCCTTGGTTTATCTAGCGAATGTGTGGTTATTTTGGATCCTCGTTGGTCCAATCTGAAAGCATATCATTTCTTTGGTGGGATATTGCTTTCTGGTTAGTACCGAGGTTTCAATATTAGAATTAACATTATCAATGTTTACGCTCCGTACTGTGATCAGCTGATATTTTGGAACCGGCTCTTTGACTGTGGTCTCCTCCTGCTAAGTAATCTTATTCTGGCTGGTGATTTTAATGTATCTTTTCATGCTCATGAAATCTGGGGGGGAGGCCAGACCCTCACGAAAATATTATTAAGAAAATTTTGACGGAAGCTGATTTGATGGACGTTTCTATGGCTGTTAACTTCCCCTCCTGGCTAAATGGCAGAAGGGGTATTGACTATATTGGTAAGCGCATTGACCCTGTGATGATCGGCTCGGGTCTCCGATCATTGATGAATGGGGTGATTGCACAGGTAGAGGATCTGACTTTATCTCACCATAGGCCAATTACACTGAAGTGGGAATTTAAAAAGGTGCAGGGTGGTTGGCCTTTTAAATTTAACCGTGTCTGGTTAAAAGATGAGAATTTCAAGAAATTGATTATGGATTACTGTAATGCGCATAGGAGAGAGGAGCATATGTCAGCAATGGTATATCTTACAACTCTGTTACGGGGCTTGAAGAAGGAAGTGAGAAGCTGGGACAAGGAAAATAGGAGGATGGTAAAGGTGAGGATTAGAAATATTCATTTGGAAAGAGCTTAGATCTACAGGGATTTGGCAGCAGGGAGACAAAGTGTGAATTTCTGGGAGAAACTGAAAAGACTGGAATCTGAATACATATCCTTTTTAATTGATGAAGAGATCACCTGGCGATTGAAAATTCGGGCCACCTGGTTAAAAGAAGGTGACAAGAACACTAGATTTTTTCATAATTATGCCACAGGGAGGCGAAAGGAAAATTCCATCTAGGAAATTAAGCATGAAGGTAGGTCGGTTTGCACTACGGAGGATATTAAAGTGGAGGCTCTAAAGTTCTTTGGTGCTCTATACAAAGGCAGAGAGGATATTGTTATTGAAACCCAATTGGACTTTATCAGTGATTTTCCTATTATGTTTGATGAGCAGGATAATCATAAATTTCTCGAAAAGGTTTCTCCTGAGGAAATCAGGAGCATTCTAAAATCCTTTGTTGTTGATAAAAGTCCAGGGCCAGATGGCTGGACCCCGGATTTTTTCCTTTTCTTCTATGATATCTTCATTAATGATTTGATGGAAATGGTGGAGGACGCACGAGTTAGTGGAAGGATTCACGGTGCGATTAATTCAACCTTCATTGCTTTAATCCCGAAGAAATCGGAGCGGCATTCCTTCAACGATTACCGTCCGATATCATTATGTAATACCCTTTATAAAATCATATCTAAAAACAACTGATGCAGATGAAATAGGTAACTTGACCTCAAAACGGGAACTCTAGCCCAAAAAGACTCAAAAAACATGAAAAAACACCCAAAAAACAAAAAAAGTGTATTCCTGAACGCACTTGGTTTTTTTTGAAGGTCAAATTTCAACATTTTATAAAATTATGCTAAAAACAAAATTGTTTCTTGAAAAAAGGATTGAAAAAACACCCTCAAAACAAAACCAGTTGATGCTGGAATAACAAAAATAAAATAAAATTGTGTCATATTTTTGACATTTTTAAAAATAGAAATAACATTTTTTAATTTTTAAAATTCAAACATTAAAAAAAACCTAAAATTTAAGAAAAATAAATAAATTTAAAAAATAAAAACATTTTAAAGCTTAAAATTTAAAAATATATAGGAATAAAAAAATAAAAATAAAAACAAAATAAAAATTTTAATTCAAACATTAAAAAAACCTAAAATTTAAGAAAAAAATAAAAAATAAAAAATAAAAAAAAATTTAAAGATTAAAATTTCAAAATATATAGAAATAAAAAAATAAAAATATTAAATTTAAAAAAAAAAAAAAAAGGTTAAAAAAAAAGGAAATTATAAAAAATAAAATATAGAAATTAAATTTAAAAAAGAAAAAGAAAAAGATTATTAAATTAAAAAATAAATAAATAATTAATTTTAAAACAAAAAGTTAAATTTAAGGAAATATATTAAATTTAAAAAAATTTAAAACTTTAAAATAATATATATATATATATATATATATATATATATATAGAGAGAGAGAGAGAGAGAGAGAGAGAGAGAGAGAGTAAAAAATGAAAATTATTTAAAAGTAAAATGAAAAATAAAATACAATAAAAATATTAAATTTAAAAAAATATATATTAAAAAACAAATAGATTTTAAAAAATAAATTAAATTTAAATTATAAAAAATAAAATATATATGAACTTAAATTAAAAATATATATATTAGATTTTATTAAATTTGAAAAAAAATGTTAATATTAAAATAAAAAATTAAATTAAAAAAAAATATTAAATTTTAATAAATAAATAAATGAATAAACAAATTTTGAAATAAAAAATAAATTTTAAATATAAAGAAAAAAAT
Organism: Pinus albicaulis; assembly: GCA_034641835.2. Lineage (NCBI taxonomy): Eukaryota > Viridiplantae > Streptophyta > Pinopsida > Pinales > Pinaceae > Pinus > Pinus albicaulis. The sequence goes on from CM076577.1 coordinate 237,765,936, forward strand.
ACATTGTTAAAATAAAAAGTTAAAAAACTTTTAAAATCAATTAAAAATGAAAAATTGAAAAAAATAAAATAAAATAAAATAAAATATATTAAATAAAAAATAAAATAAAAAACAAATTAATTTGACAATATTAAGTTTAAGAAAAAAAAATCTAATTTTAAATACACAATTTTAATTGAAATAAAAAAAAAAAAAAAAATTAAAAATTTTATGTAGTTAAAAAAATAATAATAAAAAAATTAAAAAAAATATTTAAATTCAAATAAATTTTAAAAAAAATACAAAATTTATTAAATTTTTAAAAATTAAATGAAAAAAACTAAACATAAAATTTAATAATAAAAAAAATATATGAAAAAATTAAAAAAAAATCAATTAAATAAATAAATAAAAATACAAAATTTAATAAAAATTATTAACAAAATTTAGAAAAAAGAAATTAAGCAAATTTTTGTATATATATATATATATATATATAATTTCGTATATATATATATATATATATATAAAGTATATATATATATATATATATATATATATATATATATATATATATATATATATATATATATATATATATATATATATATACAATTTTTCGTATATATATATATATATATATATATATATATATACAATTTTTTTGTTCAATTTTTTTTTACGAGTTAATTTTGTTTTTTTTACATTTTTATTGGTTTTTTTTTATTGTTTTTATATATATTTTTTTATCTAAGTTTTGTGTTTTATTACCAACATGAAAATCACCACTCTAAAAAAAAAAGGTTGATGCTGCATCAATACGTTTCAAAATTAGCATGAAAATCACCGCTCTAAAAAAAAAATTGTTGTTGCATCAATGCGTTTCAAAATTAGCATGAAAATCACTAACATTTTAAAACAAATATTCATACTTCATAAATAAAAATATTAGAGTGTCAAAAATGTGCACAAAAAAAGAGTGTGCGGAAAGAATTAAGGGTATTCTCTCTAAGCATATATGAACATGAATTGAACGATGCAGTTTAAAAAATAAAAAATATACATGATGCGGTTTCGGTGACTCGGAGATCATCCACTCAATTCAATCATAAAGTTGAAGCGAGATGTGATGAAGATTGAAGAGCAGACAAAGCATATGATAGAGTTGACTGGGTCTTTATGAGGATGGTCTTACATAAAATTGGTCTTGGGCGGGAGGCAGTTGCATGGATCGTGGGTTGTATAAGCAATACTTCTATGGATATCCTCATAAACGGTTTTGCATTGAATTTTTTTCATCTTGGCCGAGGGTTGAGGCAAGGTTGTGCCTTTTCTCCATTACTATTCATTCTAGTAATGGACGCACTGAATTTAAGAATTAACAGGGTGGTGGAACAAGGGGTTTTCAAGGGCATTGGCATTGGTCCTAAATTGAAGGCTTCCCACAATCTTTTCGTCGATGATATCCTCATATTCGATATGCTGGTGAAGGCATCATGGGCGGCCTTAGAATAGATTTTTAAAATCTTCTGTGCTGCCACTAGTATGATTATCAGTGTTGAAAAATCTTGTTTATACTGTGATGTTGTTCAAGATCCGAAATTTGATGATGTTGTTGAATTGTTTGGTTTCAAAAAGGATTTACTAGAATCTGGTCTTACTTATTTGGGTTTCAAGATGAAAGCTATATAATACTTTGCGAAGGACTAGGAATGGTTGATAGAGAAGTATAGGAAGCGGTTAAATTCATGGACTATGAAATTCTTATCCTGGTGTGGCAGATTAATTCTTTCATAGGCAGTGTTACAACAAATTTCTGTTTATTGGGCCCATCTATATATTATTCCCAATAGGATCTTGAAGGAAATTAAGAAAATTATGGGGAAGTTCATATGGGGGGGGGGGGGGATTGGGAAGAAATCCATCCACCTTTCTAGTTAGGATAGTATTGCCTTGCCTAAAGAGATGGGGAGTGGGGTATATTAGATCTTGAGATTTTTGGAAACGCTCTTATCACAAAATCACTGTGGAGATGCCTACACAGTGATGGTATTTGGCACAATATCATAAAGCATAAATACATTGGTTGCGAGTCCTTGGAGGATTTATACTCATTCTTTTGGAATGATGGTCCAAAAAGATCCTGTATATGGAAGGGTTTTGGCACGGTATGGCCAAAGATAAGGGAGAACTTGCGATGGTATTTTGGAAATGGTGCAAAAATTTTAATTGGCTGTCGAAGGTTGCCTAGGTTAGAAAATTTTGTCCCTCTAAATGATGATATTATACAGATGCTTAATTAGAAGGGGGTTTTTTATTTACAACAGTCCATTCTAGACTTGGATTTTGGTGTTCCTAGATGGAAAGATGCCTCACAAATGGGGTTGGATAGCAGGTGGGATGCTGAATGGAATATATATATCAACCTACTAACATCATTGGGGATTTGTACTTCGGTGGAGGGTGATAGAATTACATGGTGTGGTTCCAAAAAGATGGATGGGTTGAGTGTTAGAGGGATATATTCAAGTCTTACTCTGAAAAAGCAGTGGATTCGGATCAATGGTTTAAGAAAATCTGGAGAATCAATGTACAAATAAAACTGATAATCTTTATGTGGCTTGTGTGGAGGAACAAAAATCTTACATGGAATAATTTACAAAAAAGGGGCTGGCAAGGGCCTGGTCAGTGTGTCCATTGTGGGGTGGATGAGGAGAATAATTGTTGCCTATTTTATGCATGCTCATTTTCTAAAGATACATTTTTCCTCCTTAGTGAGAAACTACACATCCAGGTTCCTTCCTTCAGCTCTACTGAGGAGTGTTTGGTTTGGTGGCTGCACAAAGAAAGGGTCTATTGGCTTGTGCCTTTGTTGTTTCATTGGAATATTTGGTGTTGCAGAAATAGAAAAATCTTTGAGAATAAGCCATGTTCCCCAACTGAGGTGACATTACTGATTTATAGTTCATGGGAAAACTAGAAGATTGGCCAGCAACCAATACAAGATTTATCTAAAAGACTGTGCACATTTGAATACCAATACCTGGTAGGTTTTTTTGATGGAGCCTCTCAGGATTTAAATTGTGGATGTGGAGCATGGTTACTGATCTCTCCAAGTTGTCACTATAAAATTTATTGGAATGGAGGCAAAGGTTTGAATATGAAGGTGGAATGTCTTGCTTTATGGGGTTTATTATGGTTTTCTTGTCAACTTTGTGTGGATCGGATCTGGGTCATAGGGGATTCCAAGGTTCTAATTGATCATATGAACCTTAAAGCTATGATTAATCTGGGGAATTTGGCACAGTGGATGGACCGGATCAACATATTGTAGAAGTCTTTCACAAACATCTCTTTTCATCATGTTTACCGGGAAAAGAACACTGTGGCTGATAGATTGTCAAAGAAAGGCTTGTTTGGGACTTATGGCGATCTGCACTATCAGCTGTTCACTTCAAATGGACAGGGAGCTGAAGGAAATATCCAAATTCATTGATGATGATTGTCCATCGTCATCGTTTTTGTTATTTGTGGTTTATGGCTATTTGGCTTTGAATTTTTGTAAGTTGTTCAAGAAAAGATGCTTATTTTGTGTAAGATGAAACAATTTTGTTTTATTTTTTATCTTATAAGTCACAGAATATGTAGTAGCAAGTGGGCTATATGACGGACTTTGGACTGGGAGTTCTCCTCCATACTGTTTTTGATTTTCTGCTGAAGAAGTTTAAACTGCTCTATATTACGTTTTTAAAAGTAGAAGAACTTTGGAAATGTTTTGAATTATCAGTTTTTGTCTGGTACAAAATATAAACCAGTTTCGTATTTTTCTTGCTGAAAAAAAAAAAACTAAAATAATATAATTTAATAATTTTAATTAATTGAAATTATTTAATTAAATTATTTACTTTAATTAATATATATATATTTCATAGGGAATATCACTCACCAGCTATATGTAATATCCCTAATTAGCAGTAAGCTAATTGGGAATATTAATTTTTGACAGATTTTGCCTTTTCCTAATGTTAGGTAGGAATAATGTGAGTCGGGACCCACAAATCACAATAAAGTAAAGAAAAAGTATTTTCCTATAGTTAGAAGTGAAAAATTGCGACCTAAGTGGGGGCTGGGAGAGCTAATGAGAAGGCTCTGTGCTGGGCTGAGTGGTAACACTGAGATTGGCCAAGGAGGGGCAGCACGGGAGTCGCCAGTGAAGGGGCAACACAGTCCTAAGTGGGGCCCATGAGGGACGTTGGGTTTTTTGGGGAGAAAAGGAAGAAGGCAACTCCTTATTGATCATTCATTCACCTAGTGTTTTTTTGTCTTCATTCACTGAGCATGCTTGAGCTGTTGAGCCAAATCTACAATGTTGTTCAACACAAGAGATCTTCAAGCGAAGATCTCAACCTTTGCCTCAGGGGACTTCGAATGCCTGCTCAGGAGAGGAGATTTCATCATTTTGTGAGGAGGATTTAGAGATACACAATCAGGAGTACACAGTCCCTTGAGGACAACGTAGAGACAACCCAGGTTGCACAGTTCAGCCGAGGAGGAGTGCGAGAAGAAGGGAGTTGAGGAGGAAAGTTGTTGGAGGATTTGGAGGGGAGGCTAGCCACCTCCTACTAGGGATTTTGGTGACATTTTAGAGGCATTCTTGAGAAAATTAAGCCAGGAGGCCGAGATACCTAGTAGATCAATGTACCAAGCCCAAAGAGGCAATTTTCTGAGGTTAATATTTATGGAAACCCTTCGTGGGTTTTTGTGGGTTTGGTGAGTAGATCCCCGGGTAAAAATATCAGAATTTTCTGAGCATAGGAGATAGGCTAGACAACAGACCGAAGTCCAACCAACAGAAATTGTTCTAGGACTAGTAGCGCAGAGAGAGAGCCACGCAGAGCACATTCCAGTAGAGATTTTTGTCCAGTTTATAGTTGTTCTTTAGCCTGCCTAGAGCTGGCCTAGGTGATACCCTTCTGAGTACTAATCTTGTAGTCTTTCCGAAAATTTTAAATAAAATGGCTCAGCTTTAGATTTGGCTTCAGTGTTAGATTTGGCTTCATTCCATGTGTTTTTAATGGTGTTTTTATTTTGATGTAGTTAATCATCTATTTTCACTTTTATTACAGTTAATCCCCATTTGCGGATATTAAATTGGTATCAAAGCTCATAGACTTGGCTCAGCCTGAAGAGCATGTGGTCTATGACACTAGAAGATAGACAGAACGTCACCTACTAGAGACAGAGGTACACGAGCAAGGAAAGGAGGCTTGAAATCACTCCTGACCAGGTTGAAAGTGTTCCAGAGGTCAAAGAGAGAGAGAGATGGCACACATGGATAGAAGAGACGAGGAGAAGGATTTTTCCCACCTTCTTCTAAAATCGGTGCAAGACCTCTACAAGAAGATTGAGGAGATGGGTCAGGAGCTTGGTGGAGATAGTAAGAAGAAGGGAATTCAAGGGGAATTCTAGATTGGGGAAGGATCTGGCACTTCACACCACATAACGGTCCTCACACTACACACCAGGTGATGCCACACACTCCACCACGTTCTACCATTCCCACATTTCTAGCCTCAGGAGCAAGAGGAAAACAAGAGTCAGAGGTGGCTCATTATGGAGAATACTTTATGGAGTATTAGTCCTACAAACCAGAGTTTGGAGAATCCCTCACCTTCAACGGATTTTTCCAGCTGAAGAACAACAACGGACCCAAGGGCCAAGCTGGAGGAGGGTACACAGGGGAGTGACCTACAACGTACCGTGGGTGGGCCTTTTCTTCCAGCTTTTGATGGTTCATTGAAGAGTTCAGCCAAATCATGGGTGGAGAAGCTGGACATCTATTTCCAGCTTAACTAGATGACAGAGGTGGAGGCCATCAAGGTAGTTGCACTACACTTGGAGGGAGAAGCCCATGACTGGTGGTTTCATGGGAGGTCTACGCTGGGTCACTTGGGGGTGGCAATGTACGATGACTTCACTAGGAGGGTGTTGGAGAGATTTGATTAGAGGGATATAGAGAAGAACTTTGGGGAGTTGACCAAGCTCAAGCAGACAAAGAATCTTGAGACCTACATTTCAAAGTTCTTGAGGTTATTAATGATGGTTCCAGATTTGTGGGATCCCAGGAGGATATTTATGTTTATAGATGGGTTGGCAGGATGCATTACTAAGGACTAAGGCACCCATACCCAACAGACCATCCTTCCAGTAGAGAGGAAGGGACATGAGAGCTCCACCCCTGAGAGGTAACCAAGGCTGGGGGCCACTAGATGATGATACTCAGAGAGATTTGAGAAGGAAGAAGCTTTGTTTCACATGCCGCAAGCCATGGGCAATGGGTCACATGTGTGCTAGAGGAAAGGCACACTACATTGAGGCCTACTAAAATAGTGAGGGAGAGGAGGAGATGCTCTTTGAGATGGGAGGAGATGACAGCGCATCAGGACCAGGAGAAGGTCCTCCACCACCACCTCCTCCAGCAGCAGGGGGTCAATGTTTGCACCGATCGGAGGGGTCCTTGCATCTTTGCGAGGGATACCCAAGTACTTAACGCTGAGATTCTGGGGAATAGTTCAAGGACATCGTGTCTTGGTGCTGGTGGAAAGTGGAGCCACGCACAACTTTGTAGATTCCCAGATGGTGCAAAGTTGGGGTATCTAGATAGAGGGGTTTGATGGATTCTCTGTACTAGTTTCGAGAGCTAGAACCATGCATTGTGTATAGTATGTTCTGGCTTTGATGGTGACCATGGGCACATACTCGGTGACGGACCATTTCTTTATGGTCAACATTCCAGACACTAGCATGGTGTTGAGGGTCCAGTGGCTCATCACTCTGGGTAGAGTCATTACCAATTGGCAAAAGTTGGAGATGAAGTTCCTGGATAAAAAGAGCGAGAAATAAGTGATGCTTAGGGGCATACATATATATGCTCCTTAGACAATTTCTTCACATAGGATGGAGGTAGAATTTAGGTGGGGGGACAATGAGTGGGCAGTTGAGCTGAGGCTTTCAGAGGCAGATGGTACAACTCGACCTCCGCACCCCGATGTGCAGGCCATCCTAGACCGTTACTCCACAGTTTTCGGGACATTCCACCAAGGCAACCACCTGACATGGGGGGTTTGAGCACACTATCATATTGAAGCTCGACATTCAGGCCGTGATCACCACCCCCTATATGCATCCCAAGGCCTAAAGGGATGATATTGAGAGGGATATCCATGAGCTCTTGACATTAGGGCACATTAAGCCCATCACTATTCCTTTCACTTCTTCAGTTGTTCTGGTGAAGAAGAAGGATGGGACGCTGCGGATATGCATAGACTTCAGGGCCTTGAATAAGAAAAACATGAAAAACCGCTACCCCATCCCCATGATAAATGAGTTGAAGGATGAATTGAGGGGAGCGAAGTTCTTCTCCAAGATTGATCTGAGGTCTGGGTACCATCAGATCCAGGTGAGGGACAAGGATGTCCCCAAGACTGCGTTTCGATGTCATTACGACCACTTCAAGTTTTTGGTGATGCCCTTTGGGCTGACCAATGCTCCGGCTATGTTCCAGTCTTGCATGAACCAGAGTCTTTCATGGTCAGATGAGGAATTTTGTGCTAGTATTATTTGACGATATTTTGATTTACAACAACACATGGGAGGAGCACTTACAACATATAGAAGCAGTACTACGTATCCTGGAGGAGTAGAAAATTTATGCGAAGTTGTCCAAGTGCGAGTTTGGCTTGACAAAGATGATCTATTTGGGGCATATCATTGAAGTGGATGGAGTGAGAGTTCATGAGGAGAATATTAAGGCCATACGGGATTGGCCAGAGCCCAATAATGGGACAGAACTTCAAGGGTTTGTGGGCATTTGCACCTACTAGAGGAAGTTCACTAAGGGCTTTTTGCAGCTTGCAGCACCCCTCACGGATCTCACCAAAAAGGGGGCTTTCAGTTGGACTGAGACAACGTAGAGAGCCTTTGATCAGCTCAAGGAGGTGATGAGAAGCTGTCTGGTGCTTGCTCTACATGAATTCACGCAGCCATTTGTTCTGGAGTGCGATGCTTCCAGGGAGGGAGTAAGCGCAGTCCTGATTCAGGGGGGACACCCCATAGCTTTCGAGAGTCAGAAGCTACTGCCGCATGAGAGGTTGTACCCCATCTATGATAAGGATATGATGGCCATCATGCATGTGCTAGCTAAGTTCTGACAGTATCTAGTGGGGAACAGGTTCCGAGTGAGGACTCACTACAATAGCCTAATATTTTTCCTAGAGCAGAAACAATTGCAGGAGAGGAAAAAAAAGTGGGTGAGAAAGATCTAGGATTATGACTTTGACATAGAGTATGTCAAGGGGGAGAATGAAGTAGTCGCTAATGCGTTGTCCAGGATTTCAGTTTCCTTTTCACTAATGAGTATTGAGCCAGATCAGAAGGCTCATTTGTTAGTGGAGTACTCCAAGGACCGTTTTGCATGTGAGGTCTTAGAGGGGTAGGTGACTGATGACCACTACCGGGTGATGGATGAGGTGATCTACTACAGAGACTAGATCTATTTAGGTGCCAAATCCCAGCTGCGGGATAAGATCCTACACACAGCCCATGATTCACCATTGGTCGGGCACTAGGGGTACACAAAAACTTACAGGTCCATCAGGGAGAGGTTCTCATGGAAGGGCATCAAGGAGGATTTTTTGCGGAACATCAAGGAGTGTGAAGTATGCTAGTGGAACAAGGGAGAGATGACCCACGCAGCAGAGCTGCATCAACAACTTCCCATCTGCAAGGGGAAATGGGAGAGAATCTTGATGGACTTCATCGTAGGGTTGCCCATGGTACAAGGAAAATATTGCATTTACATGGTTGTGGATCGCTTGACCAAGTATGCTCACTTCTTTTCCATCTTAGCCAAGTACACGACCTCACAGGTGGTCGAAATGTTCTTCAGAGAGGTATTTCAGTTGCATGGTCTCCCCAAGATCATTATCAATGACAGAGACAACCGCTTCATGGGGGGATTTTGGCAAGAGCTGTTTCGGTTGGTGGATATAGAGCTCACTCCTAGTACGAGCTACCATCCCCAAACGGATGGCCAGATGGAGATTGTCAACAAGTGGTTGGATGGCTACTTGCGAAACTATGTCACCAGGCAGCAGAAGGCGTGGTTGAGGTGGTTGCACATGGGGGAGTACTTCTACAACACCACCTACCACATGTCCATAGGTATGTCTCCATTTTGTGCATTGTATAGTTATGATGCTCTGACTTTCGTTGATGTCATTTTTGGAGACAGTAAAGCCCCTAGGGCCAAGGAGCGGATACAGGAGAGCCAAGACATCTTGAGGGATCTCAAGGACAACTTGTAGGTGACACAGAAGCAACAGAAGATCTTCGTTGATAGGGACAACGTGGAGAGACATTTCGAGGTTGGGGGCCGAGTGTACTACTGCCTCCAGCCGTACAAGTAGTACATGTTGAATCAGACGGGAGCAGAGAAGCTGAAGCCACATTTTTATGGGCCTTATAGGGTCACTCAAAGAGTGGGGGAGGTAGCATATGAGCTAGAGCTACCCCTGGGGATCCGGGTGCACAACATATTCCATGTATCTTGCTTGAAGAAGTCTTTTGGCCAGAAGGTGATGGCAGCAGCTGAGTTGCCTCCCATGGATGATGAGGGGCATTTGGTACTTTAGCCATAGGATATATTGGATACCAGGGATATGAACTTGAGGAGCAAGGTGGTCAAGGAATACTTGATCAGATAGAGGAACCTCTCGAATGAGGATGCCACTTGGGAGGGGGAGAAGATTCTTCTGCACCCATATTTGGAGTTGCTTGAAGATAAGAAACATTTTCGTGGGGAGGACTGTAATATCCCCAATTAGCAGTCAACTATTTGGGAATAATAATTTTTGACAGATATTGGCTTTTCCTAATGTTAGGCAGGAATAATGTTGGCTGGGACCCACAAATCACAATAAAGTAAAGCTGAATTACTTTCCTATAGTTAAAAGGGAAAAATTGCAACCTAAGTGGGGGTCGGGAGAGCCAATGAGAAGGCTCTACGCTGGGCTAAGTGGCAGCACTGAGATTGGCCAAGGAGGGGCAACGCAGGAGTGGAAAGTGAGGGGGAAACGTAGTCCTAGATGGGGCCTAAGAGGGACGTTGGGTTGTTGGAGACAAAAGGAAGAAAGCAGTTCACTGTTCATCATTCATTCACCTATTATTTTTTTGTCTTCATTGATTGACCATGCTTGAGCTGTTGAGCCAAATCTGCAGTGTTGCTCAGCATAAGAGATCTTCAAGTAGAGATCTCAACCTTTGCCTCGGGGGAGTTCGAGTGCCCGCTCAGGCGAGGATATTCCAACATTTTGTGAGGAGGATTCATAGCTACACAATTAGGAGTACGCAGTCCCTTCAAGACAAAGTAGAGACAACCCAGGTTGCGCAGTGATTGCGTAGTCTAGCCGAGGAGGAGTGTTAGAAGAAGGGGGTTGAGGAGGAGAGTTACTATAGGATTTGGAGGGGAGGCTAGCCACCTCCTACCAGGGATTTTGGTGACATTTTAGAGGCATTTCCCAGCAGATTCAACTAGGAGGACGAGTTACCTAGCAGTTCAACATACCAAGCCTAATGGGGAAATTTTCTGAGGTTAAGCTTTCTGGAAACCCTTCACGGGTTTTTAAGGGTTTGGTGAGTAGAGCCCGAGGTTAAAAGCTCGGAATGTTCTGAGCATAGGAGATAGGCTAAAAAACAGACCGAAGTCAGCCAACAACAACAGTTCCAGGACTACAGCATAGAGAGACAGCCATGAAGAACACATTCTAGTAGAGATTTTTTTCCAACTTAGAGTTGTTCTTCAGCCTTCCTAGAGCAGGCCCAAGTTCTACCCTTCTGAGCACCAATCTTGTACTCTTTCCGAAAAATTTAATAAAATGGCTCAACGCTGGATTTGGCTTCATTCTATGTGTTTTTAATGGTGTTTTTATTTTGTTGTAGTTAATCGTCTATTTGGAATTTTATTAATGTTAATCATCATTTGGGGATATTACACTATGCATACAATTGACGAAGTATATATATATATATATATATATATATATATATATATATATTGAGATGACAAACACAAGATGAAGTAAAGTTGTCAGCAATATAGCTTTGAGGACAAGCTTTCGAAGGAAGGGGCAATGTTACGAATATAATTTATATAAAATAGAATAAAAAATTAAAAAAAAGAATAACAGATCATAGTTGTAGTTAATTAATAATTAGTTAATGAAGAGGCATGTCTTAATGGACATGACCATTTAGAAAGGGCACCTGTCGAGGTATATAAGCATGCCCTCATTGTAACATTCAATCATCTTATATATATATATATATATTATTACAAATACCTTTTTGTGTATTTTTACAATAAAGTCAATAAGCTATAAGCTTTGTTGCTTCATATGGAAGTTATTAATTCAATTTATCCTTAATATTAATAGTTGATTTTGAAATTTATTTATCTTCTTGTGTTGCTTTATTAAATATTCTTCATCAAACAACTATCAAGTGCAAAAACAATAAAAACAATGGACTCAAAAGTTAGGCTCCAAGACTAGGGAAAGACCCTCCAAGGGGAAAACCAAGAAAATATCTAATCTTCTTATAGAATATGCTTCAAATGAGACAACCAAGACCCAAACCCTAGACTAAGTATATCAGCACCAAGTCATCCCTTTAAGAAGCCCCACTTTAGTGATTGGATCAACGAAGCTTAATCGCCCGACCAACTTCCAACCTAAGCTTAGATCTATCAATGCTACAAAAACCAGTGGGGAATTTTGAGGTCTAAAATGGGCCTCCTAAAGAAAATGTACAATCAAAATTCACTTTATGAGAACCAATCACATTTTAGGGGATGACATCATCCTTAATGGTTGAGGTGGCATTGCTTGAGTTAAAGGTACTTACTTGTCACATTCTAAATGGTGGATTAAAACTCATGGTTAACTATGGTAGTGCTCTAAGTACTTTTAAAGTCAAAGTAAAGTACTCATAATAAAAGTCATTTCACACTTTTTGAATAAAAATATATTATTGTCATTTCATATTTCTTGAAAGAAACAATTCTTATCTCTATACATTTATTATATTATATTATATTATATTATTTTTATATAGTATATTAATTACATGTTATTATACAATTTAAATAATATAAATTTTAATTAATAACATATAATATAATTAAGAATTTATAAATTTATATTTATATTTTATTTTAATTTATTTAAGTACAAAGGAAAAATGCATTAGTTGTTCAATGATAATGAATTTTTCTTAAAAAGCTCATTCTTATTTATAGTCACATCATTACAATTTTTTTATTAATTTTATTTTGGTACAATTTTTGAATTGAATTTAACTATAGTTACATGGATTGTGGTGCAAAAAGTGAATTGCAAATTCATAAATATTATTTTATTGGTTTAGCTATTATTTTATTATTTCCTTAGGAGGCCCATTTTAAACCTCAAAATTCCCCTAATGCTAATTCTGGCACAAGATAGTTATTCAAGAGTTCCTTATTTGAGTAAGATAATCTATTTAAAGTTAACTAGGTCAACTTGGGGTATTCGACCTTCCTACAACTTGAATCTGCAATTTTGTCTTCCTATAATTCAGACCTGCAATTTCATCCTCCCTTAAAGCTACAAAAACCCTAATTCTTCGCATGTGTGTGAGAGATAGATCCCAAAAACAAATATCCAAGACTTTTTCTTCCTTCCTTGATCTTCACTCTAGCATTCTTAGTCTTCTCATCTTTAGATCAAACCTTTCTTGAGAGGTTGACCTTGTGAGTGAGTGACTGCCAAATGAGGTTGAAGCTGCTTCTATTTATAGGTTTTCTAAGGGGTTGAATTCATGTCATTAGGCTAAATTGTAGCTGCTAGGGCGACTTGTGCTTTGGTGGTTTCAAGGACTTTCTAAACTCAAAATAAATTCTTTTACAAGGTACATCTTGCCTAAATGGGTCTAATATTCATGAAATTGACTATCTTGACTCGTGACGATAAATACTATGACCTAAAATACCATAGAAGCATGAAGAACATGTTTTTAACTAGAAGACCATCAATAAGAAGCATGAAACTCATTCTCTAAAATAATAAATTTTCTTTCGCCTTTTGCTTGTTACATAAGATATACATATTGACATGAGTACATTGACAATTATGAAGACTGAAACTAGTTATTTTTTCCAACAAGATAATGGATATCTTTCTAGCCTATCAACTACCAACAAATAGATCATCATGTACATTTTTTATTCTTGGAAAAATAGCCATAAAATCTATAAATATTCTCTTCGAATTACTAGTATGTATAATTTGGGGATGGTATAAATCTTACTTTCTATTACTGGCATTTTTTATACAATAAAGTATGCATCCTTTACTAAATCGAGCTACATGTTCTTGTATTATACGTCAATACACATACCTTTGTATGTTTGCAACTATCTTCCTAACACCAAAATTATTTGCAACTTTAGAATTGTGAGCCTCGTCCATCAATATTTCACTCTTAGGAACTAAAACATTGTCTAGCTTGTAAAGAAACATATTCTCGAGATGTAGTTAGATGTAGTTAGCCATATTGTCACCTTCTTATACACCTGTTTAAATTCATCATCTTGTATCTATGCCTATTTGTAAGCATCAATGGGAAAGGTTTCCATGTGCATAAGAGTTCCCAAAGTTGTGATTTTCAATATGAGTGGCCTTGAAAACATGTCTACCAACTTATTAACGTTTCTCCTCTTACATTTGATGATTACATGAAATTGCTATAAAACCCAATAATTTTGTAGTTTGTTTGTTGAAGCTAGCAACACTGTGCCGAGAAATACTATAATTTCTAGCGATTAGTGTGGATGATGGTCACCATTCCCATCAAATAATACTTTCATTTCTTAACAACTTGGATTAGAGAAGAGAGTTCCTTGTCATAGTAGCGTAGTTGAAGACTCCACCATGAAACATTTTAGAAGATAACATACTAACTTATTTCTCTACATCAAGACTGCCCCCATAGTGTATTCACTTGCATCCATTTCCACTCCAAAAAGATTCTATAACATAGCAATGCAAGAGTTGGTGACTAATGGATTTTTTATCTTAGCTCATTGAAAGCTTTCTATTGATTATTTCTAGAATACAAACTCTTTTCATTGGCTATTATGACATGGAATGGTGTACCCATAACTAAAAAAGATGTTATAAGCCTTCATAAGCATTGTGCACCCCAACAAAGCTCTTAACTTCAATGATTGGTAGGAATTGGTTGCTTAAGAAAGGCCTCCATTTTCATGAGATTTATCTTGAGTTCCCCTCCACCAATCATATACCCTAGATGCATAAATAATTATTGAGAAAATTAACACTTAAGTATTATCAATATTTTATTTTGAAGTTGTTACCACCCAAATTGTACTTACTGATAAAATCCCTAATCCACAAAGTACAACTCAATGGGAATCTATTAGAACGATCATCATTGTCACTTCAACAATTGATCCTCTTCAATTCAAATTATTTATTTACCCAGTGGGGGTATCCCTAATAGGATTATTAAGACTAAGCAATGAGGCACAATGTGAAGTTACGAGTAACCTTGCTAAAAAGGAATTTTTGGGTTTTAGGTTTTTAACATAAGTGATGAAAGAAAGTAGATATCAGTGCCAAATCCAACAAGGGAAATGGAGTCAAAATGAATCAAATGGTTTATGAGGTTAAGAAGAAACCCTCTTAAGAATTGTCTTATTTCATTCAAGGGCTAGTGCCTAGAGATTAGAATCAAAAGGAAGAGTAATCCTTCACACAATCAAGATTAACAATGAAGACCAAGATTCAACAAGAAGGCCCCCCCATAAGAATAACTTTCAATAACAAGATCAACTATGGCATGATAAATTTACTAAATGTTTTTGTTAGGGATACAAATGAAAAACAAAGGAAAGAAACAAATAATCAATAGAGGAAGAAGGAAGGAATTACCCTGGAACGCCTTCCTTCCAGGTGGTATATTTACCCCTCAAATAGAACAATCTTGAAAGTTTGAAGAAGAATTGAGCATTTCACTATTAATATTTATGTGCTAAATAACAACTAAGATATATAAGCCTTAAAGAATTGACAACAATCATCCAAAAAGAAACATTTACACAACCATATGCTCCAAGAAAGATATGTCAATTAAGCTCCAAGAAGTGAAAGCACCAAAATAACAACCATGAGCGATAATGAGGAAGGGCATCCACTTGGAATCATGGTGGTCCACAAGATAAGTCAACTTGCAATAGACATAACTTCCACATATGAACTTTGATTAAGGTGATCTTTGCCTCTTTGGAAAGATCTTTAAGTGTAGAAAATATCGAGAGGTTAGAAACGTTGTTCACAAAGTTTTGACCTGAAAAATGATCATTCAAACCCTCAATCAAGATTTGAAAGCAAGGCCCATGGGGCATAGAATAGATGGTGACAAGGTGCTCTGTTAAGACACTCTCTGGTGTAAAGGTCACAAGTTCGAAATTTTGTGGGAAAAAATCTAGTCACGCTAAGGGTGGGTGTGGGCTAGGCCGGGTGCGATCCTCGAGTGATTTTGATGGCTTAGATGCCATTGGATCATAGTTACTCAAGCCATAGGTTAGGCATATCTGTGATTTCAAGATTCATATTACCTAACAAAAAAGAAACATTTGAAAGCAATACCTACCACTTACATGGGCCCAACAAGCTAATAACTCTATTTTTTCTACCTTGAAAGTACCAAAATAGATGGAAAATTATATAATGATCCATTCTGAATTAATGATACAAGAGACACACTTCTTATCGAGGTAGTTATGTTATGTGTTAGTTGACATCTTCTACATGGACACATGTTAAGGATGGGTGTTTAGCATAAGAAGTTATCTTGTGGAGTGCTTGTCATAAGGAGGAAGGACACTTGGTCGTGATGGAAGTAAGACCATGTGAAGGAAAATTGCTTAACTTGACGAAGTCTTTCTAGAGGGAGCTGCACTATAGGTTGCACATGGACCTAGTTGAGTGTTGAGCTCAAGAGCCTATTTTGGACATCATGCAACTTTGTGATGAGTAACACTTTACATGTGCAAGCTTCACATGGACAACACTCCACTTAAAAGGTGGTTACAAACCACCTATTGATGTCTACTCTTTTGGTAGAGTGCTTTACTTTTCAACCTAGCCTAGTGGCTTAGAGTAGTTTGTTGCGAACTTAGTCCACCTTTTAATTGTTAGCCTCCCTAACATATCTTATATAGAGGGAGGAGAAAACCCATTTAATAATATGAAAATTTAGACCTGTAATTGTAATCTTGATATCCTTTTATTGTACTCTTTGTGTTACAAGAGTTGGAAGACAAGGTTTGTGTGAAGTAAACCCTGGAGAAGACTTGGAGCACTGGGGTTAATCTTGAAGTATTGATGTAAGCTAGTCCTAAGGTTTGTGGGATGAAACCCGAAAGAAAGATTTGTGGTGCTTAGCTGCAACTAGAGGTTGATATATGCATACTTGGTTAATTTCTGTAAAAAGCTTGTGGGATGCTAATGAGAGATCTAAAGGAAAATTTGGTGTTGATTCTAGCTACTTGTGGACCCTTCGATGTGGGTAGATATCAGGATGAGATGCCTTGCTAGGGCCTTGTATTGTTGGTTAGAATTTTTTGTTGATGGTGGGCACAATAGCTAGGAATTGAGAAACAATTGTAGTGTCCTTGATTGGAATGAATTAAAGGGACTTGTTATACCAACTTGCAATGAACCAAGATATTGTATTATATATTTATTTGTGTAATATATGAAATGCACCATTCTTTCCATGAAATTATATGTTGTAGATATTAAAATCAAAATTTATTTTCTCATTGTTATGAGTAGTTTCATAGTTGTTTTAATGAGATGTTTTGAGTATAGTCAAGATGAACTATAATGTGTTTTAACATGCCTAGATGAAACTAGAAATCATATTTAGCTTGGTTACACATCTATTAATATAGTTCTTCCTTCATTAAGAATTTCCTCTTTGTTCATGAAATACAAAGGAAAATTCAATCTTGTCATTGATAGAAAGGACTATGAGATTCAAGAAAAAACTAGGGGTTATGAATTTATTGCAAATGAATTAAATACAAATTGGTGTTGTAGAGTGGATGCATTTCCTTAAACATGAAGCATTGATACCAATTGGTGAACAAAGAAGGCATATATTTTGGACATCATGCAACTTTGTGACGAGTAACACTTTACATGTGCAAGCTTCACATGGACAACACTCCACTTAAGAGGTGGTTCCAAACCACCTATTGATGTCTACTGTTTTGGTAGAGTGCTTTACTTGTCAACCTAGCCTAGTGGCTTAGAGTAGTTTGTTGCGAACTTAGTACACCTTTTAATTGTTAGCCTCCCTAACCTATCTTATATAGAGGGAGGAGAAAACCCATTTAATAATATGAAGATTTAGACCTGTAATTGTAATCTTGATATCCTTTTATTATACTCTTTGTGTTACAAGAGTTGGAAGACAAGGTTTGTGTGAAGTAAACCCTGGAGAAGACTTGGAGCACTGGGGTTTATCTTGAAGTATTGATGTAAGCTAGTCCTAAGGTTTGTGGGATGAAACCCTAAAGCAAGATTTGTGGTGCTTAGATGCAACTAGAGGTTGATATATGCATACTTGGTTAATTTCTTTAAAAAGCTTGTGGGATGCTAATGAGAGATCTAAATGAAAATTTGGTGTTGATTCTAGCTACTTGTGGACCCTTTGATGTGGGTAGATAGCAAGATGAGATGCCTTGCTAGGGCCTTGTATTGTTGGTTAGAATTTGTTGTTGATGGTGGGCACAATAGCAAGGAATTGAGAAACAATTGTAGTGTCCTTGATTGGAATGAATTAAAGGGACTTGTTATACCAACTTGCAATGAACCAAGATATTGTATTGTATCTTTATTTGTGTAATATATGAAATGCACCATTATTTCCATGAACTTATATGTTGTAGATATTAAAATCAAAATTTATTTTCTCATTATTATGAGTAGTTTCATAGTTGTTTTAATGAGATGTTTTGAGTATAGTCAAGATGAACTATAATGTGTTTTAACATGCCTAGATGAAACTAGAAATCATATTTAGCTTGATTACACATCTATTAATATAGTTCTTCCTTCACTAAGAATTTCCTCTTTGTTCATGAAATAGAAAGGAAAATTCAATCTTGTCATTGATGGAAAGGACTATGAGATTCAAGAAAAAAATAGGGGTTATGAATTTATTGCAAATGAAAGAAATACAAATTGGTGTTGTAGAGTGGATGCATTTCCTTAAACATGAAGCATTGATACCAATTGGTGAACAAAGAAGGCATATATTTTGGACATCATGCAACTTTGTGATGAGTAACACTTTACATGTGCAAGCTTCACATGGACAACACTCCACTTAAGAGGTGGTTGCAAACCACCTATTGATGTCTACTCTTTTGGTAGAGTGCTTTACTTGTCAACCTAGCCTAGTGGCTTAGAGTAGTTTGTTGCGAACTTAGTCCACCGTTTAATTGTTAGCCTCCCTAACCTATCTTATATAGAGGGAGGAGAAAACCCATTTAATAATATGAAGATTTAGACCTGCAATTGTAATCTTGATATCCTTTTATTGTACTCTTTGTGTTACAAGAGTTGGAAGACAAGGTTTGTGTGAAGTAAACCCTGGAGAAGACTTGGAGCACTGGGGTTTATCTTGAAGTATTGATGTAAGCTAGTCCTAAGGTTTGTGGGATGAAACCCTAAAGCAAGATTTATGGTGCTTAGATGCAACTAGAGGTTGATATATGCATACTTGGTTAATTTCTTTAAAAAGCTTGTGGGATACTAATGAGAGATCTAAAGGAAAATTTGGTGTTGATTCTAGCTACTTGTGGACCCTTTGATGTGGGTAGATAGCAGGATGAGATGCCTTGCTATGGCCTTGTATTGTTGGTTAGAATTTGTTGTTGATGGTGGGCACAATAGCAAGGAATTGAGAAACAATTGTAGTGTCCTTGATTGGAATGAATTAAAGGAACTTGTTATACCAACTTCCAATGAACCAAGATATTGTATTATATCTTTATTTGTGTAATATATGAAATGCACCATTCTTTCCATGAACTTATATGTTGTAGATATTAAAATCGAAATTTATTTTCTCATTATTATGAGTAGTTTCATAGTTGTTTTAATGAGATGTTTTGAGTATAGTCAAGATGAACTATAATGTGTTTTAACATGCCTAGATGAAACTAGAAATCATATTTAGCTTGGTTACACATCTATTAATAAAGTTCTTCCTTCATTAAGAATTTCCTCTTTGTTCATGAAATACAAAGGAAAATTCAATCTTGTCATTGATGGAAAGGACTATGAGATTCATGAAAAAACCAGGGGTTATGAATTTATTGCAAATGAAATAAATACAAATGGGTGTTGTAGAGTGGATGCATTTCCTTAAACATATATTTTGGACATCATGCAACTTTGTGATGAGTAACACTTTACATGTGCAAGCTTCACATGGACAACAATCCACTTAAGAGGTGGTTCCAAACCACCTATTGATGTCTACTCTTTTGGTAGAGTGCTTTACTTATCAACCTAGCCTAGTGGCTTAGAGTAGTTTGTTGCGAACTTAGTCCACCTTTTAATTGTTCGCCTCCCTAACCTATCTTATATAGAGGGAGGAGAAAACCCATTTAATAACATGAAGATTTAGATCTGTAATTGTAATCTTGATATCCTTTTATTGTACTCTTTGTGTTACAAGAGTTGGAAGACAAGGTTTGTGGGATGAAACCCTAAAGCAAGATTTGTGGTGCTTAGATGCAACTAGAGTATGATATATGCATACTTGGTTAATTTCTTTAAAAAGCTTGTGGGATGCTAATGAGAGATCTAAAGGAAAATTTGGTGTTGATTCTAGCTACTCGTGGACCCTTTGATGTGGGTAGATAGCAGGATGAGATGCCTTACTAGGTCCTTGTATTGTTGGTTAGAATTTGTTGTTGATGGTGGGCACAATAGCTAGGAATGGAAAAACAATTGTAGTGTCCTTGATTGGAATGAATTAAAGGGACTTGTTATACCAACTTGCAATGAACCAAGATATTGTATTATATCTTTATTTGTGTAATATATGAAATGCACCATTCTTTCCATGAACTTATATGTTGTAGATATTAAACTCGAAATTTATTTTCTCATTGTTATGAGTAGTTTCATAGTTGTTTTAATGAGATGTTTTGAGTATAGTCAAGATGAACTATAATGTGTTTTAACATGCCTAGATGAAACTAGAAATCGTATTTAGCTTGGTTACACATCTATTAATATAGTTCTTCCTTCATTAAGAATTTCCTCTTTGTTCACGAAATACAAAGGAAAATTCAATCTTGTCATTGATGGAAAGGACTATGAGATTCAAGAAAAAACTAGGGGTTATGAATTTATTGCAAATGAAATAAATACAAATGGGTGTTGTAGAGTGGATGCATTTCCTTAAACATGAAGCATTGATACCAATTGGTGGACAAAGAAGAAATATATTTTGTGGAATGAGGCATGGCCATTTCAATTTTTTGCATAGGAAGAAAATGGTCAAAAGGTTACCCTTAATTGAATTGGAAAGTGTGATATGTGAAACATGTGTTTGCACAAAAGCAAGACAAAAAATAGTGCACAAAAAGAATACATAAAGAAAGAAGATTATTTCACAACATATATGGATCAAGGCCAACATAGTGGATGGGTAGTGCTGATTACTTTATAACATTATTGATGACTTTTGAGAAGAAATTAGATTTATTTTTTAAATGCACAAATTAGATAAGCTTAACTTTAAAGAGTTTAAGGTAGAGGTAAAGAAAAATGTGGTAACAAGTTAAGGGTTTTTAAAACATATGGGGAAGGCGAGAATATGTCCAAGACCTATTAGCATTATTTTAACATAGATGGAGTACTAAGGAAACAAATTGTAGCATATTGTATAAAACAAAATAAGGCCACATAGAGAGAATCAAAATATAATTTAAATGGCAGACGATTACTCGAACAATGATTGGTTAAAAGCAATTAATAAAAAAAAATGGCATTAAATGTCCCCAAAAAAAGAAAGCAAAGGGAAAACCCTTGAAGATGTGTGGTCAAGTGAGAAGCTTGATACTTGAATTTAATGAATTTTGCACATAAGACCATTGCCCATGTTCCTAAAGAAAAGAAGAATAACTTAAATGTTAAAGTTACAAATGAATATTCATTGGTTATACTAAGATATCAAAATTTTATAAATCATTTGACCATATTGAGAAGAGGATTCACATTAATAAGGATGTAGTTATTTAAAAACTTGAAAATTAGACAACATAGGAAACAAATAACAAGGCCAATAATGAAATGAAACTTATGTTGGGATATTTGGAAGATATAGGAAAGCTAGTGATCACCTTCAAGAGGAGGGAATAGTAATCAATGAAAGAGGCAGAACAAAAGCTAAAGAGATAGAATATAGTCCAAACAATAAGACATTGAGACTTCAACACTTATGGGATCTACTAGAATTGTAATAAGATTTGGGAGGTAAACTCTATTAACTATACCCTTGTGTAAGATACTTGATTCTACTCCATTTGAACCCAATGGTGTTAGTGAGTTTGAGAAAAGTTCAAAAGGAATGATGCAATGGATACGTAGCAAAAGAAAAATGCATGGAATTAGGCCAAATTGCCTAAGGGAATGAACCACGTTGGTTGCAAAT
The DNA here is from genome assembly GCA_034641835.2 of Pinus albicaulis. Classification (NCBI taxonomy): domain Eukaryota; kingdom Viridiplantae; phylum Streptophyta; class Pinopsida; order Pinales; family Pinaceae; genus Pinus; species Pinus albicaulis. The sequence goes on from CM076577.1 coordinate 237,787,779, forward strand.
GGGTCTGCATAGAAAATTATAAACCATATGACTATTGACAAACATAATTTTGATAGTGGCATCTAAAGCATATGCACAATAAGAGGTAGGGTTTGAAGAAACCTTTTCCCAAACAATGTAAATCATAACAATAATATGGGTGTTGGCAATAGTGAGACAATGTGGTTGGAGTACTCATCAAATGTATATGAAGAATATATTCATAGATGGAGAAATCAAATGAAACATCTTGGTAACTTAGATGTAAGGGTTTCAAGAAGCATGTAAGGAATACCTGATTTACAAGTTGATTAAAATTGCATGAATTCGAACATGCATTGTGGACATGGTACCTAAACATAGATGACCATATGAGAATGACCAATTTATAGAGCATTGCATATCTAAATTTGTACACCAAACAAAGTACTAACAACATTGTGAGCCTCATTGTTTAGGCATGTGACCTAATGACATGAAGTGAAACAAGGCTCGAGGCAAACATTCAAAGTCATGAACTTGGGGCTTTTGCATTGTTTTCTTGGTTTAGAGATATCAAAAAATGATGACACCAATATCTTCAAGGAAAAATGCAATGGAATTGCTTACGAGATTTAACATCATTAATCACAAAGCATTGGCAATGCTATTAAACATTGTAACTATCAACAAAAGGAGGAACCAAAGAAGGTAGATGCTACCTTTTATAGGTAATTGGTCAAAAGTTTAATCTCTTGATTAGCTTTAGAATAAGCCTTATTTCCAAGTACACGACTTGACTTTATTAAGGGATGTACAACGAACTCAGAAGTTTGTTACGAATGGAAAATTAATTTAGAAAAGATTTATACATTTAGGTTAGTCAAGTTCATATGAAAATGGATCTACTTGAGGGTGTCTTTATTTTAGGTTCAAGGGAAATTTCCTAGATCAACAAAGCAAACATCAATTTCATCATCATATGCATAGGAGAATACAAGGTTGTTGTGGGTTTTACATATGCACTACTATCATTGAGGAAATTCAATGATATAGGGGTTTCATAGAATGGAGTGACCACTGCATCATTATGTTTTGACAATCAAAATGTTTTTAAGTTGGTGAAATCTCCAATTTACCATTCAACAATGATGTATGTATAAATTTATTGTCTCTCCGTGTCAAAGAAGTTCTAAAGTAAAGAGATTGAACATTTATTTTGTCCATGGGGCCTTTTGGCTAGGTATTTAACAAGTGTATGTCAAGATAAACTTGTAAGGTTCCATGAAAAACTTGATGTAAAGGTTAACAAATTAATCATCAAGTTGTGGGGGTAGGGGGTGGGCTTGTGGTTGCATTATAAATTATGTAATGACTAATGTTAATGTTGTGAATAAAAAAAATTTGGTCATAAAATTGGGTAAAGTTAATGTGTAACTTAAGCTAGTCAATTTAATAAAGGTGGAAATTTCAAAAGGTTGTAAGGCTCAAGAAACACTTTTATGTTTCCTTGGGCTTATGTTTGTGATGTTTGAATGATAAATATATTTATTCTATAATGAAATATTAGCTTAGATTGTGCATCTTTCTCTCTCCATTAATATTTAATAAATTCCACATTGCCCATTGAATGCCAATTCTCCAACTCAAACAACCAAACCATTTAAGGACCACTAAAACTTGTAACTCTAATACCAATGATTCAGAGAATGCAAGTTGAAAACCAATTATCAAATTATTGCATAGGCACATATTATCTAGCTTATGCTTTTTTATCATGAATTTGAATTTCAGTCACATTGAGACCAAGACTTTTGGATATAGGTATATATCATTTAAATATTATTATTTACTCACGCGAATGATTACAACCAAGAGAACCAACAACCACCCATGAAATTATTACTTGAAAATCATTAATAAGGCAATGCACCAATGAGTCGTTTAGAAACACTCAAGCAACACATTCAATCATGATAGTACAAAACTTTGAACAAATAAGCTTAGCATGCAACAACATTGATTGAGCTCAACAACAATAGACTCCATGCCAAGTTCTCTCTACCTTAGTACATTGCCTTGTGCACTAGTGGACAAAACTAAATAGACCATTGATGACCATTGTCGATCAACCACCTTATTGATATTATGAAGACAACATATTAATCCCAAATCCTTCAACTTTTCATAGCCAAACCCTCAATAATCCATACACAAGTCGAAATTACCACCCTGTTGATGTCAATGTCAATATGACCATCTTGGCAACCTATGAACTTACCTACTACCATCGAAATCCTTAAAATACAACAAAACCTAAGGCTCACAACGATACAATTCAATATTAACACCTATTACATAAGTATAAATCTAGATCATACAATAGAGAAAAAAGTATATTTTATATGCGTACCATCAAAATATGTAACTGTTGCCTACCTATAATAAAGTTGAAATCTTTATCTAGTGTTTCCTTTGTAAATAAGATTCTAACAAAAACTGATTCAGTTCAAATCTTTCTAAATAAGATTCTATCAAAAACTGATTCAGTTCAAATCATATAAAAGTGTGTAAATAATCTTTGTGGAAAATTATGCCAAATTAATTCTCAAAATTAAGACTAATTTTCTAATTTTTTATTGGAATTACTAAAATGAATAACATATATACACACTAAATAACAACGTTATGTACATAGTTAATAAAATACGTCATTACTTTTATCACTATTTTTTAAAGTCAATGCACACTCATTCTTAAATTAACCAACCACTGGATATAAGACTTATCAAAATGCCACCGATGTAAGGTGGTTGCCACAAATACGAGCGGTGATTATTATAATTACCAAAGTTAAATAGCACTAAACCCCATTCGTCATAGTCATAGGTGACTACTATAAATAAGGGGGAACATAACAACGCCGTAGCACTAAACGAATTCCTTAGTTAACATAAAGAGATAGGTTTAATACTATAATTTATGGGCATCCTCAAAGAAAGAATAATATACAACTTACAACCTGGACAGCTTATTTGTCTGGACTACGAAAACTATAGCTGTAACAGGGATTGTTTCCTTTGCAAATTTCAGCAAACTGCCACAATAACTGTTGGCAAGACCAAAAAATGATGAGCTATTGGAAACTCAAGTGACAAGTTAGATTTTCCTTTAGCTTATGTCTGAATGAACGCCCGATTTAACTTGCTCATCAGATATGGAATCCTCCCCACTAACAGATTCATTGTTCTGTGCAATCAACACCAGAGATCCATCCTGAAAAGCATATCATAAAAGCATTTTATTAGTTATATTTACACAAGAATAATTAAAAAAATTGTCATGGAATATTGCACATACCTCAGTGCCTCCAATAATACTTGTATTAAGGGGATGGGTAGCACAAGACACAACAGATGATGATGCTTGCAGAAAATGGTTAAGTGAATGTCCAACCCTCTCTTCAATATCTGTTTGCAAGTCATCACTGAAAAGAAAGACCTCAATTGTCAATTCAGTATTTGTATGGCTGCTGCTTTCCTTTAGAATGTCAAGCTGTGCACTATGTAGAACTAAAAGCCATGCATTATTAACTGCTTATTCAAATACATTTGTTATCATGACCAATGAGATCAAGGGGAGGAAAATGAACTTCAGTCATCCATATGACAACATAAGGAAAGTGTTGAAATTCTAGTAGAGAAATGACTAGAATAGTTTTTCACAATTTGATAGCTACTTCTATTGCTATAAATAGTTACTTCTTTATCCTTTCATCAACAAATAGATGTACATGAAAAACTTCAACCAATGATTCTTCAATAAGAGCAGTAAATGTGAAAATTTCTGAATCTTCTGAACAAAAAATCTACTGCAGAAAATCTGATTTACTTCTCCTACTTGTTTATTTAACTTTACAAGTTATTTTCCGAATTATTCATGAAAACATCAAAGTAAATACACTGCAACCTACACAATTATACAGATCAAGTATTGAAGAATAAACAATCATGCAGACAAAAGACAGAATTTTTTGGACAAATGTCCCCGGAAAAATCTTATGCGGGAAAACCAGTACATCAACTCTTGAGGGTTTTTATTATTATGCAGATTTCTGAATACAAACTAGGGTGTGTTAGTCAAAGTTGTCATTGATGTCAATATGGCATTTTTGGGATGGTAAATATTCTTGTGATGTCATAACCTCATGTATATATTATGATGATGTCCTTACTCATAATGACAAGTCCCTCTTGTTTGATAAGGATGCCATTAATGAAGATGTCAAGCTATTAATGATACCATTATGATGTCAAGTCACTAAGAGGAAGTCTTTTCCTAGATGACTATTGATCATAATGATTTCCTTTAATTAACCATGAAGACAACACAACCTCATGTATCCTTACTCTAGAAATCATGATGTCCTTACTCTTGATGAAGGAGTCCTTCTTATTGATGCTCATAGTGACTTATGAAGAAGCTCTCCTTGTGATGATTATGCTGCATATGGTTAATGACATATCGCTGCACTATCTTGATGACATGGTGACATTGATGGCACACATGATAACATATATGATAACATGGACAATGAAAGAATTGGAGATCACTTGATGATGAAAGACATAACAAGTAGAGACCTCACTTAAAAACACTTGGTGACGTATGACAATGAAGAAGCCCTTGTTGTCCATCACCTTCTGCACTAATTAATAATCAGTCATGTTAAAAAAAATGTTTTTCACTACCTTAGAGGCAGCCTCTCAATATGATTCCTATACCATCTTTTAGAGCATAATTTTGCCTTTCCAATGAGCTCTTATTTGTCCCAAAACTCCTAGTAGTTTGTAAGATATTGAATTTTCAAGTTGAAAAATATATTTTTGACATTGAGCCGACCTATGCTCAAGGACACAAGTTGGCCCTTTTCCCAACAGTCACGTCCTTTCAAAAAATGAAAAACCACTATAGATATAAATTTAAACTCATTCGGTTCAGTCAAGGAATTTTGGTGAAGTAGAAACAGAATTCGGTCAATATTTTCAGAGATATCTACAGGAGGCCGAGGAGAAGGAAAATATTGTTTTGGGGAAATTCTTTTGAAACAGTCTTGTGTTAAGGGTCGGGTCTCTTGCATGCTGCCATCTTACAGTGGAGACCTTGCTGTTGCTCAGATTACCCTCAGACCTACAGTAGTTTTGAAGTTTTGACTCCTGAAATTCGAACTGTGGTGAAATTCGGACTGCAGTGCCTCCTGTAATTTGGATTTGTAGTGGCACTTTTGAAGACAAATTCAGATATGCAGATCTCTGTTGGAGGCACTGTATTGGGATGATTTTATAGTGAAATCTTTTGCTGAAGGCACAGTGTTGGGATTGTTGCAGACCTTTAATTGGAGGCACAGTTTTTGGAATAAAATTACAAAGAATTCTTGAGAGGAACAATATTGAGTTTAGTTTACAGTGAATATATCTAACAGACCTATTGAAGAACATCTATTATATCAGACCTATGCTTGTGACACCTGGTTTGAAGTCTTGACATCACTTGCGATTATATGAGAGCAAGTTTTGTGAGAACTGTTTGAAGTAGGCTAAAAGCCTTGAAGTATCATTTGAAGACAAACTTCTAAACTACCTTGGGAGTAGACCTTGAGGTGTTCTCTAGTGCAGAACTTGGACTCCTCTTAGAACGGTCATTTGTAGACTCTCTTGGTGTGGACTGTAAATCATCATGTTGGATCAAATTCTTCTTGGACAGTATTTTGGACCTTATATGTTTGGACTACCTTTGGTATGATCAAGTGCAGTGAACAGTGGCTCAGAAGATTCAAATCGTATGAAGCATTGGGTATCTCAAGCAACTCTTTGATTGTAGAGATCAAGGCTATTTCACACTCCCAGATTCAGAATTGATTTGTGTGAATGGTTTTGGAGACTTTGACTGAAGTCTTTGTGGAGTGACCTTGAAGAAGGTTCCAAATTCAAGATATTTCATTGAGAAGCCTTGAGTGATTTTGGAAGATGATGATGCATTGATGAAGCCATCATGAGGTAACTTGGAGAAATTGTTTGGGCATGACGAAGAGCAGTGTTGATACCTTCTAAGAAGAAAAGGTTGTCATTGATGATGTGAAGACAAACTTCTAAACTACCTTGGGAGTAGACCTTGAGGTGTTCTCTAGTGCAGAACTTGGAATCCTCTTAGAATGGTCCTTTGTGGACTCTCTTGGTGTGGACTGTAAATCATCATGTTGGATCAAATTCTTCTTGGACAGTAGCTCGGACCTTATATGTTTGGACTACCTTTGGTATGATCAAGTGCAGTGAACAGTGGCTCAGAAGATTCAAATTGTATGAAGCATTGGGTATCTAAAGCAACTCTTTGATTGTAGAGATCAAGGCTATTTCACACTCCCAGATTCAGAATTGATTTGTGTGAATGGTTTTGGAGACTTTGACTGAAGTCTTTGTGGAGTGACCTTGAAGAAGGTTCCAAATTCAAGATATTTCATTGAAAAGCCTTGAGTGATTTTGGAAGATGATGATGCATTGATGAAGCCATCATGAGGTAACTTGAAGAAATTGTTTGGGTATGATGAAGAGCAGTGGTGATACCTTCCAAGAAGAAACTGTTGTCATTGATGATGTCACCTGGAGACTAAATGAAGGCATTGCTGAAGATTGTTAGGGCTCGTTGAAGAAGACTTTGGGAGCCGTGAAGAATAACCAAACATATTTTGACGAAGTGAAGTTGAGGGTTGGAGCCTGATAGAGACAAGGTCGGTGCCTTGGAAGATTAGGTTGGAGCCCTAGCGGATTGGAGTCCTCAAGAAACCAGGTCGGAGCCTGTACCAAGATAGGGTTGGAGCCCTAGAGATTGGTGCCACAAATTGACAAGGTTGGAGCCTTGGAAAGACCAAGTCGGTGCTTGGCACTATACAGGTTGGAGCCTAGAAGATTGGAGTTTTCATCTAGGGTTGGAGCCCTATAGCATTATTGTACTTTACTTATTATAAAGAAGAAATTAATAAAAGTATCTATTCCATCATTGTTCATTTTGTGTTCTAAATATAAGTAATCTAACTGGTAAAATTAACAATTGAAAAGAAACACTGATTCACCGCCCTCTAAATATTTCCAACAGGGTGCCAATGTGGCTCACCCAATAGATAATTTCCTTGGCAGAAGTATCTTTATCCGGAGACAAATATTATGGCTGATCCAATTGGAGTGTTCCCTTATCTTGGCTTGTCATCTGTATATGTTATTTATGTTCTTTCTTCAATTACTGTCAATATGATAATGGATTATGTGATTGTTAATGAAAGAAAAGAAATTGAACTTGGGCTCTTGTGGATAATTGAAGTAATTGTCCTAAGCAAAGAACATGTTAACCAAAAATTAACAAATATCAATAGTTGGTGAAGTGTTTACCCAACAAAGAAATGGTGTTGATTGCGCTTGGAGGCCTTTCTCCTGTTTGAGAAACTTTTATCACCACCATCAGCAATATCAACACTATTTCCACATTTAATGAGCTCTTGGGAAAGTGTATCCAAGAAGAGACCAGAATGATCTCCAGAGAGAGAATTTCACATAATGAAGAAGAAGAACCTACTATATTTTCAACCTATGACAAGAGAAAGAAAGGTAATAAAAAGAAATCTATTTTCAAATCAAATAAAGTGAATCTAAACATGTCAAAAGTTAGATGCTTTAACTTTCAAAAGCATGGTCACTTTGCTCGTGATTGTAAAGAAAGAAGAAAGAAAGAAAATCCCATCCTAAGACAACAAGAAATCCAAGATATAGAAATAATGCAATGGAAATTCAATCAAAATATTTTCTTGTATCTGCTATTTCCAGTTCTTTTTTTGTAGATTCATTTTATAGTTGGTTAGTGGATAGTGGTCCTTCCAAACATTTTACTGGTTACAAAGAAGTACTCTCTAATCTAGTTCAGAGGGAGACTAATTTAAATGTTATCCTTGGAGATAATTTTATTCACAAAGTTAAAGGTTATGATTCGGTCTCATTTCAGTTAAGTGATGAAAAATCTATTTTTTTGCAAGAAATTTTGTATGTACCTGGTTTGAAAGTGAATCTTGTATCCATATCTACTCTAGAAGATAAATGAATGAAAGTTGCTTTTATTAATGGAGAAGTTCTAACTTGCCTTTTGAACTTAAGTATGAGAGAAGCCTTCACTCTTGGATCAAGATGTCAAGGGATTTACAAAATCAATGGTAAACCCACTCATGCATTGGTCTATGATACCAATCTTCAGAGTGAGCTATGGGACAAAAGATTCCCTCACCAATACTACAAAGCCTTACCTCATATAAGGAAGATGGTTTCTGGAATGCTTGAGATCATAATCGATCATGAGGGAGTATGCCCAAGATGTGAAAGTGGAAAGCATATAAAGGGACCATTCCCTTCAAGAAAAAAAAAACTAGTCAAGTACTTCAGCTCATACATTCTGATTTATGTAGAACCGTGCTTGTTACTTCTCTTGGTCACTACTTGTATTTCATGATTTTTGTTGATGATTTTTCTAGCAAGACATTGCTATTCTTTTTGATAAAGAAAGGGGAAGCATTTGACATGTTCAGAGATTTCAAGGCTTTGATTAAAAATCAAAACAGAAAGTTGATCAAAGCTTTCAGATATGATAATGGGAAGATATAGCTTTTAGACATCCTAATCTACAACAAGACATGGGAAGAGCACCTGCACCACTTAGAGACAGTGTTGCGTATTCTACAAGAGCAACAGTTCTACACCAAATTGTCCAACTATTAATTTGGGCTGACACAGATGCTTTACTTGGGACACATTATTGGCACAAATGGGGTCAAGGTGAAAGAGGATAAGAACAGGGCCATTTGGGATTGGCCGGTTCCTAGAGATGTGACAGCGTTGAGGGGATTTTTGGGCATTTGCACTTATTACAGGAAGTTCATTATGGGCTTCTCACAGTTGGCAACAACCCTCACAGATTTGACCAAGAAGGGGGATTTTGCATGGACAGATGGAGCTCAGGCAGCTTTTGATCGCCTCAAGGAGGTGATGAGTCGTTGCCCTGTGTTGGCACTTCTGGATTTTGTGAAAATTCTGTACTGTAGAATCCTACTGCAACTACTTATTATATTTCTTCAATTGCATTCTCAAATACAATTATTTAACATTTCACAGTGTTAAATAGCAAAATAAATATGCTGCAGACTTCACAATCGATAAACAACATAAAGGAAATAACACAAGTATTCACACATAGACACAATTATTTTTGGACAATTGTCCCCGGAAAAACACAATTTGGGAAAACCGGTGCAACAGATCTGAGGGTTTCTTTATGATGCAGAAATTTTGAGTACAAATGTGTGATTGTAATAATCAATCAATCAATCACTTGAATAAATCTAATGAGAATAGGCTTAGTGAAACACTTTTCACCTTGCCATAGAGTTCCGACACTGACCTGCACCCACATTGAGTGGCTCTGCATGATTTCTGTGCAGTGACTGCGTCACTCACGCTGTCACTGCATTACTGCTGCTGTTGCTGCCTTCTGTGCTTACTGTCGTATGAGACTCAAGTTTTCTCCTCCTCTAGAAATACCCTCTGAAAGCTGGACAAACTCTCTGCTGTCTCTTCAACTAAAATCGAACTCCCTCTGCTGCTCTGCGCTGACCCAGCGTAACTGCTGCTTGGCTATCTCTGTGCTGCTTCTATGGCACCCTTCTCTCTTTTCTTCCTGCACTCTTTTCCTTCAAAAATTCTCCCTCCTGGAGATTTCACTTCCCCTCTCTGCAATTGAGAATCACTATGATTCTTCCTTCCTCTGAAGAAATTGATCTTGATTCTTTCTTCGTCTAATGTGATTTCCATAAGCCCATCACTCTCCTTATATTCTTCTGTTACTCTTCAATGAGCAAGATTAAAACATAATCAATGGCTAAGATTAACTTGGAGGTGATCCATGACTTCATCTAGAAGATTCACACTTAGTTTAACTAATACCCTTTAATTAATCAGTTTCTCTAAGTTTAAATTTAGGAAAACATTAAAAAATGATTAATTAATTTAATTAAACCATCTCTAAGTGGAATTTTTCGAAACCATTTCTGGATATTATGGAATAAATGAGTCTTAGCCTATATACAAGGTCACAAGTCTAGAGCACATCCGATGCTACCATAAATCAACACTCCCTCTTAGCGAGGAAAGTGCTCTAGCAAAACAACTCATTGTGTTGTTGTCTTGACTACTGTAACATCTACTGTTGTGCTATTGATGCTTCTCACCAATACTGCACAAAAAATGTTGCATTTGTATTGTTGCTGACCGGGCAACCTGCTGCCAACGACCACTCTACTGCAACTCCATCCTTCAACTGCACTGAAGATCCATTGACTACTGAAATGAATTTTCAATCATACCCAACTATTCCTTGCACTGAGTGAACTTAATCCTCCCCAAAGCTTTAGTTAGTATATCTGCTGTTTGTTCCCTTGTGGGAATGTACTGGAGTTGTACTGCCCCATGTTGAACACAGTCTCTGATAAAATGACACCAGATGTCAATATGTTTGGACTGATCATAAAATACTGGATTTTTAGAGAGTTTGATACAACTCTGATTGTCACAGTAAACGCTAGTCAGCTGCATTCTACTCCTGAATAAACTCACAAGAAGCTTTCCAAGCCAAATGGCTTCACATGTAGCTGTACTAGCTGCCATGTACTCTTCTTGGGTTGTGCTCAATGCTATTGACTTATGTTTCCTGCTGCACCAGGACACCATCCCTAATCCAACGCTGAAACAATACCTAGAGGTATTTTTTCTGTCTACTGAGCTTTCTGCCCAATCTGCATCTGTGAATCCATTGAGTCTAACATCCTCTCCTCTGCTATACCTTATGCCATATCTGACCGTTCCTCGTATATACCTCAGAACATGTCTTGTTGCTGCCCAGAGTACTCTTGCGAGTTCCACCATGAACTGATTGAGAGTGTTGACAACAAAGCAAATGTCTGGTCTGGTGTTAACCAGATACATCAATGATCCGATGAGCTATCTGTATAAGGTGGGGTCTACTTTTGTGTCTTCTAATGCATCTATCTTTTTCCAATTTGTGATCATGGGTGTGGCCATGGGTCTGCACTCCTGCATTCTGAACCTCTTCAAAATCTCCAAGGCATACCTTTCCTGTCCCATGAAGATGTCTCCATTTTTCTGACAGACTTCCAATCCTAGGAAGTAATGCATCAACCCCAAATCCTTCATGTCAAATTCAACTTCTAGATTCCGTTTGCAATCTTTGATGAGCCTAGATGATTTAGTGAGAAACAGATCATCTACATACAATACCAATACTAATGGCTCATCCTCTACCAATAAATAGTAGAGATTGAGATCTATGTCACTCTTGACAAACCCCATTTTCTGCAAATAGCTATCTATTCGACCATACCAAGCTCGCGAAGCCTGCTTGAGCCCGTATAGGGCCTTCTTCAATCGGCATACATGAGACTTCCTTTCATGAGTCTCAAAACCTTCTGGCTATTCGATATATACCTCTTCCTCAATCAATGCCTTCCTTTTGAGCATACCCTTTTGCCACGAACCTAGCCTTATATTTCTCTACGCTACCATTTGCAGCGTATTTAATCTTGTAGATCCATCGAGATCCAACAACTGATCTGCTCTGAGGTTTGGGCACAACTTCCCAAACATCATTTGTCATGATAGAAGCATACTCTATCTTGGCATCAATCCATACCTGGTGTTGAACAAGTTCCTGAAAGCTAGAGGGTTCTTCTACTTGAGCGACCAAAGCCTGGTACCTATCAGGGGGTCTACACTGTCTCTTTCCATTCTTGGGAGTCTCAATAATTTTTTTTGCATCCCTTAGTACCTGCTGAGCTTCCCTGCTTATCTGCTCACTAGTGGAAGGCAACTCTCTCAACTCTTCCTCCTAATCTGACTGTTCCTTAGACTGAGTATCCTTCTGATCCTCATGGCCATCTTCTAAGAAAACACTAGGACCTGTACTGGGTACTAAAGTTTGTCTTTCTGTCTGTTCTTCTTGGTGCCCCTGATGTTCTTGGACCAAGGGAACTTCTGCAGTATGATCCACTACTGACATATCACGTGATTTCTGGAAAGCTCTATCCTCCATGAACTTAACATCACGTCTTACCACAACTTTATTGTTGTTAGGAATATAGATCCTATATGCCTTGGAGACTTCACTGTATCCTACAAGAAATACCCTTTCTGTCATTTGATCAAGCTTGCTTCTCTTCTCGCCTGGTACATGACAAAATGCCATGCTACCAAATATCTGAAGGTGTCCTACCTCCGGTTTCTTCCCTGTGAAAACCTCTTTAGGAGTCTTCTTCCCCAAGGCTCTATGAGGAGTCCTGTTCTGGATGTACACTGTCGTATTGCAGGCTTCAGCCCATAAATATCTGGGCAAATCAAGGTCAAACAACATGGCCTTGGCTGCCCCTACTATTGTCCTGTTTTTCCGTTCTGCCACACCATTCTGTTTAGGATTGTATGGTGCAGTGCACTCTCTCCTGATGCCCTCCTTTGAGCAGCAATCTGTGAAGCCTCCATCTATGTTTTCTCCACCATTATCTGACTGCAATGTCTTGATCTTTTTCCCCATCATATTTTCAACCAGAGCCTTGAATTCTTTGAACTTTTCAAAGACTTCATCTTTTGCTTTCAGGAAGTAGATCCAGATTTTCCTGGAGTGATCATCAATGAATGTGACAAAATACTTGCCACCCTTGAGAGCGTTAGTGGACATTGGTCCACAAATATCTGAGTGTATCAATCCTAACATGCTTGCTGCCTTGTTTACACTTCTGGGAAAGGCTGCCTTAGCATACTTCCCAAGTACACATCCTCGGCATACATCATCATGCTCCATGTTGAGAACAGGTGCCCCGTCAACTGTTTCTCTGAGCATCTTCAAGGCACCATGGTGCAAGTGCCCCATTCTTCTATGCCAAAGTTCATTCAAACCTTTCTTGTCTTCAAGATTACCACTGACTAGTGCCATCGGAGCTTCACGCTGCAACCTGTATAGTATGTTGCTTCTAACACCGATCTGTCGTGTGTGCTTCCAATTGGGATGCTTGACATATACTTTCTTCCTGATAAAGTGTATGTCATACCTTTTTTCCTGCAACTGGGATACTGAAATTAGATTCATCCCAAGTCCTAGCACATGTAGTACATCTGTGACTTTGACACTGGTTCCGGCTTTCGTCTGAAACACAGTAAACAATTTGTTAAAGGAATTAACAAATAGAAGAATTCTCATCAGCTGCTGCAGTAGGATTTCGGGTAGCGGAATTTTCACATGGTATCAAAGCTTGTTTAGCAATGCAGGAGAAGCAAGAGAGTAGACCAGAAGGATCCAGCGTTGAAGAAGTAAGAGATCAAAGAGCTGCGTAAGCAGCAGATCGATTTCCCCAATGATTGCGTAGTCCAAGCCAGGAGGGCTAGATCTGCAAGGAAATCTCTCTCTGAGTGAGCCAACAGAGAGGTAGGATTTTCTAGTTTGCAATTTGTCTGACGCAAAGGGAGCGGTGCAAAAGATTCAGCGCGGATCAACAAGTTGGTGGGACATAGTTTTCTTGTAGAAACAGTCGTTGGTGTAGAAAGCGTCAGAAGAGAATAGCAGAAGACACATTGAGGGAATTTTCTTCCTCAGTGAATTCCTAGCCAAGGGATTATAATTCTCAGTTGTTGAGCAACAATGTTGAGGAGAAGATCTACATACTCCAACAGGGAGTGCATAGGGTAGTGTAGTAGCTGTGCAAAGGAGAGAGGGAGCAATTTGACATTTGTTTGGCGAGATGGCCATAGATGGGCAGGATCCATGGAAGAGTAGCAGATTAGATCCAATTACTGTAGATTTCTTACATGGATCAATATCCTTGCTACAGGAGCCCAACAGATTTAATAGCAAGAGGATAACAGTGTCAGAGGTGCAGTCAGTCATTTTGATGACAGTGGCATAGCTAGTTGCAGTCAATACCCAGGAGATAGTTGCAGAACTAGTTGCAATGACACAGGCAGTGTGAATTGCCCAGTTGCAGTAAGCGCATGCAATTCTAGCCAAGAGATTCCCAAAACAGAGCTATGTAGTGTGAAAAATCCTAAATCTAGATTCCTACTGCAACAAATCTGAATTACTTTTCCTATTATTTTCCATAATTATTTCATTACAGTGAAATATCGAAGCAATTACTGAAGTAGTCTACACAAATAATGTTGCGGAATAAATCGAAGTGTTGAAACAAACTGAACAAAATACAATGAAAAACATCCACATTTGACACAGTTATTTTTGGACTAAGTCCTCGGAAAAACCCAACTCGGGAAAACCAGTGCAGCAGATCAAAGGGTTTTATATTATTAAGCAGCAGAATCTTGAGTACAACTAGGGTGCCAATATCTGAATCACCTTTCAGAGAAAATCTCGGCAACAGAAGAAATGTGAGATGTACCTCACACTGCAAGTCCTCGACTGATCCAGAGCAGCACTGGTGAAGCTCCTCTTTGCCTCTGTGTGATGCCTACATTGCTACTGCGTAAGCCTGCATGGGCAAGCTAAGGAACTGCATCACCTCCTCCTCTACAACGATCAAGTTGATCTAGAACTGAGTCTTGGCCCTCCTGGCTTAGAAACCCCAACTTCTAGCTATCTCCGGACTGAATCTAGAAGGCACTACATCACGTCTGCGTGATCCCCTTCAGGGACTGCGTCACCCCTCTAGATGACTGCGCTGCCTCTCTCTCTGAAATGTACTCTTGGTCCACCTAACCAATTACTGCATCTGCCCATCTCTGGAACTGATCACTAGATCGAAATCACTTAGCCAACCCTGCCCTAGTGATTCGATCTTGATCAAAAGCTGTGTCTCTCTCACAAGCTCGAAAATGTCAAATGCTCAGTGTGTTTTCCATAGGCCCCTCCCCTCCTTATAATCTTTCGTTGACCTTTCAACGGCCAAGATTAAAACATAATCAAGGGCTAAGATTAATTGGGACTTGATCCATGACTTTATCTAGAAGATTCACACCTAGTTTAATTAATACCCTTTAATTAATCATTTTCTCTAAGTTTAGACTTAGGAAAACATTAAAAAACGATTAATTAATTTAATTAAACCATCTCTAAGTGGAATTTTCCAAAATCCTTTCTGGGTATTATGGAATATATGTGTCTTAGCCAATATACAAAATTACAAGGCTAGAGCACATTCGATGCTATCATAAATCAACATGCAGTCCAGTTTCCAGCGCAGGAGGATAGTGCAAGTTGCCAGGAGGGAGCAGAGAGATTTCCCATAGGGAGATCGAGACTCAGAGAGAGCAGCCCTATGGAAGCTAGTAGTTCAAGATTTGAGGAGATTAGACCCATTATTGCAGTAGTTGCAACAACAACGCAGAAGCATCAACAAAGTAATAGCAACAACAATTTGAGAAGATCAGAGTTCATCATCATCGCCCATATATCGCCAGGGGAGCATTAGGGTGATATGGAGTCGTAGTTCAACTTAATTGCAATTGGGCAGGATCCTTGAGGAGTCCACCTCTCGGATCATCACCTTGCTACGGGAGCCCAAATAAGAAGTAGTAGGATGGACAAGCTTTAGTTGGTGTTGAAGAGTGTAGAAGTGACAGCAAGTGGCTAGAGCAGTGTTGTAGGAAACGTCCCCCCCCCCCCCCCCCCACAATGGCTCCAATGCCTGATTCGCGTCCTGTACGAAAAACGTGGAGGATCTGTCGTATGAAACGCAGATCCAAAAATCGGAAAAACGGATTGGGCTAAAAAAGGCGATTCCTACAATTTCCGAATTGCCACGCCCGATCCTTGTTTCCGTACGACATATCCACGTTTCGTACAACTCATCTCCTCACGGTACTTCTGTAAGCTCTGGAGGTAAAAACACAATAGGGGATTTCCTTAATGTTGCTAGGAGGGATGATGTGGATGGAAAGATAGTCCGATTTATTTGTGCTTGCGGTGTACCATTCAATGTGCTTTGCTCCCCCTATTGTCATGAAATGGTAAAGGCCATCAATGAAGCCCCAAAAGGATACAAGTCCCCCAACTATGAGAAAGCTAGAACAATGCTATTAGAAAGAGAAAAAGAAAAGGTTCAAATAGCTTTGACACGTTTTACAAATGAGGGGGTGGATTGTGGGGTATCCACTATATCAAATGGGTGGACAAATATCAGAAACCAACATTTGATAAATTTTCTTGGTGTTTTTGCTACTGGTGCAGTATTTATTACATGTCATGACTCCTCCGTCAATGCAACTTCCCAAAACATTGCAAATCTCCTATTGTAATCAATCAAAGATGTTGGTCCTAGAAAAGTGGTTCAAGTGATCACAAATAATGCAGCAAATTGTAAAGGAGAAGGAAAAATTATTGAGCATACACTCATCCTCACATATTTTTGTCTAGGTGATTGGTGCACACATTGAACCTTTTGATGCATGATATTGTGAAGCAAAAAGAATGTGGGTGAATTAATGAGCTTAACAAGAGAGGGAAGCAACTCATTAAATCTATCACAGGGCATACAAGGGTAAACTACTTCTATGGCACTTACTCTAATTTGCAGTTGCTTAAACTTGCAAAAATAAGATTTGCAAGTTATTACCTCACCTTTAGGTGACTAGTGAAGGTGAGACAAGCTTTAACTAATATGGTCACTGCTGAATCATGGGAGAAAATTAACACTGATAGAGATGGTGCTAATGTAGCCAAGGAAACTATTCTTGACATGTACTTTTGGTCACAAGTTAAATATGTTTTGCAATTCACCAAACCAATTTATTACATGATCAATTTTGCAGATTCAGAACGCCCAATAATTGGGGAGGTGTATGAGCAAATGGATAACATGTTGGGGTAGATTAAAGACATTGTTGAGCCTAGAGATATCACCTTGTACAATTATATTCATGCAAAGGTGGAAAAACGATGGGATATGCTAAAGTTCCATTGCATGCATTAGCATATGTTTTGACACCTAAATACTATCATCCATCATGGCTTTCAACACCAGCACCTGGGGGGGGGCAGCAGGAAAAAACTACCCCTAGATCTAGAGGTTCTAGAAAAATATATGATTGCATTGATTGGATTAGTCTCTGATGAGGGGGAGGTTGCCTTGGTATGGAAGCAGTTGATCAACTATACGCTTTGCACTAGTCCATTTGGGAGCATGCATGCAATTAGAGATCGAGAGACTTTTTCTTCTATTGAGTGGTGGAACATGCATGGAGGTGCTACTCCAATTCTACATACTTTGGCATTGCAGGTGCTATCACAGGTGGTAAACACTTCTACTGCAGAGAGGTGTTGGAGCTCTTATTCTTTCATCCACAGTGTTAAAAGGAACAGGATGAGTTTATACCGAGCAAAGAGCTTGGTTTATGTTCATTACAACTTGCAATTGTTGTCCCATTCCAGTGATGATGCAAAGAGTAATAAAGACCTTAAGGTTTGAGACAGGTATCCAGAGGAACCCAATTTGGAGGATGGAGTTTTGCGATAAGTTTTGAGATTTTGGGTAACATCGGATGTGCTCTGTTGATTTCTATAGCATCGGAAAGTGTTCTAAGTCTCATTTTTGGTAGAGAAGCTTAGACATCAATTATCTAGAGAACCCATAAATCGTTTGTGGAAATTCCACTAGCATATGGCTTTATTAAAATAATTAATTATTTTAATGTAGACCCTAAGTATAAACTTAGGGAAATTAAATAATTAAAGAGTATTAATAGAGTAGAGTGTGAATCTTCTAGAAGACGAAGATCAAGTCATCTTTTAATCTGAGCCATTGATTAGAGATATAATCTTGGTCGTTGATTCATCAGCGAGAAGACCATAAGAAGAGACTTGAGGGCCATTTGGAAATCTAGCCGAGGACATTCTGAGTACCCGAAGGAAATCGATTCTGAAGCAAGTGAAATCGATTTCAGTGGGTGAGTTTGTAGAGGCTGGGTTGGAGAAGCAGAGGGAGGAGGGAGAAGTCAGTTATTGGGAAGTAGATCTTAAGAGGGTGAAGGGAAGGGTGAGTTGATCAGCAGCAAGAACCCCTCCACGCAGAATCATGCAGCCCAGAGAGGGACTGCGCAGAGCATTCACACTGGATGACACTGATGGTGAAGGAGGTCACCTCGAGGGTCCGAAAATTGTCTGGAAGGTCTAGAAAATTCAGCCAAGTGTTTGCTAATTTTTTCTCTGCTTATCAGACTCCTGTACATGTACTTTCCATTTCTGAAGATAAATATAAAACCCTCATCTGCTGCACCAGTTTTCCTACATTGGGTTTTTCCAGGGACAATTGTCTAAAAACATCTGTGTTCATGTGGCTATTTCTATTGTGCTATTGGTGTAAATTATCTTTCTGTTCTTATGCTCTTACTGATAGTGAAGATCTGCAAATGTGTTTATTCCAGAATTTACTAAAGCATCTGTAAATAACTTATCTCATAAGTAGGAGAAATAAACCAAGTATTGCAAAAATATTTTCCTCTTGAACATTTCACATGGTATCAGAGCAAAGGGCTAAAAACAGGAAGGGAGGATTTTCCATGGACCAAAGGAAGGGTTCACACAGTCCTCCAGAGCATGCAAAAATGCAGAGAGAACATGACATGAAGGTGCTGACATCCAGACTAGAGGAGGATCTTACCTGTGTGTCAAGCACAACTCCTCTAGGTGTTTGGTATATTGACAGTGGAGCATCTGCTCATATGACGGGGGTTCGAGAATGTTTTTTGAGCTATCAAGAAGAGCAGATGAATTTCCAAATAAATATGGGAAATAAGGAAAAATGTACCCCCATTAGGAGAGGTACCGTAACATTTCAGACGGAGGATAGCAATAAGATTCGAGCCACGAATGTTCTGCATGTACCAGGGTTGGGGATGAATTTACTCTCGGTGTCTCAACTTCAGAACAAGGGCTATGACGTAAGTTATTCAAGATAATGTGTATGTCAAACACCCTAACTGGAGCAAAGGGGTACAAATCGGAGTAAGGAGTCACAAGCTGTATAAGCTCCAGCTTGAATCTCTAGTGGCCCTTATCGGCAGTACAGACGACATAGATATGAATGAGTTATGGCATAAAAGGATGGGGCATCTACATCATGAAGCCTTGGGGTTTCTCAAAAATACTGTCATAGGAGCTCCTGAACTCAGCACAAAGAAAGATGAAATTTGCAGGGGATGCGTACTAGGAAAGTACGCTAAGGCAGCATTTCCAAGAAGCAGTAGCAGAGCCAAAGGTGTATTAGCGTTAATACACTCTGACATTTGTGGTCCAATGTCCACAACAACTCTCAGTGGGGCAAAGTATTTTGCCACCTTCATTGATGATTATTCCAGGAAAACTTGGATCTATTTTCTGAAGACCAAAGATGAAGACTTTAGTCGGTTTAAAGATCTCAAAGCATTGGTGGAGAACTCTGCAAGAAAGAAGATCATGAAGTTGAGGTCAAATAACGGTGGAGAATATATCGATAAAGACTTCACCAATTTCTGTGCACAGGAAGGCATTAAGAGAGAATGGACAACTCCTTACAATCCAGAACAAAATGGAGTTGCAGAACAAAAGAATCGGACCATAATAGAAGTTGCAAGGGCAATGTTGTACGACCAGGAGATGCCCAAATTCTTATGGGCACAGGCCTGCAACACGGCAGTTTATATTCAAAACAGAGTTCCTAATAGAGCTTTGGGGAAGATTACTCCTGAAAGTGTGTTCATAGGCAGTAAGCCAGAAGTGAGCCACATTAGGATACTCGACAGCATAACATACTGCCACATTCCAGAGGAAAAGAGGAAGAAGCTGGATCAAACTGCAGAAAAGGGTTTTCTGATGGGCTACAGTGAGAATACAAAGGCATACTGCATCTATATTCCAGAGAGCAAGAAAGTCGTGGTAAGAAGGGATGTAAAATTTCTAGAGGAAAAAGCCTTTAGGAAATCTCGAGAGATGGCCACAAATACGTAGATTGACGAGGATCCACTGGTACAACCTCAACGACCTATGGAGAAGAGGTCCAGTGCCTCTCCAAGTCACAATGTTTCTGAGGGAAGCTCCTCTGACAAAGAATAGGATGAAAAGCAGGTGAGTCTGCCCACCACTGATGAGAGACCGAGCAGAGAACTCCAACAGATTCTTAGAGATGCAGAAGGATTTGTCGGAGCACCTAGAGAAGGGAAGAGGATAAGGAAACAACCTGACAGATATTAGGCATTGGTTGCTCAAGTTGGAGAACCTTCTACCTTTCCAGAAGAAGCTCAGCATCAGGTATGGATAGATGCCATGGTGGAGGAGTATAGCTCCATCATGACAAATGATGTCTGGGAAGTAGTCCCTAGACCATAGGACAAATCTGTTGTAAGATCCAGATGGATCTACAAGATCAAATCTGCTGCAGATGGCAACATAGAGAAATTCAAGGCAAGATTTGTAGCAAAGGGGTATGCCCAGAAAGAAGGCATTGACAATGAAGAAACCTTTGCTCCAGTAGCACGATACACTTCTATCAGATCCATCATCTCTCTGGCAGCACAGATGGAATGGGAGATTCACCAGATGGATGTCAAGACTGCGTTCTTGAATGGTGTGATAGAGGAAGAAGTGTACATAGAGCAGCCAGAGGGCTTCGAGACACATGAGCAGAAGAATCATGTTTGCAGACTTAAGAAAGCCTTGTATGGCTTAAAACAAGCCCCCATGGCATGGTATGGTCGGATTGATGGCTACTTGCAGAAAATGCGGTTCGTCAAGAGTGACGCAGATCTCAACTTATACTACTTAAGAGTAGGAGATGAGCTGCTTATTCTTGTTCTGTATGTGGATGACCTATTCTTGATCGGGTCATCCAAGCTCATCAAAGACTGCAAGGAGAATCTGGCAACATAATTCGACATGAAGGACCTGGGGCAGATGCACTATTTTCTTGGTTTAGAAGTCTAGCAGCAGGAAGGGGAAATCTTCCTATGACAAGGAAGATACACAATAGAAATTATGAAGAGATTTCAGATGGAAGACTGTAGACCCATGGCCACACCAATGATTACTAACTGGAAGAAGATAGATACATCAGAGGATGATGAGGCTGATCCCACATTATACAGACATCTCATCGGGTCATTGATGTATTTGGTCAACACGAGACTAGACATTTGTTATGTAGTGAATACCCTCATTCAGTTCATGGTGGAACCAAGGAGGGCTCACTGGGCAACAACCAAACATATTCTCAGATACTTGAGAATGACAGTCGTGTATGGGCTAAGGTACACCAAGGGAAATGAGATCCAGTTGAGTGGGTTCACAGATGCAGATTGGGCTGGAAGCACAGTAGATCGGAAAAGTACGAGTGGGTATTGTTTTAGTCTCGGATCAAGAATGACCTCCTGGTGTAGCAGGAAACAAAAGTCTGTAGCACTGAGTTCAGTCGAGGCAGAGTACATGACGACAAGCGCAGCTTCGTGCGAGAGTCAATGTTTTGAAAATCGCAATCAGGATTCAATCGGCGAGGGGAAAAAATCAGAAAAAATCGTAAAAATCGGGAAAAAATCGGCACATACAAAAATATTCATTTTTTTTCAATTTTTTTAATATCTAAAGCACCCACAACATAAAATAAATGCATTGACACATAAATATGAAGAAAAAACTAATATATAAGACGTGTAATATCATGTCTAGTGCTACATCACACATAATAGTGAATCATGTCCTGAATACTAAGTCCCGAGTCTCAACTCAACCTCAAAATATCAACAAAAAATATAATAATGTATCTCATATCATGAGTCATAATGTTATATACAAAGGAATGCACCAAATAACCTATACTACTGATTTCCTCTGCCCCTCTTGCGAGAAAATGTAACAACTTTCCCTCTAGACGAAGAAGCTGGCGGGGCTGGCAATGGACTCTGTTGTGCTCCAAATCCTGAAGCACCAAGAGGTAAAGGAGGTAGACCACATCCTCTACCGGTAGCAGGTGTAGGTGGTGTCACCTCCTCCTCCTGCTGTTGCTCCTCCTCCTCCTCCTCATGAAACTCATCATTGATTCATCGCTACTAGAAATGGGATCATCAACAAGAGATACATAAACATCATCTAGCTCAAAGTCTTCAGACTTGGATTGCTCAACCTTATAACATGATAGAAATTGAAAAAGTTTAACATGCCTAACCCATGATTTTGGTTTGAGTGAAGGGTTCATCTCCTCAACCTTAAAATGCGGTAGAAAAAGATTAACATGCCTAACTAGTTGTTTTCCTTTGAGTGAAGGGTACATTCTTGTTAAGGCCACGGTAGGGGAGTTCAACAATCAATACCACCAACATCAACAAAGTTCAACAATCAATGCCACCAACATCAAGGTTCTTAAAGGACTTCATGCTCTTGATCAAATGCCAATCTCATACCCTTACACATAATAGAATCAAATGGAAACAATGCAAATCCCCAAACCATGAAACCCTGAAAACCATTAAGTCTGCTGACCCTAAGTATAAAATTAGGGAAATTAAATAATTAAAGAGTATTAATAGAGAAGAGCGTGAATCTTCTAGAAGACGAAGATCAAGTCATCTTTTAATTTGAGCCATTGATTAAAGATATAATTTTGGCCGTTGATTCATCAACGAGAAGACTATAAGAAGAGACTTGAGGGCCATTTGGAAATCAAGTCGGGGACACTCTCAGTGCCCAAAGGAAATCGATTCTGAAGCAAGTGAAATCGATTTTAGTGGGCGAGTTTGTAGAGGCTGGGTTGGAGAAGCACAAGGAGGAGGGAGAAGTCAGTTGTCGAGAAGCAGATCTCAAGAGGGTGAAGGGAAGGGTGAGTTGATCAGCAGCAAGAACCCCTCCACGCAGTCCAGAGAGGGACTGCGCAGAGCATTCACGCTAAATGATGCTGAGGGTGAAGAAGGTCACCCCGAGGGTCCGAAAATTGTCTGGAAGGTCTAGAAAATTCAGCCAGGTGTTTGCTAATTTTTTCTCTGCTCATCAGAATCCTCTAAATGTACTTTCTATTTCTGAAGATAAATATAAAACCCTATTCTGCTGCACCAGTTTTCCCACATTGGGTTTTCCGGGGACAATTGTCCAAAAACATCTGTGTTCATGTGGCTATTTCTATTGTGCTATTGTGTAAATTATCTTTCTGTTCTTATGCTCTTAATGATAGTGAGGATCTGCAAATGTGTTTATTCCAGAATTTACTGAAGCATCTGTAAATAACTTATCTCATAAGTAGGAGAAATAAACCAAGTATTGCAAAAATATTTTCCTCTTGAAAATTTCACATGCTCTAGCTTTGAAACTTTGTGGAGGGGCTAGAACACATAAGATCTCCAAGACCTGAATATCTTTTGGAGAAATTCCACTCGGAACCTAAGTTATTCAAAATCTTAATTATTTTAATAGAGACCCTGAGTCTAACTTAGGGAAATTAAATAATTAAAGTGAATTAACTTAGACATGTGGGTGAGAATGTTCTAAGTGACATGGATCAAATCTTTTCTAATCTTAGCCGTTGATTAGAGATGAGATCACAGTCGTTGATTGTTCAACGAGAAAAATATTAAAGGATGGCTTGGGGTCAGTTGTTGAAGACACATAGAGTAGCAGCACTTGAGCTAAGTCGAAATTCTGGAGCACGATTTGCTGAGATTTTTCGAATGAGCTTGCAGTGCAGTGAGGGAGCATATTCTCAAGAG
This sequence comes from Pinus albicaulis, assembly GCA_034641835.2. Classification (NCBI taxonomy): domain Eukaryota; kingdom Viridiplantae; phylum Streptophyta; class Pinopsida; order Pinales; family Pinaceae; genus Pinus; species Pinus albicaulis. The sequence goes on from CM076577.1 coordinate 237,811,556, forward strand.
GGTTTTTTATCGCCAAGAAGACCAGATCCAGTCTCTTGCTGGCAGCAATAGCAGAAGAAGGGAGAAGAACATTTGTTTCGACATTTTTGAGCAGAGATGGCCTCTCATGGAATGAGGGATTAGGACAGGTTAGATGGTGCATCTAACTTTTTCATTTGGAAGGTCAGAATCCTATTTGTCCTGGATGAGTATCGCATCAAAGATTATGCCGAGAAGGTTGTGGCTATTCCGGTTGATGCTGATCCGTTGAAGAAGTATGAGGAAGCGCAAGCAAAGGCCAAGTGCTTGATTATGGATGGGTGAAGGATCATGTGCTCCCAGATATTGTCGAGAAGAACACAGGAAATGAAATGTGGACAACATTGACAAGGATGTATCAAGGCACCTTTGTCTAGAGGAAGACGCTTCTGGAGAATCAACTGCGACTATTTTAGATGCACAAGGGAGAGGAAATCGATCCCTTCCTCCTTAGATTGCAGGCAACTTGAGATCAACAAGTTGTTATGGGGGCAACTCCTGATGAGGGTCTCATGGTGAGGACTATCCTGAATGCAGTCACCGATGATTGGGAGACCTCTTTCCAAAGTATTTTGGGTAGAGCACAACTTCCAAATTGGGAGGACATGTGGGCAACTCTTCATCAAGAAAAGATCACGAGAATGACCAAGATGGGCAGCAGTAGCGGAGGAGCCAAGATAAAGAAGGAGGAGGAGGAAGATGCAACCCTTGCATCTAAGGGACATCGACAACAGCAAGGGAAGAAGAAGAAGGACCTCTCAAAGGTTCGGTGCTTCAAATGTGGTGAATTGGGACACTTCGCCAATACTTGTCCTCAGAAGAAGAAGGGCAAGGAAGATTCAAATTACAAGGTTGCGGCAGCCAAAGGGGATGATGGAAGTGATGATGATGTGGTCATGAGTGCCCATGTACCTCGAGAGAAGAGGTGGGGTGACATTGATCTGTAGTTCTCTTGAACTGCAGATGGGGGGCAAGATTCTTGAGGTGCCCAAACTCTTGGATCACATATGAGCTACGAGAGCCCTTAAAGACAGTAGCAGGTAGACTGGAGTTAGTTGGTTTAGAGGATCATGGAGGCACTTTGGCAGTGCTGGGATGTTGAAGAATGGAGCAACGCAAAGGAGAGGCAACAACAACGTAGAAGCAACAGCGCAGAGGCTGATGAGATTTCAGCAACGCAGAGTAGCAGATAGTGCAAAGCTTCAAAGGGTCAGCCCAGTTCAGTCCAAAAAATATTGTGTCCCTTGTCATGTGGGCTATATTCTTTAGTGCTTGATCTGTATGTATGTGTAGGCTGCAGTAGTATTTACTTTGATGTTTTACTGAATATTTCAGAAAAATAACTTGTTAATTTAATCAAACAAGTAGGAAAAGTAAATTAGAAAACTGTAGTAGGCTTTCTATAATTTAGATTCAGAAATTTTTACAATTAGAGAAATTAGAGGATGCTCTTATCCATGATGATGATGATCGAGTTGAGATGCCAACCCCATCTGGTCCCTTGGTTCCCAGGTTCCATGGTTCAACACCAACATCAGGGGCTTCGTCTTCATTAATTGCAGTGCCACAACTTCCACAATCACCATCTTCTTCATTGCTACCACGTGGAGGCCCACTACCACATACTCTTCGTGGTGGAAGGAGGAGAGATTAGTAGATATATTCACAGTTTATTGCTTTTGTCATAATTTAGACTTGTAGGCTTGTTGTGAATTTGAGATTTTTTGTCTTTGTGGTGGGCAAGTGGCATATTTTGTAAAAATTATTATTTGAATTTTGGACATGACTAATGTTGACAGTTGCTCACTTGCTAGATAATATGCTTTATGTTTTATGTTTTATAATATGGTTAAGTGTTTTGTGTTTTCTAATATGCAACATGCTTAAATGTTTTATGTTTTATAGTATGCTTAAATGTTTTATGTTTTATAATATGCTTAAAAGTTTGATGTGTGATTACAATTGCTAGAATCGAGAATCCAGATGGTTGATGCTCGAATAATTAATTATTGGTGTACAGTGGAATCATGGATGTCATATTTATCTTGATTTATGTAAAAATATGCATGTTTTCATGTCTTCTACAACTAATTTGGTATTTGGGATGTTTGTTTTGAATATAAATGCAACATATATATATATATATATATATAGTAAATGCTTCCGAGATGCTTCACTTCCTAAATTTTTGGAAAATGATGCTTCCACATCCCCGCTTCCAAAAAATGTCCCTGCTTTGTCCCCGCTTCGTGCAACGTTGGGCTAGAGAGCGACAAAATCTGAGCAGCGCAGAGCAGAGTTGGCAACAGTGTAGGGAGGCACAGTTCATAGTCATCAGCAGCGCAACAACTTTCGAGGGATAGCCCAAAGACTAGCAGCAATCAAATCTTCAGTACGAGATGCATCCTACTGAACACTTGGTTCAAATGTTCGATGTTTGTCTGTTGTAGTGAGTAATAGAGTTGTAGTGCAGTGGCAGTTGGCAGCAATATGCAAGGGCAACAGCAGCATGGATGCAACAGTGCGGTGTTGGTGGGCAGCAGTGTCAAATGTCAGCAGCGCAGAGGGAGATGTTGCAGAATCAAAGTAGTACTTCAGTTGGATGCATTGCTAGAGCACACTCCTCGCTAAGAGGGAGTGTTGATTTTTGGTAGCATCGAATGTGCTCTAAGTCTCAAAATTTGTAGGGAGGCTTAGGCACATGTATTCCAAAGAACCCAGAAAGCGTTTTTGGAAATTCTACTCAGATTATGTTTTATGGAAATAATTAATTATTTTTAAAGGAACCTTAAGTCTAAATTTAGGAAATCAAAATAAAGATCAAGTTAAGTTAAACTTAGTCGTTGATTAATGATTTAATATCTGTCGTTGAAGTCTCAACGAAAAGATTATAAGGACTTGATGGGGCATTTTGAAGACACACCAAGAGATTGACAGAGTCTAGAGATTGAATTTCTCAGGTGAGCAGTGAACAGGAGAAGTTAGATCAAGTTGATTCTTGTAGAGAGGGGCAGAGGTAATTTCTGGTTCGAGATCTTTCTTGATCCTAAGAGTACAAGGCATAGAGGATAAAGAGCAGTCCGGAGAGGCATCATAGAGCCAGCCACGTAGAGGCCATGCAGAGGCTACGTAGAGCTTCAGAGGGAGCTTGTATTTCTGCAGAGAGATCAAAGGAGGTGCAGCGCAGTCCCTTGAGTAGTGACACAATAACTGCATAGGAGTGACACAATACTGTGCAGAGACAATGCAGAGGCTCGTCTCTAGCGCAGATTAGTGTTGGATCTTCTGGTGACGGGGTGACATTATTTAACTAGCTCTTGGTTTAGTTACATCTTTGTATAGGATTTCCAATCAAGGCATCCGAAGAATTGTATTCATAATTACTACATAATAAACAAACCCTTAGTTGTTGCACCAATTTTTCCCGCATAAGGTTTATCTAAGGACATTAGTCCAAAAATAACGTTGTTGTGCGTCTATTGTTTATTCTTGCTCAGATCTTTGTTTCCACACTAATTTATTTTCCGCAGATTAATTTTGTGAAGGTTGTAGTGTATGGGTTTCAATATTTACTGTGGAACACAAGAAATAATTTGTTAAAGGAATTAACAAACAGAAGAATTCCCCTCAGTTGCTGCAGTAGGATTCCGGGTAGCGGAATTTTCACAATTAGGAGAGTTGGAGAGGTAACTTATGAGTTGGAGCTCCCACTAGGGAGCAAGATCCTCAATATTTTTCAATTTTTATGCCTCAAGAGGGTGTTGGGGCAGTGGGTTTCAGCAGTTGTGGAGTCCACTTGATGATGAGGGGCATCTGGTTTTGGACCCAAAGGCCATTTTGGAGACTAGAGAGAGGAAGCTCAGGATCAGAACAATCAGAGAATATTTATGTTTTAGATCTGAATCGGTGAGAGTCTGTTATGTGTTTACTTCGACGTTAATTTGAATATTTCAGCATTAATAACTTGTTTTAGTAGAAGAAGTATAACCAGATCTAACAATAGAATTTCTACATAAAGTAAAATTCAGAAATTTTCACATGGTATCAGAGCGATTACAGATCTAGCGGGACCACTAGTAAAAGACTGAAGAATCCTTTTTGTAGAAAGCAGCAAAGAGAGCAGCAGTAGCAGTGGCAGAAAGCCAGATCTGAAGGGACAACACAATTTCAAAAGGAGTAGAGCCACACAGAGGTCAAAGTGACGCAGTCCTACGCAGTGTCCACGTACTTACTGCGCAGACGCAGCGCAGCGACAACGCTGGCACTGTCTGCTTACGCAGAGGCCAGCTAGGGTGACACAGATCTGAAGCTGTGCTGATTCAGAGTGCCAGAAAAGTGCTGCAGAACTTCGGAAGGTGCTGGTGGGGTTAAATTTCTGAAGATTCAGAATTTAGCCTAAGCACTAGTGACAAAGAGCAGAAGGAGATCAACTTCTCAAAGGGTTTCTAGCTAAAGAAATCTGCAGATCAATCATAGGATCGAAGAGAGCTGTTTCATTGTTGTTTTGGTGGATTTCCAAGAGAGGAAATCAGTTGTCAGAGGGCGCAGGGGGTGCCTTTTCGCCAAGGACCCTTGATCCAAGCTTCAGTACAGAAGCAGGGAGAGGAATTTTTGACAGGGAAGATCTGAGCAGATGGTACCTCACGGACTACGTGATTAGGATAGGTTAGATGGCCTGTCCAACTTTGTAGTCTGGAAGGCAACAATCCTAGTAGTCATGGAGGCGTACAGTCTAAGAGACCATTCAAAAAAAGTCTTGGCCATGCCGAACGTTGTGGATCTCCTGAAGAAGCATGAGGAAGCTGCGACACATGCCAAACGTTTCATAATGGATGGGGTTAAGGATCATATTGTTCCACACATAACTGAAAAGAAAACAACTCATGATATGTGGAAAGCCTTTACAATCCTTTATGAAGGGAAGTCCGTCCAGAGGAGAATGCTTCTAGAGAATCAGTTGCTGTCATTCATGATGACCAAGGGAGAAGAAATAGAGCCCTTCCTTTTTAGACTACAGTCGATCAGAGATCACTTGTCTACCATAGGAGCAAAGGTGGAGGATGATGTGATGGTAAGGACTGCACTCAATGCGGTCATAGAAGAGTGGGAAACCTTTTTCCAAAGTATCTAGGGCAGAGCGAACCTTTCTGACCAGGACAATATGTGGGCAATCCTTCGTGAAGAAGAACTCCACCGATTCACCAAGAGGCTGTACAGCACAAGATCTAGTAAAGTGAAGAAGGAAGAGGAAGAAGATGCAAACTTAGCATGAAAGAGGCAACAAGGGAAGAAGAAGCGTGATCTATCCAAGATCAACTGTTTCCAGTGCGGCGAAATAGGACATTTCGCCAGCAATTGTTCACAGAAGAAGAAGGACAAGGGAGCTTCTACTTCCAAGGTTGTTGTGGCAGACGATGGGTCAGAAGATGACGCAACCATGAGCGCTCATGAACCACGAAAGTGGGGCGACATGGATCTATAGAGCAGCTACAGAGTGATGGCAGGATCCTTGAGCAGCTCATCTCTTGGATCGCATCCGAGCTATGGGAGCCTTAAGACAGTAGCAAGACAAGTGGAGCAGTTGGTGCAGAGAATCATGGATGAAGCAGAGGCAGATCTGAAGGTTGAAGGGAGTAGTGCAGTGCAGATGCAGCAGCAGCGTAGGGGCTGATGTGACTTCAGCAGCGTAGAGTAGAGTTGCTTACGTAAAGCAGAGCTGCAGCAGTGTGGAGGCTTCAAGGGGACAACGCAGAGCAGCAGCAGCGTGAGAGATTTCAGCACAAGGGTTGATGTGACTTCAGCACTGGAGAGGGAGTCTGCTTACGCAGTGCAGAGTTGTAGTTGTGCATCATCCTCCAAATGTCAGCACAGATCAGCAGCCGATGGAGCTTCAGTGATGAGGATACAGCCCAACTGACTTGTCTGTCAAAGATTGGGCAGGAGTTTCAGTTGCTTCTCTCAGCAACTAAAGTTACAATGCAACAAATGGCAGCACAGATGTAACAGATTGAGAGGGAGCTACAGTACAGATGTGGCAGTGGCGGTGGCAGCATCATGAGCAGCAGTATAGAATGGTAGCAACAACACAATGATGAAGGGCAGTAGGTCTAGCATCAGTACAGAGACCCACACCAGAGATCAGTGCAGAGCTTCGGGGTGAAGCAGAGTTGTACTAGAGCACATTCCTTACTAAGAGGGAGTGTTGATATTTTGAGTGTTTGGGTAGCATCAAATGTGCTCTAGCTCCCAAACTTTGTGGATGGACTAGAGTACATGAGATCTCCAAGACCCAGAAAGGGATTTGAGAAATTCCATCCAGTTTGGGAGATAATTAATTAATTAATAATTTTAATTAAGGACCCTAAGTTCAATCGAGGAAAATTACTTTATTAAAGGTGCAGTAATTAATTAAAACATGTGATGAAATTGTCTTAAGTCACACAGATCAAGCTTTCTTTTAATCTGAGCCATTGATTCAAGATCTGATCATGGCTATTGGTTTCCCAACGAGAAAGTATAAAGGAAAAGCTTAGGGTCATTTGGAGAACACACACTTGAAGGCAGAGCACTGAGACTAAGTTGAAATTCTAAGGCAGGGTTTGCTAAGAATTTTCAGAAGTGTTTCAGCTGCAGAGAGAGGTAGTTTTGGCAAAGGAAATGGTCTGATCCTAGTGCCAAGAATCAATAAGAGGCAGAGAGCAGCATCCAGAGGCAGCGCAGAGAAGCAGAGGCAACAACAGTAGTTACATAGCAGCTGCATAGCGTAGAGAGTAGCTTCAGCTAGGCAGGCGCTACACAGTCCCTTCTGGGGCAGCACTAGACAACAAGGGACCTTCCAGGATTACGCAGAGACCCTTTTAGGGCAACGTAGAGTCTGCATCACCCATTCTAGGGTTACGCAATCCTCTCTAGGCCAGTGCAGAGGCACGCAGAGGCTGAAAGGGTTGACATAGGGGCTTCGGGGGCAGTGCTGAGGTGTCTAGGGCTAGAAATTGGCCAAGTCTTGTAAGTCCTATTTGAGGGTGTGGATCAGTCAATCTTTTGGTCTCAGAACAACAGGTTAGCTGCATATCTATCTTTTTCTCTGTCGAGTAAATCAGTGAGGTGCCCAAATTTACTGTATTCAAAAAACTACTTAATAATATAAACCCTCCAGCAGCCAAAACATCAGTTTTCCAAAAAATCTTGTGTCACTTTGTCTATGTGTGCATGCATTTATGTTTTAGATCTGAATCGGTGGAAGTCTGTTATGTGTTTACTTCGATTTTAATCTGAATATTTCAGCATTAATAACTTGTTTTAGTAGGAGAAGTATAACCAGATCTAACAGTAGAATTTCTACATAAAGTAACATTCAAAAATTTTCACAAACCACCCACACATGAATTATGCACTCCCCAAGCAGCTGGTTCGAAAAGTATGAGTGGGAACATCGTAGGCTTGGTGAGGGACCTACAATGGAGGAAAAAGGCGGGAAAAAGGCTCCACAAAGGTTATAAAAGGAAGGAAGCTCACTTCATTTGGTATTCTAGGCTTATCGATTTTATCTCTGTTGCTCGAATTGTTTAGTCGGGTCACTTGCTGTTTAGCACGAGTATTCCAAGCAGAGAGCTCATCCATTCTTTGGAGGACTTCGAGTGCCACCCTAGATTGGTTCATCCATTGTCATCCAAATGATTTTCATCGAGTTATCTACAACATTTGCATTCAATTTTCCCCAGCAGTGCGTATTTCTAGAGGACGCATTAGTGTTTCTTATGTGGCTATTGCTGCTTGATTCTGGGAATCTATTGTCGGGAGAGTTTTGGAGGAGGAAGCTCTGTAGTTTGTTAAGCTATTGGGTGAGTTTGGAGGCTGGGAGTTGTTGAGAATTTATAGGGCTTAGGATTAATACAAAAATTCTCTTCTTGGTAACTACTTGTGAGCTTGCTTATGTATTCTTCTTTAACTTAGTTACTCCATCATCAAGTCAGTTATCAAAGTACTTAGTCAAAATGTAGAGACAGAATTATTTACACTTGTAACTGAATATCATATAATGAAGTTAGAAAGGTAAATCTCTGATTTACCTTCCTCACTTTAAGATCAGCCTATCTTCTTACAATCACTGTCTTGACATTATTAAATTCCTTCAATAACTATATCTGCACAGTATCCTTCTGCATCTATCCGCAATTCAGCTCCTGTAGTCTATCCTCTGTACTTTCCGCAATTTTGTAATCCTGTACCTTCCGCAATCTATACTTATGCTCCTTCTGTAATTTATACCTTTCAATCTGCAACGAACTTCTGTTCTTAGATCCGCACCATATAACTGTTATGATGCCTTGGACAGATCCACATTTTCTAACTGTTATGATGCCTCGAACAGAGCCGCATTTTTCTCATAGGGATCCATAAAAAGTTCTGCCTTCAATCCGCAATTTATTCCTGTGGTAGACTTCGGTCTTGTACGTCGTTCTATTGTGTTCCCAATGAACCGCAGTCTTGATATATATATAATGAACTAATCTTACTTTTAGGCCGACCATCAACTGTGATTTAGCCTGACTTATGTAGGCCGACGTGACTGTAGTTTCTTCAATAATTTAAGAGGTGTTTTCTCAACAGCGTTGAGGAATTAACTTCACTATGTTATGGAGCTTGTCTTCAACATTGTATGATCGCTGATAGAGAGCTTATTCACAAGGTCTTAGGAGCACATTTTTATTATCTTTGACATCTTCTTTATTTAAATACATAATTACATGAATACCAACCTAGTTACACTTTTCAACACTCCCTCTTAACTAGGGAGGTATTCAGACAGGTACATGGTTACTTTCAAACTGAAGAATCCCATAAGAAAAATCGGATTGGTAATCGCAAATGTATAGCATCATTCCAACCAGCATTGTACTAGTGCAAGGCCTTGACTAACATCCCCATCTCTTCAACGAAACAATGGGCTTCAATGTTGGCGAGACACATGACTTATAGACACCTTCGTTATTGTCTCTCCAAGGTACATACTCCACCTGGGTGTTCCCAAAGTATGACCTTCCTGGACTATTCATCTCTTGGGTAGCTAGCCCTCAAAGAATATCGGTCCCCGACTACTCTTATCTTGAATGCCCGATCACATTCTCAAAGAGTATCAAATGCCAGATGATTACCTAATCCTCCATTCTGTCTTCCCAAGACCAGAATGATGTGTCTATCTCTCCCTCCCAGGGAGGACCTATTCCATAAGGGAATGTACTCATTCTTATACAAAGAATGTACCTAAGCTCATCCTTAAGAATTACCAAGTTTCTTCCAATTAAGAAACTTACCGTTAGGCTCCCTCTTAATTAGGGACCTCCAGCAGCAATGGTGATACACCCAGCTGCTCATGAAGAATTCCTGTCCTTGATGTCATGGATTTCGATATGAGGAATCTCCATCTTTTAGCTTCATAGGGCACAGATCATTCATCACTTCCATCCTAAGTCTTGTCAGCTATCAGAGTGTTTCACCAGACTTCCTTATCTGGTCCACTATTGTGCCATGCTGCTTTCCTTCGAATCATCTTCCACGATCATACATCCTTTCTCATGATTAGCAGCCCTGCACAAATTCATCCAGATACACATTGACATATGAACATTTTAAAACAAAAGTTACCTCAGTGATGATTTTTTTTTCAACATGACTTCTTTCTATAAGCATCAACATCCTTCATACAGATTGACACATCTCCTAATGATATGTTTTCCATGAGTCTTCTTCTTTACCAGACTTTTGTCAGAGTCAACATATCTTTCCAGGAGATCTCTTAGTCACATCTTATTGGCCTCCGGATGATCACTGCCTCTTGACATGGTTGCATTTCATGATCTCTTCCTCTCTTGCACATTCTTGATTCCCAGGAACGTACAACTTTCCTAGTTACTCGTTCATATACAACCACCTCATATTCCATGAGGGCATATTATGTTGATTTCATCTGTCCGTGCACTGAGAGATACTCCTCCATAGATCATACTTCTAAGTTCAGAAGTCCATAACCTGCAACCACATGACATGACTTCGAAACATCCAATGTCAGCATATAAATATATACATACCTCATATCTTTTTCCCTTGAGTCATCCTGTAGCAATTTCTCAAGAATGAAGAGCTTCATTCCCTTGGCCTTCTTCATCAATATGTCATCACATCCCAGAAATATGTTTCCATGATGACCTTTGCTCTTGATGATTGATTTACATTAGTAATGTTCATAAGTCTCTTACTTAAACTTTCCCTTTTCTTCTGTGAATGTTTGAGTCTGTTATCCTTCAACATTTTTGCATAGAATAGTTCTTACAACTTATCATGTATTTTCTTGGTGTCTTCAATTCTTCATAGATAGAGGGATGTAAGGACTTTGACTGAATCCATAAGATGAGCTCTTCTATCCCTTTCCATATATTCAGATAAATCTTGATCTTTATTGACTTTTCATGACTTTACTTTCTTCAAGGACTGTGACCATCCTCCTTATGTAGGGATTCTTGGTAGCCCAACCAGCTCATAGATCTCCCTGCAAAAACAAAGTCATTTAACCAAATTTGATTAAAGAATGAAAAATACTTACTTGGTTCCTTGTACTCAGATTCTTTTCAAGCTAGTTTTTTTTTTTTTTTTTTTTGGACAGACAATTTTGATTTCCATGGATTTCAAATTCTCTATGTGATGACCGAGTTTTCTTTATGTGGAAGCATAGAAATCATCTTTCCATCAAGTTTGTGATCTTTGTCACCGTGGAGGCATCAAAACTATCTTGTCTCACTGTAGGAGTCTCAAAACTTCCTTTTTGTGGTAGTACTGAGGTACCATTGTGTTGTTATCTTGTAATATCATCGAAACTGTGGATATGTGAAAATACCAAATCCTTGTAATAACATCAATGTTATGTATCCAGACCCTCTCACTGTGTTGACAATGAAACCTTCTCACGGTGAAGGAACTTAACCCTTATCATAGTAGTGGTACTGTGATAACCAAAACCCATCTTCTAAGATATCATTGAGAATCTATATAGCGTCATGACTATAGTATCATCATGAGCATAGCATTGCTACAACCCTTACATCCAAATTATGTGATAGCACCTTTGACATTGTGGAAACACTAAAACTGTTGAAGTACTACACCTTAATTTGCATTCATCAAACTGATCCGAAATTGACTCACTGTGACTATATCGAGTGTATATCTTTGATATCCGTACTTCTGTATAGTGATATCCAAACTTAAAGACTGATTCGAGCTTGTCTCACTGAGATCACCAAAATTACCATCTGAAATGCGAGCTTAAGTTCTGCGTTGAAGGGTGCACTCGAGCAATACCGAAATCATATTTGTTATATATAGAGGAGTTATATCTTTGTTGTTTCTTTATCGAAATGTCAATGCCTTCAAGAAGTGTTGAGATAGTTCGTTTGCCGAAACATTAAGACTTGTGCCATCACTGAAAATGCTGGGACTGTATCTTGGAAAAGATCCAAACTTCTTTCTTCTTCATACTTGATGTCTTTAATATGGCGAATGAACTAGCTCACTGAAATTGTCAATTCACCCTTTCAAGATACTTCAAAGTATTAGCCCAGAAATGACCTTGGGATCTTGATCTTTATGTTTAGTGCAAACAGATCCTTTCACTGAGACTGCTTCAAAGATGGATGAGTGTTCTTCAAACTGCCATAACCTTTGACCATAGCTCTGAAACCATGTTGAGAATTTATAGGGCTTAGGATTAATACAAAAATTCTCTTCTTGATAACTACTTGTGAGCTTGCTTATGTATTCTTCCTTAACTTAGTTACTCCATCATCAAGTCAGTTATCAAAGTACTTAGTCAAAATGTAGAGACAGAATTATTTACACTTGTAACTGAATATCATATAATGTAGTTAGAAAGGTAAACATCTGATTTACCTTCCTCACTTTAAGATCAACCTATCTTCTTACAATCACTGTCTTGACAATATTAAATTCCTTCAATAACTATATCTGCACAGTATCCTTCTGCATCTATCCGCAATTCAGCTCCTGTAGTCTATACTTTGTACTTTCCGCAATCTATACTTATGCTCCTTCTGTAATTTATACCTTTCAATCTGCATCGAACTTCTGTTCTTAGATCCGCACCATATAACTGTTATGATGCCTCGGACAGATAAGCACCTTCTAACTCTTATGATGCCTCAGACAGATCCGCATTTTCTAACTGTTATGATGCCTTGGACAGATCCACATTTTTCTCATAGGGATCCGTAATAATTTCTGCCTTCAATCCGCAATTTATTCCTGTGGTAGACTTCGGTCTTGTACGTCGTTCTATTGTGTTCCCAATGAACCGCAGTCTTGGTATATGTATAATGAACTAATCTTACTTTTAGGCCAACCATCAACTGTGATTTAGCTCGACTTATGTAGGCCGACGTGACTGTAAGAGGTATTTTCTCAACAGCGTTGAGGAATTAACTTCACTATGTTATGGAGCTTGTTTTCAACATTGTATGATGGTTGATAGAGAGCTTCTTCACAAGGTCTTAGGAGCCCATTTTTATTATCTTTGACATCTTCTTTATTTAAATACATATTTACATGAATACCAACCTAGTTACACTTTTCAACAGGAGTGATAGCTATATCCTAGAGTTAATTTGCAGTCACTGGGGCAACGTAGAGGAGAGAAGTTGGGCACACGTGGGATATTGTGGCTTAGCCTTTTGGGTTGTTGATTGTCGGAAGAAATAATGGAAGTGCTACTGGAGTTGTTTGTTGCATTGTTAGAGTGTTGTGGAGAGTTTTTGCTAGTGACTCTGCAGACTGCGTGCTTCAGCAGTCACTGGGGAGCGTAGAGCCTGTTGGAGGTCAATTTTGGAGGGTTGTGATCAGCCCAAACCATTTTTGGGTTTTAATCAGGTTGGCTTGAGGAGTCGGGGAATAAGTTTATAGAATTCCTGAGCACTATAAGTGGGGGTTTTCGACTAATCCATTGCAGCAGTTGTTACACAGTAATTTGTCACTATCCCTGCAATCCCCATCTCGCACATTGGAGGGTCATTTCTACGACTAATTAGTAGTGTCATGCCTTGCAAATACCATCTTTGCATCCCTTGCCATGAGGTCAACATTCCCTCTGTTGACCATTTCCTGAGCAGACCACTAAAAACACCTATTTTTGCCTTGGTGCGAGTAGCCAGTTACACTCCCGCGCCAAGCTGAAAGTTAACACTGAGCCCTCGCCAGTTGGCGCTCTGTCCTAGTTAAGCACCCGCGCCGATATGTTTATGGAAAGTTTTTTAAAAATAGAAGCGAAGTTTTGATCACAACAACTTCGTGGATGAGTCATAGGGAGTGGTTCGACTGAATAACCACGGCCTTCCTCCTTTGGCCTCTTGTTTCCACCTTATGAGGAAACCTCCCAAGGGATAAAGCCTCCCTTCCACTATTGTAGGGATTCCAACCTCCTCCTCTCCTCTATAAATATAGCCATCTTCCATTGATGTGCTAGTGGAACATATTCGAGTTGAACAGATAGCTGAAAAAGTTAGCATAGAGAAGAAGCAATCATAGCTTCGGGAGAATAGTGCAGAATGTGATTGTTTGTGTGTGTTGAGAACATAGTGAGATCTTGGACCTTTGTTCGTGAGAGTGTTGCAAACGTGCTTGGATACAGACTTGCCGAAGGAGAGCCTCAATATCAAGGCTTGGTTGTAAACTCCCCTTGTCTTTATCATAATAAAATGCATCTGATGTTTATCCTCCATTCTTGTTTACATTTATAATGAGATTTATAGCATTCCTTGATCAGTTACATAGGTTGTAATTGTTTTATGTTTGTCGTGGTTTTACGCTTGTCGTGTTGTCTTGACTGTCTGTACAGGTAATCCAACATTGGCAGCAACGTGTGTCGAGTTTGAGAAGAGCGACGGATCAAGAAGCTTCAACGAAAGATGACAACATAGCATCAGAACGAGGTAGGTCATCTTCCTTGCTTTGAATTTCAATTACGATCTAGGAAGGTAGATGTTATTATGTTCCCGTAGTTGCTAGACCCACCCTAGGGCTAGAGGGATCGTCTCTGTTCGCAGAGAGGATTTACCTGGACGACAAATTGGTGACACCACTGGGGAGTTTCCTTTGAGTTTGTCACTCTTTAAGGTCTTAGTCATTCGACGGATTTAGTCGAATGACCATTTCCCTGTTTGTTCCTATGTTTTTCATCAATTACGATCTTTTAGTTTTTTCTCGAAGTGGTGAGTCTGGTCTTGGTTGGGAGAAATTCTTTGTATTTTCCTGTTCAGGCACTGGCGCTTTTATTTTTCTGACAGTGGCGCCGATTGATGCTAGTTGTCAATTAGCAACCCGCGCCAATTGGCCATTGGCACTAGTTGTCAGTGAGCAAGTCGCGCCAATTGGCGCTAATTTCACCCACAAAAGTCGTGCTAATTTCAGGGTGTGTGAAAAATTGATGTTTTTTCCCTAATTCCTCCACCAATGTGTCTTTCCCTTCTGGTCTTTTTCTTTGTATGATTTAATCGTTCTCCCCTCTACTTTTTCACTTATGAGCATAGATTACATTGCTCATTGTTTAGTTGAAAAGTCTTCTTTCTATGATTGCTTGATGTAAAAGGGAATGAATGCCTTGTTTTGAGCTCATGCTTTGGAAGTCCTTTTTGTGCTTGACCTCATATGTCTTGTAGCCTTTTGAGGAATTTCATTACAAAGTGTTTAAAACAACGATTGCATTCTTAGTGTTTGTTTGCATCCCTTTTGCATTCATCCTTCATTAAGAAAATTCGCGTTCATTTAGTTTTCGTCTCATAGTTTGCTTTTCGTTAAAATGCATTAGATCACATTGCATTGAAGAGTATTTTTTAGATTTGTCATTGAACTTAGATTACATTGTTTAATGATTGAAAGTTAAAAATCGCATTGAGTGCATTCTCTTTCATTAAAAGCATGCATTAAGTAGATTCTCATTTCATCGAAAAATGCATTGAGTGCATTCTTATTCTTTGAAAAGAAAAAGAAATTGTGCATAGATTACAATTGCATAGTTTTCAAAAAAAGAAGATTTTGCATAGATTACATTGCATAATTCGCATCGTTGAATGTTTTAGATTACTTTTGGATAGTGAAAGTCATCTAGTTAGGAAAAAGTTTCGTTTGCAGTATTGTTGTTTGTTGCATCATTGTTTGAGACTCTTCCCTTAACTAGATAGCATTCATCGAATTGAAATATTTCTTTCCTCATATAGTTGCGTATAGGAGATTTTCAGATGACATGCAGTAGGGCCTTGAAACCGAGACATAATTCAAGATCAACTTTAAAATTTATTTAATTAACCTAAGGAAGCATTGAAACCTAACGGAACATTTTTAGTGGTCTAGGCTAGAGACGTGTTCCGGCGTCTTAAAACCTAGTAGCTATCGTTCGCCATCTGGCTTTAGACAACACTAGTATGGACTTGTGCTCCCCGTACCGTCGAGTATATAAAGGGAGACCCCTATAGGTTGCAATCCTTTATCCATAGGAAGCCGAGTCTGCCACCTTGTAACTGTGATACACCAAACACAGCGTTCGAAGAGACTACTAGCACATACGTCAAGTCCTTGGTCATTTCTCTTTCATTTGATCACCAAGGTGTATATGGGCAGTTCACGGAAACTTGGTACACCCTCTTTCTTAGATTACCAGAGTAGTCATTTCAATCTTTTCATGACTCTTTAAAAAGAGAAGAGATCATCGAGCACTTGTCCTTTCACGCTCGCTTCAACCTGAAAGTGATAGTCACCTTTTGCCTGTTTCTCAACTCTTAAAATATGAAACGACAGAGTTTTGTTTCAGTGTCTTAAAAATTAACTGCCCATGAAATATTCCTGGTTAAAGTTATCTTCCTTAGCATTTGGTTTTAGAGTTGTTTTTTGATGGCAACATTTCCGGAGTTCACTAACCAAGGAATCCCCTTCGAAGGGAATCCTAGTCATTTTCCTGCTTTTGGAAATGTTGGTGCTCCTTATATGGCAACATTGTCCCTTCCTGGGTTAACCATTGGGTTGCCTGTTTGGTTATTCTTGATCTCTGTGGTCTCGAGTTTTCCGCCCTCTGTACAACCATCTCCTCCACCTGAACAACATCATGTTGATTCTAAAGTGGCCCTCTCCCCTTCTTTGCCTGTTTCTTCGTCCTCCTCTTCTACTTCGCCTGGTGAAAGTTTGGATTCCAGTAACCAGGTGGCTAAGAAGAAGAAGAAGAAGTCAGATAAAGGAGAGGCTAGCTCTACGGCTATTGCGCCTAAGAAACCATCCATCGATAAACCATCCAACCTTCCACGGAAAATCAAATTCCCTTGCATGTTGTGCAAAGGTGACCATCTTCTTCGAAACTGCCCTGGCATTCCCAAGATACTTGAAGCATGGTCCGATGGCCGTCCGTCGTTGCCTTTGGCTTCTGGAAGTCATATTGGTGACACATTTTCGATTAGCCATGATAAGACTCATAAGAAACAAGGTAAGATTACCAATCCCTGTAAGTTGTGTGAAGGGCATCATTCCATTCACCTTTGTCCGTACATGGATGAAGCCAAGAGAATGTTGAACAACTCTACTGTTTCTGCACTCTGCCTTCCGGCTGGTTGCCAAAAACTTTCTGAGTCCTTCGCTAGTTGATTCCATGATCGATCAAGAGTCATCCTTGGTCGATCCCGCTCCCCCGGAAATTCAAATTCAGGAATCCGTTCCCGACCAACCATTGGATGTGGAATCGGTCGACTTGATCTCACCTATGGTTCATCAGGTCTTTTCCGTCGAGAGTGGATCTCATCCCCCTCACGTTCCTCTTGTTTCTTAAGATTCCTCGGACTTGGAGAAAGATCATCCCGTCCCTGTGATTCAAGAAGTTGCTCCTCCTGCTTCCGTGATGGAGGTCCAGGAGGATGCTCTTCTTGCTCCGGTAACACCAGGGGAAGACCATCTCAGTTCGATGGTACCTCCTCCAAGTAGTTTGGTCGCTTCCTTCAATTGGAGTCGATTTGCAGGATACCGCCTTCCTTCCTATGTGCCTTTTGAGATCACGGTACAAGCCTTCGATATGGTCGTACCTAGCACCATTATAGATGAAGGTGCATCTGTAAGTATTATGTCTTCAACTACTTGGCAAGCTTTTGGTTCTCCACCGCTTATGCCTGTTACTCAGAATCTATCGGCTTTTAATAGAGGAACGAGTCAACTGTTAGGGATCCTTTCGAAGTTGCCTGTTACTTTGGGAAGGAAAATTGTCTATATAGACATGACGGTTGTTCCAGGCCCCTTGGATTTCAATTTACTCTTGGGGCACGACTATACTTATGTCATGGGTGCACTTGTCTCTTCCCTCTTTCATGTGATCTGTTTTCCACACAAACGTCAAATTGTGACCATTGATCAGCTTTCATTCCTTGGTCCTGACGTGACATCTGGTCCACCATCGTCCCTTCCGGGTCTTTATCTGTCGGTTGTATCTTCCCTGCCGCAGGTTAATTATGTGGCTACCTGTCCCATGCCTGCATTCAGTGATAGTGCCATTGTGCCATTGTGCATCGTGTGCTGGGGGCATTGGGTCCTGATTTCAGAGATGTTATTCTCCCATTGGATGAGAACCTCTTGGAAGCCATGACTTCTTATTCAACATGATGAGGTCTTCGGAGCAGAATTCGTTTTCTTGTGTCAAGCTCCTTAAAAAATGAAACAAGGTTGTCAGAGCATAGTTCGTTTCATTGTGTCAAGCTCCCTAAAAAATGAAACAAGATGTCATGAGGATGGTTCGTTTTCTATGTCAACCTCGTTAAAACATGAATTAGGTCATGAGGATAGTTCTTTTAATGTGTCAACCTCATTAAAACAATGAAACACGTTCCTGTTCAATTCGAGTCTTTGATTAGATCTCTTAAAATCCCAGTCGAGTCTTTCTCTTGGTCTCGTAATTGAACCTTCATTCCATCCACCTGTCAGTAACTAGCAGTCTACTCCGGTGAATGCATTGAAGCTTGGGGGGCATGTACCTCGAATTGAGTCACCATGCTAGGGGCATGCAGACATTTCAAGCATAGTTTGTTTCCGTTTCAAGCTTGTGTAAAAATGAAACCGGTTTTAAGCATAGTTTATCTTGTTTAGCTTGTGTAAAAATGAAACCAACTTCAAGCAGAGTTTCCTGATTTCAAGCTTGTGTAAAAATGAAACCATTCCCATTTTACCTCTTGCGATTGCCATTTTATCAGCCTATTTTGCCAGATGAGCATTGGTTTTCTCATTCCATCGTCCCCATCTGCTCGGCCGATCATACGCCTTCACTTGATTGTTTTACCCATTCCTGAGGAACCGCTACAATGAGTGGTCTTGTTAGCCAACCTCTTGAACTTTACTTGTTCCGAGTAGTTCCACCATCACCGAAACCAGTAGCTACCCTTAATACCACTCGTTCCTCTAGGAGGAGTCACCTTTCAGCTCTTTTCTGACTCTCTAAAATTGAAAAGATTGTCGAGACGCTTGTCGTTTTGAACTCATTAAATGGTTGTGAAATGATATCTACCCAGTATATGTTTAACCCTTTTTCGGGCTGGGATGGATTATTTACGAAAAAGGAATACCTTAGCCTATCGCGACTAAGAGATTCTCTCAAACATAGTTTCCTACCTTTTTGGATCTGTGAGACTACCTACAAAAAGGGATTGCTGGAGTTTTCTTTTCTGCCTTCTTTTCAAACTCTCTAAACATGAAAAGACGTCGAGTTCTTCCTTTTTCAGGCTCGTTAAAACTAAATGGCATCGAATATAGTCATCATGACGTTACCGAGTTCCTCCTTCCTAGGGCTCGTAAAATGTACTAGGTTGGATTTGTCCAAATGACAAACTTATATGACAAGCATATGGTATCCTCTTCAAGTTTGTATAAAAATAAAGAGGTACTCGCCAGAAATGGTGGGGGAAAATGGAAGTTATTCATCAGTTGTGTTGGCAGTATGTCACTCTTGAACATGACACTTGTTTGCAGTTTGTGTCGAGTTGGGATATCTTCACTCTGTCACTTTGCCTCCATGGGTTTGGGAAATCCGTTTGCCTCTCATTTGATTAAAAATCTTGTCAACATGACCTCTGATCCTATTTGTGTCAAATGCTACCAAATTCCAGAGTCATGTCACCGATATGTTCAAGAGAAAATCCTACTGCACTTTGTACATTCCGGATCCTCTGTTTCAGTCTTGATTTACACTCATATTATCTTCTCTGTTTCGTGTCGATAATGTGGGATTCATTATGACCCTCCTTCGACAGATCGCTTCCTGTCGACTTCAGCTCATTAACCGGGAAGTTGATTTAGAGACTCCTTTCTGGTACTTTAGAGCTTGCATGCCCTAATGGCAAGTTCTTCGCATTCAACGATAGGTTCACATCATCGACCTTCAATCAGGTGATTTCACGGGTGTTCGACTTCAACTCACTGTTCACATTCCGTGGATTGTACTAGTAGTACCTTGAGAGCCATTGACATTATGGGTGGTTTCTCTAGCACTTGTTAATGGTTCACATCATTGACCGGTAATCAAGTGATTTTCTAGCATGTTCGACTTCAACACGTCTATTCACATGTTGGAATTTGTACTTTGATCAGGTGGTGTTGGAACGCAAGGCCCTGGGCTTCGATCACAAAAGTCCAGGTTGTGAGGAGTGATGAGTCATTCATGAGCATATACATGATTCTTTAGATGAATGGCTGCAACCATACCGCGGGTTCTCTTGTATTGATCCTCTCTATACGGATGGCTGAACCCATACCGTGGATCTATTTCATATGATCCCTTCATTCGGATGGCTGCGTCCATGCCGAGGATCCATTCACATGATCCTCTTCTTGATGGATAGTTGCGTCTATACCATGGATTCATGTATTTTCAACAGAGATTTCAGTTATGTATATGTATCCATGCTTGATTTGCAGGTCTCCCGACAGCAGCGTCTAGTTCCTTGCACGTACTTGTAAAGCATTTCACCCCTCACTCATGTTCGGACTTCATACTTTAGGGGGCATCTGTTACATAGTAATTTGTCACTGTCCCTACAATCCCCATCTCGCACATTGGAGGGTCATTTCTACAACTAATTAGTAGTGTCATGCCTTGCAAATACCATCTTTGCATCCCTTTCCATGAGGTCAACATTCCCTCTATTGACCATTTCCTGAGCAGACCACTAAAAACACCTATTTTTGCCTTGGCGCGAGTAGCCATCTACATTCTCGCGCCGAGCTGAAAAATAACACTGAGCCCTCGCCAGTTGGCGCTTTGTCCCAGTTAAGCACCCGCGCCGATCTGTTTATGGAAAGTTTTTTAAAAATAGGGGCGAAGTTTCAATCACAACAACTTCGTGGATGATTCATAGGGAGTGGTTCGACTGAATAACCATGGCCTTCCTCCTTTGGCCTCTTGTTTCCACCTTATGGGGAAACCTCCCAAGGGATAAGGCCTCCCTTCCACTATTGTAGGGATCCCAACCTCCTCCTCTCCTCTATAAATATAGCCATCTTCCATTGATGTGCTAGTGGAACATATTCGAGTTGAACGGATAGCTGAAAAAGTTCACATAGAGAAGAAGCAATCATAGCTTCGGGAGAATAGTGCAGAATGTGATTGTTTGTGTGTGTTGAGAACATAGTGAGATCTTGGACCTTTGTTCATGAGAGTGTTGCAAACGTGCTTGGATACAGACCTGCCAAAAGAGAGCCTCAACATCAAGGCTTGGTTGTAAACTCCCCTTGTCTTTATCATAATAAAATGCATCTGATGTTTATCTTCCATTCTTGTTTACATTTATAATGAGATTTCTAGCATTCCTTGATTAGTTAGATAGGTTGTAATTGTTTTATGTTTGTCGTGGTTTTACGCTTGTCGTGTTGTCTTGACTGTCTGTACAGGTAATCGAATGTTGACAGCAGCGTGTGTCGAGCTTGAGAAGAGCGACGGATCAAAAAGCTTCAACGGAAGATGACAACATAGCATCAGAATGAGGTAGGTCATCTTACCTGCTCTGAATTTCATTTACAATCTAGGAAGGTAGATGTTAGTATGTTCCCGTAGTTGCTAGACCCACCCTAGGGCTAGAGGGACTGCTTCGTCTGGCTGCAGAGGATTTACCGGGACGAAGCGTAGTTGGTGTGCATTTGTTAAGAAAGAGCATCCACTGGGTTGTTTTCAGGGTATTATTATTTCATCTCGTTTTTGCTCGGCTTGCCAAAAGGCAAGCCCAGGTGCATTTCTTCTATATATTTGTCCTCTTGCCCATTTCTATAATAAAATGGCGCAACTGCTTCCATTTTTCAAATTGTTCTGAGTATTTACTGCAATGTTTTTAATTTCTATGGTGCAAATTTATTATTTTCTGCAATAGCATTGTTTTTCCTATTTTCGAACATTATATATGATTGATCCCTTTCATTCCCACTAGACTGCAGAAAAACATGTACTCAGATACTTGCATGGAACTATCAATCTAGAATTGAAATACACTACTAAAAATGTAATACTTCATGGATATACTGATGTTATTTGGGCTGGTAACTCATAGAAAGGGAACTTCTGGGTGTTTCTTTAGCTTGGGATCTGTCATGATCTCTTGGATGAGAAGAAAGCATAAGTTTGTTGCACTAAATACAACTGAAGTTGAGTACATTGTTGCTAGCATGGCTAGTTATGAGGCAGTTTGGGTGAGAAAGATTTTTGGAGAACCATTTGAGTAAGTTCCAGACACAACAGTTATATATTGTCACAATAAGAGTGGGATTCGTCTTGCAGAAAATCCTGTGTTTCATGGCAAGTCCAAGAATATTGCGATCAAGTAACACTATATCCGAGATATGGTGCAAAGAGGCACAATGAGGCTCCATCTGGTCAAATTAAATTAAAAATCGTAAGCCAGAAATTTAATTAATTTTATGTTCTAGGTAAAATTAAAATTTTCAAAGGCAAAAATCGTAGGTCCCTTAAAAATAAATTTTTAAAGGTCCCGGGCCAAGGGAATAGTGAAAAGTTTGAGAAATTTTCGACTTTTGGGCCTTGGTAGTTTAGTCAAAATCAATTTTTTGAGGTAATTAACTCAAAAATATTAGTTTTTAGTTAATTAAAAGAGAATTAATTGAAAAATTCGTAATTCTTCAAAAAAAAAAAAATCGATAGACGAGATTAAAAGATAATCAAATCCTTTTTGACGGTCGGGATTACTTTGACGGGAATCAAGCGAACTAGCCGTTGGAGATTTTACCTATAAGTTAGAGGTCAGTGTCAGTCTGATTTTTCATCCAATCTTTTGATCGTGTACTTGCTCTTGAAGCTCTCCTGTACTACTTTTCTGGAATAATACAAACAAAGTCTTTGGGGTTTTATTTGATGGTCGTGTTCCTCTTCAACATTTTATGGTAAACTTGTTCTTTATATTCTGCTAGTAGTTATTTCAATGAATTGTTGATTAATGGCTCTTGTAGAGTAATCTATTGCACAGGTATCTTGCTTAGGTTACTTGATTTAGGATAAGAATATTAATTGGATTGAGTTAGCAAGTATCTCTACTTCTTGAAAGTTTTATTTTTATCTTATTTCTCTATTGATTTAACAGTTTAACTTTAAGTGTGTAGAAATCTCTTGGATTTAGAAATGGGTGTTTGGAGAAGTCCTCGGTTGGACCAGCTGACTCCCAAGGAAATAAGATTTGAAGAGCCCTTCGGATCTAATTCCCCGGGCTTATCTTAAATTCTATTTTTGCATGGTTTTTCTAGGGCTTGTGCTTAAATCAAAAAATTATCTTAACTTTTATTGAATTTAAAGTTAGATCTGGCTAGTAAGAGCCTTAGATCTTAAGATCTGGGAGCGAAGTCAGACTTACACTCCTCAAATCTGACAAATTTGCAACTCTTGTGCATAGATCTGTAAATAGTAAAATACATTGTATAGATCTGTACTTTTAATAGTGTAAATATTTAGATTTTTTTTTTTCGTTTTCTGATTTTTAATTTTGGGTTTCAATTTTAGATTTTTGTATATCTGTTTGAATTTCTGGGTTTTGGTTTCTGGTTTTGTGCAGGTGGCATTTGTTGGTTTTCTGAGGAATTTTTTTTGGATCTGAGATAGATCTAGGCCCTGGAGGGTAAGACCTGATATCAAGATCATGATTTTTTGCAGGAGTATTCAAGTTAATTTTTTTTTTTAAATCTGTGTTTCTGGGTAAAATTAATTGCTGGAAAAAAGAAGTTTTTTGATTTATTTTTTGAAATGCACCAGCGTGCCTATGATAATTTTGTGGGTTGACTTCATATGCCACACCTCCTCTCTGCAAATCTGTGTTTTCCCGCTATCCTAGCTTGCTACCATTTATGCATCTCTCTCTTTTCTACATTTTCTTCCTTGCTCCACAATCTTTCATCCTGTGACCGTGTCCCTTTCCCTCTCACGCTGCTCCCTTCTCCCTTGCCTGCGACAGCTACCTGCATTCCGCTCTCCTTCACACGTTTCATTTTCCTTATTTTGCAGATGTTGCTGCGTCCCTCTGCATTGATTCACTGCCCTCTCATCTCTGACTCCCTCATTCCTTTCCCTGATTTCCATTGTTGTTATCCGCCTCCATATTACTCCGTGCATCCTCCCTTCACGCAGCCTTCCCCTAAGTCTCCACGTTGTTGCTCGACTGTCTTTTTCTAGATGTTGCTCCATCTACGCACAATCATCTCTGCTGGTTCCTCGTTGCCTTTCACCTAATGCGCATAACCTAAGTCACATAATAATACGACATTTTGATTCATTTTTTTGTTTAGATTTAGATTGTAAAGTTTGGATTTATTTAAAATTAATCTTCATTTAATTTTTAACGTTGATTCTTTTCATGAAATTCGATTTTATTTTTTTTAGTATTTCTACTTTTGTTTAAAATCAAACTAATTTTTTTTTTATTAACTTTTAAAACTTTTGACCTTTAAAAGATTAAAAAATAAATAAAAAATAAAAAATTTAAAAACTTCAACTTTTAATTTTTGTTTATAAAACAAAATCAAAAAAATCGTCAATCTTTTAGGTTTAGTCTATAGTTTAATTTTTAATTCTTTTTTGTATATAACTTTTGGAATTTCAATCTTTGGGAGATTGGGGTTTTGATCTATTTAGATCCTTTACGCTTGCGAAGATATTTAATTGTGAAGAAACTCTTATAGTTGACATGATTTAATTTTTAATATCCTATGTTTGACTAAAGAGAAAATTTAAATTTTTGGGATTTGCAATATTTTAGAATATCGTTTAATCCATAAATTTCTTGACGAAGTGTTTATTTAGCATTGGAATTTCATAGTGTTTCTTGATGATTAATTATTGAGATTTAAATGCTAATTATTTTCACATGCTTTAGCTGGGTTTGATGATCATTGGCAACTGAATTTTTAAATGCTTCCTATCGATTAAAATCACCTAATGTTTAATTAGTTTTGGTTTCATTTACTTGAAATATTGGATATTTATTGAATATTAATGTTTGGAAAATTATTTCAAGTGTGATTGATATCTGATTTTGAGAGCTCTATTGTGGATCTGTATATCTTTTAATTCAGTAATCTTTTGGCATATTCATAATTGACACTCTTGCTTAAGTACTTAGTAGTTATATCAGATCACTTATAATCTAAGTGCTTTAGGCTTTTAACATCACCTCTCATCTGCAAAGCTTGTTTCATCTCGCCCCTTCAAATCATTTACCTTGCATTCTGCATTCTAAGTTAGCATTGCATAGCAGCGGTCATCAAGTCCTTGGTCCTAAATTGTTAGCAAGATAGTTGACTCCATAATGCATTTGTATCAATCATTCAAATTCAATCAAATCCTTTAATCTTGCTAGATCTTCTACAAGTATTTGGTCGTTTAATTGTGTCTCCCAAACTAGTTGGTTCCCAACTAGTTCTCCTTCATTCCATTTCCATAGGGTCTACCCCGCTTAGTCTATTATAAGGAGACAACTTAAACAGAGAGATTGAGGATCAAGGTGACAGCCCCCAATCTGAGTTGTTATCGCGGTGCCTAGACATTTTGTGCGACAACACCACCACTTGACAAAACTTGGTTGTGTTTGATTCTTGTTTGTGTAGCTTGTTTGAGTCTTGTTTATGTGATGTCTGTGCTCTATCACTTAATTTTTTTGAGATAAAAATTGGTTGAGTGTAATCATTGTCTATGTGAATTGTGATGATGCTTTCCTTTACATGTGTGCTCGAATTATATGGAACTTGGACTTAGAAATATTAGCATGCATATGAAACCTGCATATGATAGCTACATATGCATGTATCACGTGTACTGCACTAGTATACATACCTGCTAGTATGGAAACTAACTAAGTTAGAGTAACGAACTGAATATCGTAATGCATTTATCTCACTGAGATATGATGGAACATCAAGCTAGAGACTGAACGCATGTACCACTCTTATATGAGTATGCGTGGTAGAGCATTATTCAAAATAAATAAATAAATCTTAAAATAATTAAGTAAAGTCAATATCTCCATAAATGACTTGGTCAATAAGTCAATATCCCCATGAATGCCTATAATATCTACATTAATGACTAATATTTTAATAAATCTAAGATATTTATTAAAATATAATATTTTGAGATATTTTAATAAATCTGAGATATTTATTAAAATATAATATTTTTAAGATATTTTTCAAAGATATTTATTAAAAATCATATTCTAATAAATATCAGGAATGGAGTTTGTGTATAAAAAGGGAAGAGGGGTAAACTTGAAAAGGGAGGGGGTAGTGAGTGGGAACACTGACCCGGATGCTGTCAGAAGAGTTATAACTGCATGATCCATGAGCAGTGAGTTGAAGAGTTCTAACTGAGTTATGGAATGCTCTTGATTGTTCTCGGAGTTTTGGGCACGGGGGCCAGAAGACTTGTCTTCTGGATCTGGGGATCGGAGAGGTTGACCTCAGATAGGCTGGGAGGAAAAACGGCAGTTTGGTAACGGGAGCTGGAGCCATGGCAGATCAGAAACATCTCCAAACACGGTTCCAGGTAAGTATTAAATTGTCAATTGATGTATATATTTTGCTTCAAAAATCCCACTCTGAATTGTGTGGTATGAATTCTGTAAATGATTGTTAATTCCGAAAAGTTAAGAGCTTTACACTTATGGATTTTGAGTTTTATGGTTAAATTCTAAAAATGAAAGTTTAAGGTTCTTACACATGGTATCAGAGGCGGTTTCAAACCCTTTTGACCTTATAGGCCCTACACGTTGTGTAAAATCCCTCACTGTTGCGTGAAAATTTTATGAAATAAGTAAGTTGGGGTTACATTCCGTGTTTGAATACTGTGTATTCTTGAAATTAAATTATGAGTGAATGGGAGAAATAATGAATTTCTTAGGCCTTGTGATTCCGTAATTCTAATGGTCATTGCGCTAGTGTTAAATATATCTGAATTTATTGGGTAAATAATCATTTTTATAGTATAACTGAATATCTACGTATATCTGATATTTAAAACAGTAAGGTCGATACATACAGTAATCTGTTCTGTTCCTGTGTAAATTTTCAAGAGCTTAAATTATCGCATTAAATATGTTACGCTGAGCTAGAATTGTATTCCTTATATGCATAATTGTCGATGGTTTTGTTTCCAAATATAAACCATTTTAGATGGAAATTGTATGCGGATAGAAACACAACCTCACATATAAAATCTTGCACAATTAAACGAGGGAACAAGATTATTAGGACGACAAGGATGAGTTTTTGAAATCAACAACCATTGGTTAGCCTTGAAATTTTTATTACATTACAGCGACGACCAAATTCACAATTAACTTTCCTGCAATTCTCGATTTAGAGAGGGGCGTCAAATTGAAATCTATATTAACTATATGGAATAGTTTGGAAAGTTCCGGAATATATTAATTATATTGAGCGTGGTAACTGCGGTCTTTTGTAAAATGATGGACTGCACAAGTGAAGGGTGCATGCCATTTTGCGTAGGAACTAAAGGAGCAGTTGGTGGCACCTGTAATCTCATAAGCTGATACTGATGTTCTAGCAAACGATTGAATAATATGATCTGTTCCTTTAAACGTCAACCTTGTGTAATAAGCTTTAAAGAAGTCCCAGTTCTGTTCTTCTAACTTCTGCCACACAAGACTTGTGAAACCTAGTTCTATTTTGCTTGGTTCAATAGAGTTTTTATTACTTCTCCTTGATTCATATATAGATGTAGACATCTCTCTATCAAATTCTGTACCAGTTGAATTTCATCACAAGAAACCTTCCTATTATCACCACTTGAAATTGGTCTAGAACATGACTCTGTTGTAAGAGCTTCACTTTGGGCTTCGTCCAATTGCTCTTCTTCATGTTCTGCAGCTGGTTGTGAGGATGGTTCAATTTCCTGTTTGCGTTGTTGTGTATCTTGCTGTTGTCTTCCAGTCATGTACAATCTTTTGTGCGAGTTAAGGATTGCCAACCGAAGTTGCAGACCTTCTGCAACGCTTACTTTGAAGGATCTGCTTTCATTCCAAATAGGCATTCTCGATGTCATACACATAGCCTGATTGATGCCTTGACGCTCTAAGCATCGTGGTCAAACGAGGGAGCTGGTTTAGAGGTATAATGACTGCTTCCCTGGTTCTTCAAAACGCACCAAAAAAAAATAAAAAATAAAAATTGAAATTGATTCATTTTGGCAACAGAATTCTTTAGCGTTACTTGTGAGAATGAAACAGAGACCCGCCCCATATTCGCACGCACGACGACTCTAAAGCTAGCCACGGGAAAATGCTAGTTCGTAGGTTCTACCTGCAAAAATTACATGAAAATTTCATAAATTTTGGCATGATCTCTCCCATGATGATCATTTCTGTAGACACCTTGTACATTAGGCCCAATGCCCTACAGATTGGACTCTCCGGCTGTTGAGGCGAGCTAAATGACTCCGAATACAACCCAGAAGAATCTGTAATCGTATTTTATCCCCGTCCCAGAAGCAATCTCTGAAGTCGTCTTTGGTGAGGTTAGTTCGTCCGGCCTTCTTAGGGCTTCTGCGTAGGAGATAAACGGTGACCAATAATGGAATCATCCTCGTACTTAAAAGTTTGTTTCTTTTGTGCAATCTATTTCCAGAATCTCCACCCGTAGGAAGTTTCATGTGAATCCCCGATCCGCTCATTACGGAATGCCGAGATCTGAACTCCATGCTTAAGAAATCCAGATATGGGATTGAATGTCAACCCGAATCTCACATAGCGCTTTCAAAATCAACACTGGGGAACCAGATGGTGGAATTGAGAGCCTCCGGAACCATTGGTGTTGTTGAACGCTGAACGTGGAAGTGGGCACAATTCGGGTAAATGAGCACAATCCAGCCTAATCTCGGATAAACGAAGAATCATCAATCATTTTTAGAGAATCGAAGGCTCTTCTCCCCGTTGTAACCCGATGCCATAATCGGAACTAGTTGGTATAGTTTCCGTGTACCCTATCCATTTACCATAGCCTGGTCCCATCCAAGCGGTGATATAAAATATAATCAATAACTCGTGATTTAATTCTCTGCCTAAACGGATTTTATTTTCGTTTAATTTTAGTCAAGGTTAGAAAATGACGTTCAAAGGTCTGAAAATCATATTTTAAGAAAGCTTATAAGATCATATTTTGTAAACACTAAGATACTTCTATGGCGGTCCGTGGTACTTTAGGATAAGTCAAAAATTACGTGTTAGGAGCATGACTATTTTCCATTTTATTTAGGGAATATAAATTTTATTTATTTTTAAATCCACTAAACGAAATGTTATTTATTCCATGATATTTAAATGTTGAATGGAACTTACTTAAAAAATAAAAATAAAAAAATAAAAAAAATAAAATAATAATAATAATAATAAATATAAATATAATAATAAAAATAATAATGATGATGAAGATGATGATGATGAAAGTTAGGATTAGAAATGTGCTAATTGGGATTTGAATTTTGCCATTTAGAAGAATAATGAGATTTTACTTTCAACTCGCTGCAAATCCATAGCCATAGAGACAGTGAATTATGTTTTCACAGAGAAGGTTTTTGTTATTGTCTAAGAATCTTTTGTGGCTATGAATTTTGTTGTTGAATAAAGTTGTTGGACTCTTAGGGCGGCACTCCTGTATACCATCACACTGAAATGAGTTCATAATTAATAAAGAAAATTGGCAAAACATAAAAACATCTCACACAATTGTAATGGAACTCTTTCGTAGAAACATAAACCTTCTACTCAAAAGATAATTTTTTTATGTGTACACCACTAATTTACCATAGGATAATCTGAAGCCACGATATAGAAGACATAGTTGTAACCATACCAACGATGAAAATGCCTTTCTGTTTCCTTTTCGTACTGACTAATGAACTTTCTGGGGTTATTATTTTTTTTTATCATGCTAGATTGGCATAAATCACATTAATTTATGGTTAGAGTTTATAAAACTCAAGAGAGCCAAAACGGTCTATAAGATTTAGATCAGGGCTTGCACTTGTCATTACAGGTGCATGAAGTGAATGTATTGTTAAAGGAATGCATTCTGAACCGACAGTGATATTACGAGCAAATATCAGTAGGGGATGTCAAACTTTGGTTTGCAGGTGAGGGTATAAGATTTATTTTTCCCGTAGAAAAGATTCGCATCACTTTCATTTCAAATAGAAATGGTAGTGCTACATTTAGGGTGTCTGTGGGAAACACATAAAGCAAAGTACGGGAATGTTGATTCTTTAGTTTAACAATATCTAAGAAGATCAAAGAACAAAATGGAAGTTTCGTTCTTTCAACAGAAATGCTTCTCACCATTCAGAACCTAAACATAAATATTCAAAACCCTAGTGGAAGTCACAAATTTAAACTAGAAATCTCTTGCAAACAAAATCCTTGCAACGTCCAAGGACTGTTGAAAATAATTTGGGGTTTTTCTCACCTAGAGCTCGATGTCTCTTCATTTGACATCTGGGTCCGTTAGTATGCTTTCGTGGCAGCCAGTGTCACTAGTTAGGACAGACACTTCTAAGTTCTACCTGTGTAGTTTTCCCAAGCTACTGAGAGAACATGGGTGCTAAATAAACATGGAGTTGTGTTTAAGCCTTGAGTTGCTTAACCAGCTCACAATCGAAAGGGAAAAAGGCCTCAGAAACAATGATTTTCTGTTAGGTTCCCAGAAAACTATGCAGATTTGGTCATTTAGCAAATAAATGGATCTTTGTCTCTCAATCTTACACACAGACATACACACAACATGTATTAGATTATATCAATAATTCACACAAAGAGATGTAGAGATGTATTTAATATTCCGAACTCGTTTGAGGTCATTGGAGATATTTCCCAATTTCTTCAAAAATTTGTTCAACTGAACATTATTATTGTACTTTCCATCTATATTTCCCATATTCCATATTTCTCTGGATATTTCTGGTAAGTTGGTCATAACAAATGCACAGGCAAGATAAGGGAAAAATGCACTATTGAAGAGTAGGGTCAAAATAAAATTCTTTCGCAGTTTTTGGTGAATTATGTTTGTTTAAAAGAAACAGTGCAGTGCTTAAGGTTGACCTATGTTATACTTCGCTTATTTACTGTTCCATGGTAGTTGTTGTGAAGTTCAGCGACAGTCTAAAATCCGTAGTGCTTAAAAGATCCGGGTCAAAGATGGATCTATACTAGTATTATTAATGCCCATGAATGATTAAAAGGTTGGTCAATAAAGTACACCCAGTAACAAGATACTGTAGGAATGTGCTTAAGCCATTTTCATCATAAAACTATGAAAATAAAATATTAAAATACAAATGGCACAATACTAATGAAGTGACATATAGCTACATTGATGGGGTTCCTACCAAGTGAAGAACAACTATAAAATATTCCGCCCTCATCAAATACCTTAGATTTTGTCATAACTTGGCCAAATAAGAGGCCGACATCACCGAAATATCTTGTGCTATGCTAGGAGAAAGTTAAGTAATTTTGGCAAGGAAGATGTATCTCTCTTAACAATGTGATGTTGTCTATATGTAAGGCAGTCATTTAGGACAAGTAATAACTTAATATGTGTAGCAGTTGTCTCAAAAGACTGCATAGAGCTCCACAAATGTGAAAAGAGAGTAGAAATGAAGCGTTATTTATGAATACAAGGTTGAGGATGAAGCTATTGAAAGAGTGCTTTCTGGGAATTCCCAGAAGTTTGTAAATCGCTTCTGACCTATCCCTGGCGCTATATAATCTGTTTAGCAATACTTATTGCATAAATTCAAAGGTTTTATTTGAAAGGAGTTCATGTTCGAACTAAATATTATCTGTTTTTAAGTCAACTTGATACAAGACTAAGCTAGTTTGAGGTAAATTGATAAGTGAAAGAAGACTCTATCTATTCAAGAAATGTTGGGAGAAATCGTGAGTAATCAAATTGAGAGTACAAGTATAGTTCACTAAGGATACACATCAATCAAAGACAAATAGATAAAGCATATGATAATATGGTAAGAAACCACCCTGTAAGGTAGTAAATAGATGATTAGGACAAGACGATATAGTTACCAAGAGAGTGCAGTAGAAAATTTCAAAGTTTGATCTCCATTGAATTTATTTATAGAGTCTTACTCAAGTTGGAAATAGTAACGACATTTCCAAGTGTAATAATTGTATGCATTAAAGGAAAGAAAACCATGATGACTAGAGGTGAGAAAACAAAGTCAATTTGATAATGTGTTCTTTTTCAAATTGAAGTAGACATAGAATTTTAGGAATATTGGGTATAAGGAAGTGAAAAGATGTTTCTATCAAGAAGAATTTTCTTAAGGATATGAGTAACATGATTTGGTAAAGGTCAAAACAATGACCTATAAGGAGTTGTGAATACTCCTAATCTGTTAAGAATAACAAGTGACGAACTGGGAAAATGTTTAAAAATAAATATTAAAGATAATAATTGTACACCGTTAGAAAAGAAGATACATTTGGCAATGAGATGAGACTTAAGAACTAATGAGAAAACGATTAATGTGAATAATAAGGAGAGGGTATACCAGTGATGTGTTATGTGTTTGGATTAAATGAGTCAATCTAATAGAAGTGAAATAATAGTTTAATGAATGATGGTAAAGCTAGTAATATCCTAGCTAGAGTTAAGACTCTAAATGGTGAAACTTGAAAATAAAGAGACTATGTCGAAACTGTAACATACTAATAATGTGACTATGCATACCTTGGAAATTGTGAATTTCTTATTGAAAGAGGAAATTATTATTTTGTCAACAATTGACATCTTGTTGAAAACATGACACTCTTAGTAAACCAAGTATAATGGAGAGTGAGTAATGCAATTTCAAGCCGTAACAAATTCCTTCAATGAAAATAAACTGCTCGCTAAGGGATTTTTAGAGTAGTCAATTAACTCTTCCTCTATCTCCAGCATAACCCTAATGATTAGCCCTGCAACACCCTACTCCTTGGCTTCTAGAATTTTAGGCTGAAGATGAACTAAAATAACATGATAAAGAAGTTAATGATATTATTATCTCTTGGGATCCAGATTACAAATCAAAGATAATTAGACTTAGAAGACAAATAAGTAACAAGAATTAAGAGATTGGCTGGATCCATATGTAGTTTTGTGTTTTAGAGTTCTTAGTCAACCTGTATCAAGAAATTAGATCATGCTTCGACTAAACAGTAAGAGTTTTGTGCTCTTGTTTTAATTCATTTCGTTTCTATATATATGCAAAGGTTGGAGCATCCCTCTATTTAGATTTAAAGCCTCAACCTGTGACTTTTATAAGGATTAATCGGTTAATAGAGTATAGAAAATAGTGATTACATCCTTATTTGTATATCCATGTTCGATTATTCTATATGACATTTATAACTATGGGTAATCTTATCGTGTTTTGGATGGATACTTAAGACTATCACTTTGTACTATGACATGTGAGAATATGTTAAATTGCTTAAACATTGCTGGTACATGGATACCAATATGAAGAAAGTTTTGCTTAAACATTGTTGGTATAGGGATAGTAATATAAATTAGTAATTATGTTGTGGATATGGTATCTATAATTTTACATATCAACGTAAATGATGAGATAGAAATAAAAGAGTGATTACACTTGACTATTTAGGGTAAAAATGAATTTACAGACCTATTTTAGAATGTGTAGAAATTGTTATATGGGTAACAATTTGTTTTGAACATATTGATACATATGTGGACAAGTGTTTTAAATTGCGAGGTAATATCGTTACCAAACCGACCGCGTGATGACAAAACTCCAAGAACAATTGAGATGCACTGAGATTTCCTGATAGGGTGTTGACCCTGGTCCTACTGGGAGGGGTGGAGGTGTTGCCCACCGTTTATCCTCCAATACCTGAAGTCATGGGAGAACTGTGCGAGTCACGCTCCCCTAGACGTGTGATGATGATTGCTGGATGCCTACAAAAATCATGTCGACGTAATCGACACTGCTACCTTCAAGGTCTATGGATGGATCAGTAAAATTGATGCCATGGGATATTCCTGTAGAGGATGGATAGAATGGGAGCGGAAGAGATTAGAAAGGATAGGATGATTCTAGAATAGCTTGGGGACACTGTTGGGTCAAAACATGACTACTAAATTGGTGAACCAATAAATGATCAAAATAGAAATGTTAAAAGTGTTCTCACATATTTAACTATGATACACCAACCATATATGATTATATTAATCATTGATATAATTAATGATATACGACATAAAACTTAACTTTGGGATGAAGTTTTCCGAAGGGGGGTGTATGTAACGACCCAACTCAAATTATATGGAACTTAGAAATATTAGTATGCATATGAGACCTGCATATGATAGCTACATATGCATGTATCACGTGTGTTGCACTAGTATACATACCTGCTAGTATGGAAACTAACTAAGTTAGAAGTAACGAACTGAATATCGTAATGCATTTATCTCACCGAGATATGATGGAATGTCAAACTAGAGACTGAACGCATGTACCACTCTTATATGAGTATGCGTGGTAGAGCATTATTCAAAATAAATAAATAAATCTTAAAATAATTAAGTAAAGTCAATATCTCCATAAATGACTTGGTCAATAAGTCAATATCCCCATAAATGCCTATAATATCTACATTAATGACTATAATATTTTAATAAATCTAAGATATTTTAATAAATCTGAGATATTTATTAAAATATAATATTTTTAAGATGTTTTTCAAAGATATTTATTAAAAATCATATTCTAATAAATATCAGGAATGGAGTTTGTGTATAAAAAGGGAAGAGGGGTAAACTTGAAAAGGGAGGGGGTAGTGAGTGGGAACACTGACCCGGATGCTGTCAGAAGAGTTATAACTGCATGATCCATGAGCAGTGAGTTGAAGAGTTCTAACTGAGTTATGGAATGCTCTCGATTGTTCTCGAAGTTTTGGGCACGGGGGCCAGAAGACTTGTCTTCTGGATCTGGGGACCGGAGAGGTTGACCTCAGATAGGCTGGGAGGAAAAATGGCGGTTTGGTAACGGGAGCTGGAGCCATGGCAGATCAGAAACATCTCCAAACACGGTTCCAGGTAAGTATTAAATTTTCAATTGATGTATATATTTTGCTTCAAAAAAAATCCCACTCCGAATTGTGTAGTATGAATTCTGTGAATGATTGTTAATTTCGAAAAGTTAAGAGCTTTACACTTATGGATTTTGAGTTTTATGGTTAAATTCTAACAATGAAAGTTTAAGTTCTTACACTTTACGAATTTGTGTCAAATAGATAATTCTCTTTAGGTTGCGACTTCACTGTTATAGACGTTACAGAGCAGAGTTGAACTAAGATGAATGAAAGAGATCAAAGGAAAAAAACATCTTTGACGTAGAAAGAAATTTCTCCCTAGCTGAGAGGGAGTGTTAAAATTTGGCAACTCATGGATGAATTTCTCCTAGAATAAATCAGATCTTTTAGTTTTTTTTGAACCACCTACAATAAAATTGTTTATTTTTGTAGCATCAGAAAGTAATATAAGTCTCAAATTTGGTGGAGAGGCTTAGCACTTGTATTCCAAGGAATCCATAAACCGTTTGTGGAAATTCCACTCGGTTCATGTTTTATTAAAATAATTAGTATTTTAATGGGGGCCCTAAGTCTAAGCTTAGGGAAATTAAATAATTAAAGGGTATTAATAAAAAAAAGTGTGAATCTTCTAGAGAACAAAGATCGAGTCGTGTTTTAATCTTAGCCATCAATTAGACATCTAACTAGGTCATTGATTTGTCAACGAGAAGACTATAAAGGAAGGCTTTAGGGTCATTTGGAAAACACACTAAGACACTGAATTGATCTAAGATCAAAATTTTTGGGGCGTGGTTTGCTGAGAAATTCGAGCTAGAGATCTAAACAGTGAGGGGTAGAGATAGCATCCAGAGAGGAAGAGATTTTCTCAGTCGGTGGAGCATTAGTCAGAGAGAGGCAGAGGTGATCTAGCCTAGCCAGTGTTGAAGGAAGGGGCTAACGTAGTGACTATGCAAGCTCACGTAGATGCGACATAGAGCGAGGAAGGCGGACGTTTAGAATTTTTGTTGGTGGATGGAAGTTGTCGGAGGTCGAATCGAAAAGTGGAACCGAGTTGTTCCTCGGCATCCAGAAGCTTGCGGAGCGCGAGCGAGCCTGGAAGTGGGTGACGCAGTGGCTAGAAGTTCTAGTGTTGGATTTGCGCAGAGGCTACACAAAGCTTGTCCAGGGTAGTTTTTCCTTCATCCGGATCAGCCGGAGACTCGGTGATTGAGTGAGGTATTTCTCACATATTCTTCTGTTAGTATTTCTCTTTGTAACTGAATAAACCTTGAGGGTATTCAGAGATGTATTCAGACATTTCTACTGCATAATAATAAACCCTTAGATCTGCTGCATCGGTTTTCTCGCATTGGGTTTTTCCGGGGGCTTACTCCAAAATAAAGGTGTTATATGTGTGAATGATTTCCTTGTCTAGTTTCCTTGTTTCTGAATCAATTTTAGTGTGGCTTGCCTCAGTGGTTGCTTCAATAATTCAGATCTGAATTAATTATGTAATGTAATTTATTTAATAGAAGAAGTACACTCAGTTGTTGCAGTAGGATTCATTAGATCTGTTTGGATCTAAGAATTTTCACAAAAAATTCATTTCTAACAATTCTAATATGACTTTCCAAAAATAGTAAGTCACATCCCAATTTGGAAGTGACTTTCCAAAAATATAATGTCATGTCTAAATGACCAAGGATGATCTCGACACATGGAATCCACTTTAAAATCAAATCAACCATGATTATACAAGTCAAGAATTAATATTTTTATCATTATTATTATTATTATTATTATTATTATTATTATTATACTATTATTTATTAAATAGTCTAAATTCATTCACCTTTAATGGATTAATAAAAATGAATTATCTCATAGAATAAGTAAAATTAAATTGAGAATCTTTTACTTGGAAAATCGAACCTCTCTCTTGGAATAAAATAATAACTCCACACTTAAGAGAATGTAACTCTCCCTCACTAATTCAATGTATGACAAAAATGTAACTCCTCCTCATTAAATGCACTTGTAACTCTCTCATTCAATTCGATTTGTAACTCTCACCAAATATTCTCTCATGTCTAAGTGTAACTCTCTCTCTCCCTAATTCGAATTGTGAGTCCTCAAGACAAGTGTACATCTCTATCTAGTCTTGGGATGAGTTACACTTCTCCTCAAGTAACTCCTCTATTCTTGGGATGAGTTACACATCTCTATCTATTTTGTGTAGCATCGGATGTGCTCTAGCTCCGAAACTTTGTGGAGGGGCTAGAAACCATGTGATCTCCAAGACCCAGAAATCGTTTGGAGAAATTCCACCAGGAACCTAAGTTATTCAAAATATTAATTATTTTAATGGAGACCCTAAGTCTAACTTAGGTAAATTAAATAATTGAAGTGAACTAATTTAGACATGTGGGTGAGAATGTTCTAAGTGACGTGGATAAAGTCTTTTCTAATCTTAGCCATTGATTAGGGATTAGATCACGGTCGTTGAATGTTCAACAAGAAAAGTATTAAAGGAAGGCTTGGGGTCAGTTGGAGAAGACACACAGAGTGGTAGCACTTGAGCTAAGTCGAAATTTTGGGGCGTGGTTTTCTAAGAATTTTCGAGTGAGCTTGCAGTTGTGGTAAGGGGTAGATCGGTGAGGGATATTCAAATCCAAGGCCGAGAATACATAGGCAGAGAGGCAAATCTGTACCAAGCAGCGCAGAGACCCAGCAGGAGGGATGCAACCCAGCCAGGGTCACACAGAGGCAGCGCAGAGGCTGACGCAGGCCCTTCAGGGTGACGCAGAGGTAATGTTGAACCTAGAGGAGTGACGCAGCAGCAGCCTGTGTTGCGCAAAGGCTCTAGAAACTACGCAGAGCTGATGCAGTGCCACGAGAGGCAGCGCAGGAATTTCCAGTGAGCCAAAAAGGGCCAGAAGGCCAGAAGGCCCCAATGGAAGATGAGATAGATGAAGGAAAAGAGTTTGGTAACCTCCTCTTGAAATCAGTGTAGGAGCCTTCCAAAAAGATAGAGGAAATGGGGTAGAATATTGTCGGAGAAAATAGACAGCGTGAGATCCCAAGAGAGTTTCACAACCGAGAAGGATCTAGTACTTCTCACCATGTTTTGGAGCAGACTGTTGCGCCGCAGGTAGTGCTACGAACTCCCGCATGCTCCACCATGCCCACAATCTTGACTTCAGGAGCAAGAACGGGAGGACCGCAGGAGCTGGAGGTGGCTCATTACAGGGAGTATTTTGTAGAGTATCAGTCATATGGGCCCAAGTTTGTAGATGCCCTCACCTTCAACGAGTTAACGACAAACAATAGCGGACCACACGACGGAAGTGACCTGACGTCTGGTAGAGGAAGATTTTTCTTGCCTACCTATGATGGATCATCAAAGTGTTCGGCTAAGGCTTGGGTTGAGAAGCTGGACATTTATTTTCAGTCGAACCAAATGGCGGCGATAGAGGCTATCAATGTGGCAGCGCGACACCTTGAGGGGGAAGCCCACGACTGGTGGCTCCATGGGATATTTAAGCTAGGTCACGCAGGGGTGATAGCATATGGAGAGTTCACTCGAAGGCTAGTGGAGAGATTTGACCGGAAGGACCCGGAGGAACACTTTGTTGAGTTGACTAAGCTCAAACAGACAGGGAGCCTGGAGATTTACATATCCGAGTTCCTGAAGCTTTCAGTGATGGTGCCAGACTTGTCAGTGGCCAGGAGAGTATATATGTTTATTGACAGATTGGCAGAGCCTTTGCGTGGGTTAGTAAGATCCAATAGGCTAACTACGATGCAGGACGCAGTGGGGAGGACTAGGGACTTGCAGGATGCCCTACAAGGGACAAGGCTCCTTTTCCCCACAAACTAGTGTTCCAGCAGAAGGGGAAAGACACGAGAGCTCCACCCCCGAGGGGGAACCAAGGTCGAGGGCCATTGGATGATGATACCCGGAGAGATTTGAGATGGATGAAGCTATGCTTCACTTTCCAGGAGCCATGGGCACCAGATCATTGTTGTGCCACTAAGAAGGCACACTACATTGAGGTCTTCTCCAAAAGTGAGGGAGAAGAAGACGCATATGAGGAGTTGGAGGGAGATGTCGGCGTTGGTGCACCAGGAGGACATTATCCACCACCACCTCCCCCAATAGCAGCAAGAGCAGTGTTTGCACCCACCGGAGGAGTCCTTGCATCTTTGCAGGGAGTTCTCAAGTATTAGACGCTGAGAGTCCGAGGCATGGTCCATGGACAACATGTTTCAGTGTTGGTGGACAGCGGGGCCACACATTGTGAAAATTTCTGAATATGCTAAAACAAAAACCCTACTGTTAAATTTCTGATTTACTTCCCCTACTTACATTAAGTTATTAATTTGAAATCTTTAGTATTAACATCGAAGTAAATACATTAACAACCTACTTACAAAGTGAAACACAAGGATTTTCTAGACAACTGTCCCAAAAAAAACCTAATGCAGGAAAATCGGTCTTCTGGCTATTGGAGGGTTTTGTTGTTAAAGCAATCCAAGTACAACGAGATGGGCACCAAGCTGGACAACAACGGAAAACTGAAGCAAAAAAAAAAAATGCGCGACTATACCTGCAATGCAGGCGGCGGGCGGTTCACACCTCAAATGAGGTTTACGAACTCGGTCTTTTCGATGCCGAAACGGTGTTCTGCGAAACCACTACGTTATGCTGACAGGGTGCACGTCGACCCTACTTATTTGTAGGAAGAACTGTGTCCTAGGCGGGTTGTTGCTGGCTGACCAACGTTAGTCCTCCTGGCACTACATCAACCCTCATGGCCTCTTGCTGCCTCTGCATTGCCCCTGTTGTGCTATGATTGTTCTGTGAAGGTGTTGCTTCCTCTGCGCTGCTCTGGTCTGCTGCTTCTTTGCCCTTTTTGCACTCTTGGTCTGAGATCAAACCATCCCCCTCGCCAATGCTTCCCATTGTTGCAGCTAAAACACTTCTGAAATTCTTAGCAAACCACGCCCTAGAATTCCAGCTTAGTTTCAGAGCCCTGCCACTGTGTGTGTTCTCCACTTGACCCCAAGCACTCTTCTTATACTTTTCTCGTTGAAACATCAATGGTCGTGATCTAAACTTGAATCGACGACTAAGATTAGAAGATGCTTGATTCGTGTGACTTAAGTCATTTTCATCACATGTTTAATTTAATTAACTTTAATCTTTTAATTTTCCTAAGTTAGACTTAGGGTCTTTAATTAAAAAGATTAATTAATTAAATATCTTTTAAATAGGATGGAATTTCTGAAATCGTTTTTTGGGTTTTGGAGATCTTATGTACTCTAGTCCCTCCATAAAGTTTGGGAGCTAGAGCACATCCAATGCTACCCTAACACCCCAATATCTCAACATTCCCTCTTAGCAAGGATTGTGCTCTAGCAACAATACTTCACCTCGAAGTTCTGCACTGATCTCTGGTGTGGGTCTATGCGCTGATGCTTGTTCTGCTGCCCTTCATCACTTCATTGCTGCTGCTCTCCTGTACTGCTGCCCATGACGCTGCCATCGCCACTGCCACAATTGTACTGCAACTCCCTCTCAATTCGCTGCATCGTGCTGCCAACTGTTGCACTGCAACTCAGTTGCTGAGAGTAAGCAATTGAAGTACTCTTGAACAATATTTGACAGACAAGTCAGTTGGGTTGCATTTCATCATTGAAGCTCCATAGGTTGCGGCTCTGTGCTATCTTCTATAGGCTGCAGCAACTCTGCACTGTGTAAGAATACCTCCTCTGCACTGCTTCCACACTGAAGTCCCCTATGCTTCTGCTACGTTGCGTTGTGCTCCTGAAGCCTCTGCACTGTGTAAGCAAGCCTGCTCTGCATTGTTGAAGTCACATCAGCTCGTCTACGTTGTTATTGCTCCATCTAGACTACGCTGCTCCCTCTCGGCATCCAGCTCTGCCTCTGCTCGATCTGTGATTCTCTGCACCCACTGCTCCACTTTCCCCGCTACCGTCTTAAGGCTCCCGTAGCTCGTATGTGATCCAAGAGTTGGGCTACTCAAGGATCTTGCCCGCACTCTGTAGCTGCTCTACAGATCAGGATCGCCCCACTTTCGTGGTTCATGAGCGCTCATGGCTACGTCAACATCGGAGCAATCGTTTGCTACAACAGCCATGGAACTAGAAGCTTCCTTGTCCTTTTTCATCTAAGGACAATTGTTGGCGAAATGTCCAAATTCGCCGCACTGGAAACATTTTATCTTTGACAAATCACGCTTATTTTTCCCTTGCTGCCTCTTTGATGCCAAGGCTGCAGCTTCCTCTTCTTCCTGCTTCACTTTGCTCGAACCAGTGTTGTACTCCCTTTTGGTCATCCGACGGATTTCCTCTTGTCGGAGGATAGGCCAAATGTTGTCTCAGTTGGGAAGGTCCACTCTGCCCAAGAGACTTTGGACAAAAGTTTCCCAATACTTTGTGACTGCATTGAGAGCAGTCCTCACATGACATCGTCATCTACCTTGACCCCCATGCCGGTCAACTGATCCCGGATGAATTGTAGTTTGGATAGAAAAGGGTCGATCTCCTATCACTTGGCCATCATGAATAACTTCAGTTGGTTCTCCAAGAGCATATTTCTTTGGATAGATCTTCCCACATCTCATGAGACATTGCCTTCTCAGCTATGTGTGGTACCACATGATCTTTTACCCCGTCAATGATGAAGCGCTTGGCATGTGCCGCTGCTTCATTATTTTTTGCCAAGAGTTTCACATCGGTCGGTGTAGCCAAGACTTTCTCTGCATGCTCCCTCAAGCCGTATGCCTCCATGACTACCAGGATACTGGCTCTCCAGATTGCAAAGTTGGACAGGCCATCCAACCTATCCTGATCACGCAGTCCATGTGGTGCCATCTGCTCAGATATTTGTCAAAACTGATCCTCCTCTCTCTGCTAGAGACTCAGATCTAGGGTCCTTGGCGAGAAAGGCACCCTCTGCTCCCTCTGACAACTAACTCCCTCCCTTAGAAGTTTGTCAAACAAAACGAATCAGCTATCTTCAATCCTCTGATCAATCTACAAATCTCTTTGGCACAAAAACTTATGAGAAGTTGGTCTCCTCCTGCTCTTCGTCAACTTAGCTTAGGCTAAATTATGCACCGACAGAATCTTCACCCCACTAGCAACTACTGAAGGTTTGTAGCTCAGCTTCCGGTTCACGACACTCTACACAGCAATAAGCCTCTGGACTGCGTCACCCTGGTTGGCTCTGCATGAGCAGACTGGCCCAGCGCAACCTCTGCGCAGCGCAAGCTACTCCTGCGACCCTCTGGGTGGCTCTGCGATGCCTCTGCGTCACCCAGTAAGCACTGCGTCAGCCCTCTGCGTGGTTATGATGCCTCTGTGTCCCTCTGTTGTTGTGTTGCCCTCTTGGGTTTATCTGCTGCTGCTGCTGCTTTCTGCAACACAGATTCTTCAACCTTCTTGCTGGTGACTCAACTATATCTACAATCGCTCTGATACCATGTGAAAATTTGTGAATATGCTAAAACATAAACCCTACTGTTAAATTTCGAATTTACTTATCCTACTTACATTAAGTTATTAATATGAAATCTTCAGTATTAACATCGAAGTAAATACATTAACAACCTACACATACAGATCTAAATTGAATAACATGCACAATGACAAAGTGACACACAAGGATTTTCTGGACAACTGCCCCCGGAAAAACCAAATGTGGGAAAACCGGTCTTCTGGCTGCTGGAGAGTTTTTATTATTAAGCATTATCCAAGTACAACGGTCCCAGCCGCCAAAACGAGATCAACTGCGGCGGCAAATTGTGGATAGTTTCCAGACCTTGAATCTGAGCACATCTGTGTCATTTGAGTGATTGTAGAAGCCCAGACCTGTGTGGAGTTTAGACTTAGATTTAGTCCTATACCTTCAAGTTGCGAGTGTACCTTAACTTGGATTTGAGCAGAAGAGGATACTTCAGATCTATCTGTGACAAGACCTGTGTATCTGTGACATATCTCAGAGAGAGGCATAAGGAGAGCAGCTCGGACCTGTGGGGGAGATCTCTGAATTGTGATAACTTCAGTCTTGAGTAAGAAGACAAACTAGTGGGTGGAAACAACTCATACCTGTGTATTCTGGGAGAAACACAAGGCTTCTTCTTGGAGGGAACCTTGTAATCTTGTAAGACATGAAACAGAATTTTGGAAGAAGGGTGAAGGACAGCAGAGTTTTTGAAGAGCACCTGGAAAATTTATTGTGGATATATTGTTGAGGATTCTTGAAGACATTTGAAGACTTGTAGAAGCTGATCTTGGAGACCATTGAAGCCATCATGAGATCTTGAAGAGCAGTTGGAGCTGATCTTTAGCTAACCTTGGAGAGTCATCTAGAAGCCGATTGGAGACCATGATGTCATCATGATGTGACTTGAAGAATTTGATTGGGTACCATGAAGGACAGCGGAGACACCTTCATGAGAAGAGATCAAGGTTGTCATTGATGACGTGACGAGAAGACTAACTGAATGGATAGTTGAAGATCATTGACAAGGGTCGTTGAAGAAGACATGGGAGCCTTCGAGAACCGTTGAATTCATATTGAAGAATTGAAGCAGTGAGTTGGAGCCCTAGAGGATTGGTGTCCACAAGAAACCAGGTTGGAGCCTGAACCAGAGAAGGGTTGGTGCCCTTGGGATTGGAGCCTCTAAACGCAAGGTTGGTGCCATGTCTAGATAGGGTCGAGGCCCCAGAGGTTGGAGCCTCATAAAAGTCCAAGTTGGTGCTGGCAACAGGGTGGAGCCTGGGAGATTGAAGATCGGTGTCTTCATCTAGGGTTGGAGCCCTACACTTATTGTATCTATTTTATTGTAAAGAAGAATTTAATAAAAGCATTTATTCTTATTGTTCATATTGTGTTCTAAATATAAGTGATCTAACTGGTAAAAATAACAATTGGAAAGAAATATTGATTCACCCCCCTATTAGTATTTCCAACAGAACTAGCACAAAAAACCCATCAAAGCTTTCTATCTGTATGCTCCTTCTCTGCACCATTTGAGCATCGATGAAGTTGTGCATAGCCCCGCTGTCCACTAGCACCGAGACACGTTGTCCCTGAATTGTTCCTTGGATCCTCAGCGTTAGGTACTTGGGTACCCCTCGCAAAGATGCAAGGACCCCTCTAGTAGGTGCAAACTCTGATTCTCTTGCTACTGCAGGGGGTGGTGGTGGAGGATTCTCCCCTGGTGCTCCTGTGCCAGTATCTCCTCCCATCTATAATAATGTCTCCTCTTCTTCCTCATTGTCGGAGAAGACCTCAATGTAGTGTGCCTTCCCTCCGGCACACCTATGACCCAGTGCCCATGGCTCTTGGCAGGTGAAGCGGAGCCTTTTTCGCCTCAAATCCATCCAGGTCTCATCATCCAATGGCCCTCGGCCCTGGTTCTCTCCTGGGGGTGGGTCTCTCGTGTCCCTACCTCTTTGCTGGAAAGCCAGTCTATTGGGTATGGGGGCCCTCGTCCTTGGTAGTGCATCCTGCAAATCCTTGGTCCTCCCAACTGCATCCTCCAGCGTAGTGGGCCGAGTAGACCTCACTAGCCCACGCAAGGGCTCTGCCAGACCGTCAATAAACATGTAAATTCTCCTTGGTTCCGGCAAATCTGGAGACATCACCGAGAGTCTCAGGAACTCCGAAATGTAGGTCTTCAGGTTTCCCGACTGTTTGAGCTTGGTCAACTCCACGAAGTGCTCCTCCGGATCCTTCCGATCAAACCTCACCAACACCCTCCTAGTAAAATCATCATACGCTGTCACTCTTGTGTGACCCAGCCTCGTCATCCCCCGAAACCACCAATCATGGGCTTCTCCCTTTAGGTGCAACGCAACCACCTTGATGGCCTCCACCTCCATCATCTGGTTAAGCTGGAAATAGGTGTCCAGCTTCCCCACCCATGATTTGGCTGAACTTTTTGATGACCCATCAAAAGTTGGCAGGAAATGCCAGCCCACGATACGTTGCAGGTCATTGCCCTGCGTGTAGCCTCCTCCTCTATTTTGGCCCA
Source organism: Pinus albicaulis (assembly GCA_034641835.2). Classification (NCBI taxonomy): domain Eukaryota; kingdom Viridiplantae; phylum Streptophyta; class Pinopsida; order Pinales; family Pinaceae; genus Pinus; species Pinus albicaulis. The sequence goes on from CM076577.1 coordinate 237,856,311, forward strand.
TGGGCTTGCTATTGTTCTCCAACTGACAAAACTCATTGAAGGTGAGAGCACCTCCGAACTCCGACCCATAGGATTGATACTTCGCGAAATAATCTCCATAATGAGCCACCTTCGACTCTTGAGGACCTTCTGCTCCTTCTCCTGAAGCTAGAAATGTGGAGATGGTAGAGCATTGAGGAGTGTGTGGCACCACCTGCTGTGTAGTGTGAGGACAGAGTGGGTGATGTGAAGTACCAGATCCTTTTCCATACTAGAATTCGCTTGAATTCCCTTTTTCTTACTATCTCCCCCAATCTTCTGCCCCATCTCCTCAATTCTCTAGGTGAGGTATTGCACTGATTTCAGAAGGAGTTGAGCAAACTCCCTCCCCTCATCTCTTTCCTCCGCCATGGGTGCCTTTCCTCTTTCTTCTACCACCGTAATGTTGTCAACCTGGTCGAGTGTAATCTCGAGCCTCCTTTCCCTGCTTTTGTATCTCTGCCTCTAATATATGATGTTTTGTCTATCCTCCGGTGTCATAAACTGCGTGTTCCACAAGCTAAGCCAAGTCTATGAGCTCTGATACCACTGTAATATTCCAAATTGGAAACAAACAGTAATATAAAGCACAATAGACTAAAAACTATAGAAAATAATAAACAACATCAAAACACAAGAAATAGAGCCAAAAATAACTGCTAAGCCATTTTATTAATTTGTCGATAATCTGAAATTTTTTGAATATCTCAAACAGAAACCCTACTGTTAATTTTCAGATTTACTTCTCCTACTTACATTAAGTTATTAATGTGAAATATTTAGCATTAACATCAAAGTAAATACATCAACAACCTACACATACAGATCTAAATTGAATACGTGCACAATGACAAAGTGACACACAAGGATTTTCTGGAAAAATGTCCATGCAAAAACCCAATGCGGGAGAATCGTTCTTCTGGCTGTTGGAGGGTTTTATTATTAAGTAGAATCTAAGTTCAACAAATCTGGGCACCAAAACTGGTTAAGCCGGCAGAAAAATAAATAATCTGCAGCTATACCTCTATTCTAGAGACAAAAAAATTGATTGATTCACACCCTCAAATGGGATTTATAGAACTCAACCCTTTTCAGTCTTCAGAAAGCCCTCTACGTCAGCTCTACTAACCTGTGCCAGCCCCTCCACTTGTCAGGAAGGGCTTGCGTCACCCCAAATTGGGTTACACTGCCCCTTAGATGCCCTGGTTGGGCCTGCACCAACCCTGTTGGCCTCCTGCTGGCCCTGCGCTACCCTTTCTGGGCCTGCGTTAGCCCTGCGTAGCCCTTGAAGGCTTCTTTGCCTCTTGCTGCACTCTTGGCCTGGGATCAAACCATCCCTTTCACCAATACTACCCCTCACTGCCGCTGAAACACTTCTAGAAATTCTTAGCAAAACACGCCCTAGAATTCCAGCCTAGTTTCAGTGCTCTGTCACTGTGTGTGTTCTCCAACTGACCCCAAGCCTTGCCTTTATACTTTTCTCGTTGGGAAACCAACGGTCGTGATCTAATCTTGAATCGACGGCTAATATTAAAAGAAAGCTTGATACATGTGACTTAAGTCATTTCTCTCACATGTTTAAATTAATTACCTTTAATCTTTTAATTTTCCTAAGTTAGACTTAGGGTCCTTAAATAAAAATATTAATTAATTAATTTTCTCTTAAACCAGATGGAAATCCTCAAATCCCTTTCTGGGTCTTGGAGATCTCATGTACTCTAGTCCCTCCACAAAGTTTGGGAGCTAGAGCACATTCGATGCTACCCCAACACTCAAAAATCTCAACACTCCCTCTTAGCGAGGAATGTGCTCTAGCAACAATACTTCACCTCGAAGTTCTACACTGATCTCTGGTGTGGGTTTCTGCGCTGATGCTTGGCATGCTCCCCTTCATCATTGCGCTATTGCTGCTCTCCTGTAATGCTGCCCATGACGCTACCACTGCCATTGCCACATCTGTACTGCAGCTCCCTCTCAATCTATTGCATCGTGCTGCCAACTATTGTACTCCAACTTAGTTGTTGAGAGAAACAATTGAAAACTCTTGCCCAATCTTTGACAGACAAGTCAGTTCGACTGCATTCTCATCACTAAAGCTCCATAGGCTACTCATCTTTGTTGTCATCTGGAGACAGCTGCACAGCTACAGCTCTGCATTGCATAGGCAGATCTCCTCTGCACTACTGAAGTCACATCAGCCCCTGCACTGAAGTCCCCTACATTGCTGTTGCGCTGCCTAGTCCTCCTTAAGCCTCTATGTTGTTGCAGCTCTGCTCTATGTAAGCAGGCATGCTTTGCACTGCTGAAGTCACATCATCCCCTGTGCTGCTGTTGCATTTGCACTACACTGCTCCCTTCAGCTTCCAGTTCTGCCTCTACTCCATCTGTGATTCTCTGCACTCACTGCTCCACTTGTCTCGCTACTGTCTTAAGGCTCCCGTAGCATGGATGTGATCCAAAAGTTGGGCTACGCAAGGATCTCGCCACCACTCTGTAGCTGCTCTACAGATCCATGTCGCCCCACTTTCGTGGTTCACGAGCGCTCATGGCTACGTCATCTCCGGAGCCATCATCTGCCACAGCAACCTTGGAGCTAGAAGATTCCTTTTCCTTCTTCTTCTAAAGACAATTGCTGGCGAAATGTCCTAGTTTGCCGCACTGGAAACACTTGATCTTCGACAGATCACGCTTCTTTCTCCCTTGCTGCCTCTTTGGTGCCAAGGCTGCATCTTCCTCTTCTTTAGTCTTCACTTTACTTGAACTAGTGTTGTACTGTCTTTTCGTCATCCAGCAGATTTCCTCTTGTCAGAGGATAGCCCACATGTTTTCCCAGTTGGGAAGTTTTTCTCTGCACAAGAGACTTTGGACAAAAGTTTCCTAGTCCTTTGTGACTACATTGAAAACGATCCTCACCATGACATTGTTATCTACCTTGACTCCAATACCCGTTCGATTTGATCCCCGTCGATTGCGGTCTAAACGAAAGGATCGATCTCTTCCCCCTTGGCCATCATGAATAACCTCAACTGATTCTCCAGAAGCATCTTCCTCTAGACGGATCTTCCTTCATATAGTGTGGTTAGAGCTACCCACATCTCATGAGTCGTTTTCTTATCGGCTACGTGTGGAACCACATGATCTTTGACCCCATCCATTATGAAGCACTTGGCATGTGCGCACCACTTCGTCATGCTTTTTTCGAAGACTTCGCGTCGGTTGGCGTCAATTTCTCTACATGCTCCTCAAACCGTATTTGTAATGAATAAATAATGTGAATAAATGATAATTAGTGAGTTGACGGGTGGTGCAAAGAAGGTCACGTACGATAAGACAACACTTTCGTGGCTGCGTGGGTATATAAGAAGGCCTCATTTGTAACATTTAATCAATTCATTCATCATCTATCTAATATAATATTTGTATCCTCATGGATATTCAGATATTTCAAGTCTTCTGGAATATTTAGTTTGAGAAGGAACTTTGTTCGCTTCATTTGGTATCGGAGCGTTCGAGCCTTCGGTGGCTTAACCGCTGCACAGAGTCACGCTCTCCGATCCAGGTCCTTGACCGTCAAATTCGTCAACGTTGTTGCCGTCGAAGCATTTTGCTACTAATCTTGGAGTTTCTCCATTTTTACCAGTACGCCTTAATACGCCTTTGGCTAGAGTTAAAAATTAAAAAAAAAGGGAAATTTTGTGAAAAATAAGGAAAGAAGAAGTCAGTATATTACAGAAAAAGAAAAAAAAGAGAAAAGGGATATAAAACAAGAAAAAGAAAAGAAAAGAAAAGTACATATACGTACATAGAAAGACAAGTTAAAAAAATAATATTAAAAAAAAAAAGAAAAAAAAACAGCAGAAAGGTTAAAAAAAAATTTACAATAAATAAAAATCGAACAAATTATACAAATTATATTGAAAAAAAAAGGAGTTGATAAAATAAAAATAAGAAAATATAAAGAAAAAAACAAAAAAAAAACCTGAATTCGTAGTCACCACTGTTCGTAGCTCACACCGCCAACAACTCTTATCCAGTCGCACCGTAGCCTAACGATTGCACAACCACACTGCTCATGGTTCCATATACTGCCACTGTCGCTGCCACCGTCACATTGTATCTACGCATCTGCCCAGCCACACGCAGAGTTACACCAGATCGCATATTCACCAAAGATAGGGCCAAGTTCTTCAGAAGTGTGCTATTATTTTGAGCTGAAATCACTGATAATTAAAGGGCCGAGTCTGAGGGTTATCAGTATCTTGCATTCAGAGATACGTCTGCAATAAGATCCCTTTTCTTTTTTGAATCAGTCATCATATATACTCGAAGTTGCATCAGCACTTCAGGACGGCACACACTTGGTAGCCTTCAGCAGTTGGCATTCCACAGGCTGAGTTTTCCCTTTGGAATCGGAATACCAAATTTAATCAAACAAGAGGCCGAGTTTCTTAAAGGGTTCATCTCTATTTGGGCTACCTGGCTGCCTATTCGCTACAATCTCTAACTTCAACCATTGGGCGGAATTCAGAAGTTTTGGAGCAAACCCATATCGATTCTCTGAGTTCGAATTTTTGGCATTTGCTGGAATTTTTCTCTGAGTTCGAATTTTTGGCATTTGCTGGAATTTAATCTTTGGTAGATCATTTCAAGAGTGCTTCCGAAACGCTGCATTCATCAGAATCTGTACGGTCAAACCAGATAGTCACGTCTCTTCAGAAATACGTTAAGGCCAAATCTTATAGTCTCTATCAGCTCTTTTAACTCCCTTCTCCATTAACGCTTTTGCTGTGTTATCTGCCCACATCCACACCGTGCCCACGCGCTATCGTCCGTTGCATCCAACCTTCTTAATCTCCGAAACTCTGCAGCCTAAATTCGTGATTGGTCGGTGTATTGATCCGACGTGTTCTTTCAAAATAATTTATCACGACTCAATTGGTGACGTATATATTCTTGAATCTTAATAGATTATTCCACATTGACTTATATAAACAAATATATACTATATTTATATATATTAAACATATAATAAATATACTATAGTTATATATATTAACCAAAAAAAAAAGAGAAACGAAGGAGTCCAAAAAAAAAAACAAATAAAAAAAGAATTCTTTGATTATTGCAAGATTCCTCTAAAGTGGATTATTGCAAGATTTAAGGATTAACTTATGTTATTAAATTGACTTCATAAAAGAAAAAGGTGAAGTCAAACGTTGTGAACTTTTGAAGATAAAACCAAAATTTTAATACTTAATCCCATTTGTTCACTGAAGTTGATGTTATACTAGTATAAAGGAATTAAAATAGCCATTTTAAAAAATCAACCTCAAAAAAGTATAAGGAAATTACGAGTGGATAATTCCAAGGAGATTACATAAAGAGACTTTTAAAGAGTATTAAAGAGATAATTAAATCACTTTCATTTTTAAATAATAAAAAAAAAAGGAGCCAAGAAAAAAAAGAGGTGAAGCATATAAGAATTTTAAAACGTCGAGTTGATTAACATTGAAATAAATATTAAAAAGGAGTATTTTAGTATTTAAGATACTTCTACAAAGTAAAAGAAAAAGGTTAAAAAAAAAGAAGTAAGTATTTTGAAGTTATTACAAATTCAAAACCAAGGAAAATTAAGATTATAAGTTAAAAGGGTGAAGTTGGAGAATATTTATCTCAACAAGCAAAATGACATCTAATACAAAAATGAAGTCAGGACGATTTTTAGAATTAGAAACGCTACCTATCGACCCTAAAGCGCTACTTAAAATTAAAGGAAGTATCGCAGGGAAAGATGTCACTATTGCTATATCACCCGCTAAAGAGAAAAATTATATAAACCCTAAAATTGCCAACCAATTGGTGATTCCCGAGTCAAATATAATCGAAAAATTAGACATTTTTGACAAGAAAAAATACGACATAAAAAATCTACAACTAAACATTGGGGATTATACTTTTATCTCTCAATTTACCATGAAAACCTTAGTTTTGGATAATAGTGATATTGTGTTGGGTTCACCATGGATGGAAACCTTGGGTTCAGTTATCCTAAATACGAAAAAGAAATTTTTGACATTCACCTACAAAAAGAAGAAGATAACGCTACAAGACGTTAACTTGAAGCCAAATTCCGTGACGCCTGAAGACGTACAAGAAATTTCGCAGGTAATTTCTCAAGAAGGTAAAAAGGTGATACAAAATATGCAAAAGCAAATCGACAAAATCACAACTAATAAGAATGAAGAAGTTGCTCGCCTCAAGGACCACAACGACAAATTACTAACGCAAATTAAGAAGTTGAAGAGAGACAAGAAGTCCTTAGAAAACAAGGTGCAACAACTTGTCGAAAATAAAGCGTCGAATGTAGAAATCCGAGTTGAAGAGAAGGGAACTGGTACTAATGCAGTAAATGTCATAACTCAAGAAGAAGACAAGCAAGTTGCAAAAGATGCAAACTTAGAAGTTGTAGTTCCGGCGATGAACATTTCAAGCGAAAGTTATGTAACCAGCTCAATAACATCATCGCAAAAAGAAAATCAAAACATCACCACACAACTAAGAATGGAAAGTCAAACCAAAAAAGTTCCCTATCGACATCCAAATCACGGGAGCAGACAACTCGATCAAGCTATGTCTTCAGAACATAAACAAGTTGATATTCCGAAGAATACTAATATCAGTGCAATCCGCTCAAGTGATAATTCAGCACAAGTTTCAAGTCGCCGCGAGATTCCACAGAAAATTGATTTAGGATGGTCTGATCCATTCTCAGTGCGACAATTTTGTTTGTCACTTAGAGGATCATATCAACTTGTGTCGACAAGGATCACTGCCCCGAGGCGAGAAGATGTTCGTAACAAGAAAAGAAGTCGAGGCCTTTTCATCGACAAGCTTTGAGGACAAAGCTTTTTGAGGGGAAGGCAATGTAATGAATAAATAATGTAGATAAATGATACTTAGTTAGTTAGTAATTAGGTGAAAGATCACGTACGATAAGACATGACCTTTCGTAAAAGCTTACCTAGCATTGGGTATATGGCGAGCCTCATTTGTAACATTCAATCAATTCATATTCATCATCTTTCTAATATAATATTTGTATCCTCATGGATGTTAGGATATTTCAAGTCTTGGAATATTTAGTTTGAGAAGGAACTTTGTTCGCTTGATGTTCTCAATTGACTACCGATATTTGACAATACAGATTGCCAAGTTGGACAGGTCGTCCAACCTATTCTAATCACATAGTCCATGGGGAGCCATCTACTCAAAAAATGTGTCGGAACGAATCCTCCTCTCTATGCTAGAGACTCGAATTTAGGGTCCTTGGTGAGATAGGAACCCTCTCCTCCCTCTGACAATTGACTCCGTCTCTTGGAAGTCTGCCAAACAAAACGAATCAACTCTCTTCGATCCTCCGATTGATCTTCAGAGTTCTTTGGCAGGAAATATTCTGAGAAATTGTTCTCCTACCGCTCTTCGTCAACTTAGCTTAGGCTAAATTCTGCATCGACAGAATTTAGTTCCCACCAGAAACTGTTGAAGGTTTGCAACTCAGCGTCTAGCACTCTAAATCAACAATCAGCTTCAGGACTACGTCACCCTGGTTGGCCTTTGCATGAGGAGACAGTCTCAACGCAACTTCTGCGCTGCCTCTACGCAGTAAGTGTGTGGGCTTGCATGAGTATGCGTGGCGACTGCGTCACCCTGGCCTCTGCTTGGCTTTGTTTCCTTTTGTTGCTACGCTACCCTCTCTGGTCCAGTTTTCTGCTATTACTACTGCTTTCTGCAACACAGATTCTTCAATCTTCTTGTTGGAGATCCAGGCTAGCTCTGCAATCGCTCTGATATCATGTGAAAAATTCTGAATATCTCAAACAGAAACCCTACTGTTAATTTTCAAATTTACTTCTCCTACTTGCATTAAGTTATTAATGTGAAATATTCAACATTAACATTGAAGTAAATACATCAACAACCTACACATAGAGATCTAAACAGAATACATGCACAATGACAAAGTGACACATAAGAATTTTCTGGAGAACTGTTCCTGGAAAACCCAAATGCAGGGAAACCGGTCTTCTGGCTGCTAGAGGGTTTTATTATTAAGTATAATCTAAGTACAACAAATTTGGGCACCAAATTGGTTAACGCGACAGAGAAATAAATAATCTACAGCTATATCTCTGTTCTGGAGATAGAAAAATTGATTGATTCACACCCTCAAACGGGATTTTTAGAACTCAGCCCTTTTCACTCTTCAGAAACCCCAACACTGCTCTGAATCCCTTTGTGTCAACTCTGCTAGCCTGCGTCAGCCCCTACGCTGCTCAAGAATGGCCTACGTCACCCCAGATTGGGTTACGTTGCCCCTGCGCTACCCTGGTTGGGACTGCGCCATCCTTGCTAGCCTCCTACTGCCCCCGCGTTTCCTTTTCAGGGCCTGCATTAGCCCTGCGTAGCCACTGAAGCCTCTGCGTTGCCCCTGCTAGGCTCTGGCAACTTTGTGTAGTTGCTACCCCCTCTGCAACGCTCAGTCTGCTGCTTCTCTGCCTCTTGTTGCACTCTTGGCCTAGGCTCAAACCATCCCTTTCGTCAATACTACCCCTTGCTGCAACTGAAACACTTTTGGAAATTCGTAACAAACCACGCCCTAGAATTCTAGCTTAGTCTCAGTGCTCTGCACTGTGTGTGCTCTCCAACTAACCCCAAGCATTTCCTTTATACTTTTCTCGTTGGGAAACCAACGGTCATGATCTAATCTTGAATCGACAACTAAGATTAAAAGAAAGTTTGATCCATGGGACTTAAGTCATTTCCATCACATGTTTAAATTAATTACCTTTAATATTTTAATTTTCCTAAGTTAGACTTAGGGTCCTTAATTAAAAAGATTAATTAATTAATTTTCTCTTAAACCGGATGGAATTTCTCAAATCCCTTTCTGGGTCTTGGAGATCACATGTACTCTAGTCCCTCCACAAAGTTTGGGAGCTAGAGCATATCCGATGCTACTCCAACACTCAAAAATATCAACACAAAAGAGTACAATAGTGGTGCCAAGAAAGGTAGCACCTATGCCTGCTCAAGGCAAGTTGAAGGTCAACTCTAAATCTAGACAAATATCACTGCTGAATCAGGCTCTGCGTTGCTCTCCCTTTGTGCTGCCAATGTTGGGCTACTTTGTGCTGGTGTGGTTGGTCTAAAGTTAGCCAACAACAAACGATAACTCTTAACCGACGCTTCAAACATTTAATAACCAACGTTCAAACAACACTTCAAACGGCGCTGAAACATTTTAATAACCGACGTTCGGTCCGGCCAATAACCGGTGTTGATATTTGCATTGTTGATTAATAACCAGCGTTCAGCCCATTTTCTGCGTTTGACATCATTTGAAACAACATTTTTATGAATAGAACCGACGTTGAAAATTCTGGCATCGGTTCAACGTTCTGCATAGAAGCATTCAACAGTGTTTTTAATTTCCATCGACAACATTTTAAATTGGTATTGTCTGCACTTTCTGAAGCATCGAATTCTGATTTTGTTGAAGCGTTTTAATTGGCATCGAATTTCAATCCAGCATTTGAAAGGCGTTGAATTGCAGCATTTTAATTGGCATCGATTGGTATGGGTTTCTGTGTTAATCCATTTAGAATATATTTTCTGCGTTAATCCATTCAACATCACAGTGTTAATCCATTCAGCATTAATCTGCATATTTTTTCTATCAGCGTTTATCCATTCAGAATATATTTTTAGGCGCAAAAGAAAGTTGTGAGTAAGACAGAGATGAGGAGTGTGTTTCTGCTTCAATCCAGCATTTGAAAGGCTTCGAACAAGCGTTTTAAATGTTGCAAGATCGATTTTGAACGGATGTGGTGATAACAGCCCCAACGTTGAACGGATATGAACCAGCTTTCCAGCGTTGAACGGATGTGGCATCAAATTTGATTGATTCCAGCGTTCCAACGTTGAACGATATGAACCAGCGTTTTGCACGGATGTATGAACTAGCAAGTCCGAAAGTCATATCATCATATCAACAGCATCGACTACTGCGTTTAATGTGATTTTAATTGCAAAGGAGTTATTAATTTTTTTTTGTAATTGGAGTGTTTTTTAAATTTGTAATTGTGATTTGCAATTAAAAGCATATTTTAATATGGAGGAATAAGTAGAAATTTTTTTTGGAGCATTGTAATTGGAGTAATAAGGGTATTGTTTTTTGGAGTAATAAGGAGTTTTTTTTTGTTTTGTAAATTTGTTTATGGAGTGACAGTGTGACTCAAAGTAATTTTACTTTGAGGGGGGGTAATTTTTTTTACTAGATTGTGCAAAAGCACCATTGTAAAAAGTCAAATTTTGAAAGTTGCCTTGTAAAAATTTGAGAAATTGACTAGAGCTAAGTGCAAAGCTCAGTCAATTTTCTCCTGCTTCGACGACTATTCGAGGGTCAAGGCCAAGCCCCGATAGTTCATTTTTTGCGTCATTTTTTGCTGTTGTGTTGCGCATCTTGAATTTTTTTTTTTTGGAGCCTGATTCATGGTGTGAATTCTTAACACTACAATTTCTAAGTTCATTAATTTCTTTTCTGATTCCGACAAACTTGAAGGCTCAAAATATTACAAAACATGGCAACGCCTCATCGAAAGCACTCTTGTTTATAATGAACTATGGCATGATATTTGTGATGGAGATGTAAAGCCAAATAAACCTATAGATGCAGCTGCGCTAGCAAAATGGGAAGTTAAAAATGCCAAAGCATTAGCTCTCATTAAATCCTCTGTCAATGATGAAATGTATGTCCATATCGAAAATGCAAAAGATGCTTGGTCTGCTTTGAGAACTTTTAAAGAGTTGTTTGATACTCAGCCTCAATCAAAAAGAGTTGACCTACAATTAAAATTGTTGCATCAAAAATTGACTGAAGAAGGAGATATTCTTGAATACATCTCCAGACTTAAGAATATTAAGCAGGAAATTGTTAATGCTGGTTTTCAAGCAGTTGATGATAGTTTTATGGTCACGATTTTAATTGCTGGGCTTCCTTCTTCCTACACACATTTTTTGGAAACTCTACAGCTTACTGGAAAGTTAGAAAAGCTAAAGTTTGATGAGCTCTGCGAAATGTTGACTCAACATGATAAAACTTTTGGGAAGAAAAAGAAAGTTGGTGAAGATGTTTTTCTCACAGAAGCCAGTACTAGCAACTCCCCAGCTGACAATTCCAAAAACAAAGGCAAAGGTAATTTTAATCAAAATCAAGCAGCGCAAGGTCGTGGTCGTAGTCAACACAGAGGAAACAACTCCAACAGAGGCTCAAATTCAGGCAGAAACAATTCTCAAGGTAGAGGCAACAATCAAAACAGAGGATCTCAGCAAGGCATAGGACAGAATCCAGGAAGAGGACAATCTCAAAACAGAGGACAAAGCAGAGGTCGAGGACAGTCTCAAGGTAAAGGATAGTCTCAAGGAAGAGGCACTGATTTAAGTCAAATTGTTTGCAGGCGATGTAACAGAGTTGGTCACTATGCTTCAGATTGTCGCACATCTATCAATAAAATTTCTAAGTTTCAACAACCTTCAACATAGTTTGCAAATGATCAAGATCAAGATGATAATGACTCAGAATATGTCTTCACTTCTTCACCAACAATCCAACTTTCCTCTTATGTTAAGAGTGATTATGAAGATGCTTGGATTTTGGATTCAAGAGCAACTCAGCACATGACCTGTAGACGAGATTTCTTTTGGAATTTTCAAGAGTGCCATCTTAACTCCATCTTTCTAGCAGATGATACAAAACATACGCCTTATGGAAAAGGTGCAGTCAAAGTTTTTCTCCCTGACATTGGAGAAAAATTGATTTCCAATGTGTGGTATGTTCCCACCTTTAAGAAAAATTTGTTGTCTTTGGTCATGATTCGACAAGCAGGACATCAAATAATTATGGAAGATGGCTTAGTTAAGATTAATTCAGTCAAACAGAACTTCCAAACAGTAATGACAGGATATGAAGACGTAAAACTGTTAAGGATGAAAGGAACAGTTATTCCAAGGCATTCTGATTTTGCAGGGGCAGTTACTACAGGAATTTCACCTATAAGATTATGGCATGTAAGATATGGACATTTGAATTTTGACAGTCTTTCTCAATTGCAGAAACAAGGGATGGTTAAAGGACTTCCAACTTTCAACAAAGAAAATGCTAAATGTGAAGCCTGCATTTATGGCAAACAGAGTCGAGAAAGTTTTCCAACAAGTACATGGCGCGCAAACAGGCTGCTGCAACTAGTTCACAGTGATGTGTGTGGTCCACTTCAACCTTCATTAGGTGGTTGCAAATATTTCTTGCTATTTATTGATGATTTCAGTAGAATGACTTGGGTTTACTTTTTGAAAAACAAGTCAGAAGCATTTGAGAAATTTAAAATTTGTTGACAACTTGTTGAAAATGAAGCCAAAGAAAAGATAGGTACTCTCAGGACAGATAATGGGGGAGAATTCAACTCAAATGAATTCAAAACTTATTGCAGTGAAAATGGCATCAGAAGGCATCTTACAAATGTTTACACTCCACAACAAAATGGAGTCGTAGAAAGGATGAATCACACATTGTTAGGCATGGCGAGATCCATGTTAACTTTCAAAGGGTTAAGTCCAACATATTGGGCAGAAGCAATCCATACAGCTGTCTATCTAAGAAACAGATCTCCAACTGCTTGGTTAGAAGGAATCACCCCTTATGAAGCTTGGTTTGGTTTCAAACCTAAAGTTAAACATCTTCGAGTTTTTGGATCCATTTGTTATGCCTTAGTTCCCAAAGAAAAGAGAACTAAGCTTGATTCAAGAAGTTTAAAATGCACCATGATTGGCTATTCAGATGAAAAGAAAGGGTATCGTCTTTTGACAAATGGAAAATTTATTGTGAGCAGGGATGTCATTTTTGATGAAACAGAGAGTAAGAGTGCTGAAGAAATCGAAAGTCTTCTTCACAAGTTAGAAACTAAGGGCAGTAAAAGGAAAGGAAATATGCAAAGTCAACCAACTTCACCAAATTGGTATTAACTTGATTTTCCTTCCTTTGAAGATGAGTCATCCAGTCCATCTACTTCAACAAAATCATCTGGGTCTTCTAGTAGTTCATCAGCATCTCCAAGCAGCAGCAGTTCTTCTGACAGTGATTCTCCAGATTCACCACCTGAACGACGAACATCAGTTTACATTAATCCCCTTTACAATGATGGAGACTTCTCAGAACCTCAAACAAGTGAGCAACAACTTCCAAAATGGGCAGTTCAACTATTGAAAGATGTAAGGCCTAATGAACAAAACAAAATAGGAACAAGGGCATCAAAACGAAATGAAGGCAATTTTTCTTTGATAGCAAATGATTTTACTGAACCTTCTTCTTTTCAAGAGGCAGTAAAACATAAAGCATGGCAACAAGCAATGGTTGATGAATATCAGGCAATTCAAGACAACAACACTTGGCAACTTGTTGATTGTCCTCAGCATGTTAAACCTATTGGATGCAAATGGGTTTATCGAATTAAGTACAAACAAAATGGTGATATTGACAAGTATAAAGCACGTCTTGTTGCTAAAGGATTTGCGCAGCAGGAAGGAATCGATTATGAGGAGACCTTTGCTCCCACAACCAAATGGAACACCATCTGCCTCACACTTGCCTTAGCAGCTCAGAAAGGGTGGAAAGTTCATCAAATGGATGTAAAAAGTGCTTTTCTCAACGGGGACTTACGGGAAGATGTATACATGACACAACCACTAGGGTTTGAAGTTAAAGGGCAAGAACATAAAGTCTACAAATTAATCAAGGCTTTATATGGATTAAAACAAGCTCCCCGCGCCTGGTATGCCAAAATGGATGAATACCTTCGCAAAGTTGGTTTTCATCGCAGTGAATCTAATGATACTTTGTATGTGCGCCAACAGGGAAAATATCTGGTCATTCTCATTATGTATGTTGATGATTTGATCATTACAGGAAACAATGATGATCACATTGAACAGGTGAAAAAGGAGTTGCATGCAGGTTTTAAGATGACATATTTGGGACTACTTCACTACTATCTTGGGGTTGAAGTATTCCAACGTCCACATCAGATCTTCATTTCCCAGAGTAAATATGTAGAAAAAATTCTTCAGCAATTTGGAATGCAGGATTGTAAGCCTGTCCTTACCCCTATGGAACAAAACTTAAAACTTTCAAAATTTGAAGGGGGGGAAAGAGTGGACAGCACGACTTACAGACAGTTGATTGGCAGCCTGATTTATTTGACAACCACTCGTCCTGATCTATCTTATGCAGTCAGTGTTCTTTCACGTTTTATGCAGGAACCATTAGACAACCACTGGAATGCAGCCAAAAGAGTTCTTCGATATATCCAAGGAACAAAAGATTTTGGTCTTCTTTACAAAAAGACTAAAATTTTTGTACTTGGTGGATTTTCAGATGCCGACTTTGCAGGCAGTATTGATGACAGGGCATCAACCTCAGGTTACTTAATGAACATGGGGTCAGCTGCAGTTTCCTGGAGTTGCAAGAAGCAAAGTACAGTGGCCACTTCTTCAGCAGAAGCAGAGTACATTTCAGCATGGGAAGCAACATGTGAGATTGTTTGGTTACGTCGAGTTTTACAGGACTTGGGGATTCCTCCAACAGAAGCTACTTCATTATTCATCGACAATCAATCAACAATAAAGCTTGCCAAGAATCGAGTTTTCCATTCAAAGACAAAGCATGTGGACACCAAGTATCATCATATCAGATCTCTCATTGCAAAGGACGTCATCAAACTAGTGTTTTGCCCTTCAGAAGATCAGACCTCCGACATTTTCACAAAACCTCTTGGTAGAATAAAGTTTACTAAGTTCAGGGATGAACTTGGTATCTGTTGCAATGTATCTTTGGATCATAGGGGGGAATGTTAGATGGTCCAAAAATAATTTTTATCATAGGTTATAGTATTTGAATAAAATAATTATTAATTTAAGATATTAAATTAATAATTATTATTCTAGAATATTTAATATATTTGTGAGATATTTAGAATTAGAAATTTGTTATTAAAAATTAGGACTCTATAAAAGAGTAGTTTCCTGGGCTCTAAGTTAGTAGAGTGGTTAGAATCTCATTTATTGTAAATGGACACTTGTTTATTTTCCAAGTGATCCATAACTAGATTAAGTTAGAGCATAGAGCTTATAAATAGGTTAGTTTCCTATTTTCATTGTAATGTGTAATGAGAGAATGTGAGAGTGAGTTTACGTGTGTAAACTCCTGTACTTTGCCCTGTAATCTTTTTGCTTGATCAATAAAGTTGTGTGTTTGAGGACACTTAACATACCGACTCCGTGCTCATAAAATTCTCGAATCTTTTAACCGAATTCTACTCGAACCCGCAAAACCCGCGAAGGGTTTCCGGTCTCGACACGGAAAATGACGCCCCGGGCTTGTGCGGCTAACTCTGTGGAAATGAATCTCTGGTGAGCCTGGCATGTACCTCTGGGTATACTAGATGACAGTCCACACCATCACCGGTGAGAGTGCATTGGCCTCCCCTCAAACCTTTGGTTGAATCTTCTATGCTCCTCCACTTCTCGACACTTTCTCTAGGTTGGACTGCGCAATCACTGCGCAGTCTGGACTGCCTCTGAGGTGTCCTGAAGGGACTACGTGTTGCTGCTGATATATCTCTGCCAGCTCCTCACAAATGGATGAATCTACTCTCCTGAGCGAGCACTCGAAGTCCCCCAAGGTAGAGGTCGAGATCTCTGCTCGGAAATCTTTGTGCTAAACAACACTATAGACTTGGCTAAATAGCCCAAGTGTGCTCAGTCAATGAAGACAGAAAATAGATAGATGAATGAATGAGGAATGAGCTGCTCTCATTCCATTTTGTCAAAACAGAGCCTCCAACATTCCCTTGGGCCCACAACGACTACGTTGCCCCTTCCCTGGCCTACCACTGCGCTACCCCCTTCGTGCCTCTCCCACGTAGCCACCTAGGATGCTACCTCCATTCGATGGATGGCCAAATGGACCCCACTAAAGCCGCAATATTTCCTTAGGGACTAAAGGGTAGTGCTTTTAGTTGCTTAGTTAATATTTGTGGGTCCCCTTACCCACTTTATCCCTGCTCAACATTAGAAAAAGCAAAAATTAGCCAAAATTAATATTCCAATTAGCTAGCCGCTAATTTGGAATATTACATCCAGCAATCCTCCTTGAGCAAAACGAGCCTTCCTAGAGTCAACGAGGTCAAACATAATACTCTCTCTTCTTGCAACTTGAATCTGCAATTTCAGCACTTATAGGAAGCTGTAGAAACTCTATATTTTGCATGTGTGAGAGAGATAGAGCCCAAAAACAAAGATTTCAGTTCCTCCTTAGATTTCTCTTTTCTTGTAGACCTTTGCTCTTACTTTTCTGCTTCTCCCAGCTACGAATCAAACTTTCTCTTGTGAGATCGAACTTGGTGGTGGGTGAGTCCCAAATGAGGTCGAACTTCCCAACGAGTCGAATTCCCTCCTTAAGGCAGACTTGTAACTGCCAGGGCTGACTTGTACTTTTGGAGTTTCCAGAACCTTTTAGACTCAAAAATAATTATTTTTCCAATTACATTTTGTCCGGAAAGGTCTTATAAACATGATGTTGACTTCTTTGACTCATGACAATAAATCCTACGACCTAACAAACCCTAGAAGCATGAAGAACATGCTTTTGCCTGGAAGACCATCAATAATGAGCATGAAACCCATGCTTTTAAAATAATATTTTTTCTTTTCTTCTTTTGTTTGTTACAAAGGATACATACTGAAATGAGTACAACAACAATTATGAAGATCGAAACTAGTTATTTTTTCAACACTTCCCCTTTAACTAGGGAGGTATTCACAATTGTACAGTTAGTACAACATCATTTTCAAACTGAAGAGTTTTCATAAGAAGATTCGGATTGATAAGCCAACTATAAGCATCTTCATTACGACCAACATTGTCTTTCAAGCCTAACTAAACAAGCTCTACTTCATTCAAGAGCATTACGTTGGGATGCTTTACATGTGATACAACACTACCTCTACAAGGAACATACCCCATCCGAATGTTCACAAGGTATGCCCTTTTAGGACTATTCTTCTCTTGGATTTCCATTCATGAATCCTCAAAGAATATTGATTCTCTTCGATCACTCTTATCCTAGATACATGTTCCATCCTCAAAGAGTGTTGGTACCTTTCCTTTCTTGGATTTTATCCTCAAGGAAACCACATATGCATATCCAATCCTCCACCATTCTTTCTTTACAAACTTCACATGGTCTTACCAGAAGAGAATGCATAAGTGATGTCCACCAACACTCCCTCTCAACCACAGAGGTTATCCTTATTCTCCTTTTGATCAAAGAATAAATCCTTTCTACCTTTAAGGAGACATCCTTAGCTCCCTCTCAAAACTCGAGGAGATTCTAGACTTCCTTTCAAACTGGGAAATCAACCACACAAGCCTTAGAGCTTGTCTGTATGAGTATTAGCTATTTGTTCTTCATAGCTACATGGCTCCCTCTTTCCTTCAAATTTATTGCATCGAACTTGCCTCCTTCCTAGGTATCACAGAGCCATCTTCACTCTTCAATCTTGTGACAAGATCCAGGTCATCTTTCTTGTTCATCACTTTCATCTTATCATGAAGGCATTATATTGAGCCTTTCCAAGCTTCAAGCTTATCATAGCTTCTACATGAAGGTGATCTTCCTTGTTGACCCCCAAGTTATCTTCTTGCACTACTACCTTTCAATCCCAAGATCAACATATCTTGACTTCATAGTTGCCTGGTCTCAAATATTGAGCTTCCCTCTACATTCTTCATACATTCCAGCCATACAGTTGAAATTGCCTCAACTGTCATCATGTACTCCTACAACATCCTTCCAGATAGCAAAATAATATGTTAACCAAATAACCAACAAAAGTTAAAATCAGACTTACCTCATCATGATGGCCTTCTCTTCTAATCATCCTCATGGTTCATTTCCATATGAATCTTCCTTCATGCATCGGAGTGCCTAAGGACCCAACTTGACTACCAAGTTAGAACTCTCTTCCAAAGAGTATACTAGATGTTAATCATTATTTTTCATATTCTAGAGAAAGTCTTAATCCATTAATTTATCCTTAGTAAGTCAAACTGCTTTGTTTAAACATCACAAAATTATATTGAGCAATTTACAAGATTCTGCACATGAATCTTATCCAAGAGTTACTTTCAATATGTATTCCTATGCTTCTTATTCCATCATCTAGCTATATGGCAACCTGACCCATTGCATTCCTTCATCCCTTTAACAATATTGTTTCCATACTATATGGAATGTATACTACCCTTGTCATAATGCTTCTTCCAAGAACCTTCAAAATGATGGTTCTTCCGAGATCAAGATGATCCACCTAAGCATGATGACTGCCTCTAACACAATGTTAGATAATGCCTAGATGAACAATATGCAAAATGGTCTAATTACCTATCTTTAAAGACTAGATGATTTCTACAAAGCAACTTAACCAAGTAGACTCTACATATGCTACTATCACATGCTTCTCTCTATGATGTTATTCAAAATCAAGATCATAATGCATATTATCCTAAAGGAAAGATTAATCTTGATAAGGAACCTGACAGACAGTGTGCCTTCTTCAATAGTAAAGATCCTTCACATCTTCTTTCTTCGGCTTCTTCTCAGATTCTCCCATGGTCTCAGCTAAATGAGCTTCACTTCTTTCCTTTCTTTTGTTGTTCTGTTGGTTTGGATAATCCCTCTTAAAGTTTCCAAAATCATTGCACTTAAAGCATTGAACCCTAGACATATCTTATTTCTTGGACTTTCCAAACTTTCCATTTTTTAGCTCCCTGACTCTAGATAGAAAGGCTTGAGACTGTTCATGTGATCCAATATCATCTTTTACCTTGATCCTAGATTCTTCCAAAATGCATTGAGGCCACAAATCATCAAAAGTCGTTGAATCTTTCTTAGAGTAGATGCTTGTTGCAAAGCTGCTCCATTCTGGTGGTAATGCATTTAATACACAAATGGTCATTTCTAAATCAAAAATTGTCTCTCCAAGCCACTGCAAGTGATCTCTTAATTGAGAGATCTTCATTAGAAAAAATGCCATATCCTCATCCTTTGACTTCTTCATTTTATATAGCTTATTCTGCAAAGACCTCTTTTTTCGTGACGTACTCACAAAGTACAAGTTCACTAGCTTGTCATACATAGCCTTGAAAGTTTTCAGATTTGCAACAAATGCAACAAGAGGACCCTTAATGGATTCAACTATGATCCTCTGTGCCCTTACTTCCTCTTTCTTGTACTTTGCTAGAACTTGAGTTTGTTGAGATTTTGTGTATTTGGGGTAGCATCAATTGTGCTCTAGCTCCCAAATTTTGAGGAAGGACTAGTGTACACTTGATCTACAAGGCCCAGAAATGGATTTGGGAAATTTCATCTGATTTAGGAGCTATTAAATTAAATTAATTATTTTAATGTATTTCTTAAGTTCAAAATTAGGGAACTTAAATAATTAAAGTGAATTTACTTAAACATGTGATGAAATTGTCTTAAGTCACACAGATCAAGCTTTTTTTGAATATTAGCCATTGATTCAAGATCTGATCATGGTCGTTGGTTTCCCAACGAGAAAATTATAAAGGAAAGGCTTGGGGTCATTTGTAAAGACACACAGAAGCAGAGCACTAAAGCTAAGCTGAGATTCTAGGGCAGGTTTGCTAAGAAATCTCAGAAGTGTTTCAGTTGCAGAGAGGGGAATTTAGACCAAGGGGATGATCTGATCTAAGATTCTAGAATCAGCAAGAGGCAGAGATCAGCTTAGAAAGGCAGTGCAGAGAAGCAGGGGGGCAGCAACTTGTATTACGCAAGTGTTGCGCGGTCCCTCAAGGACAATGTAAATTGTTGCAGGAAACCCTCAAGGGTTACGCAGAGACCCTAAGGGGCAACGTAAGGCCTGCATCACCCAGTCTAGGGTAACGCAGACCTTTCCGGAGCAGCGCTGAGGTTCAAAGGGGCCTCAGAGACCGACGCAGAGGCTTCAGGGGCAGCGCTGGGGTTTATAGGCCCCAATTTTGGTTGAGTTCTGTAAATCTCGTTTGAGGGTGTGGATTAGTCATTATTTTGGCCCTAGATTAGACAGTGTGTTGTAGATCTATTATTTCTCTGTCGATTTTTCCACATCTGGAACCCAGGCTGGTTGTATTCAGAAAATTCTTATAACCCTCCAGCAGCCAGAAGACCAATTTTCCCACATTGGGTTTTGAGACTATTTGATGAGAAATGACGTACGCATACTGTGCATAAACTTGTTCTAGATCTGAATTGGTGGAGATCGTATGTTTGTCGATTTTAACTTGAATTTTATTCGATTAATAACTTGTCTAAGTAGGACGAACGCCAGGACTAACAATAATAATTTCTGCATTAAGTGTAAAGTCACTAGGAAATACAGAGTCTTGTCTTCACAAGGTTCAATTATTTCCTTTAAAAAAATATGCCATTACCTCATGTTCTCGTAAGAGACAAGTCAATCTTTTTCTTTCCATGCTAGGAAATTCAATGCTCCCACGAAATTATTGCTCTCCTTGCGTATAAACCTATATGACCTATAGATTCAATCATGAAGTAATATGATACTTAATTGATAACCAAGATTCTCCTTTTCCTTGAGGATGTCTCCAACCTTCTTTGATGCCTTCAAGATCTTTGAAGAGACTTCAATAATGTCCTTGAAAATTGTTCCTTAGAATTCTCAACAACAACATCCAAGAGTGATGAATGATATCAAGATCCTTCCGATGCTTCCTTCAAAGAGGTCTAGCAATGAGTCCTTAACTAGGTCCTTTTCCCAAGAGACAACCTTCTTGTAGTCTTCCTCTTCAATCTCTTTTGATGAGCCCTCTCTTCTAGATCAATAGATCTTTTCTTTCCCCTTGACAAGCAAACCCTTCTTGTGTCCAAAAGATAATAGCACATGGCCTTCCAAGCCACCTTAACACTAATACCATGTTGGAAAGATGCAAGTGGAAACTATTAATTCCAATTTTCCTTAATCTTAATATTTTCTTGTGAACATAGTTAGTCTTCTTTATGTTCAGTTAGATCTTTCCTTCAAAAAAATATCAAGGACAAAAACAGTAGCAATAGAGGACACAGAAATTAGGCTCTCAGCCAGGGCAAAACCCTTCCAAGGGGAAAACCCAGAAAACTCTTCTTTTCTTATAGAATGTGTTAAATGAGACAATAAAGACACAATCCATAGACCAATTCCTCCTCCAGGAACCAAGTCAGCCCGTCCAACATGTCCTTCCTTCATCTTGCTTCTAACCAGCTTCACATTGCAACTTTGACTCTATAGCAATTACACGAAATCCCTAATACAGCTCTTCCAACAATCCTCCTCGAGCAAAACGAGCCTTCCTAGAGTCAATGAGCTCAAACAAAATACTCGCTCTTCTTGCAACTTGATGTTTCACATACAACTTGAATATGCAATTTTGGCCCTTATAGGAAGCTGCAAAACCCTAGATTTCACAAGCGTGAGAGAGATAGAGCCCAAAAATGAAGATTTCACTTCCTCCTTGGATTCCTCTTGTCTTCTAGACCTTCGGTCTTCCTTTCCTGCTTCTCCCAACTACAAATAGATTTTTTTTCTTTTGAGAACAAACTTGGTGGTGAGTGAGCCCCAAAGGAGGTCGAACTCCGCCTTTTATATAGCCTTCCCAAGGGGTCAAATTCCCTCCTTAAGGCAGACTTGTAGCTTCCATGACTGACTTGTACTTGTGAAGTTTCCAAGACTATCTAGACTCAAAAATAATTCTTTTCCCAATTACATTTTGCTCATAAGGGTCTTTTAAACATGATGTTTACTTCTTTGCCTCATAATAATAAATCCTAAAACCTAAAAAACCCTAGAAGCATGAAGAACATTCTTTTACCTAGAATACCATCAATAATATTTTTTCTTCTCTTCTTTTTTTTGTTACGTAGGATACATATTGAAATGAGTACAACAACAATTATGAAGACCGAAACTAGTTAGTTTTTCAACACTGGTTAGATAGGGCCAAGGGTCAACCTAGCCACCAACATCAATTGATGGATTGGTTTGTACCAATTTGGTACAAAACAGTCCAAATTAGCTAGTCTAGCCCTAAACTAGTCAGATTGTAAAAACCTAACTCCTAAACCCCAACAATGTCGACGATCAATGGTAATGCTAAATTCTTAAATGTCAAGTTTTATTTGAATTTTTAACATTATCATTAATTGTTTCAAGTTGTTTTAGCGTCGTTCCAACCTTATTGGACTTCATATGGATAAAGTAAGATTTCATATCCCATTCTGTAATATTCTGGATAGAAATAAACAACAATATAAAGCACATAAACAAGAAACTACAACAACTAGAGAGACATCACATGGACAAAACATAATATGGAGAACACTGAGCCATTTTATTAAATACTGAAAGATAAAATGAGTACAAAGGTGATCAGAATGATGGCACCTTGGCTTGCACTAGGCAAGCGTAGAAATACTCTCAGAATATATCATGGAATGGATGCTCCCTCAATGAGTGTGTAATCTCCAAGCTACTAGTGTTGCTGCTGTGCTGCTGTTATTGCTGGAATAAACTGAATCTTTGAGGTTGCTCCCCACCTTGGAAAAATATGAAAGCTTGGGAATGGCCTCTCCACCCAATACCCAGAAAAGCCAAGAGACCTTTTCGAAAATGGCTGACCTCTGAAAATGACCTCCCTTGAGGTACCATGTTGTCCCAATGATAAACGTTGGCCCTGAATAATCTACTGCAAAAGATGGCCTTCAACTCTACGAAAATGATGGAATAGGGAAGGGTTGACCCCTTTCCAACTCTCCTAGGCTGAATCCCCTAATAAACCCTCAATCTGAAATCTCCTCCTCCAAAGACTGTGTCCCCCTTCTCATTGACTGCACTGTCTCTACAAGTGAACAATCCCAGCTGTGGCTCCTCCAACTCTCTCCGACAAAACATGGATAGAACTCCTCACCCGAGCAGGCACTCGAAGTCCCCCGGGGCTGAGGTTGGGATCTGCGCACGAAGACACCCGGTGTGCTGAACAACACTTGCAAACTTTGCTCAACAGCAAAAGCGTGCTCAATGTCAAAAGACAAATATCATTGATGCATAATCAGAATGATCAAAATGAGGAGCTTTCCTTACTTTGGAGAGCTTTCCTTATGTTTGGGGGAGCTTTCCTCCTTTTTTATGCATAATCAATGATCGTAATGACATATCGGGGACAGGCACATGGTGAGCGGTGTTATAACAGTACTCCCCCAAGTGCAACCATCGTAACCATGCCTTTTGCTGTCTACTGACATAGTTTCGCAAGTAGCCTTCCAGCCACTTGTTCACTATCTCTGTCTGTCCATCCATTTGTGGGTGATAACTAGTGCTCGGAGTCAACTTGGTGCCCACCAAATGGAAATGTTCCTGCCAAAACCCGCCCATGAAGCGGCTATCCATGTCACTGACAATGGTCTTTGGGAGACCATGCAATCTAAAAACATCCTTGAAGAACAACTCTGCTACCTGTGCAACAGTGTATCATGCTGAAATAGCGAAGAAGTGTGCATAAATCAACGACTACAAATATGCAATCCTTGCCCTGTACAGTGGGTGACCTTGTGATGAAATCCATCAAAATACTCTCCCATTTTCCCTCTGGTATGGGAAGAGGCTGCAGTAAACTAGTCGGATGGTTCATCTCCCCCTTATTGCGCTGGAAAACTTCGCACTCCCTGACATGTTGGAGTACGTCCTCCTTGAGGCCCTTCCATGAGAACCTCTCTCTGATGGTCCTATAGGTCTTGGTGAACCCCTGGTGGCCTGATAGTGGCGAATCATGTGAGGCTTGCAATATCTTCTCCTTGAGCTTGGAGCCTTCAGTCAAGAAGATCCTGTCCCTGAAGTAGATCACCTCATCCATCACCCTATACCTGTCATCTGTAACCTGTCCATCCAACACCTCATAGGCAAAACGATCCCTAGGGTACTCTACCAACAGTTGAGCCCTCCAGTCCATATCTAAACTCATCAAAGACAACGCTACCGGTCTACGCAAAAGTGCATCGACCACCACGTTGTTCTTCCCCTTGACATACTCGATGTCGAAATCATATGCCTGGATCTTGCTGACCCACTTCTACTGCCTCTCCTGCAACTGCTTCTACCCTAGAAAGAATCAGAGGCTGTTGTGGTCAGTCCTCAATCTGAACCTATTCCCCACCAGGTGCTACCGAAGTTTGGCCAATGCATGCATGATGGCCAACATCTCCTTGTCATATATAGCATACAACCTCTCATGTGGCAATAGCTTCCAGCTCTCGAAAGCTATGGGCTGGCCTCCTTGCATCAAAACTGTGCCTATCCCCTCCCCTGATGCATCACACTCTAGGACAAAAGGCTATGTGAAATCTGGCAATGCCAAAACTGGACAGCTGCTCATCACCTCCTTGAGCCTGTCGAAAGCCCTCTGTGCTGTGTCAGTTCAACTGAATGCCCCCTTTTTGGTAAGGTCTGTAAGGAGTGCAGCAAGTTGGGAAAATCCCTTAACGAACTTCCGGTAGTAGGTGCATATACCCACAAACCCTCGAAGCTCTGTCACATTCTTCAACTCTGGCCAATCCCTGATGGCCCTGATCTTCTCCTCGTGGATCCTCGCTCTGTCCACACCAATGATGTGCCCCAAGTACAGCATCTCTGTCAGCCCAAACTCGCATTTGGAGAGCTTAGCATAAAATTGTTGCTCCAATATGCACAATACAGCCTCAATATGTTGTAGGTGCTCCTCCCATGTCCTATTGTAGATCAAGATGTCATCAAAAAACACTAACACAAACTTCCTCAAGTGACTGCGGAAGATGTGATTCATGCATGACTGAAAAGTGGTCGGAGCATTGGTCAGCCCAAAAGGCATCGGCAAGAACTCAAAGTGACTGTAATGACATCTGAAGGCGGTCTTGGGAACATCCTGCTCCCTCACGCGAATCTAGTGGTACTCGGATCTCAAGTCAATCTTTGAGAAGAACTTCGATCCCCTCAGCTCATCCATCAACTCATCTATCTGTGGAATGGGGTACCGATTCTTCATGGTTTTCTTGTTGAGAGCCCGGTAGTCAATGCACATCCTCAGTGTGCCATCCTTCTTCTTCACCAATACTACTGAAGAGGCAAAGGGGCTAGTGCTAGGACGGACGTGCCCGCGAGCTAAGAGCTCATGAATGGCCCTCTCAATCTCATCCCTGTAGGCCTTAGAATGCCTATAAGGTGTAGTGATGACAGTCTGGATGCCCTGCTCCAGCTCGATCGTGTGCTCAAAACCACGATTTGGTGGCTGCCCTGGTGGTATATCTCCAAAAACCGTGGCATATATGTCTAAAATGGACTGTACATCTAGGTGTACGACCTGCCCTGTAGACCTTGCCTCTGAAACATGCAACTCCATTGCCCACTCTATATCTCCCTTCCGGAAATTTGCCTCCATCTGATGCGCTGAAACTATCTGTGGTGGGTAGGTGTGCGTACCCTGAATCTTCTCGTGCCTCCCGGTATTCTTGTCCGTCCACTCCATCTCCAAGGTCTCCCAATTTGTGGTGACCTTCCCTAGCGTGATCAACCACTGCACCCCCAGTATCACGTTGGTGTCCGGAATGTCCACCACAAAGAAGTGATCTGTTAGGGTGTAAGTCCCCATAGTCACTTACAAGGCTGGCACACAACTGGCACACTGCATGGTCCTGTCACCGGAACCGCACCGAAAATCCATCAAAGATCTCTGTTGGTATGCTCCTCTGCTCTACCAACTGGGCATCAATAAAATTGTGGATGGCCCCACTGTCCACTAATACTGAAACATGTTGTCCCCGCACAGTACCTCGAACACGTGGTGTCAAGTAATTGGGAACCTCTCGCAAAGAAGCAAGGGCTCCCCCGGTAGGTGCAAATTCCGCATCTCTCTCTCCTGGTGGTGGAGGTGGCGGATGATCTCCTCTCTGCGTTGTACTGCTGCCTCCTGTCTCTATCTCCTCATACTCCTCTTCCTCGTATTGTCGGAGAAAACCTTGATGTAATGTGCCTTCCCCGCAGTACAACGGTGTCCTGGTGCCCATGGCTCCTGGCATGTGAAACATAGCCTCTTCTGCCTCAAATCTCTCCTGGTCTCGTCATCCAAAGGCCCTCTGCTCTGGTTCCCCTTTGGAGGCGGAACCCTCATGTCCTTCCCCTTCAGCTAAAATGTCGGTCTCTAGGGGAAAGGAGCTCTAGTCCGGTGTAGTGCATCCTGCAAGACCCGAGTCCTCCCAACTGCGTCATGGAGTGTAGCTGGCCTCGTCAATTTGACTAACCCCCGAAGAGGCTCTGCCAATCCATCGATGAACATGCAGATCATCCTGGCTGCGGATAAGTCAAGCACCATCACGGAGAGTCTCAAGAACTCTGAAATGTATGTGTCCGGACTCCCAGTCTGCTTGAGCTTAGTCAACTCAACAAAGTGCTCCTCTGGATCCCTCTGATGAAATCATTCAATCAGCCTCCATGTAAACTCGGCATATGTTGTCACCGCTGAGTGCCCCAGCGTAGCCATCCCGTGAAACCACCAGTCATGGGCCTCGCCCTCCAGGCGTAGCGTTTCCACCTTGATGGCCTCTGTCTCTGCCATCTGGTTAAGCTAGAAATATATATCCAACTTCTCTACCCAAGCCTTTGCCGAACACTTGGATGACCCATCAAATGTCGATAGATAAAACCTGCCTACTGTGCGTTGTACATCCCCATCCTGTGAATGCCTGTTTCCCCCTTGATGGTTGCAGGGTCTGTTGTCCCTCTTGAGCTGTATGAAATCATGGAATGTGAAGGCATCTCTGAACTCCTGCTTGTAGGACTGATACTCGGCAAAGTAATCTCCCATGTGAGCTGGTTCCTACTCCTGCCCTAGTGTCTGCGGCAAGATATGTGGGCATCATGGAACGTGGAGGTGTATGTGATGTCATCTGCTGCGCTGTGAGATGCTCTTGCAAATGATGGGATGTGCCCGATCCCTCTCCGATATGGAAACCTCTTGGGGTTTCACGCTGTCTAGATTCTGCAGTGAACCTTTGCCCCATCTCTTCTATCCGCCTTGACAAATCCTGCACTGATTTGAGAAGAAGTTCACTGAACTCCTTCTCGGCATCTCTCTCCTCCGCCATTGGTTCCTCCTCTTTTGCATCCACCACAGGAACGCAGTCACCTTCCCTGAAAGTGATCTCTAACCTCTGCTCTTGGTCTTTATACTTTCTTCCTCGGTAACAGATGTATGGTTTTCCTATTGGTGTCATAGACAATCTGCTCCATAGGCTGAGCCAAGTCTATAAGCTCTGATACCACTGTAATATTCTGGATAGAAATAAACAGCAATATAAAGCACATAAACAAGAAACTATAGCAACTAGAGAGACATCACATGAACAAAACATAATATGGAGAACGCTGAGCCATTTTATTAAATACTGAAAGATAAAATGAGTACAAAAGTGATCAGAATGATGGCACCTTGGCTTGCACTAGGCAAGCGTAAAAATACTCTCAGAATATATCATGGAATGGCTGCTCCCTCAATGACTGTGTAATCTCCAAGCTGCTGGTGCTGCTGCCATGCTGCCGCTACTGCTAGAATAAAATGAATCTTTGGGGCTACTCCCCACCTCAGAAAATTATGAAAACTTGGGAATGGCCTCTCCACCCAATACCCAAAAAAGCCCAGAGACCTTTTCGAAAATGGTTGACCTCCGAAAATGACCTCCCTTGAGGTACCACGTTGTCCCAATGATAAACGTTGGCCCTGAATAATCTGCTGCAAAATATGGTCTCCAACTCTACCAAAATGATGGAATAGGGCAGGGTTGACCCCTTTCCAACTCTCCCGGGGCTTAATCCCCTGATAAACCCTCAATCCGAAATCTCCTCCTCCAAAGACTGTGTCCTCCCTCTCACTGATTGCGTTGTCTCTGCAAGTGAACAATCTCAGTTGTGGCTGCTCCAACTCTCTCCAGAAAAACAAGTATAGAACTCCTCACCCGAGCAGGCACTCAAAGTCCCCCAGGGCTGAGGTTGGGATCTCCGCACGGAGACACCCGATGTGCTGAATAGCACTTGATGATAATATCATAAGACAAATATCATAGATGCATAATCAAAATGATCAAAATGAGGAGCCTCTCTCCCTTTTTATGTTTGGAGAGCCTTGCTCTCACCTAGGCCCTGTTGTCGCACAGATTGTCTAGGCACCGCGACAACGGCTCAGATCGGGGGCTGTCACCCTGATCCCCAATCTCTCTATCTAAGCTATCTCCTTGCAAGCTAAGGGAGGTAGACCCTAACAGAAATGAAGGAAAAGAACTGGTTGAGAATCAACCTATTCAGAAGACACAGTGAAATAACCAAGTACTTGTTAAGATTAAAGAGATTTCACAGACCTAATTAGATTTGAAAATTAAAACCAGTGCCTTATGGAGTTAAAAGATCTCATTATAAAAACTAAAGCCAAGTAATTGATGTATAACTGCTGCTATGAAAACACAAATGATATTCGATGAAACACCCTCACAATTATGCACTAACCATGTTCGATAAAGATATGCGATTTATCATTACTTGAAATATTTCCAAAGTGAACTTTAAACAATTATATGCCAATTTCAAGCAACTTAGAACCATAATAACTCAAAAAATCAACAACCACAACTAAGCATTAAACTTTGAACCAACGATTTAAATTCGAGATAAAAAAAATATTATCATGAAGGTACCATCGAAATTAAATGTCAAACCATTGCAATATTTCCGAATTTATGATATTCTAAATGACCCAATCTAGAAATTAAAATGTTTAGATAGTCAAACTTAGGATAAAATTTAAAAATTGATTTGACTATGAGCCTTTTTTGAGAATTTTTATATTTTTCATTTTTTTTTTTTTTTTTTTTTTTTTTAAACAAAATGTAAAAAATAACAATATGAATTAAAATCTTAAAACTAAATCTAAAACTAAACAAATCAAAACTAAAGCTAAATTAAACTTAAACTAAATAAAATCTAAAACTAAAATTAAACTAAACTAAAAGTTTTAAAAAAAATGTAATTCTAAAACTAAAAACTAACGAAATTAACACTAAAATGTAAAAGCTACAATTAAAAAGTAAAGCTAAACAAACTAAGGCTAAATCTAAAATATAAAGAAAACAATTAAAAATTAAAATCTAAAATTTAAAACTAACTAACATCTAAACTAAACTAATGTTAATAAATGAAAAATAAAAATTAATAGAACAAAATCGAACTAACTAAAAAAAATTGAAATCTAAAACTAAACTAATAGAAAAATCAAATTTAAACTAAAGGCTAACACTAACTTTACATTTTAAAATCTAAAAAAAATAAATAAATCTAAAACTACAACAAACAAAAAAATTTAACAAATGAAATCTACAAACTA
Source organism: Pinus albicaulis (assembly GCA_034641835.2). Taxonomy (NCBI): domain Eukaryota; kingdom Viridiplantae; phylum Streptophyta; class Pinopsida; order Pinales; family Pinaceae; genus Pinus; species Pinus albicaulis. Next base: position 237,885,949 of record CM076577.1, read on the forward strand.
CGACTAACTAAAAAAAACGAAATTAAATTCAAACCTAGCACCCAACATGAATCCGATCGAAGAAATTAAACGCATATATGTAAAGTTTGAACTTTAATTTGTATGCGTTTTTTGTTTTGTGTTTGTATGCAGGTAGGAGTTGACGCGAAGGAGAGGACGGTGGCTAGGTAAGTCGACGACAGGGATGCAGATCGAGGGCAGGCTGGAATGAAGCACGGCAAGGCTTGGAGCTTGGACAACGAAGAATGATGCAGCGTGCAGAAGGGAAGGCGGAATGGCAAAGGAGGAAAGGCTGGATGGCAAGGGAAATGAGGCAGCAGACAGAGGGTTAACGTAGCAAAGAAATCGATGGTAATGATGCAGTGAGGCAAATGGCTCTGCAAATCGATTGAATAGCAATGAAGAATGGAGTTGATGGCTGGAAATCGGATGAAGAAAAGCGGATGAGGCTAACAGGAAGGAAAAATGCAGCGTTGCAGCAAATGAAGGCAGAAAAATTCGTTGACAGGGACAGCGTGGAGAAGGGGCAGCATACAGAGGCAGATATTATCTCAAGCAAACCCAATACAATCAAAATCGTGCAGCAGATTTAAATCCCTTTCGTCAAAATCATATTTCAGACGCTCCTTAAATCAAATAATATTCAAATTTGCTCAAAGAAGCGATTCTGAGGCCAGATCTTGCCCTTGGGGGTTAGATCTGGCTCAGATCTATAAAAAATTCTGAGTAAACCCTGCAAATTGCAAAACCAGACAAATCCAAAATTATATGCACAAAAAGTTATGAAACCCTTACAGCCTAGAGCAAATATACAAATTTACAAGCTAATTTACAGATCTGAGGCCCTCATGACTAGATTTGAAACAGTTCAGCACAATTTTTTAGATATTCAAATTTTTAAAGAGAGGCACAAGTCCTAGAAGACTCTGCAAAACCACAATTTCGTAAGATAGCTTTGAAAAATTAGAGACAATGGGCTTTTTCAGATTTACGAAATCTGAGAGTTAGCTGGTCCAACTGAAGACTTCCCACGACGCTCAAACCTTTTAAAAAAAAATCCCTGCATACTTAAATCTGAAATTTAGATTGATAGAGATTTTTAAAAATAACATGAAATCCTTCAAAAAAACAGATAACTAGTCTTCCTGTTAAATCAAAAATCTCATTTAATGAACCCAGAAAACTGCACAAGATACATGTATGCAGAGTAATCCATGAAGGCCATCAACCATAAAAATACAAAAATAAAGTAGCAGAGTTTAGAGATAAATCACCACATAGATCTGAAAAAGGAACACCAAAGTTTGTAACCCCAAAGTCTTTATGCTTTATTGATCAAAAGGAATCACAAGAGCTTCCAAGACAAGTGCATGATCCAAAGATCGGATGATTCAAGACTGACAAAGACCTTTAATTTATAGGACAAAATCTCCAACGGCTAGTTCGGTTGATCCATGTCAAAATAATCTCAACCATCAAAAAGATTTGATCATCTTTTAATCTGGACCGTCGAAATTATAAATTTGAGGAAAAAACGAATTTATGATTTAAATCCATTTTAATTAACTCAAAAATATTATTTTTGAGTTAATTACCCCAAAATTTTGACTTTGATTGAACCATCTAGGCCCAAGAGTCCAAATTTTCTTAAAATTCTCAATATTCCCTTGGCCTAGGGCCTTTAAAAATTCATTTTTTAAGGACCAACAAATTTTGCCTTTGAAGGATTTTAACTCACCTAGAACCTAAAATTAATTAAATTTCTGGCTTAGGATTTTTAATTAATTTGACCAGAAATTTTAATTAATTCACTGAGAGGGGATTTTAATTATTTCTTCCAACCCTCTTTACATAAGATAATACATTTAGACACATGAAGGGAGAAAACCCGTTCGTATAGACCCTCAAATAAATACCCAATTCTTTCTGCGACTCAAAACATGATCTAGTAGACCAAGTAGCTTGTTAAAATAATCTAGCCAACTAGCTAGGATTATTTCCAAATTACTTTTACAAGGACTCGATAGAAAACACTAGGACTCACTTCGCATGCTGATGACAAAATCCACCCTAGCTTTGGGGTGAGGCTGGAGGGGAAAACTCTGCCGATAACTTGTGTCGAAAAACACAAGTAAATCAGTGAGACAAAAAACCTCCTAGGATAGAAATCGTCACCAACATACTAGGTTTACCTAGGTTGTTACATACATTGACGGTCTTACTTAGATCATTTACAACATAAACATGCAGAATGGGTTTACATCATTTATAAAAAATGTCGTCTGTCGATGAAATCTGGATGACGTGAACCTAGAACATGATAAGTCCTCTTTGAAAAAATGGGGGTGTACTGCTATGGGGTCGTTGACAAAGTGTGGTCAACAGGCCCCACCACCAACTGCGTTGTCTCCTTGAGCCACGTTGTCCCTCTAACTCTGCACTAACTTGGGCCCACGCTGCCCACGCTGACATCTCCTCCACGCTGCCACTTCGTCCTCTAAGCCCCACGCTGCCAAATAATCAGGTCTCCAGGTGACTTTAGGAAATGCTTTTATCCTAAGTGTGAGTTAAGTGTCCGTCTTCACCCAGTTTATTTCTAACTTAACTTTATTAAAGTGAAATAGTCAAAAATTAATATTTCCAATTAGCTATTGCTAATTGAGAATATTACACATTCAAAATTCAATAGACTTAACAATTGTTAAGATTTTAAGAATGGTACGATTGCACCATTTCATTCAACTCTATTATGTATGAGGGCATGGGACTGGCATTTAATCAAGAGCATCAAGCCCATTACGTACCTTGATGTTGGTCGTATTGATAATCAAACTCAACCATAGCCTTAACAAAAGTGTACCCTTCATTCAAACCAAAATCATTGGTTAGACATGTTAAGGTATTTCTACCATATTATAAGATTGTGGAGATGAACCCTTCGTTCAAAACAAAATCATTAGTGAGGCATGTTAAGATCTTTCTACTATATTATAATGTTGAGAAACCCTAGGAGTTTTAAGACTTTGAGCCAAATGATGTTTATGTAGCTCTTGCTAGTGATCCCATTTCTAGTAGTGGTGATGAGTTTGATGAGTAATCATGTTGATCAGTGATTTGTAGTAGGGCAATGGCCCAATAGCTTGTATTATAGTTTTTGGACTCTAGAGGCCATTTGGAGCCTCATTGATTATGTGTTTTGTTGCTGATGTGTATTGCACTAGGTGCCATTTTGATATATTCACCCTTACACGGTATACAGATAAACAAACATCGCATATCTTGTTCCTAATGGTTTCGCATCATAAAAATATCTTTTTCATTTAAATTCATTATTTTATGTATTTTTAAAAAAATGGTTCATTGAATCTGCTTCGATCCAAATTGATCCAAGTTCAGTTCGAAACCTGGTGTGATAGGTGACCAATTCGAAGAGCGATTCTGAGTTATAAAACTACGAACAGAATGAGGTATTTCACCAGTTGTCGGCCAAAGGGGCCTTGCTGATAAGAAATGTCAAACCCTTAGATCAAGTATGTTATTCTGCTTTTATTTCCACATTAGTAGTTTTGAGGTAGAAGACATAAGTTCCCTTGTATATACCCTTCAAATTTTTTGAGTTTCCATTTGTAAATACTTTCATGTAAATATATGACACTTTTTCTAAAAAACACATTGGGATGTATTCTATTTAGCTGGTCAAGGACTGCATAGTCAACACCAACGCCACTCATAGCATGATGGAGAATAGCAACAATCTTAGCTGCTTCTTTTTTAACTTTCTTTTGAGATGGAAGAGTATAAATTCAGGGAGTCTGAACAGTTTATTGTATTAACAAAAGTAAATAGCTGATGGAGGTTCTGACAGTAACAATGCTTACCTATCATAAGTCACATAACATGATGATTTCATATCTGGAGAAAAATCCAAAAAATTGATTCCATTTCCAAAGGAAGAGCCAACTGCATAAATCTGCCAAAACAGATTTTCAATCAAGATTAAGAGGTACTCAACCAATGGATGTTGTGCTAGATTTTAAAAGAATGCTCCATGTTTAAGATACATCGTGCTCAAAAAAGTTTATGATCGGTGACTAAATATAAAGATTTCATAAAAACATGTAGTAACAGAACAAATATTTGTGCCCTTATCATTGTAGCTTTGGACCTATGTTGCAGGGAACATCCCCTTACCCTGTGTACCGGTATCAAAAACACTAAAATGGGTATTAAATGCCACAGCAATGCTGCTGGCAGTACCATGACATTTCCCGATTTGGAAATGCCATATGGTATGGCCAGTGGTGTTTCTGTGCTGTTTTGGTGCAAATTCAACCCGTTTCCAAAGCTGCTTTTGCTTGTGTGGGCCCATTCAAGCGCCACAGAAGGAATTTCAGTAGAAGGAGGACAGGAATATGGCCACACTTCGCAGAGTTTCCATTACCAGCTGCAATGGAACAACTATTTTTTGGCATTTAAACTCCAGTTTTTGAGAAGTCCATTGATTGTGTGTGTACAGTGTGGAGTAGTCAGTGTGTAATTTATATGGTAGAAATTGTGAAATATGCATCCTTGCTGCATAATTAATAACAATGGAATAAGTGAAATCATGGAAATTATATTAATTGATGCCAGCAGTTCATGTCCTTGCGTATTAACTGCGCAGTTCATGTCCTTGTGTATTAACTACTGAAATAGTGGAAATCACATTAACCATGTCTATCCCCTGAATAAATTGCTTCCAGATATGTCTGTACCAATGTGATATTAATTGCTACCATCTCACCGACTGATGGGAACCAATTTAATGCTGAATTTCTGAGTTTGTTAGGTAGATCAGCAGAGTTTTGTAACTACATTCCGTAAGTAAGGATTGGAAATATCCTTCCAAAATGAACCATTGATTTTCATTTTGATGAGTTGTATATTGGGCATAATAAAGAGGCAAGAAAGCCACAACAATTTGTGGATAATTATGCAGTACAAAATAAAGTAGAGATGTTGTTGTAGTGGTCTTAAAAGGACATGAGAATCCACCCTGTCCCATACAAGTGTCACCGTAATGATTTTAAATATGGTCTCTAGAAGAAAAAGGTTACAGACCTAAACTCGTTCAGCACAATATTGTATGTCAAAGATATTGTAACTTGTATCTATTTAGTACATTATGAATTAATAATTAAAGGAAACATAATACAAATACGACGCCAAAGAATACGTTTCCAGGCGCTGCCATTTTGGAATCTTCCAAATGTTTCCATGTTTCTTGCAACTTAGCTTTGGATATCTGTGTTTTATGACAGTTTTTGGTTTGAAATGGACACAATATCCTTCATATGAGCCTTAGCCATCATCATGGTTTCATACATAACTAATTTTCCCCATGTGGTGACCCAACTGTTTGGGTCCATCTCAGAACAGATTCTGAATTTGGTAATTTTGGGTCCTGAACTTCCAAAGCCAGTTTTGGGACTTTCCCGTTGTTTTCTTGGGTCCAAACAGGGAAAGTGATCTAGATGACTTTCCTCACTGTAGATCTCATCAACTCTTTCTCTGCTTATGGAAATCCACATCAGGAGATTGCCACATATGCCAGCATGATGAAAGGTATTAGTTATTAGATTTCACCACTTAGACTATACTTGGGGACATGTCTTCTATTTAAAAAATGGAAATCAATGACACGTGTTTTCTATTTTAAAATGGAAATCAATGACACATGTTTTCTATTTAGAAAATGGAAATCACTGACACCACAGATTACTATTTGCAGATCGATAATGGTATAGGAGAAGGTCTTTGACTTCACAAACTTCAAGCAAGTTGGAAGCCGTGAAACTCCTTGACAATTATAGATGTTATTAAGTTTTAACTGCTTATTTAATGTCCCTTCCTAAATTATTTTGGAACAGGAATTATTTCTACATTTTGGGGACAATTTCGGGGAAGTCGGGGCCCATTTGATTTTCATTAGAAGACTTAGGAGTTAGAGGTAATTTAATTTTATGTTATGTTGTTTTGTTGGTGATGTAAGGGGACTACCCACACATGAAATACGTACTCCCTAAGTAACTGGTTCGAAAAGCATGAGTGGGAAAGCGTTGGCTTGGCGAGGGACCCACAATGGAAGAAAAAGTGGGAAGAAAGGCTCCACGAAAGTTATAAAAGGAAGGACGCTCACTTCATTTGGCATTCTTGGCTTATCGATTTTATCTCTGTTGCTCAAGCTGCTTAATTAGGTCACTTGTTGTTTAGCACGAGATTTCCGAGCGGAGAACTCACTCTTTCTTCTGGGGCCTTCGAGTGCCACTCTAGATAGGTTCATCCAATGTTATCCGAGGGAGTTTCATCAAGAGGTTTCCAGCATTTGTGTTCAGTTTGCACTTTGCCCCAGCAGTGCATATTTCTGGAGGACGCAATAGTGGTTCTTGTGTGGCCATTGCAGCACTATTCTGGGGATCTATTGTCGGGAGAATTTTGGAGGAGGAGGCTCAGTAGATTTGTAGGCTATTGCGTGAGTTTGGGGGCTGGAAGTGGCAGCTATATTCAGGAGCTATTTTGCAATCACTGGGGCCAGCACAAAGGAAGGAAGTTGGGCACCCATTGGAGGTAGAGTCCTAGACTTTTGGGTTGTTGCTTGCCGGTAGAGGTAAGGGAAATATTGGTGGAGTTGTTTGTTGCATTGTTGGAGTGTTGTGGAGAATTTTGCTGGTGTTTTTGCAGATTGCGTGCTTCAACAATCACTGGGGAGCGTAGGGCCTGTTGGAGGTCAATTTTGGAGGGTCATGATTAGAACAAACCATTTCTGGGTTTTGGTCGGGGTGGCTTGAGGAGCCCGCAAAATTTTTTGAGCACTGGAGGGGGCGTTTCCATCCATTCCTTTACAGCAGCTAGTGGAGAACTGTTGGGACAACGTAGAGCTTCAGCTGGGCAGTTTCTGGTTTGTTATTGTTTCACCTGGGTTTTGCTCCGCTTGCCAAAAAGGCATGCACATGTGCATTTCTTCCATATATTTGTATTCTTGCTCCATTCTAAAATAAAATGGCTCAGCTGATTCCATATTTTTCATTGTTCTGCGCGTTTACTACATTGTCTAAAAATTTCTATGATGCAAATTTGTTATTTTCTTGCATAGCACTATTTCTCCTGTTTTGGAACATTACAGTGGTATCGGAACTTAAATCTTGGCTCAGTCGTGAGAGGACTCTCATATGAGAGAGGAGGATAGAAAGTATATTACTTACAGGAAGCAAAGGTACCCGAGCAAAGAGAGGGAGTTAGACATCACTCCAGACATTAAGGACCGTGGAAAGTAAGTGATAGTAGAGGATATGGGAAAGCACAAGGGAAAGGAAGAAATGATCTTTGATAGTCTCTTGAAAGCCTTGAATGATTTGGAAAAGGGGCAAAAAGAGATGTTAAAGTAGATTAAGATGCAGAACCAGGAGCGGAGCACTCACCGGTATTTTCTATTTGGAGAGACTTTTGGAGTGTAATATTCCCAAATGGGAAAATCAGGAATATAGTGCATAAACATGGAAATAGCAGTGAAGATCAATGCATAAATGTGAGATACCAATATGGAGCTTCTTTATTCATCATAACAGCAGCAAATAAGTACAAAGTGATGGGGCACAAACCATACAACATGAATCAATAAGCCTCCAATTGAATAAATCCCTCACAAAGAAGTGTTGCTACTATATCAAAATGTTGGAAGACTGCTACAGCACAGTCATAGGAGCATTGCTACAACATATGAATACACTCAAGATAAAATGGCTGATATATGCCTCAAAAAATAATGTACATGAAGATCAAGGCTCTATACAACCTCCAACAAAGAACCCAAGAGGGTTTTCAGAAATACACCAATATACAAGAAATGAATCAAAGCCCTAGGGCTGAAGATTCACTGCAACTACACAGCTGGAAAGATGTGGCTGATCTGATGTAGTAAAGAATGTAGCCTCCTCCAATAGACTCTCCAAATGAAAGGTTGATCCCTTCACTAAAAACCCTTCTCCCCAAATGGTGTACTGAAACCACCCCTACAACTCCTCCCTAAAATAACGTAGTCCAAGACTGAAACTGCATTGTAGGGGCAAATGATAGTGTGGCCTGGTGCCAAATGCTGCAATAAGGCTCAAGGGCCTTCCTTACTAGCCTCCTAATGGAAGGAAACCTTCCTCCACTGAAATCTTGCTCAAAAATCACCCAAATCAACTCTCCACAACTTTTTCCCTACAACACAACACAACCTCAACAGGAACTGCGTTGTACCATAAGACTGAAGCTTTGGCCTGATGCCGAATGTGGAAATACAGTGCATATGCTTCTCCTGAGTGGGCACTCGGAGTCCCTCAAGCATGAAGGTGGGATTCCTGCTCGGGTACACTCTGTGCTAAACAGCACTGCAATCTTAGCTAAACAACTGAAGAGAGCAAACAAGTCTTAACAAACCATATCAAAATAATAATCTACGACATATCCTCTATGGCCGCCATCCCCTTCCTTATATAAGTGGTGAGCTTCCTCACCCTTGGCCCCACTCATTAAAGCCACTACTTCCATGCATGGAGTCTCCCTCCAAAACTGCGCTATCCGACAATAAATGCCACTCCTCCATGACAGCGTTGTTGATTTGGTCAAAGTTGACCCAGTCTACATGCTCCAGCCCCTTTTCACACATAAGGGTGCTTTATCAAGCCACTAAAGTGATCTTTATTCACATTAGCAGTGATTTTATTCCTACTAAGGAGATTTATGGGTCTCCATACCCTCTTTTTCATCAAACCAAGAAGCAAAAACAAAAATTAATATTCCAACTAGCTCGTCGCTAATTGGGAATATTACATGGAGCCTCTCAGCAGTATGATCAACCTTCACCTACTGTGCAACCACCATCCTCTAGTGGGCCAACTCGAGCTACACTGCCTTCTTTCCTACCCTTAGCACTGGAGGAACAAGTAGGAGCTGATGAGGGAGATTATTTCAGTGTATGGCAATCCATGGGAGAAGATTTCAAAGCAACACTATCTTTCAAAAACTATTGTCATCTCAAGCAGAATGAGAGGGGAAGGAGCTATGGAGGCCAAGGTACGCAAAGCTCTGAGTTACAGCGTAATGTTGGGAGGATATTCTTCCCCACTTATGATGGGACTACAAAGTGCATAGCTCGTGCTTGGGTGGAGAAAATGGACACATATTTCTAGCTCAACAGGATGACGGCGATGGAGGCCATTAAAATGGCCACTTTGCATTTAAAGGGAGAGGCACATGACCGGTGGTTTCATGGCTTGTCTACTTTGGGGCATGCCAACGTGACTGCCTATGAGGACTTCACACGAAGAGTAGCGGAGCATTTTGATCGGGGGGATCCGGAGGCTCACTTTTGAGAGCTGACCCAGCTCAGACAGATAGGACATCCTAAGCATTATATTTCGGAATTCCTGCAAGTTTCCGTCATGGTGCCTGATTTGTCAGATGGTAGGAGGGTGTACATATTTGGAGAGGGATTGACAGAGCCATTGCGTGAACTAGTGAACTCACGCAGACCCTCCACTTTGTTGGAGGCTATGACTTGTACGAGGGATTTGCAGGGGGCGATGCCCAAGGCACTAGCACATTTTCCATCACGCACTCCCAACCCTCAGAAAGGGGGTGATACTAGACCACCACCAGCGCAGAGAGCAGCTCCATGGAGAGGAAAAATGGATGATGAGACTAGGAGAGACCTCATGAGGAGGAAGTTTTGTTTTACATGTCGAGAGTCGTGGGCACCACGTCATTGGTGCAAAGCAATCAAGGCCCACTATATCGAGGTCTTCTCAGGCAGTGATCAAGAGGATGAGTTGGAGTTGGAGTTTGATGGAGGAGACTGCGAGGGGCCATCAGAGAGAGCACCAACACCACCACCTCCACCAAGAGGAGCATCTTTTACACCATCTGGGGGAGTCCTTGCCTCTTTGTGCGGGGTACCCAAATTTCTGACCATAAGGATGAGCGGCATTGTGCAGGGGCAGTGTGTCTTAGTATTAGTTGACAGGGGGGCCACCCATCATTTTATTGATGCTCAGATGGTCAAGAGGAGAGGCATCACAACTACAAACTTTGAGGGGTTCTTAGTGCTAGTACCGGGGGGCAGGACTATGCAGTGCAATCGATATGTTTCCGCTTAAACAGTGACCATGGGGAACTATTCGATGACAGATTATTTCTTCATGGTCGGCATACCAGACACCAATGCGGTGATGGGTGTCTAATGGTTGTATTCCCTTGGCCGAGTTACCACCGAATGGAGGTAGCTTGTGATGGAGTTCATTGGACCGGATGGTAAACTAGTAGTTCTTCAGGGTACGCACTCATATCCCCCACAGACAGTTCCAACTCACCGGATGGAGGCAGACTTGAGACATTGGGGCATAGTGTGGGCAGTGGAGCTGAGGATTTCAGAGACGAGAGGACAGACCAAGCCACCACCTACAAACATATAGGTTGTGTTGGACACATGTGCAGCCACATGACAGGGGGTTCAAGCACACAATAGAGTTGGAGCCTGGTGTACAAGCAGTCATAACCACCCCCTATAGGCATCCCAAAGCCTATAAGGATGAGAATGAGTGCGCCATTAGGGATTTGTTGGCGTTGGGCCACATTAGACAGAGTTCCATCCCCTTTTCTTCTTCAGTTGTGTTGGTGAAGAAGAAGGACGGGACCCTGTGCATGTGCATTGATTATAGGGCGCTCAATAGGAGGACATTAAAGAATCGGTATCCCATATCATGTATTACTGAGCTGATGGATGAGCTTAGAGGGAGCTAAGTTCTTCTCTAAGATAGATTTTTGGCCGAGGTATCATCAGATCCAGGTGAGGGATCAGGACATTCCGAACACAGCCTTCAAATGTCATTATGGGCATTTCAAGTTCTTGGTCATGCCTTTTGGGTTGACCAATGCCCCTACCACTTTCAAGTCATGCATGAACCATGTGTTTAGGAGACAATTAAGGAGATTTGTGTTGGTTTTCTTTGATTACATCCTAATCTATAGCAAGACGTGGGAGGAGCACCTACAACATTTAGAGACGATGTTGCATATTCTAGAGCAGCAACAATTCTACGCCAAATTGGAAAATTATCCAACTGTGAATTTGGGCTAACAAAGATGCTTTACTTGGGACATATTATTGGCATAAATGAGGTCGAGGTGCATCAGGAGAAGATCAGGGCCATTTGGGATTGGCCGACGCCTAGAGATGTGACAGCGTTGTGGGGGTTTTGGGGCATTTGCAGTTATTAAAGGAAGTTCGTTAAGGGCTTCTCATAGTTGGCAGAACCCCTCACATATCTGAACAAAAAGGGGGCTTTTGCATGGACAGATGGAGCTCAAGAAACTTTTGAGTGCCTCAAAGAGGTGATGAGTAGTTGCCCGATATTAGCACTCTCAGACTTCACGTAGTCTTTCACATTGGAGTGTGATGCATCATGTTAGTATGAAACCTTTGTCGAAGTGTACGAAAAAGGATCACTTTAGCTACGCATAACTAATAGCCCTAACAACAATAGTGGCTGCCAAACATCTTCAGATCTGCGATTAGTTAGACAAGAAAATAGCTGCAAAACACAAGATCTATGTATGGAAAGACATTAAGCAGTAAAGTAAAGGGTTTACTCCATGCATCCAACAGATAAGACAAGAACACAATTTTTTTGAAAGAATTTTATATTACAGGGCACCTGGGAGGAAAACAAGAAGGTGTATCCAGCTCTCCTCAATGGGATGGGTTCTTTGTAATCCTCGGCACTTCAGATCTAAGCTTTCTCTCTCTTTCAAGTGTAGAAAACCCAATGTAAAAATGAAGCTCAATGGGAGCAAAATGATGAAGAAGGAGACCAAGTGTATAGATCCAGAGTGATCTAGTAGGCAACAAAAGGTGAAGAATGATGGGGAAAACCCTCCTATTTATAACAAAATATTAGGTCATTCTAGATCTTGGTGCATGATTCAAATAATGTTAACCAAATCTAGATCCACCTTTATGGAATATTTTATTATATTTGTTGGAGGGAAAGGGTGTTTGACTTGAGTCATATCCCTTGATTAGTGAAAAATAAATAAATAAATGATTTATTTATCTTTTTAAGGAAGTGGCTGGGAGATAATCAAATAAATAATGATTTATTTGATTAATGATGAGTGATTTGGTCATATTTAACAAGGAATATTATCTAAAAAAGATTTAAATAATTATTCCTAGAAAATAATAAGATAACTAAGGGTTTATCTCATTAATTTCTTTGTTTTTTGGGTTAAACATGACTGGGAATAATAATTAAATTATGGTTTAATTAATTATTCCATGAGGAAAATCAAACAAATATAGGTTTGTTTAATATTTCCTTTTGGGGTTTCCTATTTTAACATAGTGAAAGTAGTTTTACTTATGGTAAAACTGGTCTTACATGGTGTACTAGGGTCCATCTAATGATGAAAGGTTAGATGACCAAAAAACGGTGTAACACATCAAGTGAGGGGATCGAGGCAGTCTTGTCCAAAGATGGGCACCCCATTGCTTTCGAGAGCCGAAAGCTCTTACCACATGAGAGGACATATTCCATATACAATAAGGAGATGTTGGCCATAATGAAGGCATTGGCCAAGTTCTAGCAGTATTAGGTGAGTAACCTATTCAGGGTGAAGACAAATCATAACAGTCTTCGCCACTTCATGGGGCAGCACGACCTCAATGACAGGCAACATAGGTGGGTCAACAAGGTGCAGGCCTATGATTTTGATATTGAGTATGTGTGGGGAAAGCACAATGTGGTTGTCGACGCACTATACAGGAGACCTGCAAGGCCTTCACTCATGAGCATTTGCCATGACTAGAAGGCACAATTATTAGTTGAGTACTCCAAGGATCGGCGAGCATGTGAGATCTTGGAGGGCATTCACGCAGATGAGCTCTATCAGGCGATGGCTGAGGTTATCTACTACAAGGGGCGCATATTTATGGTTCCAAGCTCATAGTTGAAAGAGCAGATACTTCATGCAGCTCATGATTCTCCATTGTCGGGGCATCAGTGGTTCCAGAAGACATACATGATTGTGAGAGAGTGCTTCACATGGAACGGCCTAAATGGGGATGTGTTGAGATATGTATAGGAGTGTGAGGCCTGTCAGAGGAACAAGGGGGAGTTGACTCACCCAACAGGATTATTACAGCATCTCCCCATTCCAGAGGGGAAATGGAAGAGTATCTCTATGGAATTTAGCACAGGACTTTCCGCAGTGCAGGGGAAGGATTGTATTGATGTAGTAGTCGACCGGTTGGCCAATTATGCACATTTCCTTCACATTCTGACACGGAATTCAACTTCTCAAGTAGCAGACATGTTCTTTAGGGGCGTCTTCCGCCTACACGGACCCCCTAAGACTATAATCAATGACAGAGACATTCGATTTATGGGGGGATTTTGGCAAGAGGTTTTCAAGCTAGTGGGCACAACTGCTCAGCAGATTTCATTGCCAAAGAAATCTGAGGATCGATCGTAGGGTGATCAAAGAGAGTTGATTCGTTGTGTTTGGCAGATTTCCAAGGAGGAAATCAGTTGTCAAAGTGAGCAGAGGGTGCCTTTTCGCCAAAGACCCTAGATCCGAGCTTCAGTTGAGAAGCAAGGAGAGGAAGAGTTGTTCTGAAAAAGTAGATCTGAGCAGATGGCGCTACATGGATTGCGTGATCAGGATAGGTTGGACGGCCTGTCCAACTTTGCTATCTGGAAGGCCAGAATCCTGGTAATCCTGGAGGCATACAGCTTGAGGGAGCATGTAGAGAGTGTCTTGGCTACACCAACCGATGTGAAACTCTTGGCAGAGCATAATGAAGCAACGGAACATGCCAAGCGCTTCATCATGAACGGGATTAAAGATCATGTGGTACCACACATAGTCGAGAAGAAGACAACTCGTGAGATGTGGAAAGCTTTAACCACATTGTATCAAGGGAAGTCCGTCCAGAGGAAGATGCTTCTAGAGAACCAACTGAGGTTATTTATGATGACCAAGGGAGAGGAAATCGAGCCTTTCCTATTCAGATTGTAGTCGATCCGGGATCAGCTGACAAGGATGGGGGTCAAGGTGGAGGATGATGTCATGGTGAGGATTGCTCTAAATGTAGTCACAGAGGACTGGGAAACATTTGTCCAAAGCCTTTTGGGCAGAGTGGACCTTCCTAAATAGAACAATATGTGGGCTATCCTTCGACAGGAGGAGATCTGTCAAATGACCAAGAAGCAGACTAGCACCGAAGCAGGCAAGGTGAAGAAGGAGGAAGAGGAAGATACAACCCTAGCATCAAAGAAGCAGCAAGGGAAAAAGAAGCGTGATCTATCAAAGATCAAATGTTTCCAATGTAGCGAACTTGGACACTTCGCCAGCAATTGTCCTCAAAGGAAGAAGGACAAGGAAGCTTCTAGTTCCAAGACGGCTATAGTAGACGATGGCTCCGACGATGACATAGCCATGAGCGCTCATGAACCATCGAGGTGGGGTGATATTGATCTGTAGAGCAGCTACAGAGTGTGTTGAGATTTTGTGTATTTGGGGTAGCATCGGATGTGCTTTAGCTCCCAAAATTTGTGGAGGGACTAGAGTACACTTGATCTACAAGACTGAGAAATGGATTTGGGAAATTTCATCTAGTTTGGGAGATATTTAATTAATTAATTATTTTAATGTATTTCCTAAGTCTAAACTTAGGAAAATTAAATAATTAAAGTTAATTAAATAAAACATGTGATCAAATTGTCTTAAGTCACACGGATCAAGCTTTCTTTTAATCTTAGCCATTGATTCAAGATTTGATCATGGTCGTTGGTTTCCCAACGAGAAAAGTATAAAGGAAAGGCTTGGGGTCATTTGTAAAGACACACAAAGGCAGAGCACTGAAGCTACGCTGAGATTCTAGGGCAGGGTTTGCTAAGAATTCTTAGAAGTGTTTCAGCTGCAAAGAGAGGAGTTTAGACAAAGGGGATGATCTGATCCCAGTGTCTAGATTCAACAGAGATAGAGAGCAGCTTCAGAGAGGTAGCGTAGAGAAGCAGGGACATCAACAGCAAAAGTGCAGCAGCTACGCAGTGCAGGGGCAACTCCAGCTACGCAAGTACTACGCAGTCACTCCTAGGGCAGCGTAAGGCAGCTGGAAACCCTCATAGGTTACGGAGAGACCCTTAGGGGTAGCGTAGGGACTGTGTCACCCAGTCTGGGGTTACGCAACCCTTTCCAGGCCAACGTTAAGGGATGCAAGGGCCGCAGAGGCAGACATAGGGGCTTCAAGGGCGGCACTGGGGTTTCTAGGGCCTAATTTTGGTTGAGTCCTGTAAATCCCATTTGAAGGTGTGGATCAGTTAATATTTAGGCATTAGAAAGAACAGTCAGTGAGTTGCAGATCCATATTTCTCTGTCGGGTTTTCCAAATTTGGAACCCAGATTTGCTGTATTCAGAAATACTCTTAATAATAAAACCCTCCAACAGCCAACGGACTGGTTTTCCCGCATTGGGTTTTCCCGGGGACTATTTGTCCAGAAAATCACTGTGTCACTTTGTCTATGTGTGCATGTACTTTTTCTAGATCTGAATTGGTGAGAGTATGTTATGTGTTTTGCTTTGAGATTAATCTGAATTCTTCAGTTAATAACTTATATAAGTAGTACGAGCATAACCTAATCTAACAGTAGATTTCTACATAATAGTAACATTCAGAAATTTTCACAGAGTGGTGGCGAGATCCTCGAGTAGCCCAACTTTTGGATCACATTCGTGCTACGGGAGCCTTAAGTTAATAGCAAGGAATGATTGGAGCAGTGGGTGCAATGATCACAGATGAAGCAAAGGTAGAGGCTTACGGTTAAATGAAGCAAATTCCTGTAATTGCAGGAATTCACGATTACGGTCATTCATGCATAATTGCAGGAATTCACAATTACAGGAATTTGCAGTTACAAGAATTCGCAGTGGATTTGCAGAAGCGAGAAGATTTTTCTAGAAAATTTTTTCCAATATTTCTCTAAGATCAGATTGCGAGTTGGGTATCCATAGATTGTACTCAGAATTTCTGTTGCTGCATAATAATAATAAAACTCTCATTTGTTGCACCAGTTTTCCCTAGTTGGGTTTTCCATTCAATCATTTTCTCTGCTACAGATCTCAATAAGCACATGTTGAAGAAGAAAACAGAAGCATATGCATTGAATCTCATTTAGCATGGGTGTAAGTTAGAGTCTAGACAAATACAGAGACATGCAATGTGTGACAATGTCAAGCAGGCATAGGATGCTGAGATAATCATTAACTGGCACCAGGGATAACATATTTACAAAATTTAAAATTAGCTTCAACTAATCTGGCTGTATATTATTTTACTGTTATAGTCAAAATGCCTTCTCTTAAAAATGATTGCAAGCAGATATGAAACATTAACAAATTTTAGTCAGCTAAGTTGCCCTCACAAGCTGTCCCAACTGGGAAAGAACCAAAAACAATAAATTCCAAAGGCAGAACTAATATACAGTATCATATGTGACCTATTAGGTGTAAAATCAAATTTCTCTAGGAACTTAACTTTGTGTTTGTCCAATCACAAAAGATAGATGAAAAGACAGTAATATACAACTAGAATACGTGTCAACAATACAACTTGCAGAAGCACTGTAGAATCATACCGAATCTGTATGTAGCCATGCAGGTTTCCTCCTGTGGTAAACATAAGTTGTTGGAATATCCTCCCTTCTGATTTGAATGTTAACAATGAAAAATTCCGAAGTCATTATTTAACATAGGGGAAGCCAAGACATTGTAAAGAAGGGAAAAAATTTATCTCATATAACATTATAGCTACTCACTTACATCCATGGTGGAGGAGGGCAATGGATATGAGTCACTTTTAAACTGTTTAAATTAAGGATTCCAGACCTGTATAACGAGGATAGGCCAGTCACCAATGACCATGAGATCTCATCAAGATGAAATAAAATATAACACATAAACCAAACAAATTTGTGCCAATTACGAGACCAGATCAAGCAACACGACACTGCAGTTGAGTTGGAATCACATCAAAAAAGAATGGAGTAATTGCATTGGTTTTTTAAGTTTTGAAAGATGCTTTCAGAGCACTAGAAACTAGAATCATAGTTTGAGCATATACTGCACTATAGTCAAAAGGCCACTACACAATATAAAAACAAACAGAACAGATAGAAATGAATGCTAAAATTTTGTCATTCTGCAACAGATACCATTTTCATAACACCATTACAATGAAAATATATATAAAGATTCTTGCTTGAAGGACGTACTCTGTTTTTTTTCTGGTTGAAAATTTTCATTTATCACCATCATTATTAGCACCATTTACCATTGGATCAAACCCCCAAGAAATAGTCAATTATGTATTACCTTAATATTGAATGAACCTGCTTTTCTGAGGATTATAAGTTTGAGACTGTGAAATTAATAGTTTGTTTGCTCATGTTTTATTAAACTACTATCGTATTTTGTCCATTCAGAAATCTTAAAAGTGACATTTACTGATAAAAGAAAAATATGGTTTTAAAATTTTCTTTTTTGGTCAAGGAAGAGACAATAAAGAGCACATCTGATGCTACAAAAAATCAACAATAATGAGCTTCCCTTCCAAATTTAGGGCTTTGAGTATGTAATAGTGTTACCTCCCTAGGTAGGAGTACCTAATAAACAACCCTATTAGGTGTTCCCAGCCCCTAAAGGGAAAGATATGCCTAAGGTGCATCCTTCAAGTGATAGAGGTCATGTGGATAATGATGAGGTGGATGGGGATGCAAGGGTCTCAAGGCCAAATGCCATGGGTTCAAAGGTGGTAATGATGAGGGATGTCCCACATTTGGGTGTATAGACATAGGAAGGAGCAATCGTGGTACATGAGTTACCACGACCTTTTTTTTTCAACCCTTCTTCATTTGCCTTTTGCCTTTTCTTGATTTCTCTTTTATTATATTGCTCAAGGCTCCAAGGGATGAGATCAAGGGATGAGAGCATGCCTTGTGGACCCAAAGACATAAGATGATGAAATAGGGCATGTAATGTGCAGAGTGGAATGAAAAATATGAAACGGAAAAACGGGAACAGGCTACCAAAATTGGGGCTTCCCAAGCAGTGCCCATCCTCAAGCTATAAGACAATAGAGGAGATCCCATGGGACTAGGGTTGAGGATTAACCCCCTATTTAAGGTGAGGGAACAAGACTACAGTCAAAACCCTTCCTCCTTCCAAGTCACCCAATAATCCATACCCAAGTGTGCCCAAGGAAAACAAGCATAAGCACCCGATTGCACAATGAAAGGCATACCTTTAGTATTGGATGTGTGAAATTTTCAATCTGAAAATACTACTGTAGTGATTGATTTATTTCGCATACTTATTTATAATAAGTTATTTACAGATGCGTCAGTAATTTTGAAATAAATACAATTGCAGCATTCACTTTGATCTTAAAGCAGAGAACAAATAGAACTAGTATAACACAATAGAAACAACCACATGAACACAATTATTTTTGGACAATTGTCCCCGAAAAAACCCGATGTGGGAAAATCAGTGCAGTAGATGAGGGTTCATTTTCTAGAAGATTCACACTCTCCTTTATTAATACCCTTTAATAAATTAATTTCCCTAAGTTTAGACTTCGGGATCACTTTAAAATAATTAATTATTTTGATAAAGCATGATCCGAGTGGAATTCCCACAAACGATTCCTGGGTTCTCTGGAATACTCATGTCCAAGCCTCTTCCCAAAATATGACTTGGAACACTTTCCAATGCCACAAAATCAACAGGACGGCCCACCTTGAAACATACGTTCTCGACAAATGGTCGAGGGGACATATGACTAGCTCAAGGAGGGGAGATCAACTGGCACAATATATCAGCTACACTAGTGGTTGTCAGAGGCTACTAGTTGTCGGTTGACGACAAACCTAGGAGAAAAATTTCTCCTATGGGGTCAACCACTGGTCGTGGGTAACATCAAGCTCCAACTAGGACAGGAGCTCTTTGTAGAGTGCACGAACCATGTACTCGAATGGGACGTCTTCAGAACACCAGTAATCCTCTGGGATTATCACCCATGTTTTCATCAAATAAAAAAACCATATAGTAAAATAACATTTATTCTAATATGCAAGATTAATCGAAATGCACCTATTCTAGCATGAGAACATTTCATGATGATGTTAGCTATGCAAAATTCAAAATGCAATGCAACCTACATTAACATGCATATAATATGCAATGTCAAGTATCAAGGAAAGGGGTGATATGACTATTCTTGATGGGGTTAAACCCAAGCTCGTCACCAAGTCTTGTTATGTAATAGTATCCCCTGGAGAAATTTTTGAATCTTATATCTTATGCAGAAATTATTATTGTTAATCCGGTTAAGCTCCTCCTACTTAGATAAGTTATCAACTGAATAAATTCAAGTTAACATCGAAGCAAAGCACATAACAGATCTCTACAAATTTAGATCTAGAATAAGCACATGCACACATTGACAAAGTGACAGTTATTTCTGGACAAATAGTCCCCAGAAAAATCCAATGTGGGAAAACCGATCTCTAGCTGTTGGAGGGTTCTATTATTAAGAATATTTTTGAATATACAAATCTCGGTTCTAGATCTAGAAAACCCGAAAAAGATAATGCTAGATCTACAGCTCACTGGCTGATCTAGGGCCAAAATAATCACTGATCCACACCCTCAAGCGGGATTTACAGAACTCAGTCAAGATTAGGGCCTAGAAACCCCAGCGTTGTCCCTGGAATGCTCTGCATCAGCCTCTGAAGCCCCTGAAAGCCTCTGCGTCAATGTTGGATGGCCTCCAAACCCTTAGCATTGCTCTGGAAGGGACTGCGTTACCCCAGAATAGGTACAAAGTCACTACGCTGCCCCTAAGGGTCTCTGTGTAACCCCTAAAGGGTCTCCTGAAAATTACACTGTCCTTGCTGTTGCTGTTGCATTCCTCTGCGTTGTCCTTGAGCTGATCTCTTCTCTGCCTCTTGTGTGTTCTAGACCCTATGATCAGATCATCCCCTAGGTCTAAATTCCCCTCTCCACAACTAAAACACTTTTGAGTATTCTTAGCAAACCCTTCCCTAGAATCTCAACTTAGCTTCAGTGCTCTACCACACTGTGTGTCTTTACAAATGACCCCAAGCCTTTCCTTTATACTTTTCTCATTGACAAATCAACGACCATGATCAGATCTTGAATCAATGGCTAAGATTAAAAGAAAGCTTGATCCATATGACTTAAGACAATTTCATCACATGTTTAATTAAATTCACTTTAATTATTTAAGTTCCCTAAGTTTTAACTTAGGAAATATACTTAAAATAATTAATTAATTTAATATATCCTAAACCAGATGAAATTTCCCAAATCCATTTCTGGGTCTTGTAGATCAGGTGAGCTCTAGTCCCTCCACAAAGTTTGGGGGCTAGAGCACAATTGATGCTACCCCAAATACACAAAATCTCAACACTCCCTCTTAACATCAAGGGCGTGCTCTAGCAATACATCACACTATGCATTACATGATTTTGGGCACTGGTTCTGTGCTACTGAGGCTTGTCCTCTTGCCACTCAACTTCGCACTACAGCTCCATCTTCCTCTAAAGACCACCCTTTCCTCTAGTGGAAGGGGTTCTCGACCATCCCCATCTTCTCTCTAAAGTAAGTGTACTTGACCTTACTCAGATCCTTTGTGAGGATATTTGCCACTTGTTCACCTATATGAGTGTACCGCAACTGTACTGCTCCCTTCTGAACATAGTCCCAGATAAAGTGACATCGAATGTCAATGTGCTTTGACCGGTCATGAAACACAGGATTTTCATAGAGCTTGATGCAACTCTGATTATCACACATGATTCCGGTCGGCTCTATTTGTTTCTTGAGTAAGTTCAAGATTAATTTGCGGAGCCATATGGCCTCACATGAATCTGTGCTTGCTGCCATGTACTTTGCCTCAACTAAGCTCAGTGCTACATAAGGTTAAGGCAAGTAAGGATCTAAAGTTCCTGGTAGCAATGGAATCTTAATTCATTCCTAAAAGTATATATCTGGAAGCCCGTATCGAAAAGCTCAATAGTAGTAACCACCCACCCACTAGGCATTCCTGCCTGAATCACTAGGTTTGGTATAACTAAGTTGTTGGGTAGGTCTTTGGTAAAGTGTGTTTTTAAACACTGCTGAAGTAAAGGTAAGGTAGGGTAAAGGGTTCATAGTCAAGGTTCTAAGTGACCCACAAGTCCAATCACGCAAGTAGAGAAAGGCAGTAAAAAGAAAGGTGGGTGCTTATTCTTGATGCTTCGAGCTTAGGCCAACACATTGTGTGGAATAAGCCCGCAGGCAATGATTAAATCACCTCCACTCAGATGCAGGGCGTCATCAACCCCTCTACTTGTTGTGGTAATTGAGCCCCAGCCAAAGCCAAAGACAAGGCGCTCTATGCCTACGTAAATGATGATGTTCTTTCTTTGAGACGTGTTCTGTGGAGTGCCCGAGGTAGAGCGAACAATGGGTTAGGGTGAACCACCAAGTATTCTAAGTTGTTTATCTGGACTCCCACCCTAACCTAATAGGTGGGTGCGAGAAGATCTGCCCGCCCAATTCAGGGGCCTGCGCATGCATAGTGATAGCGTTTGGAAGTTGGGTCCTGTGCTTTACTTGGTTATGTGCCAGCTTCACGAAGGGTTTACCAGCTCCCTCATGGATCAACATTTATTTGTAGAGTCTTTCTTGAAGGGGTCCCTAATCCCAAAATTAGTGGTATCCATAAATATACGTCAAGGGGCATTTGTTTTACAACGGTTGATCACGCAGGAGTTGTTGGGTCAGAAGCAGGATCATAAGTGCATCTTCTCATATTGCTTGCCGGTAGCCGGAATCAATGTTAGGCGAATCGACAAAGTCGGGTGGGGTGAACGGAGCAAGGGTTACTGGGGGTATATCAGGTAAAGCTCACACGCAAGGTCTTCCTACAACGAGGGCAAGGAATTAGCCTAGATGCTTGTGGCTTATGACACCCCTACACCCACCCAACACTTCTTTCCCGGTAGACCACCCACCCTATACCATATCGCTCCTTCCTAGTGGTTAGCATGATGCTCTCTGATCGCTGAGCAAATGAAAGAAAATAGGGCGAGCATTCATTTATTTCCCCCCACCAGAGGGTGAGGTAGCGTTAAGCGGTCTCACCCAACCCAAGGAGGGCGAGGTAGCGAACTTGAAGAACTAAAAGGCCCGTAGGGATTTATTGCTCACCTTCCCTTCAAAGGTGAGGGACTCGGCCGAGGTTATGAGGTCGAGGAGAGGCAGCCCGCTGGCTTTCAAACTATTTAGCCCAGACGAAGGGAAAGGGCGACCCAATTCCGCTACAGTAGGCTTAGCATGTCCTGATATCGCCTGTTACTTGTTCGCTTTACGGAGGCTGGCGGACTTATCCCTCCTACGTCTGAATGACTATTACTTTGATCAGAACCATAGGGTGAGGTAGCGTTAAACTTTTGTTTCCTGCTGCACCAGGAGATCATTCCTGATCCGAGACTGAAACAGTGCACACTGGTACTTTTCTGATCTACTGTGCTTCCAGCCCAATCTGCATCTGTGAACCCACTCAACTAGATTTCATTTCCCTTGGTGTACTTTAGTCCATACTCGATTGTCCCTCTCAAGTATCTGAGAATATGTTTGGCTGCTGCCCAGTGAGCACTCCTTGGTTCCACCATGAACTGACTGAGGGTATTCAATGCAGAACAGAAGTCTGGTCTCGTGTTGACCAGATACATTAATGACTCAATGAGCTATCTGTACAATATGGGATCAACCTCATCATCCTCTGATGTGTCTATCTTCTTCCAGTTAGTGATTATTGGCGTGGCCATGGGTCTACAATCTTCCATCTGGAATATTTTCAGAATCTCTGTCGTCTATCTTCCTTGTCCTAAGAAGACTTCCCCTTCCTTCTGCCAAACTTCTAACCCAAGAAAATAGTGCATTCATCTCAGGTCCTTCATGTCGAATTCTGTTGCTAGATCCTCCTTGCAGTCCTTGATGAGCTTGAATGACCCCATCAAAAACAAGACATCCACATACAGAACAAGAATAAGTGGCTCATCTCCTGCTCTTAAGTAGTACAAGTTGGGATCTGCATCACTCTTGACAAATCCCATCTTCTGCAAGTAGCCATCAATCCGACCATACCATGCCTTGGGGGCTTGTTTAAAGCGATACAAGGCTTTCTTAGGTCTACAAACATGAGTCTTCTGCTCATGTGTCTCGAAGCCCTCTGGTTTCTCTATGTACACTTCCTCCTCTAACACACCGTTCAAGAACGCAGTCTTGACCAATGTTGCAAGAAACGTTCCCTCGCCCCCCCCCGGCTCTAACCTCCGAAACGCGGTCCGTACGGAACCGTATGGGATCTACCCCCTAAAACACGTTTCGGGAAAAATTTGCGTTTCCCGGTTTTTTGGAAAAGTACGGTCGGATCTCTGTTTCCGTACGGCGGATCACCATACGGAAGCGTCATGATTCCTGTACGGATCCATACGAATCGAGAGCGGTTCCGTACAGAGCCGTATGGATCCCACTAACGCAGCTCAAAAAAGCGATTTTTTTATTTCTTTTTTTGTCTTTGGTTGGGTTAGAAGGTGAGTTAGTGTTGAGTTAGGGATAGGATGAAAAAAATATAAGCTCTCTTTTACCTCGTTAGATGTTTCTTAGATGCTCCCTCATGGTAATGTTAAATTCTTAACGTAAAAGTGAAAATTTTTAACATTACCATGAAATGACTCCGGATGTTTGAGAGTAGTTCCAGCCTGATCGAACTTCATATCGAGAAAATAGAATTTCATATCCTATTCAAAATTCAGCAGACTTAACAGTTTTCAGGAATTTAGAATCAATGGTATGGTGGCAATTCATTAGATTATATCATGTATGAGGGTATGTGATTAGCATTTAATCAAGAGCACCAAGCCCTATATGTACCCTAGTGTTGGTGGTGTTAATTGTTGAATTACTTTGTCATGTCGTTAGCAAAAAATTACATTTCAATCAAGTCAAAATAATCGATCAAGCATGTTAAGTTCTTTCTACCATCTTTTAAGGCTTACATTAGGTAGTTTGAGCAAAATTGGGCAATTTGGACTAATGTCTCTAGATAATCGAGGTAGAGGCAAAGTCTAGACAAGAGTAGAAGAATCTAGATTATAGATGGTTGATGCATCTAAAAGGTTGATGCTCAAATAACTAATCATTAATGTACAATGGATGTCATATCTATCTTGATTTATGTACAAGTATGCATGCTTCCATATCTTCTAAAATTAATTTAGTATTTTGGATGTTTTTTTAATATAAATGCAAAAAAATAAAAATAAAAAAACATATATATAGTAGACGCTTCCGAGATGCTTCGCATCCTAGATTTTTTGGAAATGACGCTTCCGCGTCCTCGCTTCCAAAAAACGTCCCCGCTTCGTCCCCGCTTCGTGCAACGTTGGACTTGACATCCATCTGGTGAATCTCCCATCCCATCTGCGCTGCCAAAGAGATGATGGATCTGATAGAAGTGTATCGTGCTACTGGAGCAAAGGTTTCTTCATAGTCAATGCCTTATTTCTGCACATACCCTTTTGCTACAAATCCTGCTTTGAATTTCTCTATGCTGCCATTTACAGCATATTTGATCTTGTATATCCACCTAGATCCTACAACAGATCTATCTTGTGGTCTAGGGACTACTTCCCAGACATCATTTGTCATAATGGAGCTATACTCTTCTACCATGGCATCTACCCATACCTGATGCTGACTTGCTTCCCGAAAGGTAGAGGGCTCTCCAACCTGAGCTACCAACACCTGATATTTGTCAGGTTGTTTCCTTATCCTCTTCCCTTCTCTAAGTGTTCCAACAAATCCTTCTGCATCTCTAAGAATCTGTTGCAGTTCTCTGCTCGGTCTCCCATCAGTGGTGGGTGGTCTCACCTGTTCTTCCTCCTATTCTTCGTCGGAGGAGCTTCCCTCAAAACAATTATGCGTTGGAGAGGCACTGGACCTCTCCTCCAGAGGTCGTTGAGGTTGTACCAGTGGATCTTCCTCAATCTGCGTATCTGTGGCCATCTCTCGAGATTTCCTAAAGGCTTTCTCCTCCAGGAATTTTACATCCCCTCTTACCACGACTTTCCTGCTCTCTGGAATATAGACGCGATATGCCTTTGCATTCTCATTGTAGCCCATCAGAAAACCCTTTTCTGCAGTTTGATCCAACTTCTTCCTCTTTTCCTCTAGAACGTGGCAATATGCAATGCTCTTGAATATCCTGATGTGGCTCACTTCTGGTTTACTGGCTGTGAACACATTTCGGGAGTCACCTACCCCAAGGCCCTATTTCGAACTCTGTTCTGAATCTAGATTGTTGTGTTACAGGGCTCTGCCCATAAGAATTTGGGTATTTCCTGGTCGTAAAGCATTGCCCTTGCAGCTTCTATTATGGTTTGATTCTTCTGTTCTACAACTCCATTTTGTTCTGGATTGTAAGGTGTTGTCCATTCTCTCTTGATGCCTTCCTGTGCACAGAAATTTGTGAAGTCTTTATCGATATATTCTCCACCATTATCTGACCTTAACTTCTTGATCTTATTTCCTGTAGACTTCTCCACCAATACTTTGAATTCTTTAAACCGATTAAAGACTTCATCTTTGGTTTTCAGAAAATAGATCCAAGTTTTCTTGGAATAATCATCAATGAAGGTGGCAAAATACTTTGCCCCACTGAGAGCAATTGTGGACATTGGAGCACAAATGTCAGAGTGTATTAACTCTATACACCTTTGGCTCTGCTGCTGCTTCCTGGAAATGTTGCCTTAGCATAATTCCCTAGTACGCATCCTCTACAAACGTCGTCTTTCTTTGTGCTGAGTTCAGGAGCCCCTATGATAGTATTTTTGAGAATCCCCAAGGCTCCATGATGTAGATGCCCCATCCTTCTGTGCCATAACTCATTCAGATCTCTGTCATTTGTACTGTCGATCAGAGCCACCAGAGATTCAAGCTGGAGCTTAAACAACTTGTGACTCCTTCCTCCGATTTGTGCCTTTTTGCTCCAGTTAGGATCTTTGACATATACTTTATCTTAAATGAAGTATACATCCTAGCCCTTGTTCTGAAGTTGAGACACCGAGAGTAAGTTGATCCCCAACCCTGGTACATGCAGAACATTCGTGACTCGAATCTTGTGGCCATCTTCCGTCTGAAAAGTTACGGTACCTCTCTCGATGGGGGTACATTTTGCCCTCTTTCCCATATTTATTTGTTACTTCATCTGCTCTTCTTGATAGCTCGAAAAACATTCTCGAACCCCCGTCATATGAGCAGATGCTCCACTGTCAATATACCGAACATCTGGAGGAGTTGTGCTTAACACACAGGCGATATACTCCTCTAGCCTGGATGCCAGCACCTTCATATCATTTTCCCTCTACATTTCTGTGTGCTCTGGAGGATTGCGTGAGTCCTTTTGACAGTGTGAACCATTCCTTTGGTTCATGCCAGATCCTCCCTTCCTGTCAACTGCGTTGTCCCTTCAGATCTGCAATTGCTCCGATACCATGTAGAAATTTCTAAATCCTATATCTTATGCAGAAATTATTACTGTTAATCCGGTTAAGCCCCTCCTACTTAAATAAGTTATCAACTGAACAAATTCAAGTTAACAATGAAGCAAAACACAAAACAAATCTCTACCAATTCAAACCTAGAATAAGCACATGCACACATTGACAAAGTGTCACAGTTATTTCTAGACAAATAATCTCCGAAAAAACCCAATGTGGGAAAACCGGTCTCTAGCTGCTGGAGGGTTCTATTATTAAGAATATTTCTGAATATACAAATTTGGGTTCCAGATCTAGAAAAATCGACAGAGATAATGCTAGATCTACAGCTCAATGGCTGATCTAGGGCCAAAATAATGATTGATCCACACCCTCAAGCGGGATTTAAAGAACTCAGTCAAGATTAGGGCCTAGAAACCCCAGCGTTGTCCCTGAAATTCTCTGTGTCAACCTCTAAAGCCCCTTAAAGCCTCTGTGTCGGCCTTGGATGGCCTCCAAACCCTCAGCGCTGCTCCGGAAGGGACTGCTTTACCCTAGAATGGGTGACGCAATCACTACATTGCCCCTAACGGTCTCTACGTAACCCCTGAAGGGTCTCCTGAAAATTACGTTGTCTTTGCTGCTACTATTGCTGCTACATTCCTCTGTGTTGTCCTTGAGATGATCTCTTCTCTGCCTCGTGTATATTCTAGACCCTGGGATCAAATCATCCCCTTCGTCTAAATTCCCCTCTCTGCAATTGAAACACTTCTGAGTATTCTTAGCAAACCCTGCCCTGGAATCTCAGCTTAGCTTCAGTGCTCTGCCACACTATATGTCTTTACAAATAACCCCAAGCCTTTCCTTTATACTTTTCTCGTTGACAAATCAACGGCCATGATCAGATCTTGAATCAACGGCTAAGATTAAAAGAAAGCTTGA
The DNA here is from genome assembly GCA_034641835.2 of Pinus albicaulis. Classification (NCBI taxonomy): domain Eukaryota; kingdom Viridiplantae; phylum Streptophyta; class Pinopsida; order Pinales; family Pinaceae; genus Pinus; species Pinus albicaulis. The sequence continues at coordinate 237,913,585 of CM076577.1, forward strand.
TCCATGTGACTTAAGATAATTTCATCACACGTTTAATTAAATTCACTTTAATTATTTAAGTTCCCTAAGTTTTAACTTAGGAAATATACTTAAAATAATTAATTAATTTAATACCTCTTAAACCAGATGAAATTTCCCAAATCCATTTCTAGGTCTTGTAGATCAGGTGAACTCTAGCCCTCCACAAAGTTTGGGGGCTAGAGCACAACTGATGCTACCCCAAATACACAAAATCTCAACATCCCCCACCAACATTACCATGGATCTTGACAGGCACCGTGCTTTTATCTAACAATACTATTTCCCCAACATTAAACTCTTTCTTTGGTTTCTGCACCCACCTCTTCCTATGTTACCTTCTTTAGGGTTGGGTCTCTTTAGGATACGGACCTCTTGGAAGGAAGGATGGGACTACGATTCTTGGATTCAAGCAACCTATCAAGATAAGGAAGAAGGCCAAGATCCTCGACATGACTTGGTAATTGGAGCTCCTTGTAAAGGATGAATGGGGTCCCATCAGGTTTTGGGATGGTAGCGTTAGATAAGTACATTTGAAGTTGACCGCCTACAATGGCAACCCATTTTCTTGAAAACAAAATTCCCCACACATTAGGTATATCGATATCCACCACATCCATAAACAAGGATATGTCTTCATTCATGTCTAAGGCCACTTCTAGGTTCTTGATGAGGCTTGTTATCGCTTGCCGCCTACACCTACCTACAGTTAGTGGGAAAAGCCTTTAACCCCACAAGGTGTGGTTGGTGGCAAGGAACTCAAAGAAAGGGCTGTCACACTAATCTCGACTCTCTTCGTTTAAGCTATCTCCAAGGTTAGCTATGGGGAGTGGTCCCTAAAGAAAAACTATGTTAAACATGTGAGGCTTCTAGGAGAATTGATTAGAAGGAATTACTTATCAAAGATGACTCAATTCCAAGATGTAAACAAGCATATAAGTATATGAGCAATATTTAATGATGTGTTCAAAATATAGACCAGTGCTTTAAAGTAAATGACAAGTGTTTGCTCGAAAATGAAATTCAAGATACAATGACAATAATCTTGCAAAGCAAGTGTTAGACCAAGGTAGAAATATAGGCATCACTTGCAATAAATGAAAAAGTAATTGTAAGAAAGTGCTCAAGTAACAAAGGATAGTGACGTTAAATATTCATGAGCTAAATAACCACCAAAGTAACAAGTACATGAGATATCAAAATTGCGAGTAAAGTTGTGATGAGAAGGTGCTCTTGGTTTATTTTATTAATAGAATTCTAAAACTATTTTCAATTCAACTCTTGTCCCCAGACCTCACCCTCGCCCGAAATCCGGGTCTCACAGTGAGGAGTCAATAGGGGTGGAGGGTCCCTAATGTCTATACAACCAACTTAAGTTGGAGGTTAATTTTTAGAGATGCAAGTCTAGTATGAAAAGTGAAATGCCTAAATGATATGAAAGTGAATTTGCTAGTGCTATGTAAAAGATGGAGATGGTTCAATTAAATATGCTTAGTTAGAACAATAACTCAAGTTGCCATAAATTGAAAGTGCTAAGCTTCTTTACTTGTAATATATTGTGAAACTTATCCAAATGACAAATAGATCACAAAACATAAGTAAGTGATGGCAAATGAGATTGCAAATTAGGAAATTAAAGGACTATGCGATTTGTGTTACTTCCCAATTAGAGCATGCATATGTGATGTGAAATAAAATGGAAATGTCAAAACCACTAAGTCAATCCATCTACAAATTCTCTCCTTTGAAATGGAGAGATAGGGATGCCAATAGGTAAAACCCACACTCCCACAACAAAAACAGAAATGTTTATTAATTTTACAAGAAGGAAATGACCATGAGGCCTTTTCTAAACCAAGGAAAGTCTTTACAAATAAAAATTGAGACCTTAGACTTTTCCTCGATGAGAATTTCTAAAAACTCAAAAGAATTCAGACTTTACAATAGGAGAAGAGAAGCTAAGCCTCTTCTATGCCCACAACCAAAGAAGAGAGAGAATTATCTTCCTCATTTGAAATTCAAAGCCCAAAGTTCCTGCAACAACTTGTTAGTAATTTCTTGTAGTTGTCCACTCAAGTTGTCACAAGAAAAAGTTTGGAAAGAGGGCCACAAAACAAATCAAATATTAGACAAATAAAATTACAAAATATTGCACAACAATTTATAAGGGGCTAAGCCAAAGAGTTCGAGTAAACTCTCATCTTTGCTTAGTCATCTTCAAACTCTTAGATAGCAAATGAAAGCAATAAAGTATAATGTTTTAAAAGCTATTAAAATTTAGAAGTATTCAGATTGTATACAAGCTATGTTCCAAAACCCCTGCAAAACCACTCTGTAAGATAAGACTATAAAGGTTCAAAGAACAAATGAGAGCTCCTGTGAAAATGTATCAAGAGTGGGTTGGTTTCTCCAAAGACTTCCCCCAACACTTGATTCTTTGATCCCAACCAGATGTTCCCTCTACAAAACTTCAATCAAGAATTAGTTCCCATATAGATCTAACAAGAAACAATGATAAGAAATTCTAGAGATTTATTTCAAACCAACTAGAACATTCTATACCTAGAGCATACTCCTAAATCAAATGTCAATGTAAGATAGCTCCACATTAACAAATCTACAAGAGAATATGGAAACAAATTAGATCAAAGCATGAGTAAAAGGAATTATACCAATGATCAACAATTCATCACACTCCAAAAGGAGGAACACCTCATGAATGAAACCCCAAAGTCTTTATTGATATTTCTGAAAGTGCAGAAGGCAGCAACGCTTCCGCAAGAATAATAGCTAATAAAAAACCTCATTACAATGAGAGCCCAAGGCTCATTTAAATAGAACTATGGGAGAAAATCCCAATGAAAGATCAAATTACAAGTGTAGCAATGGTGAAGATCTCAATGCTTAAACAAATTTTCAAGCGGCTGCTTGATTGCTATAGGTGGCTTCCAAAATGGGCAGCATACACTTCTAACTATTGGTTGTTGTTTCCTTTGAAGATCAATGTACCATCCTTTTCTTCACATGTGATGCTGCGCTAACAACATGTTACCTTGAAAAGAAGGCAACCTTTGAATAGCCTTATCAGGGATATTGTGAGGATAGCCATTAATGTTAGTAAAGTTACAAGGAGCAAAAAGATCATTCATGATGTTAGGCTCAACTTGTCTTTGAAACAACAAATGAATGTCAGAAATAGCCTCTTGCCCAAGACTAGCAAGAGTTGTACTATGAGAAAGTCTATTTAACCTCTCTCTAGAAACCCTTTCAAGATCAGGAGAGGGGCTAACTAGACCACTTGAATTTCTCCTAGTAGAGACTCTTGCAAAATTAGGATTGAGTGGAGTTGCCACTTGAAAAAGAATCTAAATCTAAAATTCAAATATGCCAAAACTAAAAGTTAGTCGTTTTCCCAGGCACAAGAAAACTTGTTCACGGCAACAGCGCCAAAAATGTTATCGCTTGCCGTCTACACCTACCTACAGTTAGCGGGAAAAACCTTTAACCCCACAAGGTGTGGTTGGTGGCAAGGAACTCAGAGAAGGGGCTGTCACACTAATCTCGACTCTCTTCATTTAAGCTATCTCCTAGGTTAGCTATTGGGGGTGGTCCCAAAAGAAAAACTATGTTAAAGATAAGAGGCTTCTAGGAGAATTGATTAAAAGGAATTACTTATCACAGATGACTCAATTCCAAGATGTAAACAAGCATATAAGTATATGAGCAATATTTAATGATGTGTTCAAAATATAGACCAGTGCTTTAAAGTAAATGACAAGTGCTTGCTCGAAAATGAAATTCAAGATACAATGACAATAATCCCGCAAAGCAAGTGCTAGACCAAGATAGAAATATAGGCATCACTTGCAATAAATGAAAAAGTACTTGTAAGAAAGTGCTCAAGTAAAAAAGGATAGTGACGTTAAATATTCATGAGCTAAATAACCACCAAAGTAACAAGTACATGAGATATCAAAATTGCGAGTAAAGTTGTAATGAGAAGGTGCTCTTGGTTTATTTTATTAATAGAATTCTAAAACTATTTTCAATTTAACTCTTGTCCCCAGACTTCACCCTCACCCGAAATTCAGGTCTCACAGTGAGGAGTCAATCGGGGTGGAGGGTCCCTAATGTCTATACAACCAACTTAAGTTGGAGGTTAATTTTTAGAGATGCAAGTCTAGTATGAAAAGTGAAATGCCTAAATGATATGAAAGTGAGTTTGCAAGTGCCATGTAAAAGATGGAGATGGTTCAATTAAATATGCTTCATAGTTAGAACAATAACTCAAGTTGTCATAAATTGAAAGTGTTATGCTTCTTTACTTGTAGTATATTGTGAAACTTATCCAAATGACAAATAAATCAGAAAACATAAGTAAGTGATGGCAAATGAGATTGCAAATTAGGAAATTAAAGGACTATGCAATTTGTGTTACTTCCCAATTAAAGCATGCATATGTGATGTGAAAGAAAATGGAAATGTCAAAACCACTAAGTCAATCCATCTACAAATTCTCTCCTTTGAAATGGAGAAATAGGGATGCCAATGGGTAAAACCCACGCTCCCACAACAAAAACAGAAATTTTTATTAATTTTACAAGAAGGAAATGACCATGAGGCCTTTTCTAAACCAAGGAAAGTCTTTACAAATAAAAATTGAGACATTAGACTTTTCCTCGATGAGAATTTCTAAAAACTCAAAAGAATTCAGACTTTACAATAGGAAAAAAGAAGCTAAGCCTCTTCTATGCAAGAAGAGAGATAGTTATCTTCCTCATTTGAAATTCAAAGCCCAAAGGTGGTGCAACACCTTGTTAGTAATTTCTTGTAGTTGTTCACTCAAGTTGTCACAAAAAAAAGTTCGGATTTTGGGCGAGGGTGAGGTCTATATTTTGAACACATCATTGAATATTGCTCATATAATTATATGTTTGTTTACATCTTGGAATTAAGTCATTTTTGATAAGTAATTCCTTCTAATAATTTCTCCTAGAAACTTCACATCTTTGATTTAGTTTGCCTTTAGGGACCACCCCCCTTAGCTAACCTAGGAGATAGCTTAAATGGAGAGAGTTGGGAATAGGTGACAACCCCTTCTCTAAGTTCGTTGCCACCAACCACACCTGTGGGGTTGAAGGCTTTTCCCAATAACTGTAGGTAGGTGTAGGCGGCAAGCGATAACAAGGCCCTCAAAAGGAATGAATCTACATTCAAAACCACATACATTCTTACACTCTCCAATGATACTTAATTTGAGTTGTTTCATGACCTTTAGTGGCACCATACTTGCGGAAGCCCCTAAATCCAACATACAATTGTGGAAGAGGTTATTTATGGCCTGTTGAGATTTTGGGGTAGCATCGGATGTGCTCTAGCTCCGAAATTTTGTGGAGGAGCTAGAGTACATGAGATTTCCAAGCCCAAAAAGCATTTGGAGAAATTCTATCTGGTTTGATAGTTATTCAAGTAATTAATCTTTTTAATTAAGGACCCTAAGTCTAACTTATGAAAATTAAAAGATTAAAGTGAATTAAATTAAACATGTGATCAAAATGTTTTAATTGACATGGATCAGGTTGCTTCTAATCTTAGTCGTTAATTAGATATTAGATCACGATTGTTGGTTTCCCAACGAGAAAAGTATAAGAGAAGGGCTTGGGGTCAGTTGGAGAACACACACATTGGCAGAGCATAGAAGCTAAGTCGAAATTCTAAGGCGTGGTTTGCAAAGAATTTTGAAGCAATTTTGCAGTGCAGTGAGGGGCAGAGATTAGCAAGAAATGATCTGATCTGAGGCCAAGAATACAACAGCAACAGAGAGGTAGTGTACCAGGCTGCGCAGAGGCCAGCCAAAGATACGTAGTTCAGTCAAAGCCACACAAAAGGCAGCGCAAAGGCAGCAGCAACCCATCAGTGGTGACACAGGCCCAACCAGGGTAGCGCAGGGGCAGCATAAGCCCTGAGAGGCTGACGCAGGCCCATCCTGTTGATTTTTGTAGCATCGGAAAGTGTTCTAAGTCTCAAACTTTGTGAGGGGACATCAATGTTCTAAAGAACCAAGAAACCGTTTGTGGAAAGTCCACTTGGTTCATGTCTTATTAAAATAATTAATTATTTTAATGCAAACCCTAAGTCTAAACTTAGGGAAATTAAATAATTAAAGGGTATTAATAAGACAGACTGTGACCTCGGATGCGGGTGACATGACTCGAACGTGCGAAGCTAATTCTTCCCATGCACAGGCTGACGATGTCCTATACAGCCAGCTTTAACCTGATGCAAAACCTCATCTCTGCAATCATTCAAATGGGCACTCTGTTGCACCTGATCTTCTACCATACACTGAATCACATGCAATCTCAAGTGAACTATCCCAACTCGCATATGTGAGCGTGCCACAAAACCACACAGCATCTGCGCTCATGCCACAAGTCTTCAAAAGGCAAGGTCACTCCTCATTTTGTCATCCCTTCACTACTCCAGTCGGCCTCCAGAGCCTTCTCTACCTCTTCCCTTGCCATCCCGTTGCTGCTTCAGTTTCCCTGCGCGAACCCCCTGTTGCGCGCTCTCCCTGACGTGCCTCTCCCACTGCTTCCCTCCAAGCTGCGCGCCCCCCTCGGCATCCCCCCTGGCTACATGTCTCCCTCTGAAATTCTCCTCCTCTCTGCATTCATCCCGCTGTGTGCTTTCTTAGGCATGTACCCTTGTTGCGCACCCCCCTTCTGCGCGCCCCCCTGTTGCATAACCCTCTATTTCGTACCCCCCCTGCTATGCTTCTCAGTTGCACGCTTTCTTGATGCGCACTTCCCCGCTTTAAGATCGGTCTCCCCTGCTCTGCCTGTTAGCCCTCCCATGGCTCCGCATCAACGCCAAAAGACTATCAGGGGTAGCCAAAGAGGTGCGTTCTCGAGTCGTTATCAACGCAGACATGACCACCGTTTGGAATCCATTGAAGGCTCCTCTTCTGGCAACCATGACAAGGAATCACCCCAACGGTATGAGTGCACCCAGGATGAGATAGCCTTAATGTTGGAGAATTAGAGGGGCAGAAGAGGCCCAAGGAAGTTCATTATTGCGCACTCTGAGCCGTCGACTCCTCGAAAAACCGAGCCCCTCCTGGATCAAGAGCCCATGGAGGAGAATACAGACGTGTGGATCATGGATTCGGACAAAGTTTGGACGAGAGTTCCAAATGCTGAGTACCCAATCGCTCCTATCTTCTACGTAGCCGCTCCTAAGCCCCTGCGCGTGCCTTCTGCTGAGGAGGAGGCCATTGCGCAGGAATATGGATGTCACATTGAGGAGGAGGACCTTGCTACAGAGGACGATGAAGGAACACCATGACTGCGTGGTTTCTCGGTTCTTTTCTGTTTTCTATTATTTCAGCACATTCCACAGATCTTTTGTTTTTATATGTGTCACGACACACTTTGTAAATAATGATTGTCTTATGCTATTAAGGAACTGGCTTCTTCCTAAGAGGCAGCCCCAAACTTGCGTTATTTTTAAAGCCTCCAAGGCTGGGATTGGTTAAGCACCACTTACCATCTCAGTCCAACGCCTATGTAAAGTTTTCTTTTGATCTAATATAGTTTAACCTAACTTACAAAAAAAAAAGGACACACTGTGAATCTTCTAGAAAATGGAGATCAAGTCAAGTTTAATCTTAGCCATTGATTAGACTTCTAATTTGGGTCATTGATTCATCAACGAGAAGATTATAAAAGAAGGCTTGAGAATCATATGGGAAACAAGCCAAGCATACACTCAGTACCCAAAGGAGATCAATTCTGAAGGAATAGAATTCGATCTCAGTGGGAGAGTGGTAGGGCAGAGAGTTGCAAAAGCAAAAGGAGAAGGAAAGAGTCAGCAGTGACTGAGCTCGAGGACAGAAGGACGCGGTGGGTCACAAGACGCAGCGCAGACTTGCAGTACAGTGAACACACACACAGCCTATGCAGACTTACGCAGTCCAGCGCAGCGACTGCACAGAGAAACACGCAGACAGGCACAGAGGAAAGCAAAGGTTGATTCGAGTGTCGGGAAATTGTCGGGAGGAGCTGAGAATTCTATCTCAAGTGTTTACAGATTTTATCTGCCAGTGTATTCCTTGTAAAGATTCATTTGTTGAAGAATATTATTAAAACCCTTATCTGTTACACCGGTTTTCCCGCATTAGGTTTTTCCGGGAACATTTGTCTAAAAATAACTGTGTATATGTGATTGGTTCTTATGCTTATGTTATTCACTGTTTACTTCTTTGCATATATAATTATGAATGTTACAGTAGTATTTATTTTGAAGTTTACTAATAGATTTCTGTAAACAACTTATTGAAGTAATAAGTAGGAGAAATAAATCTATCACACCAACTGTAAGATTCTCAGATTGAAAATTTCACACATCTAAGGCAATGCAAAGCTGACGCAGACGATTGACAAATAGCAATGGGGTTTCTGGTGGGCCAGAAAGGGCTCGAGTTTTATAAATCCCGTTTGAGGGTGTGAATTAGCCATATTTTCTGTCTCCGAGTGAAAGAGGTACTACAGACATGTAATTTCTCTGTAGGGAGAACCATTTTGGTGCCCAGATATTTTTGTATTCAGATTCTGCATAATAATAAAAACCTCTAAAGCTAGTTCCACCAGTTTTCCAGCATTGGGTTTCTCGAGGGACATTTGTCCAAAAAAACTGTGTCACTTTGTCATATGTGCGTAATGTTCAGCAAATGATCTGTAAATGTGTATGCTGCAGTTGTGTTTACTTTGCTAATTTTACTGAATAATTCATAAAATTAACTTGTAATTTAATTCAAGTAGGAAAAGTAAATCAAGACACTGCAGTAGGATTTCTATTTAGAAATTTTCACATGGCCAAGGTCAATAAAAATGGTTCTTGGCCAGGATTAGTTTTAGTAAAATGGATGTTTTGCAATATAATAGGTGAGTTTTCTTCATCAAGCACTAAACCTTTCTTGACTTGCCATCTTTGGGATGGGATCTTCACAATCTCCTTTATCGCAAACTACATACTCATTTTACTCACAGCAGCGCCCGCATCAAAGTCAAATTCAATTTATTTACCTTTGGTTTTGTGCATGGGCCCCCCTGTGGGAGGATCCCTTTTATTGTTTTTCTTTTTAGGGGGATCCTTTTTTTGGGGTTCCTTAGGAGGAACGTCCTTTCCCTTCAATGTGTTACGGCTTGAGGAGGATTCGTCGTCATTCTTCCTGTTGATTTTTGTAGCATCCGGAAGTGTTCCAAGTCTCAAACTTTGTAGGGAGGCTTAGACAGCAGCATTCCCAAGAACACAGAAACAGTTTGTGGAAATTCCACTCGGTTCATGACTTATTAAAATAATTAATTATTTTAATGAAGACACTAACTCTAAACTTAGAGAAATGAAATAATTAAAGGGCATTAATAAGTCAGAGTGTGATAATAAGTCAGAGTGTGAATCTTCTAGAAAACACAGATCAAGTCAAGTTTTAATCTTAGCCATTGATTAATCTTTTAATCTGAGTCATTGGTTCTCCAACAGGAAGATTATAAAAGAAGGCTTGAGGGTCACTTGGTGTTGAAAAGTGTTACTAGGTCAGTCTTCATGTTGACTATGTAATTATGTATCTATGAAAAGAAGAAGACAAAGATAATAAAATGTATTTGGTGTACTTGCTTCATGGGTTTCATGAGCAAGATTTTATTAAGTAGATGGACTTCTTCTTGACGTACATTAGGTTTCAGTTAAGTGTCAAAATATGCTCCAAGACCTTGTGGAAGAAGCTCACAACAGACCTCTATGCAGCAAAGAAAGACAAGCCTTGAATGTTGTGATTCGTGAACAATCAACTCTCCAATGCTGGAATAAACCTTATCTAGTCAGCCTAGTTCACCATGGACAAGTCGGTTGACAGGTCGGCTAATAGTCCAAGAAGGTCATACTCTAGGAACACCTAGGTGGGGTATGTACCTTGGAGAGACAATGACTATGGTGTCTATTAGTCATGTGTCTCGCCAACATTGTAGCCCATTGTAGAAAAATTGCAGAAAAATATTAGGAATAAAGTGCGGATAAATCTCAGGAATAAAGTGCAGATCTACCTCAGGAATAAAGTGCAGATCTGAGACATAACTGCAGGAAGCAGATGGATGATGTGTGCCCTATGGAATAAACCTTATCTAGTCAGCCTAATTCACCATGGACAAGTTGGCTAACAAGTCGGCTAATTAACTAACAGCAACAACTATAAATACCTTGTTGATCTGTGCAGAAAAGCAACAGAATTGCGGATCTACTGCAGGAATAATTGCAGAAAAATCTTAGGAATAAAGTGCGGATAAATCTCAGGAATAAAGTGCGGATCTACCTCAGGAATAAAGTGCAGATCTGAGACATAAGTGCAGAACGCAGATGGATGATCTGTGTCGTGTGGACTCGTGACTAAAAGTGATGGATGATGTGTGCCCTATGAAGCCAAAAGTTGAAGATTCCTCAATATCGAAAACCATGACATCGAGGGGAGGAACTCTTCATGAGTAGCTGGATTGTTGCTACAAGACCCTGGTTGATGAGGAGCCTAGTGGTAGGTTTCTTGCTTGGAAGAAACTTGAAGTATGTCCTTCCTGTGTTAAGAGGGAGTGATGTATGTGATTCTCTATTACACGTGTCATCCACTAGACCAGCACTAACAACCATAAGTCATAGTGAAGGCCACGTGAACAGAATGGATGGACACATCATTCTGGTCCTCACCTGGAAGACAAAATGGAGGATTGGGTAATCATCTGGCATTCGATACTCTTTGAGAATGAGATAGGGCATTCAAGATAAGAGTAGTCGTGGACCGATATTCTTTGAGGGTTGGTTACCCAAGAGAAGAATAGTCCGAGAAGGTCATACTCTGGGAACACCTAGGTGGGGTATGTACCTTGGAGAGACAATGACTATGGTGTCTATTAGTCACGTGTCTCGCCAGCATTGTAGCCCATTGTCTCCTTGAGAGATGGGGTTGTTAGTCAAGGCCTTACACTAGGACAATGCTGGTTGATATGATGCTATACAGATGCGATTACCAATTCGATTCTCTTATGAGATTCTTCAGTTTGAAAGTAACCATGTACCTGTATGAATACATCCCTAGTTAAGAGGGAGTGTTGAAAAGTGTTACTAGGTCGGTCTTCATGTTGACTATGTAATTATGTATTTATGAAAAGAAGAAGACAAAGATAATAAAATGTATTTTTGGTGTACTTGCTTCATGGATTTCATGAGCAAGATTTTATTAAGTAGATGGACTTCTTCTTGATGTCCATTAGGTTTGAGTTAAGTGTCAAAATATGCTCCAAGACCTTGTGGAAGAAGCTCACAACAGAACTCTATGCAACAATGAAAGACAAGCCTTAAATGCTATGAAGAATCAACTCTCCAATGTTGGAATAAACCTTATCTAGTCCGCCTAATTCACCATGGACAAGTCGGCTAATTAACTAACAACAACAACTATAAATACCCTGTTGATCTGCTCAGAAAAGCAATAGAATTGTGGATCTACTGCAGGAATAAAGTGTGGATCTACTGCAAGAAAAATTGCAGAAAAATCTCAGGAATAAAGTGCGGATAAATCTCAGGAATAAAGTGCGGATCTACCTCAGGAATAAAGTGCGGATCTGATACATAAGTGCAGGAAGAAGATTGCGGTAGAATACAAGAAGGAGATTGCGGATAAGAGGATACAGACTGCGAATAACTAGGTACAGGATTGCAAGGTACTGAAGTGCATATTGATGCAGCAAGACCTCGGATTAGTACAGCAGACTCAAGAAGATTAAGTGCAAGGATAAGTTGTGGTTATATTATTGTTAAGGGCAGTTGAATTGAAGACAGAATTAGCAGAGGTTGAGACAGTGATTATAAGGAGAAGAGGCAGCAATGTGAGGAAGGTAAATCTTTGATTTACCTTCTCAAAGTTCAAGAAATTCAAATAAGATCAAGGTCTTGGAAGCATATCTAGGTCAAGGGTCTAAGTCTGGGTCATGGTACTTGTCATTTGAAGATCTATAAGAAGAATTCATTGCAGTTTTCCTCTCCAAGAGGGAGAGGTTTTGCCCTGGCTCTAGGAGCCTAACTTTTGTATCTTGTGCCTTTTGATAATTGACTTGATGAAAGATTAACTAAACTAAAAGAAGAGAAGACGTAAGTATCACAAGTAATTATCAAGAAGAGAATTTGTATTAACCTCCAACCCTCCAAATTCTCAACATGGTATCAAAGCTAAGGTGTTGAACACAAGGGCTGCTTGTCAACAAAGACACTCAAGGAAGCGTAGATCAAAGTTTGGGTCGAAAAGTCAAATCAGAAGACTATCTAGCTACTTCAAACATCCTTTACCATCAAGGATTCAAGATCACCTAGATTGAAGAATTCTATCTTGGAAGAAATTCCTAACCTCTTCGTTATCATCAAGTAAGCTGCTGAAGGAGAAATTCACTCTCTCAACTAATTATCTATGACTTCATCTAAATCTGTCCAAATGACTTATTGTTTAGAAAGCAACAAATTGGTTGGGTTATCAAACTTCAATGCATGGAAGAAAAAGGCAGATCTGAAGCTAATTGAAAATGAAGTTATGGGCTTAATAGAAGGATCTACAACTCAACCTCCAAAAGAAGACATTCTAGCATATATCAAATACATGTAGGGAGACATAAAAGCCTGAAGGATTCTTATAGAATCCATAAAAGACTCTCTCATCCCCTATGTATTAAAGCTAGAATCCTCAAAAAAATATATGATAAGATGGTGGAACTCTTCTCGAAAGTTTCTACAAAGGAAATAATATCCCTAAGACAAAAAAAATACAAATTGAGAATGTCAAAGGAAGGAATAATTCCATATTTGATGGATATTTTCGCAATACGAGAACAACTACTGAAGTTGGGAGAAGTAATGTCTAATATTGAAATACTCACTATGGTACAAAATGTCTTACCGAAAGAATGGAGAAATTACTCTTCCAGCATAGATGGGAGAGAAGAAGCCATGCCATTCCAAAGTCTAGGTAAGATAGAAGAATCAAGATTGAAAGAAGGATCAAGAGAAGAGAATCAAGTCTTAGCCACCATGTCCAGAAAGAAAGGAAGATTCAGTAAAATTGGTCCTCGAAATAAGAAGAGAAATGTGGAAAAAGCACGATGCTTTGGGTGTAATGATCTTGGGCATTATAAACAAGATTGTCCTAGATTGAGAAAGGACAAGAGGAAAAAGGAAGAAGCCCATCTAAGAGAAGAACCTAAAGAAAATAAATCTAAGAAAGAAATAGCGACAGATCTCAACTACAATTAGGATCTTCTTCTCCTTTAAGTGATTTCTGTTGATTGTAAAATATTTTGTTAGGAAGCAATGTACATTAATAAGCATCACGATAGAAGCATGGAAGGAGCTCTCGGTGAAACAACTTTTGGAAAGTGTCTCTGATAACATTACTAAAGTAAAACAGTCATCAAGATCAAGGGTCATTGTGGATACAAAACTCTAGATGTGATGACATATTGATTGAGCAGGCCAAAGGAATGAAGCTCTTCATTCTAGAGAAATTGCTACAAGATGACTCAGGGAAATAGATATGAGGTATGCAGACATATATGCTGATATTGGATGCTGTGAAGTCATGTCGTACGGTTGCAGGTAGTAGACTTCCATATGTAGAAGTATGATCTATGAAAGAGGATCTCTCAGTGCACTGACAAATAAAATCAACATAATATGTCATAGAATATGAGATGGTAGTACATAAACAATAAATTGGAAAATTTGTAATATCCTGAGAATGAAGAATGTGAAGAGAGGAAGAGATCCTGAAATGCAACCATGTCAAGAGGCAGTTATCATCCGGAGGCCAGGAAGATGTGACTAGGAGATCTCCTAGGAAGATATGTAGACTCTGACGGAAGTCTGGTAAAAAAGAAGACCCTTGGCAAAACATATCATTAGGAGATGTGTCAATCTGTATGAAGGATGCCGATGCCTACAGGAAGATGTCATGGTGAAAGATCATCACTAAGGTAACTTTTGCTCTAAAAGTTTATATGTATATGTTTATCTGGATGAATTTGTGCAGGGCTACTAATCATAAGAAAGGATGTATGATCCATGGGGATGATTCGAAAGAAAGCAGCATGGCATAATGGTGGACCAGATGAGGAAGACTGATGAATCCCTTTCTGATAGTGGACATGACTCGTGACTGAAAGTGATGGATGATTTGTGCCCTATGAAGCAAAAAGTTGAAGATTCCTCAATATCGAAAACCATGACATCGAGGGGAGGAACTCTTCATGAGTAGCTAGATTGTTGCTACAGGACCCTGGTTGATGAGGATTCTGGTGGTAAGTTTCTTACTTGGAAGAAACTTGAAGTATGTCCTTCCTGTGTTAAGAGGGAGTGACGTATGTGATACTCTATTACATGTGTCATGCACTAGACCAGGACTAACAACCGTAAGTCTTAGTGAAGGCCATGTGAACAGAATGGATACACACATCATTCTGGTTTTCACCTGTAAGACAGAATGGAGGATTGAGTAATCATCTGGCATTCAATACTCTTTGAGAAGGAGATAGGGCATTCAAGATAAGAGTAGTCGTGGACCGATATTCTTTGAGGGCTGCCTACCCAAGAGAAGAATAGTCCAAGAAGGTCATACTCTGGGAACACCTAGGTGGGGTATGTACCTTGGAGAGACAATGACTATGTTGTCTATTAGTCGTGTCTCGCCAGCATTGTAGCCCATTGTCTCCTTGAGAGATGGGGCTGTTAGTCAAGGCCGTGCACTAGGACAATGTTGGTTGATATGATGCTATATAGATGCGATTACCAATTCGATTCTTCTTATGAGATTCTTCAGTTTGAAAGTAACCATGTACCTGTATGAATACCTCCCTAGTTGAGAGCGAGTGTTGAAAAGTGTTACTAGGTCGGTCTTCATGTTGACTATGTAATTATGTATTTATGAAAAGAAGAAGACAAAGATAATAAAATGTATTTTTGGTGTACTTGCTTCATGGGTTTCATGAGCAAGATTTTATTAAGTAGATGGACTTCTTCTTGATGTCCATTAGGTTTGAGTTAAGTGTCAAAATATGCTCCAAGACCTTGCGGAAGAAGCTCACAACAGACCTCTATGCAACAATGAAAGACAAGCCTTAAATGATGTGAAGAATCAACTCTCCAATGCTGGAATAAACCTTATCTTGTCGGCTTAATTCACCATGGACAAGTCGGCTGACAGGTCGGCTTATTAACTAACAGCAACAACTATAAATACCGTATTGATCTGTGCAAAAAAGCAACAGAATTGCGGATCTACAGAAGGAATAAAGTGCGGATCTACTGCAGGAAAAATCGCAGAAAAATCTCAAGAATAAAGTGCGGATAAATCTCAAGAATAGAGTGCGGATCTACCTCGGGAATAAAGTGCAGATCCGAGACATAAGTGCGGGAACCAGATTGCAATAGAATACAGGAAGGAGACTGCGGATAAGAGGATATAGACTGCAAATAACTAGGTACAGGATACAAGTGCAGATTGATGCAGCAAGACTTCGGATTAGTAGGGCATACTCAAGAAGATTAAGTGCAAGGATAAGTTGCGGTTATATCATTGTTAAGGGCAGTTGAATTGAAGACAGAATTAGCAAAGGTTGAGAGAGTGATTATAAGGAGAAGAGGCAGCAATAGTGACGAAGGTAAATCTTTGATTTACCTTCTCACGGTTCAAGCAATTCAAATACGATCAAGGTCTTGGAAGGATATCTAGGTCAAGGGTCTAAGTCTGGGTCATGGTACTTGTCATTTGAAGATCTATAAGAAGAATTCTTTGTGGTTTTCCTCTCCAAGAGGGATAGGTTTTGCCTTGGCTCTAGGAGCCTAACTTTTGTGTCTTATGCCTTTTGATAATTGAATTGATGAAAGATTAACTAAACTACAGAAGAGAAGACATAAGCATCACAATTAATTATCAAGAAGAGAATTTGTATTAAATCCAAATTTTTAGCACTTGGAAAATAAGTCGGGCATACACTCAGTACCCGAAGGAGATCCATTCTGACGTAGAATTCAATCTCAATGGAAACGTTGCAGGGCGAGAAGTTGCAAAAGCAGAAGGAAGAGGTCAGTGGTGATCGAAATCAGGGTCGGAGGGAGGCAGTGGGTCTCTGGAGACAGCTTGAGGCTGCAACGCAGAGAACCCACGCAGACTCACGCAATCCTGGGACTACGCAGTGAATCATGCAGAGAGACCCAGGGGCATGCAGGGGTTGTTCTAGATGTCAGAGAATTGTCCAAGTAAGCCGCAAATTCAATCTCAGGGGTTTTAGAATTATTTGTTGTATATTTTCCCTCTAAACATATCATTTGCTAAAGAATTAATAAAACCCTCATCTGCTACACCAGTTTTCCCACATTGGGTTTTGCCGGAGACAATTGTCCAAAAATAACTGTGTACATGTGATTGATTATTGTGCTCATGTTCTCTACTGTTTATTTCTCTCCATATAAATTTGTGAATGTTGCAGTGGTGTTTATTTTGATATTTGTCAGAAGATTTCTGAATAATAACTTATTGAAATAATAGGTAGGAGAAAAAAATCTATCACTGCAATTGTTTGTAATTTTCACATGGTATCAAAGCCAAAGATGAATAACAGAGAGGGGGCATCTATCAGTGAATGGAAATCCACTGTTGCAGCAACAGTGCAGAAGGGTTCACGTAGTTCTCCAAGAGGGGAAAGAAGCACGACAGAACAAATGGACCATGATATCTCTGTATTGGCATGCAGACTAGAGGAAGAGTTTGCTTGTGTGTCAAGCACTGCGTCTTCTGATGTCTAGTATATTGACAGCGGATCCTCTGCTCACATGACGGGAGTTCGGGATTGTTTTTCCGACTACCAAGAAGAGCAGATGAATTTCAAAATAACCATGGGTAATAAAGAAAAGTGCACTCCCATTGGGAGAGGTACCGTAGTGTTTCAGACCGAGGCAGGAAACAGAATCTGGGCCACTAATGCACTGCATGTTACGAGTCTGGGGATAAATCTACTCTCAGTGTCATAGCTTCAAAACCGAGGATATGACGTCTACTTCATTGGCAATAGAGTCTACGTCAAGCACCCTAGTTGGAAGAAGAAGGCACAAATCGGGGTAAGAAGCAACAAACTATACAAGCTACAACTTGATTCTCCAATGGCACTAGTTGGCAGCGCAGATGAAACGAACTTGAATCAGCTATGGCACAGAACAATGGGGCATTTGCATCATGGGGCGTTGAGAACTCTCCAGAAGACGGTCACAGGTGTTCCAGAATTGAGCACTAAATGAGATCATGTCTGCAAGGCGTGCGTGTTGGGAAAATATGCCAAGGCAGCATATCAGAGAAGCAACAATAGGGCCAAGCATGTGTTGGATCTAATACACTCAGATATCTGTGGGTTGATGTCCACTAGAGCTCTTAACGGTGTCGAATATTTCGTCACCTTCATTGATGACCATTCCAGGAAAACTTGGATCTACTTCTTGAATACCAAGGATGAAGTCTTCAATCAATTTAAAGAGTTTAAGGCTCTGGTGGAAAATCTGACAGGGAAGCGAATCAAGGTGTTGCGATCATATAATGGTGGTGAATACATAGATAAAGAATTCAACAAATTCTGTGCAAGGGAAGGCATCAAAACAGAATGGACA